>JBBDGP010000685.1:603125-1206250 GCA_037952835.1 Lithobates septentrionalis | reverse complement strand
TCCCAAAGACACCAATGAAGGGCACAATTCTTCCCAAAGACACCAATGAAGGGGTACAATTCTTCCCAAAAACAAAAATGAAGGGCACAATTCCTCCCAATGACACCAAAGAAGGGGCACAATTCCTCCCAAAGACACCAATGAAGGGCACAATTCTTCCCAAAGACACCAATGAAGGCCACAATTCTTCCCAAAGACACCAATGAAGGGCACAGTTCTTCCCAAAGACACCAATGAAGGGGTACATTTTTTCCCAAAGACACCAATGATGGGGCACAATTCCTCCCAAAGACACCATTGATGGGGCACAATTCCTCCCAAAGACACCAATGAAGGGCACAATTCTTCCCAAAGACACCAATGATGGGCACAATTCCTCCCAAAGACACCAATGATGGGCCACAATTCCTCCCAATAACACCAATGAAGGGCACAATTCTTCCCAAAGACACCGATGAAGGGCACAATTCCTCCCAAAGAAACCACTGAAGGGGCACAATTAATCCCAAAGACACCAATGAAGGGCACAATTCTTCCCAAAGATACCAATGAAGGGCACAATTCCTCCCAAAGACACCAATGAAGGGGCACAATTTCTCCCAAAGACACCAATGAAGGGGCACAATTCCTCCCAAAGACACCAATGAAGGGCACTATTTCTGCCAAAGACACCAATGAAGGGGCACAATTCCTCCCAAAAACAAAAATGAAGGGCACAATTCCTCCCAATGACACCAATGAAGGGGCACAATTCCTCCCAAAGACACCAATGAAGGGCACAATTCTTCCCAAAGACACCAATGAAGGCCACAATTCTTCCCAAAGACACCAATGAAGGGCACAGTTCTTCCCAAAGACACCAATGAAGGGGTACATTTTTTCCCAAAGACACCAATGATGGGGCACAATTCCTCCCTAAGACACCAATGATGGGGCACAATTCCTCCCAAAGACACCAATGATGGGCACAATTCTTCCCAAAGACACCAATGATGGGCACAATTCCTCCCAAAGACACCACTGAAGGGGCTCATTTCCTCCCAAAGATACCAATGAAGGGCACAATTCTTCCCAAAGACACCCATGAAGGGCACAATTCTTCCCAAAGACACCAATGAAGGGCACAATTCCCCCCAAAGACACCAATGAAGGGGCACAGTTCCTCCCAAAGACACCAATGAAGGGCACAATTCCTCCCAAAGACCTCAATGAAGGGAACAATTCCTCCCAAAGACACCAATGAAGGGGCACAATTCTTCCCAAAGACACGAATAAAGGGCACAATTCTTAACAAAGACACCAATGAAGGGCACAATTTCTCCCAAAGACACCAATGAAGGGGCACAATTCCTCAAAAAGACACCACTGAAGGGGCACAATTCCTCCCAAAGACACCAATGAAGGGCACAATACTTCCCAAAGACACCAATGAAGGGCACAATTCCTCCCAAAGACACCAATGAAGGGGCACAATTTCTCCCAAAGACACCAATGAAGGGGCACAATTCCTCCCAAAGACACCAATGAAGGGCACAATTCCGCCTAAAGACTTCAATGAAGGGCACAATTCCTCCCAAAGACACCAATGAAGGGCACAATTCTTAACAAAGACACCAATGAAGGGGCACAATTCCTCAAAAAGACACCAATGAAGTGGCACAATACTTCCCAAAGACACCAATGAAGGGCACAATTCTTCCCAAAGACACCAATGAAGGGCACAATTCTTCCCAAAGACACCAATGAAGGGGTACAATTCATTCCAAAGACACCAATGATGGCGCACAATTCCTCCCAAGACACCAATGATGGGGCACAATTCCTCCCAAAGACACCAATGAAGGGCACAATTCTTCCCAAAGACACCAATGAAGGGCACAAATCTTCCCAAAGACACCAATGAAGGGCATAATTCTTCCCAAAGACACCAATGAAGGGCGCAATTCTTCCCAAAGACACCAATGAGGGGGCACAATTCTTCCCAAAGATAGCACTGATGGGGCACAATTCCTCCCAAAGACACCAATGATGGTGCACAATTCCTTCCAAAGACACCGATGAAGGGCACAATTCTTCCCAAAGACACCAATGAAGGGCACAATTCTTCCCAAAGACACCAATGAAGGGCACAATTCTACACAAATACACCAATGATGGGGAACAATTCTTCCCAAAGACACCAATGAACGGCACAATACTTCCCAAAGACACCAATGAAGGGCACAATTCCTCCCAAAGACACCAATGATGGGCACAATTCCTCCCAAAGACACCAATGAAGGGCACAATTCCTCCCAAAGACACAAATGAAGGGGCACAATTTCTCCCAAAGACACCAAAGAAGGGGCACAATTCCTCCCAAAGACACCAATGAAGGGCACAATTCCTCCTAAAGACTTCAATGAAGGGCACAATTCCTCCCAAAGACACCAATGATGGTGCACAATTCCTTCCAAAGACACCGATGAAGGGCACAATTCTTCCCAAAGACACCAATGAAGGGCACAATTCTTCCCAAAGACACCAATGAAGGGCACAATTCTACACAAATACACCAATGATGGGGAACAATTCTTCCCAAAGACACCAATGATGGGGCACAATACTTCCCAAAGACACCAATGAAGGGCACAATTCCTCCCAAAGACACCAATGATGGGCACAATTCCTCCCAAAGACACCAATGAAGGGCACAATTCCTCCCAAAGACACAAATGAAGGGGCACAATTTCTCCCAAAGACACCAAAGAAGGGGCACAATTCCTCCCAAAGACACCAATGAAGGGCACAATTCCTCCTAAAGACTTCAATGAAGGGCACAATTCCTCCCAAAGACACTAATGAAGGGCACAAATCTTCCCAAAGACACCAATGAAGGGGCACAATTCCTCCCAAAGACACTGATGAAGGGGCACAATTCCTCCCAAAGACACCAATGAAGGGGCACAATTCTTCCCAAATACACCAATGAAGGGCACAATTCTTCCCAAAGACACCAATTAAGGGGCACAATTCTTCCCAAAGACACAAATAAAGGGCACAATTCTTAACAAAGACACCAATGAAGGGCACAATTCCTCTCAAAGACACCAATGAAGGGGCACAATTCCTCAAAAAGACACCAATGAACTGGCACAATTCTTCCCAAAGACACCAATGAAGGGCACAATTCTTCCCAAAGACACCAATGAAGGGCACAATTCTTCCCAAAGACACCAATGAAGGGCACAATTCTACCCAAAGACACCAATGATGGGGAACAATTCTTCCCAAAGACACCAATGAAGGGCACAATCCTTCCCAAAGACCTCAATGAAGGGAACAATTCCTCCCAAAGACACCAATGAAGGGGCACAATTCTTAACAAAGACACCAATGAAGGGCACAATTTCTCACAAAGACACCAATGAAGGGGCACAATTCCTCAAAAAGACACCACTGAAGGGGCACAATTCCTCCCAAAGACACCAATGAAGGGCACAATTCCTCCCAAAGACACCAATGAAGGGGCACAATTTCTCCCAAAGACACTAATGAAGGGCACAATTCTTCCCAAAGACACCAATGAAGGGCACAATTCCTCCCAAAGACACCAATGAAGGGGCACAATTCCTCCCAAAGACACCAATGAAGGGCACAATTCTTCCCAAAGACACCAATGATGGGCACAATTCCTCCCAAAGACACCAATGAAGGGGCACAATTCCTCCCAAAGACACCAATGAAGGGCACAATTCTTCCCAAAGACACCAATGAAGGGCACAATTCCTCCCAAAGACACCAATGAAGGGGCACAATTCCTCCCAAAGACACCAATGAAGGGCACAATTCTTCCCAAAGACACCAATGAAGGCAACCATTCTTCCCAAAGACACCAATGAAGGGCACAGTTCTTCCCAAAGACACCAATGAAGGGGTACATTTTTTCCAAAGACACCAATGATGGGGCACAATTCCTCCCAAAGACACCAATGATGGGGCACAATTCCTCCCAAAGACACCAATGAAGGGCACAATTCTTCCCAAAGACACCAATAATGGGCACAATTCCTCCCAAAGACACCACTGAAGGGGATCAATTCCTCCCAAAGAAACCAATGAAGGGCACAATTCTTCCCAAAGACACCAATGAAGGGGTACAATTCTTGCCAAAGACACCAATAATGGGCCACAATTCCTCCCAATAACACCAATGAAGGGCACAATTCTTCCCAAAGACACCCATGAAGGGCACAATTCTTCCCAAAGACACCAATGAAGGGCACAATTCCCCCCAAAGACACCAATGAAGGGGCACAGTTCCTCCCAAAGACACCAATGAAGGGCACAATTCCTCCCAAAGACCTCAATGAAGGGAACAATTCCTCCCAAAGACACCAATGAAGGGGCACAATTCTTCCCAAAGACACAAATGAAGGGCACAATTCTTAACAAAGACACTAATGAAGGGCACAATTCTTCCCAAAGACACCAATGAAGGCCACAATTCTTCCCAAAGACACCAATGAAGGGCACAGTTCTTCCCAAAGACACCAATGAAGGGGTACATTTTTTCCCAAAGACACCAATGATGGGGCACAATACTTCCCAAAGACACCAATGAAGGGCACAATTCCTCCCAAAGACACCAATGATGGGCACAATTCCTCCCAAAGACACCAATGAAGGGCACAATTCCTCCCAAAGACACAAATGAAGGGGCACAATTTCTCCCAAAGACACCAAAGAAGGGGCACAATTCCTCCCAAAGACACCAATGAAGGGCACAATTCCTCCTAAAGACTTCAATGAAGGGCACAATTCCTCCCAAAGACACTAATGAAGGGCACAAATCTTCCCAAAGACACCAATGAAGGGGCACAATTCCTCCCAAAGACACTGATGAAGGGGCACAATTCCTCCCAAAGACACCAATGAAGGGGCACAATTCTTCCCAAATACACCAATGAAGGGCACAATTCTTCCCAAAGACACCAATTAAGGGGCACAATTCTTCCCAAAGACACAAATAAAGGGCACAATTCTTAACAAAGACACCAATGAAGGGCACAATTCCTCTCAAAGACACCAATGAAGGGGCACAATTCCTCAAAAAGACACCAATGAAGTGGCACAATTCTTCCCAAAGACACCAATGAAGGGCACAATTCTTCCCAAAGACACCAATGAAGGGCACAATTCTTCCCAAAGACACCAATGAAGGGCACAATTCTACCCAAAGACACCAATGATGGGGAACAATTCTTCCCAAAGACACCAATGAAGGGCACAATCCTTCCCAAAGACCTCAATGAAGGGAAAAATTCCTCCCAAAGACACCAATGAAGGGGCACAATTCTTAACAAAGACACCAATGAAGGGCACAATTTCTCACAAAGACACCAATGAAGGGGCACAATTCCTCAAAAAGACACCACTGAAGGGGCACAATTCCTCCCAAAGACACCAATGAAGGGCACAATTCCTCCCAAAGACACCAATGAAGGGGCACAATTTCTCCCAAAGACACTAATGAAGGGCACAATTCTTCCCAAAGACACCAATGAAGGGCACAATTCCTCCCAAAGACACCAATGAAGGGGCACAATTCCTCCCAAAGACACCAATGAAGGGCACAATTCCTCCCAATAACACCAATGAAGGGCACAATTCTTCCCAAAGACACCAATGAAGGGCACAATTCCTCCCAAGAAACCACTGAAGGGGCACAATTAATCCCAAAGACACCCATAAAGGGCACAATTCTTCCCAAAGATACCAATGAAGGGCACAATTCCTCCCAAAGACACCAATGAAGGGGCACAATTTCTCCCAAAGACACCAATGAAGGGGAACAATTCCTCCCAAAGACACCAATGAAGGGCACAATTTCTCCCAAAGACACCAATGAAGGGGCACAATTCCTCCCAAAAACAAAAATGAAGGGCACAATTCCTCCCAATGACACCAAAGAAGGGGCACAATTCCTCCCAAAGACACCAATGAAGGGCACAATTCTTCCCAAAGACACCAATGAAGGCCACAATTCTTCCCAAAGACACCAATGAAGGGCACAGTTCTTCCCAAAGACACCAATGAAGGGGTACATTTTTTCCCAAAGACACCAATGATGGGGCACAATTCCTCCCAAAGACACCATTGATGGGGCACAATTCCTCCCAAAGACACCAATGAAGGGCACAATTCTTCCCAAAGACACCAATGATGGGCACAATTCCTCCCAAAGACACCACTGAAGGGGCACAATTCCTCCCAAAGACACCAATGAAGGGCACAATTCTTCCCAAAGACACCAATGAAGGGGTACAATTCTTCCCAAAAACAAAAATGAAGGGCACAATTCCTCCCAATGACACCAAAGAAGGGGCACAATTCCTCCCAAAGACACCAATGAAGGGCACAATTCTTCCCAAAGACACCAATGAAGGCCACAATTCTTCCCAAAGACACCAATGAAGGGCACAGTTCTTCCCAAAGACACCAATGAAGGGGTACATTTTTTCCCAAAGACACCAATGATGGGGCACAATTCCTCCCAAAGACACCATTGATGGGGCACAATTCCTCCCAAAGACACCAATGAAGGGCACAATTCTTCCCAAAGACACCAATGATGGGCACAATTCCTCCCAAAGACACCAATGATGGGCCACAATTCCTCCCAATAACACCAATGAAGGGCACAATTCTTCCCAAAGACACCGATGAAGGGCACAATTCCTCCCAAAGAAACCACTGAAGGGGCACAATTAATCCCAAAGACACCAATGAAGGGCACAATTCTTCCCAAAGATACCAATGAAGGGCACAATTCCTCCCAAAGACACCAATGAAGGGGCACAATTTCTCCCAAAGACACCAATGAAGGGGCACAATTCCTCCCAAAGACACCAATGAAGGGCACTATTTCTGCCAAAGACACCAATGAAGGGGCACAATTCCTCCCAAAAACAAAAATGAAGGGCACAATTCCTCCCAATGACACCAATGAAGGGGCACAATTCCTCCCAAAGACACCAATGAAGGGCACAATTCTTCCCAAAGACACCAATGAAGGCCACAATTCTTCCCAAAGACACCAATGAAGGGCACAGTTCTTCCCAAAGACACCAATGAAGGGGTACATTTTTTCCCAAAGACACCAATGATGGGGCACAATTCCTCCCTAAGACACCAATGATGGGGCACAATTCCTCCCAAAGACACCAATGATGGGCACAATTCTTCCCAAAGACACCAATGATGGGCACAATTCCTCCCAAAGACACCACTGAAGGGGCTCATTTCCTCCCAAAGATACCAATGAAGGGCACAATTCTTCCCAAAGACACCCATGAAGGGCACAATTCTTCCCAAAGACACCAATGAAGGGCACAATTCCCCCCAAAGACACCAATGAAGGGGCACAGTTCCTCCCAAAGACACCAATGAAGGGCACAATTCCTCCCAAAGACCTCAATGAAGGGAACAATTCCTCCCAAAGACACCAATGAAGGGGCACAATTCTTCCCAAAGACACGAATAAAGGGCACAATTCTTAACAAAGACACCAATGAAGGGCACAATTTCTCCCAAAGACACCAATGAAGGGGCACAATTCCTCAAAAAGACACCACTGAAGGGGCACAATTCCTCCCAAAGACACCAATGAAGGGCACAATACTTCCCAAAGACACCAATGAAGGGCACAATTCCTCCCAAAGACACCAATGAAGGGGCACAATTTCTCCCAAAGACACCAATGAAGGGGCACAATTCCTCCCAAAGACACCAATGAAGGGCACAATTCCGCCTAAAGACTTCAATGAAGGGCACAATTCCTCCCAAAGACACCAATGAAGGGCACAATTCTTAACAAAGACACCAATGAAGGGGCACAATTCCTCAAAAAGACACCAATGAAGTGGCACAATACTTCCCAAAGACACCAATGAAGGGCACAATTCTTCCCAAAGACACCAATGAAGGGCACAATTCTTCCCAAAGACACCAATGAAGGGGTACAATTCATTCCAAAGACACCAATGATGGCGCACAATTCCTCCCAAGACACCAATGATGGGGCACAATTCCTCCCAAAGACACCAATGAAGGGCACAATTCTTCCCAAAGACACCAATGAAGGGCACAAATCTTCCCAAAGACACCAATGAAGGGCATAATTCTTCCCAAAGACACCAATGAAGGGCGCAATTCTTCCCAAAGACACCAATGAGGGGGCACAATTCTTCCCAAAGATAGCACTGATGGGGCACAATTCCTCCCAAAGACACCAATGATGGTGCACAATTCCTTCCAAAGACACCGATGAAGGGCACAATTCTTCCCAAAGACACCAATGAAGGGCACAATTCTTCCCAAAGACACCAATGAAGGGCACAATTCTACACAAATACACCAATGATGGGGAACAATTCTTCCCAAAGACACCAATGAACGGCACAATCCTTCCCAAAGACCTCAATGAAGGGAACAATTCCTCCCAAAGACAACAATGAAGGGGCACAATTCTTAACAAAGACACCAATGAAGGGCACAATTTCTCACAAAGACACCACTGAAGGGGCACAATTCCTCCCAAAGACACCAATGAAGGGCACAATACTTCCCAAAGACAACAATGAAGGGCACAATTCCTCCCAAAGACACCAATGAAGGGGCACAATTTCTCCCAAAGACACCAATGAAGGGGCACAATTCTTCCCAAAGACAACAATGAAGAGCACAATTCCTCCCAAAGACACAAATGAAGGGGCACAATTCCTCCCAAAGACACCAATGAAGGGCACAATTCCTCCCAAAGACACAATGAAGGGCACAATTTCTCCCAAAGACACCAATGAAGGGGCACAATTCTTCCCAAAGACAGCTATAAAGGGCACAAATCTTCCCAAAGACACAAATGAAGGGGCACAATTCCTCCCAAAGACACCAATGAAGGGGCACAATTCTTCCCAAATACACCAATGAAGGGCACAATTCTTCCCAAAGACACCAATGAAGGGGCACAATTCTTCCCAAAGACACAAATGATGGGGCACATTTCCTCCCAAAGACACCAATGATGGGGCACAATTCCTCCCAAAGACACCAACAAAGGGCACAATTCTTCCCAAAGACACCAATGAAGGGCACAATTCCTCCCAAAGACACCAATGAAGGGGCACAATTTCTCCCAAAGACACCAATGAAGGGGCACAATTCCTCCCAAAGACACCAATGAAGGGCACAATTCCTCCTAAAGACTTCAATGAAGGGCACAATTCCTCCCAAAGACACCAATGAAGGGCACAAATCTTCCCAAAGACACCAATGAAGGGGCACAATTCCTCCCAAAGACACCAATGAAGGGGCACAATTCCTCCCAAAGACACCAATGAATGGGGCACAATTCTTCCCAAAGACACCAATGAAGGGCTCAATTCTTAACAAAGACATCACTGAAGGGCACAATTCCTCCCAAAGACACCAATGAAGGGGCACAATTCCTCAAAAAGACACCAATGAAGGGGCACAATTCTTCCCAAAGACACCAATGAAGGCCACAATTCTTCCCAAAGACACCAATAAAGGGCACAATTCTTCCCAAAGACACCAATGAAGGGGTACATTTTTTCCCAAGGACACCAATGATGGGGCACAATTCCTCCCAAAGACACCAATGATGGGGAACAATTCCTCCCAAAGACACCAATGAAGGGCACAATTCTTCCCAAAGACAACAATGATGGGTACAATTCCTCCCAAAGACACCACTGAAGGGGCACAATTCCTCCCAAAGACACCAATGAAGGGCACAATTCTTCCCAAAGACACCAATGAAGGGCACAATTCTTCCCAAAGACACCAATGAAGGGCACAATTCCCCCCAAAGACACCAATGAAGAGGCACAGTTCCTCCCAAAGACACCAATGAAGGGCACAATTCCTCCCAAAGACCTCAATGAAGGGAACAATTCCTCCCAAAGACACCAATGAAGGGGCACAATTCTTCCCAAAGACACGAATATAGGGCACAATTCTTAACAAAGACACCAATGAAGGGCACAATTTCTCCCAAAGACACCAATGAAGGGGCACAATTCCTCAAAAAGACACCACTGAAGGGGCACAATTCCTCCCAAAGACACCAATGAAGGGCACAATACTTCCCAAAGACACCAATGAAGGGCACAATTCCTCCCAAAGACACCAATGAAGGGGCACAATTTCTCCCAAAGACACCAATGAAGGGGCACAATTCCTCCCAAAGACACCAATGAAGGGCACAATTCCTCCTAAAGACTTCAATGAAGGGCACAATTCCTCCCAAAGACACCAATGAAGGGCACAAATCTTCCCAAAGACACCAATGAAGGGGCACAATTCCTCCCAAAGACACCAATGAAGGGGCACAATTCCTCCCAAAGACACCAATGAATGGGGCACAATTCTTCCCAAAGACACCAATGAAGGGCTCAATTCTTAACAAAGACATCACTGAAGGGCACAATTCCTCCCAAAGACACCAATGAAGGGGCACAATTCCTCAAAAAGACACCAATGAAGGGGCACAATTCTTCCCAAAGACACCAATGAAGGCACACAATTCTTCCCAAGGACACCAATGAAGGGCACAATTCTTCCCAAAGACACCAATGAAGGGGCACATTTCCTCCCAAAGACACCAATGAAGGGGCACAATTCCTCCCAAAGACACCAATGAAGGGGCACAATTCTTCCCAAATACACCAATGATGGGGCACAATTCCTCCCAAAGACACCAATGATGGGGCACAATTCCTCCCAAAGACACCAATGATGGGGCACAATTCCTCCCAAAGACACCAATGAAGGGCACAATTCCTCAAAAGACACCAATGAAGGGGCACAATTCTTCCCAAAGACACCAATGAAGGGCACAATTCTTCCCAAAGACAATAATGAAGGGCACAATTCTTCCCAAAGACACCAATGATGGGGCACAATTCCTCCCAAAGACACCAATGATGGGGCACAATTCCTCCCAAAGACACCAATGAAGGGCACAATTCCTCAAAAGACACCAATGAAGGGGCACAATTCTTCCCAAAGACACCAATGATGGGCACAATTCCTCCCAAAGACACCACTGAAGGGGCACAATTCCTCCCAAAGACACCAATGAAGGGCACAATTCTTCCCAAAGACACCAATGAAGGGGTACATTTTTTTCCCAAAGACACCAATGATGGGGCACAATTCCTCCCAAAGACACCAATGATGGGGCACAATTCCTCCCAAAGACACCAATGAAGGGCACAATTCTTCCCAAAGACACCAATGATGGGCACAATTCCTCCCAAAGACACCAATGAAGGGGCACAATTCCTCCCAAAGACACCAATGAAGGGCACAATTCCTCCCAAAGACACCAATGAAGGGGCACAATTCCTCCCAAAGACACCAATGAAGGCACACAATTCTTCTCAAAGACACCAATGAAGGGCACAATTCTTCCCAAAAACACCAATGAAGGGGCACAATTCCTCCCAAAGACACCAATGAAGGGGCACAATTCCTCCCAAAGACACCACTGAAGGGCACAATTCTTCCCAAAGACACCCATGAAGGGCACAATTCTTCCCAAAGACACCAATGAAGGGCACAATTCCCCCCAAAGACACCAATGAAGGGGCACAGTTCCTCCCAAAGACAACAATGAAGGGGCACAATTCTTCCCAAAGACAACAATGAAGAGCACAATTCCTCCCAAAGACACAAATGAAGGGGCACAATTCCTCCCAAAGACACCAATGAAAGGCACAATTCCTCCCAAAGACACAATGAAGGGCACAATTTCTCCCAAAGACACCAATGAAGGGGCACAATTCTTCCCAAAGACAGCTATAAAGGGCACAAATCTTCCCAAAGACACCAATGAAGGGGCACAATTCCTCCCAAAGACACCAATGAAGGGGCACAATTCTTCCCAAATACACCAATGAAGGGCACAATTCTTCCCAAAGACACCAATGAAGGGACACAATTCTTCCCAAAGACACAAATGATGGGGCACATTTCCTCCCAAAGACACCAATGATGGGGCACAATTCCTCCCAAAGACACCAACAAAGGGCACAATTCTTCCCAAAGACACCAATGAAGGGCACAATTCCTCCCAAAGACACCAATGAAGGGGCACAATTTCTCCCAAAGACACCAATGAAGTGGCACAATTCCTCCCAAAGACACCAATGAAGGGCACAATTCCTCCTAAAGACTTCAATGAAGGGCACAATTCCTCCCAAAGACACCAATGAAGGGCACAAATCTTCCCAAAGACACCAATGAAGGGGCACAATTCCTCCCAAAGACACCAATGAAGGGGCACAATTCCTCCCAAAGACACCAATGAATGGGGCACAATTCTTCCCAAAGACACCAATGAAGGGCTCAATTCTTAACAAAGACATCACTGAAGGGCACAATTCCTCCCAAAGACACCAATGAAGGGGCACAATTCCTCAAAAAGACACCAATGAAGGGGCACAATACTTCCCAAAGACACCAATGAAGGCCACAATTCTTCCCAAAGACACCAATAAAGGGCACAATTCTTCCCAAAGACACCAATGAAGGGGTACATTTTTTCCCAAAGACACCAATGATGGGGCACAATTCCTCCCAAAGACACCAATGATGGGGAACAATTCCTCCCAAAGACACCAATGAAGGGCACAATTCTTCCCAAAGACACCAATGATGGGTACAATTCCTCCCAAAGACACCACTGAAGGGGCACAATTCCTCCCAAAGACACCAATGAAGGGCACAATTCTTCCCAAAGACACCAATGAAGGGCACAATTCTTCCCAAAGACACCAATGAAGGGCACAATTCCCCCCAAAGACACCAATGAAGAGGCACAGTTCCTCCCAAAGACACCAATGAAGGGCACAATTCCTCCCAAAGACCTCAATGAAGGGAACAATTCCTCCCAAAGACACCAATGAAGGGGCACAATTCTTCCCAAAGACACGAATATAGGGCACAATTCTTAACAAAGACACCAATGAAGGGCACAATTTCTCCCAAAGACACCAATGAAGGGGCACAATTCCTCAAAAAGACACCACTGAAGGGGCACAATTCCTCCCAAAGACACCAATGAAGGGCACAATACTTCCCAAAGACACCAATGAAGGGCACAATTCCTCCCAAAGACACCAATGAAGGGGCACAATTTCTCCCAAAGACACCAATGAAGGGGCACAATTCCTCCCAAAGACACCAATGAAGGGCACAATTCCTCCTAAAGACTTCAATGAAGGGCACAATTCCTCCCAAAGACACCAATGAAGGGCACAAATCTTCCCAAAGACACCAATGAAGGGGCACAATTCCTCCCAAAGACACCAATGAAGGGGCACAATTCCTCCCAAAGACACCAATGAATGGGGCACAACTCTTCCCAAAGACACCAATGAAGGGCTCAATTCTTAACAAAGACATCACTGAAGGGCACAATTCCTCCCAAAGACACCAATGAAGGGGCACAATTCCTCAAAAAGACACCAATGAAGGGGCACAATTCTTCCCAAAGACACCAATGAAGGCACACAATTCTTCCCAAGGACACCAATGAAGGGCACAATTCTTCCCAAAGACACCAATGAAGGGGCACATTTCCTCCCAAAGACACCAATGAAGGGCACAATTCCTCAAAAGACACCAATGAAGGGGCACAATTCTTCCCAAAGACACCAATGAAGGGCACAATTCTTCCCAAAGACAATAATGAAGGGCACAATTCTTCCCAAAGACACCAATGATGGGGCACAATTCCTCCCAAAGACACCAATGATGGGGCACAATTCCTCCCAAAGACACCAATGAAGGGCACAATTCCTCAAAAGACACCAATGAAGGGGCACAATTCTTCCCAAAGACACCAATGATGGGCACAATTCCTCCCAAAGACACCACTGAAGGGGCACAATTCCTCCCAAAGACACCAATGAAGGGCACAATTCTTCCCAAAGACACCAATGAAGGCCACAATTCTTCCCAAAGACACCAATGAAGGGCACAGTTCTACCCAAAGACACCAATGAAGGGGTAAATTTTTTTCCCAAAGACACCAATGATGGGGCACAATTCCTCCCAAAGACACCAATGATGGGGCACAATTCCTCCCAAAGACACCAATGATGGGGCACAATTCCTCCCAAAGACACCAATGAAGGGCACAATTCCTCAAAAGACACCAATGAAGGGGCACAATTCTTCCCAAAGACACCAATGAAGGGCACAATTCTTCCCAAAGACAATAATGAAGGGCACAATTCTTCCCAAAGACACCAATGATGGGGCACAATTCCTCCCAAAGACACCAATGATGGGGCACAATTCCTCCCAAAGACACCAATGAAGGGCACAATTCCTCAAAAGACACCAATGAAGGGGCACAATTCTTCCCAAAGACACCAATGATGGGCACAATTCCTCCCAAAGACACCACTGAAGGGGCACAATTCCTCCCAAAGACACCAATGAAGGGCACAATTCTTCCCAAAGACACCAATGAAGGCCACAATTCTTCCCAAAGACACCAATGAAGGGCACAGTTCTTCCCAAAGACACCAATGAAGGGGTACATTTTTTTCCCAAAGACACCAATGATGGGGCACAATTCCTCCCAAAGACACCAATGATGGGGCACAATTCCTCCCAAAGACACCAATGAAGGGCACAATTCTTCCCAAAGACACCAATGATGGGCACAATTCCTCCCAAAGACACCAATGAAGGGGCACAATTCCTCCCAAGACACCAATGAAGGGCACAATTCCTCCCAAAGACACCAATGAAGGGGCACAATTCCTCCCAAAGACACCAATGAAGGCACACAATTCTTCTCAAAGACACCAATGAAGGGCACAATTCTTCCCAAAAACACCAATGAAGGGGCACAATTCCTCCCAAAGACACCAATGAAGGGGCACAATTCCTCCCAAAGACACCACTGAAGGGGCTCAATTCCTCCCAAAGACACCAATGAAGGGCACAATTCTTCCCAAAGACACCCATGAAGGGCACAATTCTTCCCAAAGACACCAATGAAGGGCACAATTCCCCCCAAAGACACCAATGAAGGGGCACAGTTCCTCCCAAAGACAACAATGAAGGGCACAATTCCTCCCAAAGACCTCAATGAAGGGAACAATGCCTCCCAAAGACACCAATGAAGGGGCACAATTCTTCCCAAAGACGCGAATAAAGGGCACAATTCTTAACAAAGACACCAATGAAGGGCACAATTTCTCCCAAAGACACCAATGAAGGGGCACAATTCCTCAAAAAGACACCACTGAAGGGGCACAATTCCTCCCAAAGACACCAATGAAGGGCACAATACTTCCCAAAGACACCAATGAAGGGCACAATTCCTCCTAAAGACACCAATGAAGGGGCACAATTTCTCCCAAAGACACCAATGAAGGGGCACAATTCCTCCCAAAGACACCAATGAAGGGCACAATTCCTCCTAAAGACTTCAATGAAGGGCACAATTCCTCCCAAAGACACCAATGAAGGGCACAATTCTTAACAAAGACACCAATGAAGGGCACAATTCCTCTCAAAGACACCAATGAAGGGGCACAATTCCTCAAAAAGACACCAATGAAGTGGCACAATACTTCCCAAAGACACCAATGAAGGGCACAATTCTTCCCAAAGACACCAATGAAGGGCACAATTCTTCCCAAAGACACCAATGAAGGGGTACAATTCATTCCAAAGACACCAATGATGGCGCACAATTCCTCCCAAGACACCAATGATGGGGCACAATTCCTCCCAAAGACACCAATGAAGGGCACAATTCTTCCCGAAGACACCAATGAAGGGCACAAATCTTCCCAAAGACACCAATGAAGGGCATAATTCTTCCCAAAGACACCAATGAAGGGCGCAATTCTTCCCAAAGACACCAATGAGGGGGCACAATTCTTCCCAAAGATAGCAATGATGGGGCACAATTCCTCCCAAAGACACCAATGATGGTGCACAATTCCTTCCAAAGACACCGATGAAGGGCACAATTCTTCCCAAAGACACCAATGAAGGGCACAATTCTTCCCAAAGACACCAATGAAGGGCACAATTCTACCCAAAGACACCAATGATGGGGAACAATTCTTCCCAAAGACACCAATGAAGGGCACAATCCTTCCCAAAGACCTCAATGAAGGGAACAATTCCTCCCAAAGACAACAATGAAGGGGCACAATTCTTAACAAAGACACCAATGAAGGGCACAATTTCTCACAAAGATACCACTGAAGGGGCACAATTCCTCCCAAAGACACCAATGAAGGGCACAATACTTCCCAAAGACAACAATGAAGGGCACAATTCCTCCCAAAGACACCAATGAAGGGGCACAATTTCTCCCAAAGACACCAATGAAGGGGCACAATTCTTCCCAAAGACAACAATGAAGGGCACAATTCCTCCCAAAGACACAAATGAAGGGGCACAATTCCTCCCAAAGACACCAATGAAGGGCACAATTCCTCCCAAAGACACAATGAAGGGCACAATTTCTCCCAAAGACACCAATGAAGGGGCACAATTCTTCCCAAAGACAGCTATAAAGGGCACAAATCTTCCCAAAGACACCAATGAAGGGGCACAATTCCTCCCAAAGACACCAATGAAGGGGCACAATTCTTCCCAAATACACCAATGAAGGGCACAATTCTTCCCAAAGACACCAATGAAGGGGCACAATTCTTCCCAAAGACACAAATGATGGGGCACATTTCCTCCCAAAGACACCAATGATGGGGCACAATTCCTCCCAAAGACACCAACAAAGGGCACAATTCTTCCCAAAGACACCAATGAAGGGCACAATTCCTCGCAAAGACACCAATGAAGGGCACAATTCTTCCCAAAGACACCAATGAAGGGGCACAATTCTTCCCAAAGACACAAATGATGGGGCACATTTCCTCCCAAAGACACCAATGATGGGGCACAATTCCTCCCAAAGACACCAACAAAGGGCACAATTCTTCCCAAAGACACCAATGAAGGGCACAATTCCTCGCAAAGACACCAATGAAGGGCACAATTCCTCCCAAAAACACCAATGAATGGGGCACAATTCTTCATAAGACACCAATGAAGGGCTCAATTCTTAACAAAGACATCACTGAAGGGCACAATTCCTCCCAAAGACACCAATGAAGGGGCACAATTCCTCAAAAAGACACCAATGAAGGGGCACAATTCTTCCCAAAGACACCGATGAAGGCCACAATTCTTCCCAAAGACACCAATAAAGGGCACAATTCTTCCCAAAGACACCAATGAAGGGCACAATTCTTCCCAAAGACACCAATGAAGGGCACAATTCCCCCCAAAGACACCAATGAAGAGGCACAATTCCTCAAACAGACACCAATGAAGGGGCACAATTCTTCCCAAAGACACCAATGAAGGCCACAATTCTTCCCAAAGACACCAATAAAGGGCACAATTCTTCCCAAAGACACCAATGAAGGGGTACATTTTTTCCCAAAGACACCAATGATGGGGCACAATTCCTCCCAAAGACACCAATGATGGGGAACAATTCCTCCCAAAGACACCAATGAAGGGCACAATTCTTCCCAAAGACACCAATGAAGGGCACAATTCTTCCCAAAGACACCAATGAAGGGCACAATTCTTCCCAAAGACACCAATGAAGGGCACAATTCCCCCCAAAGACACCAATGAAGAGGCACAGTTCCTCCCAAAGACACCAATGAAGGGCACAATTCCTCCCAAAGACCTCAATGAAGGGAACAATTCCTCCCAAAGACACCAATGAAGGGGCACAATTCTTCCCAAAGACACGAATATAGGGCACAATTCTTAACAAAGACACCAATGAAGGGCACAATTTCTCCCAAAGACACCAATGAAGGGGCACAATTCCTCAAAAAGACACCACTGAAGGGGCACAATTCCTCCCAAAGACACCAATGAAGGGCACAATACTTCCCAAAGACACCAATGAAGGGCACAATTCCTCCCAAAGACACCAATGAAGGGGCACAATTTCTCCCAAAGACACCAATGAAGGGGCACAATTCCTCCCAAAGACACCAATGAAGGGCACAATTCCTCCTAAAGACTTCAATGAAGGGCACAATTCCTCCCAAAGACACCAATGAAGGGCACAAATCTTCCCAAAGACACCAATGAAGTGGCACAATTCCTCCCAAAGACACCAATGAAGGGGCACAATTCCTCCCAAAGACACCAATGAATGGGGCACAATTCTTCCCAAAGACACCAATGAAGGGCTCAATTCTTAACAAAGACATCACTGAAGGGCACAATTCCTCCCAAAGACACCAATGAAGGGGCACAATTCCTCAAAAAGACACCAATGAAGGGGCACAATTCTTCCCAAAGACACCAATGAAGGCCACAATTCTTCCCAAAGACACCAATAAAGGGCACAATTCTTCCCAAAGACACCAATGAAGGGGTACATTTTTTCCCAAAGACACCAATGATGGGGCACAATTCCTCCCAAAGACACCAATGATGGGGAACAATTCCTCCCAAAGACACCAATGAAGGGCACAATTCTTCCCAAAGACACCAATGATGGGTACAATTCCTCCCAAAGACACCACTGAAGGGGCACAATTCCTCCCAAAGACACCAATGAATGGCACAATTCTTCCCAAAGACACCAATGAAGGGCACAATTCCTCCCAAAGACACCAATGAAGGGGCACAATTCCTCCCAAAGACACCAATGAAGGCGCACAATTCTTCCCAAGGACACCAATGAAGGGCACAATTCTTCCCAAAGACACCAATGAAGGGGCACATTTCCTCCCAAAGACACCAATGAAGGGGCACAATTCCTCCCAAAGACACCAATGAAGGGGCACAATTCTTCCCAAATACACCAATGATGGGGCACAATTCCTCCCAAAGACACCAATGATGGGGCACAATTCCTCCCAAAGACACCAATGATGGGGCACAATTCCTCCCAAAGACACCAATGAAGGGCACAATTCCTCAAAAGACACCAATGAAGGGGCACAATTCTTCCCAAAGACACCAATGAAGGGCACAATTCTTCCCAAAGACAATAATGAAGGGCACAATTCTTCCCAAAGACACCAATGATGGGGCACAATTCCTCCCAAAGACACCAATGATGGGGCACAATTCCTCCCAAAGACACCAATGAAGGGCACAATTCCTCAAAAGACACCAATGAAGGGGCACAATTCTTCCCAAAGACACCAATGATGGGCACAATTCCTCCCAAAGACACCACATAAGGGGCACAATTCCTCCCAAAGACACCAATGAAGGGCACAATTCTTCCCAAAGACACCAATGAAGGCCACAATTCTTCCCAAAGACACCAATGAAGGGCACAGTTCTTCCCAAAGACACCAATGAAGGGGTACATTTTTTTCCCAAAGACACCAATGATGGGGCACAATTCCTCCCAAAGACACCAATGATGGGGCACAATTCCTCCCAAAGACACCAATGAAGGGCACAATTCTTCCCAAACACACCAATGAAGGGCACAATTCCTCCCAAAGACACCAATGAAGGGGCACAATTCCTCCCAAAGACACCAATGAAGGGCACAATTCCTCCCAAAGACACCAATGAAGGGGCACAATTCCTCCCAAAGACAT
Source organism: Lithobates septentrionalis (assembly GCA_037952835.1). Lineage (NCBI taxonomy): Eukaryota > Metazoa > Chordata > Amphibia > Anura > Ranidae > Lithobates > Lithobates septentrionalis. Next base: position 1,186,547 of record JBBDGP010000685.1, on the reverse strand, counting down.
CAATGAAGGCACACAATTCTTCTCAAAGACACCAATGAAGGGCACAATTCTTCCCAAAAACACCAATGAAGGGGCACAATTCCTCCCAAAGACACCAATGAAGGGGCACAATTCCTCCCAAAGACACCACTGAAGGGGCTCAATTCCTCCCAAAGACACCAATGAAGGGCACAATTCTTCCCAAAGATACCCATGAAGGGCACAATTCTTCCCAAAGACACCAATGAAGGGCACAATTCCCCCCAAAGACACCAATGAAGGGGCACAGTTCCTCCCAAAGACAACAATGAAGGGCACAATTCCTCCCAAAGACCTCAATGAAGGGAACAATTCCTCCCAAAGACACCAATGAAGGGGCACAATTCTTCCCAAAGACACGAATAAAGGGCACAATTCTTAACAAAGACACCAATGAAGGGCACAATTTCTCCCAAAGACACCAATGAAGGGGCACAATTCCTCAAAAAGACACCACTGAAGGGGCACAATTCCTCCCAAAGACACCAATGAAGGGCACAATACTTCCCAAAGACACCAATGAAGGGCACAATTCCTCCTAAAGACACCAATGAAGGGGCACAATTTCTCCCAAAGACACCAATGAAGGGGCACAATTCCTCCCAAAGACACCAATGAAGGGCACAATTCCTCCTAAAGACTTCAATGAAGGGCACAATTCCTCCCAAAGACACCAATGAAGGGCACAATTCTTAACAAAGACACCAATGAAGGGCACAATTCCTCTCAAAGACACCAATGAAGGGGCACAATTCCTCAAAAAGACACCAATGAAGTGGCACAATACTTCCCAAATACACCAATGAAGGGCACAATTCTTCCCAAAGACACCAATGAAGGGCACAATTCTTCCCAAAGACACCAATGAAGGGGTACAATTCATTCCAAAGACACCAATGATGGCGCACAATTCCTCCCAAGACACCAATGATGGGGCACAATTCCTCCCAAAGACACCAATGAAGGGCACAATTCTTCCCAAAGACACCAATGAAGGGCACAAATCTTCCCAAAGACACCAATGAAGGGCATAATTCTTCCCAAAGACACCAATGAAGGGCGCAATTCTTCCCAAAGACACCAATGAGGGGGCACAATTCTTCCCAAAGATAGCAATGATGGGGCACAATTCCTCCCAAAGACACCAATGATGGTGCACAATTCCTTCCAAAGACACCGATGAAGGGCACAATTCTTCCCAAAGACAAAAATTAAGGGCACAATTCTTCCCAAAGACACCAATGAAGGGCACAATTCTACCCAAAGACACCAATGATGGGGAACAATTCTTCCCAAAAACACCAATGAAGGGCACAATCCTTCCCAAAGACCTCAATGAAGGGAACAATTCCTCCCAAAGACAACAATGAAGGGGCACAATTCTTAACAAAGACACCAATGAAGGGCACAATTTCTCACAAAGACACCACTGAAGGGGCACAATTCCTACCAAAGACACCAATGAAGGGCACAATACTTCCCAAAGACAACAATGAAGGGCACAATTCCTCCCAAAGACACCAATGAAGGGGCACAATTTCTCCCAAAGACACCAATGAAGGGGCACAATTCTTCCCAAAGACAACAATGAAGGGCACAATTCCTCCCAAAGACACAAATGAAGGGGCACAATTCCTCCCAAAGACACCAATGAAGGGCACAATTCCTCCCAAAGACACAATGAAGGGCACAATTTCTCCCAAAGACACCAATGAAGGGGCACAATTCTTCCCAAAGACAGCTATAAAGGGCACAAATCTTCCCAAAGACACCAATGAAGGGGCACAATTCCTCCCAAAGACACCAATGAAGGGGCACAATTCTTCCCAAATACACCAATGAAGGGCACAATTCTTCCCAAAGACACCAATGAAGGGGCACAATTCTTCCCAAAGACACAAATGATGGGGCACATTTCCTCCCAAAGACACCAATGATGGGGCACAATTCCTCCCAAAGACACCAACAAAGGGCACAATTCTTCCCAAAGACACCAATGAAGGGCACAATTCCTCGCAAAGACACCAATGAAGGGCACAATTCCTCCCAAAAACACCAATGAATGGGGCACAATTCTTCCCAAAGACACCAATGAAGGGCTCAATTCTTAACAAAGACATCACTGAAGGGCACAATTCCTCCCAAAGACACCAATGAAGGGGCACAATTCCTCAAAAAGACACCAATGAAGGGGCACAATTCTTCCCAAAGACACCGATGAAGGCCACAATTCTTCCCAAAGACACCAATAAAGGGCACAATTCTTCCCAAAGACACCAATGAAGGGCACAATTCTTCCCAAAGACACCAATGAAGGGCACAATTCCCCCCAAAGACACCAATGAAGAGGCACAGTTCCTCCCAAAGACACCAATGAAGGGCACAATTCCTCCCAAAGACCTCAATGAAGGGAACAATTCCTCCCAAAGACACCAATGAAGGGGCACAATTCTTCCCAAAGACACGAATATAGGGCACAATTCTTAACAAAGACACCAATGAAGGGCACAATTTCTCCCAAAGACACCAATGAAGGGGCACAATTCCTCAAAAAGACACCACTGAAGGGGCACAATTCCTCCCAAAGACACCAATGAAGGGCACAATACTTCCCAAAGACACCAATGAAGGGCACAATTCCTCCCAAAGACACCAATGAAGGGGCACAATTTCTCCCAAAGACACCAATGAAGGGGCACAATTCCTCCCAAAGACACCAATGAAGGGCACAATTCCTCCTAAAGACTTCAATGAAGGGCACAATTCCTCCCAAAGACACCAATGAAGGGCACAAATCTTCCCAAAGACACCAATGAAGGGGCACAATTCCTCCCAAAGACACCAATGAAGGGGCACAATTCCTCCCAAAGACACCAATGAATGGGGCACAATTCTTCCCAAAGACACCAATGAAGGGCTCAATTCTTAACAAAGACATCACTGAAGGGCACAATTCCTCCCAAAGACACCAATGAAGGGGCACAATTCCTCAAAAAGACACCAATGAAGGGGCACAATTCTTCCCAAAGACACCAATGAAGGCCACAATTCTTCCCAAAGACACCAATAAAGGGCACAATTCTTCCCAAAGACACCAATGAAGGGGTACATTTTTTCCCAAAGACACCAATGATGGGGCACAATTCCTCCCAAAGACACCAATGATGGGGAACAATTCCTCCCAAAGACACCAATGAAGGGCACAATTCTTCCCAAAGACACCAATGATGGGTACAATTCCTCCCAAAGACACCACTGAAGGGGCACAATTCCTCCCAAAGACACCAATGAAGGGCACAATTCTTCCCAAAGACACCAATGAAGGGCACAATTCTTCCCAAAGACACCAATGAAGGGCACAATTCCCCCCAAAGACACCAATGAAGAGGCACAGTTCCTCCCAAAGACACCAATGAAGGGCACAATTCCTCCCAAAGACCTCAATGAAGGGAACAATTCCTCCCAAAGACACCAATGAAGGGGCACAATTCTTAACAAGGACACCAATGAAGGGCACAATTTCTCCCAAAGACACCAATGAAGGGGCACAATTCTTCCCAAAGACACGAATATAGGGCACAATTCTTAACAAGGACACCAATGAAGGGCACAATTTCTCCCAAAGACACCAATGAAGGGGCACAATTCCTCAAAAAGACACCACTGAAGGGGCACAATTCCTCCCAAAGACACCAATGAAGGGCACAATACTTCCCAAAGACACCAATGAAGGGCACAATTCCTCCCAAAGACACCAATGAAGGGGCACAATTTCTCCCAAAGACACCAATGAAGGGGCACAATTCCTCCCAAAGACACCAATGAAGGGCACAATTCCTCCCAAAGACACCAATGAAGGGCACAAATCTTCCCAAAGACACCAATGAAGGGGCACAATTCCTCCCAAAGACACCAATGAAGGGGCACAATTCCTCCCAAAGACACCAATGAATGGGGCACAATTCTTCCCAAAGACACCAATGAAGGGCTCAATTCTTAACAAAGACATCACTGAAGGGCACAATTCCTCCCAAAGACACCAATGAAGGGGCACAATTCCTCAAAAAGACACCAATGAAGGGGCACAATTCTTCCCAAAGACACCAATGAAGGCCACAATTCTTCCCAAAGACACCAATAAAGGGCACAATTCTTCCCAAAGACACCAATGAAGGGGTACATTTTTTCCCAAAGACACCAATGATGGGGCACAATTCCTCCCAAAGACACCAATGATGGGGAACAATTCCTCCCAAAGACACCAATGAAGGGCACAATTCTTCCCAAAGACACCAATGATGGGTACAATTGCTCCCAAAGACACCACTGAAGGGGCACAATTCCTCCCAAAGACACCAATGAATGGCATAATTCTTCCCAAAGACACCAATGAAGGGCACAATTCCTCCCAAAGACACCAATGAAGGGGCACAATTCCTCCCAAAGACACCAATGAAGGCGCACAATTCTTCCCAAGGACACCAATGAAGGGCACAATTCTTCCCAAAGACACCAATGAAGGGGCACATTTCCTCCCAAAGACACCAATGAAGGGGCACAATTCCTCCCAAAGACACCAATGAAGGGGCACAATTCTTCCCAAATACACCAATGATGGGGCACAATTCCTCCCAAAGACACCAATGATGGGGCACAATTCCTCCCAAAGACACCAATGATGGGGCACAATTCCTCCCAAAGACACCAATGAAGGGCACAATTCCTCAAAAGACACCAATGAAGGGGCACAATTCTTCCCAAAGACACCAATGAAGGGCACAATTCTTCCCAAAGACAATAATGAAGGGCACAATTCTTCCCAAAGACACCAATGATGGGGCACAATTCCTCCCAAAGACACCAATGATGGGGCACAATTCCTCCCAAAGACACCAATGAAGGGCACAATTCCTCAAAAGACACCAATGAAGGGGCACAATTCTTCCCAAAGACACCAATGATGGGCACAATTCCTCCCAAAGACACCACTGAAGGGGCACAATTCCTCCCAAAGACACCAATGAAGGGCACAATTCTTCCCAAAGACACCAATGAAGGCCACAATTCTTCCCAAAGACACCAATGAAGGGCACAGTTCTACCCAAAGACACCAATGAAGGGGTAAATTTTTTTCCCAAAGACACCAATGATGGGGCACAATTCCTCCCAAAGACACCAATGATGGGGCACAATTCCTCCCAAAGACACCAATGAAGGGCACAATTCTTCCCAAAGACACCAATGATGGGCACAATTCCTCCCAAAGACACCAATGAAGGGGCACAATTCCTCCCAAAGACACCAATGAAGGGCACAATTCCTCCCAAAGACACCAATGAAGGGGCACAATTCCTCCCAAAGACACCAATGAAGGCACACAATTCTTCTCAAAGACACCAATGAAGGGCACAATTCTTCCCAAAAACACCAATGAAGGGGGCACAATTCCTCCCAAAGACACCAATGAAGGGGCACAATTCCTCCCAAAGACACCAATGAAGGGGCACAATTCTTCCCAAATACACCAATGAAGGGGCACAATTCTTCCCAAAGACACCAATGAAGGGCACAATTCCTCAAAAGACACCAATGAAGGGGCAAAATTCTTCCCAAAGACACCAATGAAGGGCACAATTCTTCACAAAGACAATAATGAAGGGCACAATTCTTCCCAAAGACACCAATGAAGGGGTACAATTCTTCCCAAAGACACCAATGATGGGCCACAATTCCTCCCAATAACACCAATGAAGGGCACAATTCTTCCCAAAGACACCAATGAAGGGCACAATTCCTCCCAAAGAAACCACTGAAGGGGCCCAATTAATCCCAAAGACACCAATGAAGGGCACAATTCTTCCCAAAGATACCAATGAAGGGCACAATTCCTCCCAAAGACACCAATGAAGGGGCACAATTTCTCCCAAAGACACCAATGAAGGGGCACAATTCCTCCCAAAGACACCAATGAAGGGCACAATTTCTCCCAAAGACACCAATGAAGGGGCACAATTCCTCCCAAAAACAAAAATGAAGGGCACAATTCCTCCCAATGACACCAATGAAGGGGCACAATTCCTCCCAAAGACACCAATGAAGGGCACATTTCTTCCCAAAGACACCAATGGAGGCCACAATTCTTCCCAAAGACACCAATGAAGGGCACAGTTCCTCCCAAAGACACCAATGAAGGGGTACATTTTTTCCCAAAGACACCAATGATGGGGCACAATTTCTCCCAAAGACACCAATGATGGGGCACAATTCCTCCCAAAGACACCAATGAAGGGCACAATTCTTCCCAAAGACACCAATGATGGGCACAATTCCTCCCAAAGACACCACTGAAGGGGCACAATTCCTCCCAAAGACACCAATGAAGGGCACAATTCTTCCCAAAGACACCAATGAAGGGCACAATTCTTCCCAAAGACACCACTGAAGGGCACAATTCCCCCCAAAGACACCAATGAAGAGGCACAGTTCCTCCCAAAGACACCAATGAAGGGCACAATTCCTCCCAAAGACCTCAATGAAGGGAACAATTCCTCCCAAAGACACCAATGAAGGGGCACAATTCTTCCCAAAGACACGAATAAAGGGCACAATTCTTAACAAAGACACCAATGAAGGGCACAATTTCTCCCAAAGACACCAATGAAGGGGCACAATTCCTCAAAAAGACACCACTGAAGGGGCACAATTCCTCCCAAAGACACCAATGAAGGGCACAATACTTCCCAAAGACACCAATGAACGGCACAATTCCTCCCAAAGACACCAATGAAGGGGCACAATTCCTCCCAAAGACACCAATGAAGGGCACAATTCCTCTTAAAGACTTCAATGAAGGGCACAATTCCTCCCAAAGACACCAATGAAGGGCACAAATCTTCCCAAAGACACCAATGAAGGGAACAATTCCTCCCAACGACACCAATGAAGGGGCACAATTTCTCCCAAAGACACCAATGAAGGGGCACAATTCCTCCCAAAGACACCAATGAAGGGCACGATTCCTCCCAAAGACACCAATGAAGGTACAATTCCTCCCAAAGACACCAATGAAGAGGGCAAAATTCCTCCCAAAGACACCAATGAAGGGGCACAATTCTTCCCAAAGACACCAATGAAGGGTACAAATCTTCCCAAAGACACCAATGAAGGGGATCAATTCTTCCCAAAGACACCAATGAAGGGCATAATTCTTCCCAAAGACACCAATGAAGGGCGCAATTCTTCCCAAAGACACCAATGAGGGGGCACAATTCTTCCCAAAGATAGCAATGATGGGGCACAATTCCTCCCAAAGACACCAATGATGGTGCACAATTCCTTCCAAAGACACAGATGAAGGGCACAATTCTTCCCAAAGACACCAATGAAGGGCACAATTCTTCCCAAAGATACCAATGAAGGGCACAATTCTACCCAAAGACACCAATGATGGGGAACAATTCTTCCCAAAGACACCAATGAAGGGCACAATCCTTCCCAAAGACCTCAATGAAGGGAACAATTCCTCCCAAAGAAACCAATGAAGGGGCACAATTCTTCCCAAAGACACGAATAAAGGGCACAATTCTTAACAAAGACACCAATGAAGGGCACAATTTCTCACAAAGACACCAATGAAGGGGCACAATTCCTCAAAAAGACACCACTGAAGGGGCACAATTCTTCCGAAATACACCAATGAAGGGCACAATTCTTCCCAAAGACACCAATGAAGGGGCACAATTCTTCCCACAGACACAAATGATGGGGCACATTTCCTCCCAAAGACACCAATGATGGGGCACAATTCCTCCCAAAGACACCAATGAAGGGCACAATTCTTCCCAAAGACACCAATGAAGGGCACAATTCCTCGCAAAGACACCAATGAAGGGCACAATTCCTCGCAAAGACACCAATGAAGGGCACAATTCCTCCCAAAGACACCAATGAATGGGGCACAATTCTTCCCAAGAACACCAATGAAGGGCTCAATTCTTAACAAAGACATCACTGAAGGGCACAATTCCTCCCAAAGACACCAATGAAGGGGCACAATTCCTCAAAAAGACACCAATGAAGGGGCACAATTCTTCCCAAAGACACCAATGAAGACCACAATTCTTCCCAAAGACACCAATAAAGGGCACAATTCTTCCCAAAGACACCAATGAAGGGGTACATTTTTTCCCAAAGACACCAATGATGGGGCACAATTCCTCCCAAAGACACCAATGATGGGGAACAATTCCTCCCAAAGACACCAATGAAGGGCACAATTCTTCCCAAAGACACCAATGATGGGTACAATTCCTCCCAAAGACACCACTGAAGGGGCACAATTCCTCCCAAAGACACCAATGAACGGCACAATTCTTCCCAAGGACACCAATGAAGGGCACAATTCTTCCCAAAGACACCAATGAAGGGGCACATTTCCTCCCAAAGACACCAATGAAGGGGCACAATTCCTCCCAAAGACACCAATGAAGGGGTAAAATTCTTCCCAAATACACCAATGAAGGGCACAATTCTTCCCAAAGACACCAATGAAGGGGCACAATTCTTCCCAAAGACACCAATGATGGGGCACAATTCCTCCCAAAGACACCAATGATGGGGCACAATTCCTCCCAAAGACACCAATGAAGGGCGCAATTCCTCAAAAGACACCAATGAAGGGTACAATTCTTCCCAAAGACAATAATGAAGGGCACAATTCCTCCCAAAGACACCAATGAAGGGCACAATTTCTCCCAAAGACATCAATGAAGGGGCACAATTCCTCCCAAAAACACCAATGAAGGGCACAATTCCTCCCAAAGACACCAATGAAGGGCACAATTCCTCCCAAAGACACCAATGATGGGGCACAATTCCTCCCAAAGACACCAATGATGGGGCACAATTCCTCCCAAAGACACCAATGAAGGGCACAATTCTTCCCAAAGACACCAATGATGGGCACAATTCCTCCCAAAGACACCACTGAAGGGGCACAATTCCTCCCAAAGACACCAATGAAGGGCACAATTCTTCCCAAAGACACTAATGAAGGCCACAATTCTTCCCAAAGACACCAATGAAGGGCACAATTCCTCCTAAAGACTTCAATGAAGGGCACAATTCCTCCCAAAGACACCAATGAAGGGCACAAATCTTCCCAAAGACACCAATGAAGGGGCACAATTCCTCCCAAAGACACCAATGAAGGGGCACAATTCCTCCCAAAGACACTAATGAAGGGCACAATTCTTCCCAAAGATACCAATGAAGGGCTCAATTCCTCCCAAAGACACCAATGATGGGGCACAATTCCTCCCAAAGACACCAATGAAGGGCACAATTCTACCCAAAGACACCAATGAAGGGAACAATTCCTCCCAACGACACCAATGAAGGGGCACAATTTCTCCCAAAGACACCAATGAAGGGGCACAATTCCTCCCAAAGACACCAATGAAGGGCACAATTCCTCCCAAAGACACCAATGAAGGGCACAATTCCTCCCAAAGACACCAATGAAGAGGGCAAAATTCCTCCCAAAGACACCAATGAAGGGGCACAATTCTTCCCAAAGACACCAATGAAGGGCACAAATCTTCCCAAAGACACCAATGAAGGGGATCAATTCTTCCCAAAGACACCAATGAAGGGCATAATTCTTCCCAAAGACACCAATGAAGGGCGCAATTCTTCCCAAAGACACCAATGAGGGGGCACAATTCTTCCCAAAGATAGCAATGATGGGGCACAATTCCTCCCAAAGACACCAATGATGGTGCACAATTCCTTCCAAAGACACAGATGAAGGGCACAATTCTTCCCAAAGACACCAATGAAGGGCACAATTCTTCCCAAAGACACCAATGAAGGGCACAATTCTACCCAAAGACACCAATGATGGGGAACAATTCTTCCCAAAGACACCAATGAAGGGCACAATCCTTCCCAAAGACCTCAATGAAGGGAACAATTCCTCCCAAAGACACCAATGAAGGGGCACAATTCTTCCCAAAGACACGAATAAAGGGCACAATTCTTAACAAAGACACCAATGAAGGGCACAATTTCTCACAAAGACACCTATGAAGGGGCACAATTCCTCAAAAAGACACCACTGAAGGGGCACAATTCTTCCGAAATACACCAATGAAGGGCACAATTCTTCCCAAAGACAACAATGAAGGGGCACAATTCTTCCCAAAGACACAAATGATGGGGCACATTTCCTCCCAAAGACACCAATGATGGGGCACAATTCCTCCCAAAGACACCAATGAAGGGCACAATTCTTCCCAAAGACACCAATGAAGGGCACAATTCCTCGCAAAGACACCAATGAAGGGCACAATTCCTCGCAAAGACACCAATGAAGGGCACAATTCCTCCCAAAGACACCAATGAATGGGGCACAATTCTTCCCAAAGACACCAATGAAGGGCTCAATTCTTAACAAAGACATCACTGAAGGGCACAATTCCTCCCAAAGACACCAATGAAGGGGCACAATTCCTCAAAAAGACACCAATGAAGGGGCACAATTCTTCCCAAAGACACCAATGAAGACCACAATTCTTCCCAAAGACACCAATAAAGGGCACAATTCTTCCCAAAGACACCAATGAAGGGGTACATTTTTTCCCAAAGACACCAATGATGGGGCACAATTCCTCCCAAAGACACCAATGATGGGGAACAATTCCTCCCAAAGACACCAATGAAGGGCACAATTCTTCCCAAAGACACCAATGATGGGTACAATTCCTCCCAAAGACACCACTGAAGGGGCACAATTCCTCCCAAAGACACCAATGAACGGCACAATTCTTCCCAAGGACACCAATGAAGGGCACAATTCTTCCCAAAGACACCAATGAAGGGGCGCATTTCCTCCCAAAGACACCAATGGAGGGGCACAATTCCTCCCAAAGACACCAATGAAGGGGTAAAATTCTTCCCAAATACACCAATGAAGGGCACAATTCTTCCCAAAGACACCAATGAAGGGGCACAATTCTTCCCAAAGACACCAATGATGGGGCACAATTCCTCCCAAAGACACCAATGATGGGGCACAATTCCTCCCAAAGACGCCAATGAAGGGCACAATTCCTCAAAAGACACCAATGAAGGGGCACAATTCTTCCCAAAGACACCAATGAAGGGTACAATTGTTCCCAAAGACAATAATGAAGGGCACAATTCCTCCCAAAGACACCAATGAAGGGCACAATTTCTCCCAAAGACATCAATGAAGGGGCACAATTCCTCCCAAAAACACCAATGAAGGGCACAATTCCTCCCAAAGACACCAATGAAGGGCACAATTCCTCCCAAAGACACCAATGATGGGGCACAATTCCTCCCAAAGACACCAATGATGGGGCACAATTCCTCCCAAAGACACCAATGAAGGGCACAATTCTTCCCAAAGACACCAATGATGGGCACAATTCCTCCCAAAGACACCAATGAAGGGCACAATTCTTCCCAAAGACACTAATGAAGGCCACAATTCTTCCCAAAGACACCAATGAAGGGCACAGTTATTCCCAAAGACACCAATGAAGGGGTACATTTTTTCCCAAAGACACCAATGATGGGCACAATTCCCCCCAAAGACACCAATGAAGGGGCACAATTCCTCCCAAAGACACCAATGAAGGGCACAATTCTTCCCAAAGACACCAATGAAGGGTACAATTCCTCCCAAAGACACCAATGAAGGGGCACAATTCCTCCCAAAGACACCAATGAAGGCACACAATTCTTCTCAAAGACACCAATGAAGGTCACAATTCTTCCGAAAAACACCAATGAAGGGGCACAATTCCTCCCAAAGACACAAATGAAGGGGCACAATTCCTCCCAAAGACACCAATGAAGGGGCACAATTCTTCCCAAATACACCAATGAAGGGGCACAATTCTTCCCAAAGACACCAATGAAGGGCACAATTCCTCAAAAGACACCAATGAAGGGGCAAAATTCTTCCCAAAGACACCAATGAAGGGCACAATTCTTCCCAAAGACAATAATGAAGGGCACAATTCTTCTCAAAGACACCAATGAAGGGGCACAATTGTTCCCAAAGACACAAATGATGGGGCACATTTCCACTCAAAGACACCAATGATGGGGCACAATTCCTCCCAAAGACACCAATGAAGGACACAATTCTTCCCAAAGACACCAATGAAGGGCACAATTCCTCGCAAAGACACCAATGAAGGGCACACTTCCTCCCAAAGACACCAATGAATGAGGCACAATTCTTCCCAAAGACACCAATGAAGGGCTCAATTCTTAACAAAGACACCACTGAAGGGCACAATTCCTCCCAAAGGCACCAATGAAGGGGGCACAATTCCTCAAAAAGACACCAATGAAGGGGCACAATTCTTCCCAAAGACACCAATGAAGGCCACAATTCTTCCCAAAGACACCAATAAAGGGCACAATTCTTCCCAAAGACACCAATGAAGGGGTACATTTTTTCCAAAAGACACCAATGATGGGGCACAATTCCTCCCAAAGACACCAATGATGCGGAACAATTCCTCCCAAAGACACCAATGATGGGTACAATTCCTCCCAAAGACACCACTAAAGGGGCACAATTCCTCCTAAAGACACCAATGAACAGCACAATTCTTCCCAAAGACACCAATGAAGGGCACAAATTCTCCCAAAGACACCAATGAAGGGGCACAATTCCTCCCAAAGACACCAATGAAGGCGCACAATTCTTCCCAAGGACACCAATGAAGGGCACAATTCTTCCCAAAGACACCAATGAAGGGGCACATTTCCTCCCAAAGACACCAATGAAGGGGCACAATTCCTCCCATAGACACCAATGAAGGGGCACAATTCTTCCCAAATACACCAATGAAGGGCACAATTCTTCCCAAAGACACCAATGAAGGGGCACAATTCTTCCCAAAGACACCAATGATGGGGCACAATTCCTCCCAAAGACACCAATGATGGGGCACAATTCTTCCCAAAGACACCAATGAAGGGCACAATTCCTCAAAAGACACCAATGAAGGGGCACAATTCTTCCCAAAGACACCAATGAAGGACACAATTCTTCCCAAAGACAATAATGAAGGGCACAATTCTTCCCAAAGACACCAATGAAGGGGTACAATTCTTCCCAAAGACACCAATGATGGGCCACAATTCCTCCCAATAACACCAATGAAGGGCACAATTCTTCCCAAAGACAGCAATGAAGGGCACAATTCCTCCCAAAGACACCACTGAAGGGGAACAATTCCTCCCAAAGACACCAATGAAGGGCACAATTCTTCCCAAAGATACCAATGAAGGGCACAATTCCTCCCAAAGACACCAATGAAGGGGCACAATTTCTCCCAAAGACACCAATGAAGGGGCACAATTCCTCCCAAAAACACCAATGAAGGGCACAATTTCTCCCAAAGACAACAATGAAGGGGCACAATTCCTCCCAAAAACACCAATGAAGGGCACAATTCCTCCCAAAGACACCAATGAAGGGCACAATTCCTCCCAAAGACACCAATGATGGGGCACAATTCCTCCCAAAGACACCAATAATGGGGCACAATTCCTCCCAAAGACACCAATGAAGGGCACAATACTTCCCAAAGACACCAATCATGGGCACAATTCCTCCCAAAGACACCACTGAAGGGGCACAATTCCTCCCAAAGACACCAATGAAGGGCACAATTCTTCCCAAAGACACCAATGAAGGGCACAATTCCTCCCAAAGACACCAATGAAGGGGCACAATTCCTCCCAAAGACACCAATGAAGGGCACAATTCCTCCCAATGACACCAATGAAGGGGCACAATTCCTCCCAAAAACACCAATGAAGGGCACAATTCTTCCCAAAGACACCAATGAAGGCCACAATTCTTCCCAAAGACACCAATGAAGGGCACAGTTCTTCCCAAAGACACCAATGAAGGGGTACATTTTTTCCCAAAGACACCAATCATGGGGCACAATTCCTCCCAAAGACACCAATGATGGGGCACAATTCCTCCCAAAGACACCAATGAAGGGCACAATTCTTCCCAAAGACACCAATGATGGGCACAATTCCTCCCAAAGACACCACTGAAGGGGCACAATTCCTCCCAAAGACACCAATGAAGGGCACAATTCTTCCCAAAGACACCAATGAAGGGCACAATTCCTCCCAAAGACACCAATGAATGGGCACAATTCCTCCCAAAGACACCAATGAAGTCGCACAATTCTTCCCAAAGACACCAATGAAGGGGCACAATTCTTCCCAAATACACCAATGAAGGGGCACAATTATTCCCAAAGACACCAATGATGGGGCACAATTCCTCCCAAAGACACCAATGATGGGGCACAATTCCACTCAAAGACACCAATGAAGGGCACAATTCCTCAAAAGACACCAATGAAGGGGCAAAATTCTTCCCAAAGACACCAATGAAGGGCACAACTCTTCCCAAAGACAATAATGAATGGCACAATTCTTCCCAAAGACACCAATGAAGGGGTACAATTCTTCCCGAAGACACCAATGATGGGCCACAATTCCTCCCAATAACACCAATGAAGGGCACAATTCCTCCCAAAGACACAACTGAAGGGGCACAATTCCTCCCGAAGACACCAATGAAGGGCACAATTCCTCCCAAAGACACAAATGAAGGGGCACAATTCTTCCCAAAGACACCAATGATGGGCACAATTCTTCCCAAAGACACCAAAGAAGGGAATAATTCTTCCCAAAGACACCAATGAGGGGGCACAATTCTTCCCAAAGACACCAATGATGGGGCACAATTCCTCCCAAAGACACCAATGATGGGGCACAATTCCTCCCAAAGACACCAATGATGGGGCACAATTCCTCCCAAAGACACCAATGATGGAGACAATTCCTCCCAAAGACACCAATAAAGGGCACAATTCTTCCAAAGACACCAATGAAGGGCACAATTCTTCCCAAAGACACCAATGATGGGGAACAATTCTTCCCAAAGACACCAATGATGTTGCACAATTCCTCCCAAAGACACCAATGATGGGGCACAATTCCTCCCAAAGACACCAATGATGGAGACAATTCCTCCCAAAGACACCAATAAAGGGCACAATTCTTCCCAAAGACACCAATGAAGGGCATAATTCTTCCCAAAGACACCAATGAAGGGCACAATTCTTCCCAAAGACACCAATGAGTGGGCATAATTCTTCCCAAAGACACCAATGATGGGGCACAATTCCTCCCAAAGACACCAATGATGGTGCACAATTCCTCCCAAAGACACCAATGAAGGGCACAATTCCTCCCAAACACACCAATGAAGGGGCACAATTCCTCCCAAAGACACCAATGAAGGGCACAATTCTTCCCAAAGACACCAATGAAGGGCACAATTCCTCCCAAAGACACCAATGAAGGGGCACAATTCCTCCCAAAGACACCAATGAAGGCACACAATTCTTCCCAAAGACACCAATGAAGGGCACAATTCTTCCCAAAAACACCAATGAAGGGGCACAATTCCTCCCAAAGACACCAATGAAGGGGCACAATTCCTCCCAAAGACACCAATGAAGGGGCACAATTCTTCCCAAATACACCAATGAAGGGGCACAATTCTTCCCAAAGACACCAATGAAGGGCACAATTCCTCAAAAGACACCAATGAAGGGGCAAAATTCTTCCCAAAGACACCAATGAAGGGCACAATTCTTCCCAAAGACAATAATGAAGGGCACAATTCTTCCCAAAAACACCAATGAAGGGGCACAATTCCTCCCAAAGACACCAATGAAGGGGCACAATTCTTCCCAAAGACACCAATGAAGGGCATAATTCTTCCCAAAGACACCAATGAAGGGCACAATTCTTCCCAAAGACACCAATGAAGGGCACAATTCTTCCCAAAAACACCAATGAAGGGGCAAAATTCCTCCCAAAGACACCAATGAAGGGGCACAATTCCTCCCAAAGACACCAATGAAGGGGCACAATTCTTCCCAAATACACCAATGAAGGGGCACAATTCTTCCCAAAGACACCAATGAAGGGCATAATTCTTCCCAAAGACACCAATGAAGGGCACAATTCTTCCCAAAGACACCAATGAGTGGGCATAATTCTTCCCAAAGACACCAATGATGGGGCACAATTCCTCCCAAAGACACCAATGAAGGGCACAATTCTTCCCAAAGACACCAATGAAGGGCATAATTCTTCCCAAAGACACCAATGAAGGGCACAATTCTTCCCAAAGACACCAATGAGTGGGCATAATTCTTCCCAAAGACACCAATGATGGGGCACAATTCCTCCCAAAGACACCAATGATGGTGCACAATTCCTCCCAAAGACACCAATGAAGGGCACAATTCCTCCCAAAGACACCAATGAAGGGGCACAATTCCTCCCAAAGACACCAATGAAGGCACACAATTCTTCCCAAAGACACCAATGAAGGGCACAATTCTTCCCAAAAACACCAATGAAGGGGCACAATTCCTCCCAAAGACACCAATGAAGGGGCACAATTCCTCCCAAAGACACCAATGAAGGGGCACAATTCTTCCCAAATACACCAATGAAGGGGCACAATTCTTCCCAAAGACACCAATGAAGGGCACAATTCCTCAAAAGACACCAATGAAGGGGCAAAATTCTTCCCAAAGACACCAATGAAGGGCACAATTCTTCCCAAAGACAATAATGAAGGGCACAATTCTTCCCAAAAACACCAATGAAGGGGCACAATTCCTCCCAAAGACACCAATGAAGGGGCACAATTCTTCCCAAAGACACCAATGAAGGGCATAATTCTTCCCAAAGACACCAATGAAGGGCACAATTCTTCCCAAAGACACCAATGAAGGGCACAATTCTTCCCAAAAACACCAATGAAGGGGCAAAATTCCTCCCAAAGACACCAATGAAGGGGCACAATTCCTCCCAAAGACACCAATGAAGGGGCACAATTCTTCCCAAATACACCAATGAAGGGGCACAATTCTTCCCAAAGACACCAATGAAGGGCACAATTCCTCAAAAGACACCAATGATGGAGACAATTCCTCCCAAAGACACCAATAAAGGGCACAATTTTTCCTAAAAAAACACAAATGAAGGGGCACAATTCCTCCCAAAGACACCAATGAAGGGCATAATTCTTCCCAAAGACACCAATGAAGGGCACAATTCTTCCCAAAGACACCAATGAGTGGGCACAATTCTTCCCAAAGACACCAATGATGGTGCACCATTCCTCCCAAAGACACCAATGATGGTGCACAATTCCTCCCAAAGACACCAATGAAGGGCACAATTCCTCCCAAAGACACCAATGAATGGCACAATTCCTCCCAAAGACACCAATGAAGGGGCACAATTCCTCCCAAAGACACCAATGAAGGCACACAATTCTTCCCAAAGACACCAATGAAGGGCACAATTCTTCCCAAAAACACCAATGAAGGGGCTTAATTCCTCCCAAAGACACCAATGAAGGGGCACAATTCCTCCCAAAGACACCAATGAAGGGGCACAATTCTTCCCAAATACACCAATGAAGGGGCACAATTCTTCCCAAAGACACCAATGAAGGGCACAATTCCTCAAAAGACACCAATGAAGGGCACAATTCTTCCCAAAGACACCAATGAAGGGCACAGTTCTTCCCAAAGACACCAATGAAGGGGTACATTTTTTCCCAAAGACACCAATGATGGGGCACAATTCCTCCCAAAGACACCAATGATGGGGCACAATTCCTCCCAAAGACACCAATGAAGGGGCAAAATTCTTCCCAAAGACACAAATGAAGGGCACAACTCTTCCCAAAGACAATAATGAAGGGCACAATTCTTCCCAAAGACACCAATGAAGGGGTACAATTCTTCCCGAAGACACCAATGATGGGCCACAATTCCTCCCAATAACACCAATGAAAGGCACAATTCCTCCCAAAGACACCACTGAAGGGGCACAATTCCTCCCGAAGACACCAATGAAGGGCACAATTCTTCCCAAAGATACCAATGAAGGCCACAATTCCTCCCAAAGACACCAATGAAGGGCACAATTCCTCCCAAAGACACCAATGAAGGGCACAATTCCTCCCAAAGACACAAATGAAGGGGCACAATTCTTCCCAAAGACACCAATGATGGGCACAATTCTTCCCAAAGACACCAATGAAGGGAATAATTCTTCCCAAAGACACCAATGAGGGGGCACAATTCTTCCCAAAGACACCAATGATGGGGCACAATTCCTCCCAAAGACACCAATGATGGGGCACAATTCCTCCCAAAGACACCAATGATGGGGCACAATTCCTCCCAAAGACACCAATGATGGAGACAATTCCTCCCAAAGACACCAATAAAGGGCACAATTCTTCCCAAAGACACCAAAGAAGGGCACAATTCTTCCCAAAGACACCAATGAGTGGGCACAATTCTTCCCAAAGACACCAATGATGGGGCACAATTCCTCCCAAAGACACCAATGATGGTGCACAATTCCTCCCGAAGACACCAATGAAGGGCACAATTAATCCCAAAGACACCAATGAAGGGGCACAATTCCTCCCAAAAACACCAATGAAGGGCACAATTCCTCCCAAAGACACCAATGAAGGGGCACAATTCCTCCCAAAGACACCAATGAAGGGCACAATTCCTCCCAATCACACCAATGAAGGGGCACAATTCCTCCCAAAGATACCAATGAAGGGCACAATTCTTCCCAAAGACACCAATGAAGGCCACAATTCTTCCCAAAGACACCAATGAAGGCCACAATTCCTCCCAAAGACACCAAGGAAGGGCACAATTCCTCCCAAAGACACAAATGAAGGGGCACAATTCTTCCCAAAGACACCAATGATGGGCACAATTCTTCCCAAAGACACCAATGATGGGGCACAATTCATCCCAAAGACACCAATGATGGGGCACAGTTCCTCCAAAAAACACCAATGAAGGGGCACAATTCTTCCCAAATACACCAATGAAGGGGCACAATTATTCCCAAAGACACCAATGATGGGGCACAATTCCTCCCAAAGACACCAATGATGGGACACAATTCCACTCAAAGACACCAATGAAGGGCACAATTCCTCAAAAGACACCAATGAAGGGGCAAAATTCTTCCCAAAGACACAAATGAAGGGCACAACTCTTCCCAAAGACAATAATGAAGGGCACAATTCTTCCCAAAGACACCAATGAAGGGGTACAATTCTTCCCGAAGACACCAATGATGGGCCACAATTCCTCCCAATAACACCAATGAAAGGCACAATTCCTCCCAAAGACACCAATGATGGGGCACAATTCCTCCCAAAGACACCAATGAAGGGCACAATTCTTCCCAAAGACACCAATGAAGGGCACATTTCCTCCCAAAGACACCACTGAAGGGGCAAAATTCCTCCCAAAGACACCAATGAACGGGCACAATTCCTCCCAAAGACACCAATGAAGGGCACAATTCCTCCCAAAGACACCAATGAAGGGCACAATTCCTCCCAAAGACAGGAATGAAGGGGCACAATTCTTCCCAAAGACACCAATGAAGGGCACAATTCTTCCCAAAGACACCAATGATGGGGCACAATTCCTCCCAAAGACACCAATGATGGGGCACAATTCCTCCCAAAGACACCAATGAAGGGCACAATTCTTCCCAAAGACACCAATGAAGGGCACAATTCCTCCCAAAGACACCAATGAAGTGGCTCAATTCTTCCCAAAGACACCAATGAAGGGCACAATTCTTCCCAAAGACACCAATGAAGGGCACAATTCTTCCCAAAGACACCAATGAAGGGGCACAATTTATCCCAAAGACACCAATGAAGGGCACAATTCTTCCCAAAGACACCAATGAAGGGCACAATTCTTTCCAAAGACACCAATGAAGGGCACAATTCTTCCCAAAGACACCAATGAAGGGCACATTTCCTCCCAAAGACAGGAATGAAGGGGCACAATTCTTCCCAAAGACACCATTGAAGGGCACAATTCTTCCCAAAGACACCAATGATGGGGCACAATTCCTCCCAAAGACACCAATGATGGGGCACAATTCCTCCCAAAGACATCAATGAAGGGGCACAATTCTTCCCAAAGACATCAATGAAGGGCACAATTCTTCCCAAAGACACCAATGAAGGGGCACAATTCCTCCCAAAGATACCAATGAAGGGGCATAATTCTTCCCAAAGACACCAATGAAGGGCACAATTCCTCCCAAAGACACCAATGAAGTTGCACAATTCTTCCCAAAGACACCAATGAAGGGCACAATTCTTCCCAAAGACACCAATGAAGGGCACAATTCTTCCCAAAGACACCAATGAAGGGCACAATTCTTCCCAAAGACACCAATGAAGGGGCACAATTCTTCCCAAGGACACCAATGAAGAGGCACAATTCTCCCCAAAGACACCAATGAAGGGCACAATTCTTCCCAAAGACACCAATGAAGGGCACAATTCTTACCAAAGACACCAATGAAGGGCACTATTCTTCCCAAAGACACCAATGAAGGGGTAAATTTCTTCCCAAAGACACCAATGATGGGGCACAATTTCTCCCAAAGACACCTATGATGGGTTACAATTCCTCCCAAAGACACCAATGAAGGGCACAATTCCTCTCAAAGACACCACTGAAGGGGCACAATTCCTCCCAAAGACACCAATGAAGGGCACAATTCTTCCCAAAGAAACCAATGAAGGGCACAATTCCTCCCAAAGACACCAATGAAGGGGCACAATTCCTCCCAAAGACACCAATGAAGGGGAAAATTCTTCCCAAAGACACCAATGAAGGGCACAATTCCTCCCAAAGACACCAATGAAGGGCACAATTCCTCCCAAAGACACCAATGAAGGGCACAATTCCTCCCAAAGACACCAATGAAGGGGAAAATTCTTCCCAAAGGCACCAATGAAGGGCACAATTCCTCCCAAAGACACCAATGAAGGGCACAATTCCTCCCAAAGACACCAATGAAGGGGCACAATTCTTCCCAAAGACACCAATGAAGGGCACAATTCTTCCCAAAGACACCAATGAAGGGCACAATTCTTCCCAAAGACACCAATGAAGGGCACAATTCTTCCCAAAGCCACCAATAAAGGGCACAATTCTTCCCAAAGACACCAATGAGGGGCACAATTCTTCCCAAAGACACCAATGAAGGGGCACAATTCCTCCCAAAGACACCAATGAAGGGGCACAATTCTTCCCAAAGACACCAATGAAGGGGCACAATTCCTCCCAAAGACACCAATGAAGGGGCACAATTCTTCCCAAAGACACCAATGATGGGGCACAATTCCTCCCAAAGACACCAATGAAGGGGCACAATTCTTCCCAAAGAAGCCAAGAAAGGGCATAATTCTTCCCAAAGACACCAATGAAGGGCACAATTCCTCCCAAAAGACACCAGTGAAGGGGCACAATTCTTCCCAAAGACACCAATGAAGGGCACAATTCTTCCCAAAGACACCAATGAAGGGCACAATTCTTCCCAAAGACACCAATGAAGGGCACAATTCTTCCCAAAGACACCAATGAAGGGGCACAATTCTTTCCAAAGACACCAATGATAGGGGGACAATTCCTCCCAAAGACATCAGTGATGGGGCACAATTCCTCCCAAAGACACCAATGAAGGGCACAATTCTTCCCAAAGACACCAATGTAGGGCACAATTCTTCATAAGCCACCAACAAAGGGCACAATTCTTCCCAAAGACACCAATGAGGGGCACAATTCTTCCCAAAGACACCAATGAAGGGGCACAATTCCTCCCAAAGACACCAATGAAGGGGCACAATTCTTCCCAAAGACACCAATGAAGGGGCACAATTCCTCCCAAAGACACCAATGAAGGGGCACAATTCTTCCCAAAGACACCAATGATGGGGCACAATTCCTCCCAAAGACACCAATGAAGGGGCACAATTCTTCCCAAAGAAGCCAAGAAAGGGCATAATTCTTCCCAAAGACACCAATGAAGGGCACAATTCCTACCAAAAGACACCAGTGAAGGGGCACAATTCTTCCCAAAGACACCAATGAAGGGCACAATTCTTCCCAAAGACACCAATGAAGGGCACAATTCCTCTGGAAGACACCAATGAAGGGGCACAATTCTTCCCAAAGACACCAATGATGGTGCACAATTCCTCCCAAAGACACCAATGAAGGGGCACAATTCTTCCCAAAGACACTAATGAAGGGCACAATTCTTCCCAAAGACACCAATGAAGGTCACAATTCTTCCCAAAGACACCAATGAAGGGCACAATTCTTCCCCAAGACACCAATGAAGGGGAACAATTCCTCCCAAAGACACCAATGATAGGGCACAATTCCTCCCAAAGACACCAATGAAGGGCACAATTCTTCCCAACGACACCAATGAAGGGCACAATTCTTCCCAAAGACACCAATGAAGGGCACAGTTCTTCCCAAAGACACCAATGAAGGGGCACAATTCTTTCCAAAGACACCAATGATAGGGGGACAATTCCTCCCAAAGACACCAATGAAGGGCACTATTCTTCCCAAAGACACCAATGAAGGGGTAAATTTCTTCCCAAAGACACCAATGATGGGGCACAATTTCTCCCAAAGACACCTATGATGGGTTACAATTCCTCCCAAAGACACCAATGAAGGGCACAATTCCTCTCAAAGACACCACTGAAGGGGCACAATTCCTCCCAAAGACACCAATGAAGGGCACAATTCTTCCCAAAGAAACCAATGAAGGGCACAATTCCTCCCAAAGACACCAATGAAGGGGCACAATTGCTCCCAAAGACACCAATGAAGGGGAAAATTCTTCCCAAAGACACCAATGAAGGGCACAATTCCTCCCAAAGACACCAATGAAGGGCACAATTCCTCCCAAAGACACCAATGAAGGGCACAATTCCTCCCAAAGACACCAATGAAGGGGAAAATTCTTCCCAAAGGCACCAATGAAGGGCACAATTCCTCCCAAAGACACCAATGAAGGGCACAATTCCTCCCAAAGACACCAATGAAGGGGCACAATTCTTCCCAAAGACACCAATGAAGGGCACAATTCTTCCCAAAGACACCAATGAAGGGCACAATTCTTCCCAAAGACACCAATGAAGGGCACAATTCTTCCCAAAGCCACCAATAAAGGGCACAATTCTTCCCAAAGACACCAATGAGGGGCACAATTCTTCCCAAAGACACCAATGAAGGGGCACAATTCCTCCCAAAGACACCAATGAAGGGGCACAATTCTTCCCAAAGACACCAATGAAGGGGCACAATTCCTCCCAAAGACACCAATGAAGGGGCACAATTCTTCCCAAAGACACCAATGATGGGGCACAATTCCTCCCAAAGACACCAATGAAGGGGCACAATTCTTCCCAAAGAAGCCAAGAAAGGGCATAATTCTTCCCAAAGACACCAATGAAGGGCACAATTCCTCCCAAAAGACACCAGTGAAGGGGCACAATTCTTCCCAAAGACACCAATGAAGGGCACAATTCTTCCCAAAGACACCAATGAAGGGCACAATTCTTCCCAAAGACACCAATGAAGGGCACAATTCTTCCCAAAGACACCAATGAAGGGGCACAATTCTTTCCAAAGACACCAATGATAGGGGGACAATTCCTCCCAAAGACATCAGTGATGGGGCACAATTCCTCCCAAAGACACCAATGAAGGGCACAATTCTTCCCAAAGACACCAATGTAGGGCACAATTCTTCATAAGCCACCAACAAAGGGCACAATTCTTCCCAAAGACACCAATGAGGGGCACAATTCTTCCCAAAGACACCAATGAAGGGGCACAATTCCTCCCAAAGACACCAATGAAGGGGCACAATTCTTCCCAAAGACACCAATGAAGGGGCACAATTCCTCCCAAAGACACCAATGAAGGGGCACAATTCTTCCCAAAGACACCAATGATGGGGCACAATTCCTCCCAAAGACACCAATGAAGGGGCACAATTCTTCCCAAAGAAGCCAAGAAATGGCATAATTCTTCCCAAAGACACCAATGAAGGGCACAATTCCTACCAAAAGACACCAGTGAAGGGGCACAATTCTTCCCAAAGACACCAATGAAGGGCACAATTCTTCCCAAAGACACCAATGAAGGGCACAATTCCTCTGGAAGACACCAATGAAGGGGCACAATTCTTCCCAAAGACACCAATGATGGTGCACAATTCCTCCCAAAGACACCAATGAAGGGGCACAATTCTTCCCAAAGACACTAATGAAGGGCACAATTCTTCCCAAAGACACCAATGAAGGTCACAATTCTTCCCAAAGACACCAATGAAGGGCACAATTCTTCCCCAAGACACCAATGAAGGGGAACAATTCCTCCCAAAGACACCAATGATAGGGCACAATTCCTCCCAAAGACACCAATGAAGGGCACAATTCTTCCCAACGACACCAATGAAGGGCACAATTCTTCCCAAAGACACCAATGAAGGGCACAATTCTTCCCAAAGACACCAATGAAGGGGCACAATTCTTTCCAAAGACACCAATGATAGGGGGACAATTCCTCCCAAAGACATCAGTGATGGGGCACAATTCCTCCCAAAGACACCATTGAAGGGCACAATTCTTCCCAAAGACACCAATGTAGGGCACAATTCTTCATAAGCCACCAACAAAGGGCACAATTCTTCCCAAAGACACCAATGAGGGGCACAATTCTTCCCAAAGACACCAATGAAGGGGCACAATTCCTCCCAAAGACACCAATGAAGGGGCACAATTCTTCCCAAAGACACCAATGAAGGGCACAATTCTTCATAAGCCACCAACAAAGGGCACAATTCTTCCCAAAGACACCAATGAGGGGCACAATTCTTCCCAAAGACACCAATGATGGGGCACAATTCCTCCCAAAGACACCAATGAAGGGGCACAATTCTTCCCAAAGAAGCCAAGAAAGGGCATAATTCTTCCCAAAGACACCAATGAAGGGCACAATTCCTACCAAAAGACAGCAGTGAAGGGGCACAATTCTTCCCAAAGACACCAATGAAGGGCACAATTCTTCCCAAAGACACCAATGAAGGGCACAATTCCTCTGGAAGACACCAATGAAGGGGCACAATTCTTCCCAAAGACACCAATGATGGTGCACAATTCCTCCCAAAGACACCAATGAAGGGGCACAATTCTTCCCAAAGACACTAATGAAGGGCACAATTCTTCCCAAAGACACCAATGAAGGGGCACAATTCTTCCCAAAGACACTAATGAAGGGCACAATTCTTCCCAAAGACACCAATGAAGGTCACAATTCTTCCCAAAGACACCAATGAAGGGCACAATTCTTCCCCAAGACACCAATGAAGGGGAACAATTCCTCCCAAAGACACCAATGATAGGGCACAATTCCTCCCAAAGACACTAATGAAGGGCACAATTCTTCCCAAAGACACCAATGAAGGGCACAATTCTTCCCAAAGACACCAATGAAGGGCACAATTCTTCCCAAAGACACCAATGAAGGGCACAATTCTTCCCAACGACACCAATGAAGGGCACAATTCTTCCCAAAGACACCAATGAAGGGCACAATACTTCCCAAAGACACCAATGAAGGGCACAATTCTTCCCAAAGACACCAATGAAGGGCACAATTCTTCCCAAAGACACCAATGAAGGGCACAATTCTTCCCAACGACACCAATGAAGGGCACAATTCTTCCCAAAGACACCAATGAAGGGCACAATACTTCCCAAAGACACCAATGAAGGGGCACAATTCTTCCCAAAGACACCAATGATAGGGGGACAATTCCTCCCAAAGACATCAGTGATGGGGCGCAATTCCTCCCAAAGACACCAATGAAGGGCACAATTCTTCCCAAAGACACCAATGAAGGGCACAATTCTTCCCAAAGACACCAATGAAGGGCACAATTCTTCCCAAAGCCACCAATAAAGGGCACAATTCTTCCCAAAGACACCAATGAGGGGCACAATTCTTCCCAAAGACACCAATGAAGGGGCACAATTCCTCCCAAAGACACCAATGAAGGGGCACAATTCTTCCCAAAGACACCAATGAAGGGGCACAATTCCTCCCAAAGACACCAATGAAGGGGCACAATTCTTCCCAAAGACACCAATGATGGGGCACAATTCCTCCCAAAGACACCAATGAAGGGGCACAATTCTTCCCAAAGAAGCCAAGAAAGGGCATAATTCTTCCCAAAGACACCAATGAAGGGCACAATTCCTCCCAAAAGACACCAGTGAAGGGGCACAATTCTTCCCAAAGACACCAATGAAGGGCACAATTCTTCCCAAAGACACCAATGAAGGGCACAATTCTTCCCAAAGACACCAATGAAGGGCACAATTCTTCCCAAAGACACCAATGAAGGGGCACAATTCTTTCCAAAGACACCAATGATAGGGGGACAATTCCTCCCAAAGACATCAGTGATGGGGCACAATTCCTCCCAAAGACACCAATGAAGGGCACAATTCTTCCCAAAGACACCAATGTAGGGCACAATTCTTCATAAGCCACCAACAAAGGGCACAATTCTTCCCAAAGACACCAATGAGGGGCACAATTCTTCCCAAAGACACCAATGAAGGGGCACAATTCCTCCCAAAGACACCAATGAAGGGGCACAATTCTTCCCAAAGACACCAATGAAGGGGCACAATTCCTCCCAAAGACACCAATGAAGGGGCACAATTCTTCCCAAAGACACCATTGATGGGGCACAATTCCTCCCAAAGACACCAATGAAGGGGCACAATTCTTCCCAAAGAAGCCAAGAAAGGGCATAATTCTTCCCAAAGACACCAATGAAGGGCACAATTCCTACCAAAAGACACCAGTGAAGGGGCACAATTCTTCCCAAAGACACCAATGAAGGGCACAATTCTTCCCAAAGACACCAATGAAGGGCACAATTCCTCTGGAAGACACCAATGAAGGGGCACAATTCTTCCCAAAGACACCAATGATGGTGCACAATTCCTCCCAAAGACACCAATGAAGGGGCACAATTCTTCCCAAAGACACTAATGAAGGGCACAATTCTTCCCAAAGACACCAATGAAGGTCACAATTCTTCCCAAAGACACCAATGAAGGGCACAATTCTTCCCCAAGACACCAATGAAGGGGAACAATTCCTCCCAAAGACACCAATGATAGGGCACAATTCCTCCCAAAGACACCAATGAAGGGCACAATTCTTCCCAACGACACCAATGAAGGGCACAATTCTTCCCAAAGACACCAATGAAGGGCACAATTCTTCCCAAAGACACCAATGAAGGGGCACAATTCTTTCCAAAGACACCAATGATAGGGGGACAATTCCTCCCAAAGACATCAGTGATGGGGCACAATTCCTCCCAAAGACACCATTGAAGGGCACAATTCTTCCCAAAGACACCAATGTAGGGCACAATTCTTCATAAGCCACCAACAAAGGGCACAATTCTTCCCAAAGACACCAATGAGGGGCACAATTCTTCCCAAAGACACCAATGAAGGGGCACAATTCCTCCCAAAGACACCAATGAAGGGGCACAATTCTTCCCAAAGACACCAATGAAGGGCACAATTCTTCATAAGCCACCAACAAAGGGCACAATTCTTCCCAAAGACACCAATGAGGGGCACAATTCTTCCCAAAGACACCAATGATGGGGCACAATTCCTCCCAAAGACACCAATGAAGGGGCACAATTCTTCCCAAAGAAGCCAAGAAAGGGCATAATTCTTCCCAAAGACACCAATGAAGGGCACAATTCCTACCAAAAGACACCAGTGAAGGGGCACAATTCTTTCCAAAGACACCAATGAAGGGCACAATTCTTCCCAAAGACACCAATGAAGGGCACAATTCCTCTGGAAGACACCAATGAAGGGGCACAATTCTTCCCAAAGACACCAATGATGGTGCACAATTCCTCCCAAAGACACCAATGAAGGGGCACAATTCTTCCCAAAGACACTAATGAAGGGCACAATTCTTCCCAAAGACACCAATGAAGGGGCACAATTCTTCCCAAAGACACTAATGAAGGGCACAATTCTTCCCAAAGACACCAATGAAGGTCACAATTCTTCCCAAAGACACCAATGAAGGGCACAATTCTTCCCCAAGACACCAATGAAGGGGAACAATTCCTCCCAAAGACACCAATGATAGGGCACAATTCCTCCCAAAGACACTAATGAAGGGCACAATTCTTCCCAAAGACACCAATGAAGGGCACAATTCTTCCCAAAGACACCAATGAAGGGCACAATTCTTCCCAAAGACACCAATGAAGGGCACAATTCTTCCCAACGACACCAATGAAGGGCACAATTCTTCCCAAAAACACCAATGAAGGGCACAATACTTCCCAAAGACACCAATGAAGGGCACAATTCTTCCCAAAGACACCAATGAAGGGCACAATTCTTCCCAAAGACACCAATGAAGGGCACAATTCTTCCCAACGACACCAATGAAGGGCACAATTCTTCCCAAAGACACCAATGAAGGGCACAATACTTCCCAAAGACACCAATGAAGGGGCACAATTCTTCCCAAAGACACCAATGATAGGGGGACAATTCCTCCCAAAGACATCAGTGATGGGGCGCAATTCCTCCCAAAGACACCAATGAAGGGCACAATTCTTCCCAAAGACACCAATGAAGGGCACAATTCTTCCCAAAGACACCAATGAAGGGCACAATTCTTCCCAAAGCCACCAATAAAGGGCACAATTCTTCCCAAAGACACCAATGAGGGGCACAATTCTTCCCAAAGACACCAATGAAGGGGCACAATTCCTCCCAAAGACACCAATGAAGGGGCACAATTCTTCCCAAAGACACCAATGAAGGGGCACAATTCCTCCCAAAGACACCAATGAAGGGGCACAATTCTTCCCAAAGACACCAATGATGGGGCACAATTCCTCCCAAAGACACCAATGAAGGGGCACAATTCTTCCCAAAGAAGCCAAGAAAGGGCATAATTCTTCCCAAAGACACCAATGAAGGGCACAATTCCTCCCAAAAGACACCAGTGAAGGGGCACAATTCTTCCCAAAGACACCAATGAAGGGCACAATTCTTCCCAAAGACACCAATGAAGGGCACAATTCTTCCCAAAGACACCAATGAAGGGCACAATTCTTCCCAAAGACACCAATGAAGGGGCACAATTCTTTCCAAAGACACCAATGATAGGGGGACAATTCCTCCCAAAGACATCAGTGATGGGGCACAATTCCTCCCAAAGACACCAATGAAGGGCACAATTCTTCCCAAAGACACCAATGTAGGGCACAATTCTTCATAAGCCACCAACAAAGGGCACAATTCTTCCCAAAGACACCAATGAGGGGCACAATTCTTCCCAAAGACACCAATGAAGGGGCACAATTCCTCCCAAAGACACCAATGAAGGGGCACAATTCTTCCCAAAGACACCAATGAAGGGGCACAATTCCTCCCAAAGACACCAATGAAGGGGCACAATTCTTCCCAAAGACACCAATGATGGGGCACAATTCCTCCCAAAGACACCAATGAAGGGGCACAATTCTTCCCAAAGAAGCCAAGAAAGGGCATAATTCTTCCCAAAGACACCAATGAAGGGCACAATTCCTACCAAAAGACACCAGTGAAGGGGCACAATTCTTCCCAAAGACACCAATGAAGGGCACAATTCTTCCCAAAGACACCAATGAAGGGCACAATTCCTCTGGAAGACACCAATGAAGGGGCACAATTCTTCCCAAAGACACCAATGATGGTGCACAATTCCTCCCAAAGACACCAATGAAGGGGCACAATTCTTCCCAAAGACACTAATGAAGGGCAAAATTCTTCCCAAAGACACCAATGAAGGTCACAATTCTTCCCAAAGACACCAATGAAGGGCACAATTCTTCCCCAAGACACCAATGAAGGGGAACAATTCCTCCCAAAGACACCAATGATAGGGCACAATTCCTCCCAAAGACACTAATGAAGGGCACAATTCTTCCCAAAGACACCAATGAAGGGCACAATTCTTCCCAAAGACACCAATGAAGGGCACAATTCTTCCCAAAGACACCAATGAAGGGCACAATTCTTCCCAACGACACCAATGAAGGGCACAATTCTTCCCAAAGACACCAATGAAGGGCACAATACTTCCCAAAGACACCAATGAAGGGCACAATTCTTCCCAAAGACACCAATGAAGGGCACAATTCTTCCCAAAGACACCAATGAAGGGCACAATTCTTCCCAACGACACCAATGAAGGGCACAATTCTTCCCAAAGACACCAATGAAGGGCACAATACTTCCCAAAGACACCAATGAAGGGGCACAATTCTTCCCAAAGACACCAATGATAGGGGGACAATTCCTCCCAAAGACATCAGTGATGGGGCGCAATTCCTCCCAAAGACACCAATGAAGGGCACAATTCTTCCCAAAGACACCAATGAAGGGCACAATTCTTCCCAAAGACACCAATGAAGGGCACAATTCTTCCCAAAGCCACCAATAAAGGGCACAATTCTTCCCAAAGACACCAATGAGGGGCACAATTCTTCCCAAAGACACCAATGAAGGGCACAATTCCTCCCAAAGACACCAATGAAGGGGCACAATTCTTCCCAAAGACACCAATGAAGGGGCACAATTCCTCCCAAAGACACCAATGAATGGGGCACAATTCTTCCCAAAGACACCAATGATGGGGCACAATTCCTCCCAAAGACACCAATGAAGGGGCACAATTCTTCCCAAACAAGCCAAGAAAGGGCATAATTCTTCCCAAAGACACCAATGAGGGGCACAATTCTTCCCAAAGACACCAATGAAGGGGCACAATTCCTCCCAAAGACACCAATGAAGGGGCACAATTCTTCCCAAAGACACCAATGAAGGGGCACAATTCCTCCCAAAGACACCAATGAAGGGGCACAATTCTTCCCAAAGACACCAATGATGGGGCACAATTCCTCCCAAAGACACCAATGAAGGGGCACAATTCTTCCCAAAGAAGCCAAGAAAGGGCATAATTCTTCCCAAAGACACCAATGAAGGGCACAATTCCTCCCAAAAGACACCAGTGAAGGGGCACAATTCTTCCCAAAGACACCAATGAAGGGCACAATTCTTCCCAAAGACACCAATGAAGGGCACAATTCTTCCCAAAGACACCAATGAAGGGCACAATTCTTCCCAAAGACACCAATGAAGGGGCACAATTCTTTCCAAAGACACCAATGATAGGGGGACAATTCCTCCCAAAGACATCAGTGATGGGGCACAATTCCTCCCAAAGACACCAATGAAGGGCACAATTCTTCCCAAAGACACCAATGTAGGGCACAATTCTTGATAAGCCACCAACAAAGGGCACAATTCTTCCCAAAGACACCAATGAGGGGCACAATTCTTCCCAAAGACACCAATGAAGGGGCACAATTCCTCCCAAAGACACCAATGAAGGGGCACAATTCTTCCCAAAGACACCAATGAAGGGGCACAATTCCTCCCAAAGACACCAATGAAGGGGCACAATTCTTCCCAAAGACACCAATGATGGGGCACAATTCCTCCCAAAGACACCAATGAAGGGGCACAATTCTTCCCAAAGAAGCCAAGAAAGGGCATAATTCTTCCCAAAGACACCAATGAAGGGCACAATTCCTACCAAAAGACACCAGTGAAGGGGCACAATTCTTCCCAAAGACACCAATGAAGGGCACAATTCTTCCCAAAGACACCAATGAAGGGCACAATTCCTCTGGAAGACACCAATGAAGGGGCACAATTCTTCCCAAAGACACCAATGATGGTGCACAATTCCTCCCAAAGACACCAATGAAGGGGCACAATTCTTCCCAAAGACACTAATGAAGGGCACAATTCTTCCCAAAGACACCAATGAAGGTCACAATTCTTCCCAAAGACACCAATGAAGGGCACAATTCTTCCCCAAGACACCAATGAAGGGGAACAATTCCTCCCAAAGACACCAATGATAGGGCACAATTCCTCCCAAAGACACCAATGAAGGGCACAATTCTTCCCAACGACACCAATGAAGGGCACAATTCTTCCCAAAGACACCAATGAAGGGCACAATTCTTCCCAAAGACACCAATGAAGGGGCACAATTCTTTCCAAAGACACCAATGATAGGGGGACAATTCCTCCCAAAGACATCAGTGATGGGGCACAATTCCTCCCAAAGACACCATTGAAGGGCACAATTCTTCCCAAAGACACCAATGTAGGGCACAATTCTTCATAAGCCACCAACAAAGGGCACAATTCTTCCCAAAGACACCAATGAGGGGCACAATTCTTCCCAAAGACACCAATGAAGGGGCACAATTCCTCCCAAAGACACCAATGAAGGGGCACAATTCTTCCCAAAGACACCAATGAAGGGCACAATTCTTCATAAGCCACCAACAAAGGGCACAATTCTTCCCAAAGACACCAATGAGGGGCACAATTCTTCCCAAAGACACCAATGATGGGGCACAATTCCTCCCAAAGACACCAATGAAGGGGCACAATTCTTCCCAAAGAAGCCAAGAAAGGGCATAATTCTTCCCAAAGACACCAATGAAGGGCACAATTCCTACCAAAAGACACCAGTGAAGGGGCACAATTCTTCCCAAAGACACCAATGAAGGGCACAATTCTTCCCAAAGACACCAATGAAGGGCACAATTCCTCTGGAAGACACCAATGAAGGGGCACAATTCTTCCCAAAGACACCAATGATGGTGCACAATTCCTCCCAAAGACACCAATGAAGGGGCACAATTCTTCCCAAAGACACTAATGAAGGGCACAATTCTTCCCAAAGACACCAATGAAGGGGCACAATTCTTCCCAAAGACACTAATGAAGGGCACAATTCTTCCCAAAGACACCAATGAAGGTCACAATTCTTCCCAAAGACACCAATGAAGGGCACAATTCTTCCCCAAGACACCAATGAAGGGGAACAATTCCTCCCAAAGACACCAATGATAGGGCACAATTCCTCCCAAAGACACTAATGAAGGGCACAATTCTTCCCAAAGACACCAATGAAGGGCACAATTCTTCCCAAAGACACCAATGAAGGGCACAATTCTTCCCAAAGACACCAATGAAGGGCACAATTCTTCCCAAAGACACCAATGAAGGGCACAATTCTTCCCAAAGACACCAATGAAGGGGCACAATTCTTTCCAAAGACACCAATGATAGGGGGACAATTCCTCCCAAAGACATCAGTGATGGGGCACAATTCCTCCCAAAGACACCAATGAAGGGCACAATTCTTCCCAAAGACACCAATGTAGGGCACAATTCTTGATAAGCCACCAACAAAGGGCACAATTCTTCCCAAAGACACCAATGAGGGGCACAATTCTTCCCAAAGACACCAATGAAGGGGCACAATTCCTCCCAAAGACACCAATGAAGGGGCACAATTCTTCCCAAAGACACCAATGAAGGGGCACAATTCCTCCCAAAGACACCAATGAAGGGGCACAATTCTTCCCAAAGACACCAATGATGGGGCACAATTCCTCCCAAAGACACCAATGAAGGGGCACAATTCTTCCCAAAGAAGCCAAGAAAGGGCATAATTCTTCCCAAAGACACCAATGAAGGGCACAATTCCTACCAAAAGACACCAGTGAAGGGGCACAATTCTTCCCAAAGACACCAATGAAGGGCACAATTCTTCCCAAAGACACCAATGAAGGGCACAATTCCTCTGGAAGACACCAATGAAGGGGCACAATTCTTCCCAAAGACACCAATGATGGTGCACAATTCCTCCCAAAGACACCAATGAAGGGGCACAATTCTTCCCAAAGACACTAATGAAGGGCACAATTCTTCCCAAAGACACCAATGAAGGTCACAATTCTTCCCAAAGACACCAATGAAGGGCACAATTCTTCCCCAAGACACCAATGAAGGGGAACAATTCCTCCCAAAGACACCAATGATAGGGCACAATTCCTCCCAAAGACACCAATGAAGGGCACAATTCTTCCCAACGACACCAATGAAGGGCACAATTCTTCCCAAAGACACCAATGAAGGGCACAATTCTTCCCAAAGACACCAATGAAGGGGCACAATTCTTTCCAAAGACACCAATGATAGGGGGACAATTCCTCCCAAAGACATCAGTGATGGGGCACAATTCCTCCAAAGACACCATTGAAGGGCACAATTCTTCCCAAAGACACCAATGTAGGGCACAATTCTTCATAAGCCACCAACAAAGGGCACAATTCTTCCCAAAGACACCAATGAGGGGCACAATTCTTCCCAAAGACACCAATGAAGGGGCACAATTCCTCCCAAAGACACCAATGAAGGGGCACAATTCTTCCCAAAGACACCAATGAAGGGCACAATTCTTCATAAGCCACCAACAAAGGGCACAATTCTTCCCAAAGACACCAATGAGGGGCACAATTCTTCCCAAAGACACCAATGATGGGGCACAATTCCTCCCAAAGACACCAATGAAGGGGCACAATTCTTCCCAAAGAAGCCAAGAAAGGGCATAATTCTTCCCAAAGACACCAATGAAGGGCACAATTCCTACCAAAAGACACCAGTGAAGGGGCACAATTCTTCCCAAAGACACCAATGAAGGGCACAATTCTTCCCAAAGACACCAATGAAGGGCACAATTCCTCTGGAAGACACCAATGAAGGGGCACAATTCTTCCCAAAGACACCAATGATGGTGCACAATTCCTCCCAAAGACACCAATGAAGGGGCACAATTCTTCCCAAAGACACTAATGAAGGGCACAATTCTTCCCAAAGACACCAATGAAGGGGCACAATTCTTCCCAAAGACACTAATGAAGGGCACAATTCTTCCCAAAGACACCAATGAAGGTCACAATTCTTCCCAAAGACACCAATGAAGGGCACAATTCTTCCCCAAGACACCAATGAAGGGGAACAATTCCTCCCAAAGACACCAATGATAGGGCACAATTCCTCCCAAAGACACTAATGAAGGGCACAATTCTTCCCAAAGACACCAATGAAGGGCACAATTCTTCCCAAAGACACCAATGAAGGGCACAATTCTTCCCAAAGACACCAATGAAGGGCACAATTCTTCCCAACGACACCAATGAAGGGCACAATTCTTCCCAAAGACACCAATGAAGGGCACAATACTTCCCAAAGACACCAATGAAGGGCACAATTCTTCCCAAAGACACCAATGAAGGGCACAATTCTTCCCAAAGACACCAATGAAGGGCACAATTCTTCCCAAAGAAGCCAAGAAAGGGCATAATTCTTCCCAAAGACACCAATGATAGGGGGACAATTCCTCCCAAAGACATCAGTGATGGGGCGCAATTCCTCCCAAAGACACCAATGAAGGGCACAATTCTTCCCAAAGACACCAATGAAGGGCACAATTCTTCCCAAAGACACCAATGAAGGGCACAATTCTTCCCAAAGCCACCAATAAAGGGCACAATTCTTCCCAAAGACACCAATGAGGGGCACAATTCTTCCCAAAGACACCAATGAAGGGGCACAATTCCTCCCAAAGACACCAATGAAGGGGCACAATTCTTCCCAAAGACACCAATGAAGGGGCACAATTCCTCCCAAAGACACCAATGAAGGGGCACAATTCTTCCCAAAGACACCAATGATGGGGCACAATTCCTCCCAAAGACACCAATGAAGGGGCACAATTCTTCCCAAAGAAGCCAAGAAAGGGCATAATTCTTCCCAAAGACACCAATGAAGGGCACAATTCCTCCCAAAAGACACCAGTGAAGGGGCACAATTCTTCCCAAAGACACCAATGAAGGGCACAATTCTTCCCAAAGACACCAATGAAGGGCACAATTCTTCCCAAAGACACCAATGAAGGGCACAATTCTTCCCAAAGACACCAATGAAGGGGCACAATTCTTCCCAAAGACACCAATGAAGGGGCACAATTCCTCCCAAAGACACCATTGAAGGGCACAATTCTTCCCAAAGACACCAATGTAGGGCACAATTCTTCATAAGCCACCAACAAAGGGCACAATTCTTCCCAAAGACACCAATGAGGGGCACAATTCTTCCCAAAGACACCAATGAAGGGGCACAATTCCTCCCAAAGACACCAATGAAGGGGCACAATTCTTCCCAAAGACACCAATGAAGGGCACAATTCTTCATAAGCCACCAACAAAGGGCACAATTCTTCCCAAAGACACCAATGAGGGGCACAATTCTTCCCAAAGACACCAATGATGGGGCACAATTCCTCCCAAAGACACCAATGAAGGGGCACAATTCTTCCCAAAGAAGCCAAGAAAGGGCATAATTCTTCCCAAAGACACCAATGAAGGGCACAATTCCTACCAAAAGACACCAGTGAAGGGGCACAATTCTTCCCAAAGACACCAATGAAGGGCACAATTCTTCCCAAAGACACCAATGAAGGGCACAATTCCTCTGGAAGACACCAATGAAGGGGCACAATTCTTCCCAAAGACACCAATGTTGGTGCACAATTCCTCCCAAAGACACCAATGAAGGGGCACAATTCTTCCCAAAGACACTAATGAAGGGCACAATTCTTCCCAAAGACACCAATGAAGGGGCACAATTCTTCCCAAAGACACTAATGAAGGGCACAATTCTTCCCAAAGACACCAATGAAGGTCACAATTCTTCCCAAAGACACCAATGAAGGGCACAATTCTTCCCCAAGACACCAATGAAGGGGAACAATTCCTCCCAAAGACACCAATGATAGGGCACAATTCCTCCCAAAGACACTAATGAAGGGCACAATTCTTCCCAAAGACACCAATGAAGGGCACAATTCTTCCCAAAGACACCAATGAAGGGCACAATTCTTCCCAAAGACACCAATGAAGGGCACAATTCTTCCCAACGACACCAATGAAGGGCACAATTCTTCCCAAAGACACCAATGAAGGGCACAATACTTCCCAAAGACACCAATGAAGGGCACAAATCTTCCCAAAGACACCAATGAAGGGCACAATTCTTCCCAAAGACACCAATGAAGGGCACAATTCTTCCCAACGACACCAATGAAGGGCACAATTCTTCCCAAAGACACCAATGAAGGGCACAATACTTCCCAAAGACACCAATGAAGGGGCACAATTCTTCCCAAAGACACCAATGATAGGGGGACAATTCCTCCCAAAGACATCAGTGATGGGGCGCAATTCCTCCCAAAGACACCAATGAAGGGCACAATTCTTCCCAAAGACACCAATGAAGGGCACAATTCTTCCCAAAGACACCAATGAAGGGCACAATTCTTCCCAAAGCCACCAATAAAGGGCACAATTCTTCCCAAAGACACCAATGAGGGGCACAATTCTTCCCAAAGACACCAATGAAGGGGCACAATTCCTCCCAAAGACACCAATGAAGGGGCACAATTCTTCCCAAAGACACCAATGAAGGGGCACAATTCCTCCCAAAGACACCAATGAAGGGGCACAATTCTTCCCAAAGACACCAATGATGGGGCACAATTCCTCCCAAAGACACCAATGAAGGGGCACAATTCTTCCCAAAGAAGCCAAGAAAGGGCATAATTCTTCCCAAAGACACCAATGAAGGGCACAATTCCTCCCAAAAGACACCAGTGAAGGGGCACAATTCTTCCCAAAGACACCAATGAAGGGCACAATTCTTCCCAAAGACACCAATGAAGGGCACAATTCTTCCCAAAGACACCAATGAAGGGCACAATTCTTCCCAAAGACACCAATGAAGGGGCACAATTCTTTCCAAAGACACCAATGATAGGGGGACAATTCCTCCCAAAGACATCAGTGATGGGGCACAATTCCTCCCAAAGACACCAATGAAGGGCACAATTCTTCCCAAAGACACCAATGTAGGGCACAATTCTTCATAAGCCACCAACAAAGGGCACAATTCTTCCCAAAGACACCAATGAGGGGCACAATTCTTCCCAAAGACACCAATGAAGGGCACAATTCCTCCCAAAGACACCAATGAAGGGGCACAATTCTTCCCAAAGACACCAATGAAGGGGCACAATTCCTCCCAAAGACACCAATGAATGGGGCACAATTCTTCCCAAAGACACCAATGATGGGGCACAATTCCTCCCAAAGACACCAATGAAGGGGCACAATTCTTCCCAAAGAAGCCAAGAAAGGGCATAATTCTTCCCAAAGACACCAATGAAGGGCACAATTCCTCCCAAAAGACACCAGTGAAGGGGCACAATTCTTCCCAAAGACACCAATGAAGGGCACAATTCTTCCCAAAGACACCAATGAAGGGCACAATTCCTCTGGAAGACACCAATGAAGGGGCACAATTCTTCCCAAAGACACCAATGATGGTGCACAATTCCTCCCAAAGACACCAATGAAGGGGCACAATTCTTCCCAAAGACACTAATGAAGGGCACAATTCTTCCCAAAGACACCAATGAAGGGCACAATTCTTCCCAAAGACACCAATGAAGGGCACAATTCTTCCCAAAGACACCAATGAAGGGCACAATTCCTCCCAAAGACACCAATGAAGGGCACAATTCCTCCCAAAGACACCAATGAAGGGGAAAATTCTTCCCAAAGACACCAATGAAGGGCACAATTCCTCCCAAAGACACCAATGAAGGGCACAATTCCTCCCAAAGACACCAATGAAGGGGCACAATTCTTCCCAAAGACACCAATGAAGGGCACAATTCTTCCCAAAGACACCAATGCAGGGCACAATTCTTCCCAAAGACACCAATGAAGGGCACAATTCTTCCCAAAGACACCAATGAAGGGCACAATTCCTCCCAAAGACACCAATGAAGGGCACGATTCCTCCCAAAGACACCAATGAAGGGGCACAATTCTTCCCAAATACACCAATGAAGGACACAATTCTTCCCAAAGACACCAATGAAGGGGCACAATTCTTCCCAAAGACACCAATGATGGGGCACAATTCCTCCCCAAGACACCAATGATGGAACACAATTCTTCCCAAAGACACCAATGATGGGGCACAATTTGTCCCAAAGACGCCAATGATGGGGCACAATTCCTCCCAAAGACACCAATGAAGGGCACAATTCTTCCCAAAGACACCAATGAAGGGCACAATTCCTCCCAAAGACACCAATGATGGGGCACAATTCCTCTGGAAGACACCAATGAAGGGCACAATTTCTCCCAAAGACACCAATGATGGGGCACAATTCCTCCCAAAGACACCAATGAAGGGCACAATTCTTCCCAAAGACACCAAAAAAGGGCACAATTTTTCCCAAAGACACCAATGAAGGTGCACAATTCCTCCCAAAGACACCAATGAAGGGCACAATTCTTCCCAAAGACACCAATGAAGGGCACAATTCTTCCCAAGGACACCAATGAAGGGGCACAATTCTTCCCAAAGACACCAATGAAGGGCACAATTCTTCCTAAAGACGCCAATGAAGGGCACAATTCTTCCCAAAGACACCAATGAAGGGCACACTTCTTCCCAAAGACACCAATGAAGGGCACAATTCCTCCCAAAGAAACCAATGATGGGGCACAATTCCTCCCAAAGAGACACCAATGAAGGGGCACAATTCTACTCAAATACACCAATGAAGGGCACAATTCTTCCCAAAGACACCAATGAAGGGCCACAATTCTTCCCAAAGACACCAATGATGGGGCACAATTCCTCCCCAAGACACCAATGATGGAACACAATTCTTCCCAAAGACACCAATGAAGGGCATAATTCTTCCCAAAGACACCAATGATGGGGCACAATTTGTCCCAAAGACACCAATGATGGGGCACAATTCCTCCCAAAGACACCAATGAAGGGCACAATTTTTCCCAAAGACACCAATGAAGGGCACAATTCCTCCCAAAGACAACAATAAAGGGGCACAATTCTTAACAAAGACACCAATAAAAGGCTCAAGTCTTCCCAAAGACACCAATGATGGGCACAATTCTTCCCAAAGACACCAATGATGGGGCACAATTCCTCCCAAAGACACCAATGAAGGGCACAATTCTTCCCAACGACACCAATGAAGGGCACAATTCTTCCCAAAGACACCAATGAAGGGCACAATTCTTCCCAAAGACACCAATGAAGGGGCACAATTCCTCCCAAAGACACCAATGAAGGGGCACAATTCTTCCCAAAGACACCAATGATGGGGCACAATTCCTCCCAAAGACACCAATGAAGGGGCACAATTCTTCCCAAAGAAGCCAAGAAAGGGCATAATTCTTCCCAAAGACACCAATGAAGGGCACAATTCCTCCCAAAAGACACCAGTGAAGGGGCACAATTCTTCCCAAAGACACCAATGAAGGGCACAATTCTTCCCAAAGACACCAATGAAGGGCACAATTCCTCTGGAAGACACCAATGAAGGGGCACAATTCTTCCCAAAGACACCAATGATGGTGCACAATTCCTCCCAAAGACACCAATGAAGGGGCACAATTCTTCCCAAAGACACTAATGAAGGGCACAATTCTTCCCAAAGACACCAATGAAGGGCACAATTCTTCCCAAAGACACCAATGAAGGGCACAATTCTTCCCAAAGACACCAATGAAGGGGCACAATTCCTCCCAAAGACACCAATGAAGGGCACAATTCCTCCCAAAGACACCAATGAAGGGGAAAATTCTTCCCAAAGACACCAATGAAGGGGAAAATTCTTCCCAAAGACACCAATGAAGGGCACAATTCCTCCCAAAGACACCAATGAAGGGCACAATTCCTCCCAAAGACACCAATGAAGGGGCACAATTCTTCCCAAAGACACCAATGAAGGGCACAATTCTTCCCAAAGACACCAATGCAGGGCACAATTCTTCCCAAAGACACCAATGAAGGGCACAATTCTTCCCAAAGACACCAATGAAGGGCACAATTCCTCCCAAAGACACCAATGAAGGGCACAATTCCTCCCAAAGACACCAATGAAGGGGCACAATTCTTCCCAAATACACCAATGAAGGACACAATTCTTCCCAAAGACACAAATGAAGGGGCACAATTCTTCCCAAAGACACCAATGATGGGGCACAATTCCTCCCCAAGACACCAATGATGGAACACAATTCTTCCCAAAGACACCAATGATGGGGCACAATTTGTCCCAAAGACGCCAATGATGGGGCACAATTCCTCCCAAAGACACCAATGAAGGGCACAATTCTTCCCAAAGACACCAATGAAGGACACAATTCCTCCCAAAGACACCAATGATGGGGCACAATTCCTCTGGAAGACAGCAATGAAGGGCACAATTTCTCCCAAAGACACCAATGATGGGGCACAATTCCTCCCAAAGACACCAATGAAGGGCACAATTCTTCCCAAAGACACCAAAAAAGGGCACAATTTTTCCCAAAGACACCAATGAAGGTGCACAATTCCTCCCAAAGACACCAATGAAGGGCACAATTCTTCCCAAAGACACCAATGAAGGGCACAATTCTTCCCAAGGACACCAATGAAGGGGCACAATTCTTCCCAAAGACACCAATGAAGGGCACAATTCTTCCTAAAGACGCCAATGAAGGGCACAATTCTTCCCAAAGACACCAATGAAGGGCACACTTCTTCCCAAAGACACCAATGAAGGGCACAATTCCTCCCAAAGAAACCAATGATGGGGCACAATTCCTCCCAAAGAGACACCAATGAAGGGGCACAATTCTTCTCAAATACACCAATGAAGGGCACAATTCTTCCCAAAGACACCAATGAAGGGCCACAATTCTTCCCAAAGACACCAATGATGGGGCACAATTCCTCCCCAAGACACCAATGATGGAACACAATTCTTCTCAAAGACACCAATGAAGGGCATAATTCTTCCCAAAGACACCAATGATGGGGCACAATTTGTCCCAAAGACACCAATGATGGGGCACAATTCCTCCCAAAGACACCAATGAAGGGCACAATTTTTCCCAAAGACACCAATGAAGGGCACAATTCCTCCCAAAGACAACAATAAAGGGGCACAATTCTTAACAAAGACACCAATAAAAGGCTCAAGTCTTCCCAAAGACACCAATGAAGGGCACAATTCTTCCCAAAGACACCAATGATGGGGCACAATTCCTCCCAAAGACACCAATGAAGGGCACAATTCTTCCCAACGACACCAATGAAGGGCACAATTCTTCCCAAAGACACCAATGAAGGGCACAATTCTTCCCAAAGACACCAATGAAGGGGCACAATTCTTTCCAAAGACACCAATGATAGGGGGACAATTCCTCCCAAAGACATCAGTGATGGGGCACAATTCCTCCCAAAGACACCAATGAAGGGCACAATTCTTCCCAAAGACACCAATGAAGGGCACAGTTCTTCATAAGCCACCAACAAAGGGCACAATTCTTCCCAAAGACACCAATGAGGGGCACAATTCTTCCCAAAGACACCAATGAAGGGGCACA
The DNA here is from genome assembly GCA_037952835.1 of Lithobates septentrionalis. NCBI lineage: Eukaryota > Metazoa > Chordata > Amphibia > Anura > Ranidae > Lithobates > Lithobates septentrionalis. Next base: position 1,143,941 of record JBBDGP010000685.1, on the reverse strand, counting down.
ATTCCTCCCAAAGACACCAATGAAGGGGCACAATTCTTCCCAAAGACACCAATGAAGGGGCACAATTCCTCCCAAAGACACCAATGAAGGGGCACAATTCTTCACAAAGACACCAATGATGGGGCACAATTCCTCCCAAAGACACCAATGAAGGGGCACAATTCTTCCCAAAGAAGCCAAGAAAGGGCATAATTCTTCCCAAAGACACCAATGAAGGGCACAATTCCTACCAAAAGACACCAGTGAAGGGGCACAATTCTTCCCAAAGACACCAATGAAGGGCACAATTCTTCCCAAAGACACCAATGAAGGGGCACAATTCTTCACAAAGACACCAATGATGGGGCACAATTCCTCCCAAAGACACCAATGAAGGGGCACAATTCTTCCCAAAGAAGCCAAGAAAGGGCATAATTCTTCCCAAAGACACCAATGAAGGGCACAATTCCTACCAAAAGACACCAGTGAAGGGGCACAATTCTTCCCAAAGACACCAATGAAGGGCACAATTCTTCCCAAAGACACCAATGAAGGGCACAATTCCTCTGGAAGACACCAATGAAGGGGCACAATTCTTCCCAAAGACACCAATGATGGTGCACAATTCCTCCCAAAGACACCAATGAAGGGGCACAATTCTTCCCAAAGACACTAATGAAGGGCACAATTCATCCCAAAGACACCAATGAAGGTCACAATTCTTCCCAAAGACACCAATGAAGGGCACAATTCTTCCCAAAGACACCAATGAAGGGGAACAATTCCTCCCAAAGACACCAATGATAGGGCACAATTCCTCCCAAAGACACTAATGAAGGGCACAATTCTTCCCAAAGACACCAATGAAGGGCACAATTCTTCCCAAAGACACCAATGAAGGGCACAATTCTTCCCAAAGACACCAATGAAGGGCACAATTCTTCCCAACGACACCAATGAAGGGCACAATTCTTCCCAAAGACACCAATGAAGGGCACAATACTTCCCAAAGACACCAATGAAGGGCACAATTCTTCCCAAAGACACCAATGAAGGGCACAATTCTTCCCAAAGACACCAATGAAGGGCACAATTCTTCCCAACGACACCAATGAAGGGCACAATTCTTCCCAAAGACACCAATGAAGGGCACAATACTTCCCAAAGACACCAATGAAGGGGCACAATTCTTCCCAAAGACACCAATGATAGGGGGACAATTCCTCCCAAAGACATCAGTGATGGGGCGCAATTCCTCCCAAAGACACCAATGAAGGGCACAATTCTTCCCAAAGACACCAATGAAGGGCACAATTCTTCCCAAAGACACCAATGAAGGGCACAATTCTTCCCAAAGCCACCAATAAAGGGCACAATTCTTCCCAAAGACACCAATGAGGGGCACAATTCTTCCCAAAGACACCAATGAAGGGGCACAATTCCTCCCAAAGACACCAATGAAGGGGCACAATTCTTCCCAAAGACACCAATGAAGGGGCACAATTCCTCCCAAAGACACCAATGAAGGGGCACAATTCTTCCCAAAGACACCAATGATGGGGCACAATTCCTCCCAAAGACACCAATGAAGGGGCACAATTCTTCCCAAAGAAGCCAAGAAAGGGCATAATTCTTCCCAAAGACACCAATGAAGGGCACAATTCCTCCCAAAAGACACCAGTGAAGGGGCACAGTTCTTCCCAAAGACACCAATGAAGGGCACAATTTTTCCCAAAAACACCAATGAAGGGCACAATTCCTCTGGAAGACACCAATGAAGGGGCACAATTCTTCCCAAAGACACCAATGATGGTGCACAATTCCTCCCAAAGACACCAATGAAGGGAACCAAATTCTTCCCAAAGACACTAATGAAGGGGCACAATTCTTCCCAAAGACACCAATGAAGGGCACAATTCTTCCTAAAGACGCCAATGAAGGGCACAATTCTTCCCAAAGACACCAATGAAGGGCACACTTCTTCCCAAAGACACCAATGAAGGGCACAATTTCTCCCAAAGAAACCAATGATGGGGCACAATTCCTCCCAAAGAGACACCAATGAAGGGCACAATTCCTCCCAAAGACACCAATGAAGGGGCACAATTCTTCCCAAAGACACCAATGAAGGGCACAATTCTTCCCAAAGACACCAATGAAGGGCACAATTCTTCCCAAAGACACCAATGATGGGGCATAATTCCTCCCAAAGACACCAATGATGGGGCACAATTCCTCCCAAAGACACCAATGATGGAGAACAATTCCTCCCAAAGACACCAATGAAGGGCACAATTCTTCCCAAAGGCACCAATGAAGGGCACAATTCTTCCCAAAGCAACCAATGAAGGGGCACAATTCCTCCCAAAGACACCAATGAAGGGGCATAATTTTTCCCAAAGACACCAATGAAGGGCACAATTCTTCCCAAAGACACCAATGAAGGGCACAATTCTTCCCAAAGACACCAATGAAGGGGCACAATTCTTCCCAAAGACACCAATGATTGGGGACAATTCCTCCAAAAGACACCAATGATGGGGCACAATTCCTCCGAAAGACACCAATGAAGGGCACAATTCTTCCCAAAGACACCAATGAAGTGCACAATTCTTCAAAAAAACACCAATGATGGGGCACAATTCCTCCCAAAGACACCAATGATGGGGCACAATTTCTCCCAAAGACACTAATAAAGGGCACAATTTTTCCCAAAGACACCAATGAAGGGGGACAATTCCTCCCAAAGACACCAATGAAGGGGCACAATTCTTCCCAAAGACACCAATGAAGGGCACGATTCTTCCCAAAGACACCAATGAAGGGAACAATTCTTCCCAAAGACACCAATGATGGGGAACAATTCCTCCCAAAGACACCAAAGAAGGGCACGATTCTTCCCAAAGACACCAATGAAGGGAACAATTCTTCCCAAAGACACCAATGATGGGGAACAATTCCTCCCAAAGACACCAATGAAGGGGCTCAATTCTTCCCAAAGACACCAATGAAGGGCACAATTCTTCCCAAAGACACCAATGAAGGGCACAATTCTTCCCAAAGACACCAATGAAGGGGCACAATTTTTCCCAAAGACACCAATGAAGGGCACAATTCTTCCCAAAGACACCAATGAAGGGCACAATTCTTTCCAAAGACACCAATGAAGGGCACAATTCTTCCCAAAGACACCAATGAAGGGGCACAATTCTTCCCAAAGACACCAATGATGGGGGACAATTCCTCCCAAAGACACCAATGATGGGGCACAATTCCTCCAAAAGACACCAATGATGGGGCACAATTCCTCCAAAAGACACCAATGAAGGGCACAATTCTTCCCAAAGACACAAATGAAGGGCACAATTCTTCCCAAAGACACAAATGAAGGGCACAATTCTTCCCAAAGACACCAATGATGGGGCACAATTCCTCCCAAAGACACCAATGATGGGGCACAATTCCTCCCAAAGACACCAATGAAGGGCACAATTCTTCCCAAAGACACCAATGAAGGGCACAATTCTTCCCAAAGACACCAATGAAGGGCACAATTCCTCCCAAAGACACCAATGAAGGGCACAATTCCTCCCAAAGACACCAATGAAGGGGCACAATTCTTCCCAAAGACACCAATGAAGGGCACAAGTCTTCCCAAAGACACCAATGAAGGGCACAATTCTTCCCAAAGACACCAATGAAGGGCACAATTCCTCTCAAAGAAACCAATGAAGGGGCACAATTCCTCCCAAAGACACCAATGAAGGTGCACAATTCCTCCCAAAGACACCAATGAAGGGCACACTTCTTCCCAAAGACACCAATGAAGGGCACAATTCCTCCCAAAGACACCAATGATGGGGCACAATTCCTCCCAAAGAGACACCAATGAAGGGCACAATTCCTCCCAAGGACACCAATGAAGGGCACAATTCTTCCCAAAGACACCAATGATGGGGCACAATTCCTCCCAAAGACACCAATGATGGGGCACAATTCCTCCCAAAGACACCAATGAAGGGCACAATTCTTCCCAAAGACACCAATGAAGGGCACAATTCTTCCCAAAGACACCAATGAAGGGCACAATTCCTCCCAAAGACACCAATGAAGGGCACAATTCCTCCCAAAGACACCAATGAAGGGGCACAATTCTTCCCAAAGACACCAATGAAGGGCACAAGTCTTCCCAAAGACACCAATGAAGGGCACAATTCTTCCCAAAGACACCAATGAAGGGCACAATTCCTCTCAAAGAAACCAATGAAGGGGCACAATTCCTCCCAAAGACACCAATGAAGGTGCACAATTCCTCCCAAAGACACCAATGAAGGGCACACTTCTTCCCAAAGACACCAATGAAGGGCACAATTCCTCCCAAAGACACCAATGATGGGGCACAATTCCTCCCAAAAAGACACCAATGAAGGGCACAATTCCTCCCAAGGACACCAATGAAGGGCACAATTCTTCCCAAAGACACAAATGGAGGGCACAATTCCTCCCAAAGACACCACTGAAGGGGCACAATTCCTCCCAAAGACACCAATGAGGGGCACAATTTTTCCCACAGACACCAATGAAGGGCACAATTCCTGCCAAAGACACCAATGATGGGGCACAATTCCTCTGGGAGACACCAATGAAGGGCACAATTTTTCCCAAAGACACCAATGATGGGGCACAATTCTTCCCAAAGACACCAATGAAGGGCACAATTCTTCCCAAAGACACCAATGAAGGGCACAATTCTTCCCAAAGCCACCAATGAAGGGGCACAATTCCTCCCAAAGACACCAATGAAGGGGAACAATTTTTCCCAAAGACACCAATGAAGGGCACAATTCTTCCCAAAGACACCAATGAAGGGCACAATTCTTCCCAAAGACACCAATGAATTGCACAATTCTTCCCAAAGACACCAATGAAGGGGCACAATTCTTCCCAAAGACACCAATGATGGGGGACAATTCCTCCCAAAGACACCAATGATGGGGCACAATTCCTCCAAAAGACACCAATGATGGGGCACAATTCCTCCGAAAGACACCAATGAAGGGCACAATTCTTCCCAAAGACACCAATGAAGAACACAATTCCACCCAAAGACAACAATAAAGGGGCACAATTCTTCCCAAAGACACCAATGAAGGGCACAATTCTTCCCAAAGACACCAATGATGGGGCACAGTTCCTCTCAAAGACACCAATGAAGGGCACAATTCTTCCCAAAGACACCAATGATGGGGCACAATTCCTCCCAAAGACACCAATGAAGGGCACAATTCTTCCCAACGACACCAATGAAGGGCACAATTCTTCCCAAAGACACCAATGAAGGGCACAATTCTTCCCAAAGACACCAATGAAGGGGCACAATTCCTCCCAAAGACACCAATGAAGGGGCACAATTCTTCCCAAAGACACCAATGATGGGGCACAATTCCTCCCAAAGACACCAATGAAGGGGCACAATTCTTCCCAAAGAAGCCAAGAAAGGGCATAATTCTTCCCAAAGACACCAATGAAGGGCACAATTCCTCCCAAAAGACACCAGTGAAGGGGCACAATTCTTCCCAAAGACACCAATGAAGGGCACAATTCTTCCCAAAGACACCAATGAAGGGCACAATTCCTCTGGAAGACACCAATGAAGGGGCACAATTCTTCCCAAAGACACTAATGAAGGGCACAATTCTTCCCAAAGACACCAATGAAGGGCACAATTCTTCCCAAAGACACCAATGAAGGGCACAATTCTTCCCAAAGACACCAATGAAGGGGCACAATTCCTCCCAAAGACACCAATGAAGGGCACAATTCCTCCCAAAGACACCAATGAAGGGGAAATTTCTTCCCAAAGACACCAATGAAGGGGAAAATTCTTCCCAAAGACACCAATGAAGGGCACAATTCCTCCCAAAGACACCAATGAAGGGCACAATTCCTCCCAAAGACACCAATGAAGGGGCACAATTCTTCCCAAAGACACCAATGAAGGGCACAATTCTTCCCAAAGACACCAATGCAGGGCACAATTCTTCCCAAAGACACCAATGAAGGGCACAATTCTTCCCAAAGACACCAATGAAGGGCACAATTCCTCCCAAAGACACCAATGAAGGGCACAATTCCTCCCAAAGACACCAATGAAGGGGCACAATTCTTCCCAAATACACCAATGAAGGACACAATTCTTCCCAAAGACACAAATGAAGGGGCACAATTCTTCCCAAAGACACCAATGATGGGGCACAATTCCTCCCCAAGACACCAATGATGGAACACAATTCTTCCCAAAGACACCAATGATGGGGCACAATTTGTCCCAAAGACGCCAATGATGGGGCACAATTCCTCCCAAAGACACCAATGAAGGGCACAATTCTTCCCAAAGACACCAATGAAGGACACAATTCCTCCCAAAGACACCAATGATGGGGCACAATTCCTCTGGAAGACAGCAATGAAGGGCACAATTTCTCCCAAAGACACCAATGATGGGGCACAATTCCTCCCAAAGACACCAATGAAGGGCACAATTCTTCCCAAAGACACCAAAAAAGGGCACAATTTTTCCCAAAGACACCAATGAAGGTGCACAATTCCTCCCAAAGACACCAATGAAGGGCACAATTCTTCCCAAAGACACCAATGAAGGGCACAATTCTTCCCAAGGACACCAATGAAGGGGCACAATTCTTCCCAAAGACACCAATGAAGGGCACAATTCTTCCTAAAGACGCCAATGAAGGGCACAATTCTTCCCAAAGACACCAATGAAGGGCACACTTCTTCCCAAAGACACCAATGAAGGGCACAATTCCTCCCAAAGAAACCAATGATGGGGCACAATTCCTCCCAAAGAGACACCAATGAAGGGGCACAATTCTTCTCAAATACACCAATGAAGGGCACAATTCTTCCCAAAGACACCAATGAAGGGCCACAATTCTTCCCAAAGACACCAATGATGGGGCACAATTCCTCCCCAAGACACCAATGATGGAACACAATTCTTCTCAAAGACACCAATGAAGGGCATAATTCTTCCCAAAGACACCAATGATGGGGCACAATTTGTCCCAAAGACACCAATGATGGGGCACAATTCCTCCCAAAGACACCAATGAAGGGCACAATTTTTCCCAAAGACACCAATGAAGGGCACAATTCCTCCCAAAGACAACAATAAAGGGGCACAATTCTTAACAAAGACACCAATAAAAGGCTCAAGTCTTCCCAAAGACACCAATGAAGGGCACAATTCTTCCCAAAGACACCAATGATGGGGCACAATTCCTCCCAAAGACACCAATGAAGGGCACAATTCTTCCCAACGACACCAATGAAGGGCACAATTCTTCCCAAAGACACCAATGAAGGGCACAATTCTTCCCAAAGACACCAATGAAGGGGCACAATTCTTTCCAAAGACACCAATGATAGGGGGACAATTCCTCCCAAAGACATCAGTGATGGGGCACAATTCCTCCCAAAGACACCAATGAAGGGCACAATTCTTCCCAAAGACACCAATGAAGGGCACAGTTCTTCATAAGCCACCAACAAAGGGCACAATTCTTCCCAAAGACACCAATGAGGGGCACAATTCTTCCCAAAGACACCAATGAAGGGGCACAATTCCTCCCAAAGACACCAATGAAGGGGCACAATTCTTCCCAAAGACACCAATGAAGGGGCACAATTCCTCCCAAAGACACCAATGAAGGGGCACAATTCTTCACAAAGACACCAATGATGGGGCACAATTCCTCCCAAAGACACCAATGAAGGGGCACAATTCTTCCCAAAGAAGCCAAGAAAGGGCATAATTCTTCCCAAAGACACCAATGAAGGGCACAATTCCTACCAAAAGACACCAGTGAAGGGGCACAATTCTTCCCAAAGACACCAATGAAGGGCACAATTCTTCCCAAAGACACCAATGAAGGGGCACAATTCTTCACAAAGACACCAATGATGGGGCACAATTCCTCCCAAAGACACCAATGAAGGGGCACAATTCTTCCCAAAGAAGCCAAGAAAGGGCATAATTCTTCCCAAAGACACCAATGAAGGGCACAATTCCTACCAAAAGACACCAGTGAAGGGGCACAATTCTTCCCAAAGACACCAATGAAGGGCACAATTCTTCCCAAAGACACCAATGAAGGGCACAATTCCTCTGGAAGACACCAATGAAGGGGCACAATTCTTCCCAAAGACACCAATGATGGTGCACAATTCCTCCCAAAGACACCAATGAAGGGGCACAATTCTTCCCAAAGACACTAATGAAGGGCACAATTCATCCCAAAGACACCAATGAAGGTCACAATTCTTCCCAAAGACACCAATGAAGGGCACAATTCTTCCCAAAGACACCAATGAAGGGGAACAATTCCTCCCAAAGACACCAATGATAGGGCACAATTCCTCCCAAAGACACTAATGAAGGGCACAATTCTTCCCAAAGACACCAATGAAGGGCACAATTCTTCCCAAAGACACCAATGAAGGGCACAATTCTTCCCAAAGACACCAATGAAGGGCACAATTCTTCCCAACGACACCAATGAAGGGCACAATTCTTCCCAAAGACACCAATGAAGGGCACAATACTTCCCAAAGACACCAATGAAGGGCACAATTCTTCCCAAAGACACCAATGAAGGGCACAATTCTTCCCAAAGACACCAATGAAGGGCACAATTCTTCCCAACGACACCAATGAAGGGCACAATTCTTCCCAAAGACACCAATGAAGGGCACAATACTTCCCAAAGACACCAATGAAGGGGCACAATTCTTCCCAAAGACACCAATGATAGGGGGACAATTCCTCCCAAAGACATCAGTGATGGGGCGCAATTCCTCCCAAAGACACCAATGAAGGGCACAATTCTTCCCAAAGACACCAATGAAGGGCACAATTCTTCCCAAAGACACCAATGAAGGGCACAATTCTTCCCAAAGCCACCAATAAAGGGCACAATTCTTCCCAAAGACACCAATGAGGGGCACAATTCTTCCCAAAGACACCAATGAAGGGGCACAATTCCTCCCAAAGACACCAATGAAGGGGCACAATTCTTCCCAAAGACACCAATGAAGGGGCACAATTCCTCCCAAAGACACCAATGAAGGGGCACAATTCTTCCCAAAGACACCAATGATGGGGCACAATTCCTCCCAAAGACACCAATGAAGGGGCACAATTCTTCCCAAAGAAGCCAAGAAAGGGCATAATTCTTCCCAAAGACACCAATGAAGGGCACAATTCCTCCCAAAAGACACCAGTGAAGGGGCACAGTTCTTCCCAAAGACACCAATGAAGGGCACAATTTTTCCCAAAAACACCAATGAAGGGCACAATTCCTCTGGAAGACACCAATGAAGGGGCACAATTCTTCCCAAAGACACCAATGATGGTGCACAATTCCTCCCAAAGACACCAATGAAGGGAACCAAATTCTTCCCAAAGACACTAATGAAGGGGCACAATTCTTCCCAAAGACACCAATGAAGGGCACAATTCTTCCTAAAGACGCCAATGAAGGGCACAATTCTTCCCAAAGACACCAATGAAGGGCACACTTCTTCCCAAAGACACCAATGAAGGGCACAATTTCTCCCAAAGAAACCAATGATGGGGCACAATTCCTCCCAAAGAGACACCAATGAAGGGCACAATTCCTCCCAAAGACACCAATGAAGGGGCACAATTCTTCCCAAAGACACCAATGAAGGGCACAATTCTTCCCAAAGACACCAATGAAGGGCACAATTCTTCCCAAAGACACCAATGATGGGGCATAATTCCTCCCAAAGACACCAATGATGGGGCACAATTCCTCCCAAAGACACCAATGATGGAGAACAATTCCTCCCAAAGACACCAATGAAGGGCACAATTCTTCCCAAAGGCACCAATGAAGGGCACAATTCTTCCCAAAGCAACCAATGAAGGGGCACAATTCCTCCCAAAGACACCAATGAAGGGGCATAATTTTTCCCAAAGACACCAATGAAGGGCACAATTCTTCCCAAAGACACCAATGAAGGGCACAATTCTTCCCAAAGACACCAATGAAGGGGCACAATTCTTCCCAAAGACACCAATGATTGGGGACAATTCCTCCAAAAGACACCAATGATGGGGCACAATTCCTCCGAAAGACACCAATGAAGGGCACAATTCTTCCCAAAGACACCAATGAAGTGCACAATTCTTCAAAAAAACACCAATGATGGGGCACAATTCCTCCCAAAGACACCAATGATGGGGCACAATTTCTCCCAAAGACACTAATAAAGGGCACAATTTTTCCCAAAGACACCAATGAAGGGGGACAATTCCTCCCAAAGACACCAATGAAGGGGCACAATTCTTCCCAAAGACACCAATGAAGGGCACGATTCTTCCCAAAGACACCAATGAAGGGAACAATTCTTCCCAAAGACACCAATGATGGGGAACAATTCCTCCCAAAGACACCAAAGAAGGGCACGATTCTTCCCAAAGACACCAATGAAGGGAACAATTCTTCCCAAAGACACCAATGATGGGGAACAATTCCTCCCAAAGACACCAATGAAGGGGCTCAATTCTTCCCAAAGACACCAATGAAGGGCACAATTCTTCCCAAAGACACCAATGAAGGGCACAATTCTTCCCAAAGACACCAATGAAGGGGCACAATTTTTCCCAAAGACACCAATGAAGGGCACAATTCTTCCCAAAGACACCAATGAAGGGCACAATTCTTTCCAAAGACACCAATGAAGGGCACAATTCTTCCCAAAGACACCAATGAAGGGGCACAATTCTTCCCAAAGACACCAATGATGGGGGACAATTCCTCCCAAAGACACCAATGATGGGGCACAATTCCTCCAAAAGACACCAATGATGGGGCACAATTCCTCCAAAAGACACCAATGAAGGGCACAATTCTTCCCAAAGACACAAATGAAGGGCACAATTCTTCCCAAAGACACAAATGAAGGGCACAATTCTTCCCAAAGACACCAATGATGGGGCACAATTCCTCCCAAAGACACCAATGATGGGGCACAATTCCTCCCAAAGACACCAATGAAGGGCACAATTCTTCCCAAAGACACCAATGAAGGGCACAATTCTTCCCAAAGACACCAATGAAGGGCACAATTCCTCCCAAAGACACCAATGAAGGGCACAATTCCTCCCAAAGACACCAATGAAGGGGCACAATTCTTCCCAAAGACACCAATGAAGGGCACAAGTCTTCCCAAAGACACCAATGAAGGGCACAATTCTTCCCAAAGACACCAATGAAGGGCACAATTCCTCTCAAAGAAACCAATGAAGGGGCACAATTCCTCCCAAAGACACCAATGAAGGTGCACAATTCCTCCCAAAGACACCAATGAAGGGCACACTTCTTCCCAAAGACACCAATGAAGGGCACAATTCCTCCCAAAGACACCAATGATGGGGCACAATTCCTCCCAAAGAGACACCAATGAAGGGCACAATTCCTCCCAAGGACACCAATGAAGGGCACAATTCTTCCCAAAGACACCAATGATGGGGCACAATTCCTCCCAAAGACACCAATGATGGGGCACAATTCCTCCCAAAGACACCAATGAAGGGCACAATTCTTCCCAAAGACACCAATGAAGGGCACAATTCTTCCCAAAGACACCAATGAAGGGCACAATTCCTCCCAAAGACACCAATGAAGGGCACAATTCCTCCCAAAGACACCAATGAAGGGGCACAATTCTTCCCAAAGACACCAATGAAGGGCACAAGTCTTCCCAAAGACACCAATGAAGGGCACAATTCTTCCCAAAGACACCAATGAAGGGCACAATTCCTCTCAAAGAAACCAATGAAGGGGCACAATTCCTCCCAAAGACACCAATGAAGGTGCACAATTCCTCCCAAAGACACCAATGAAGGGCACACTTCTTCCCAAAGACACCAATGAAGGGCACAATTCCTCCCAAAGACACCAATGATGGGGCACAATTCCTCCCAAAAAGACACCAATGAAGGGCACAATTCCTCCCAAGGACACCAATGAAGGGCACAATTCTTCCCAAAGACACAAATGGAGGGCACAATTCCTCCCAAAGACACCACTGAAGGGGCACAATTCCTCCCAAAGACACCAATGAGGGGCACAATTTTTCCCACAGACACCAATGAAGGGCACAATTCCTGCCAAAGACACCAATGATGGGGCACAATTCCTCTGGGAGACACCAATGAAGGGCACAATTTTTCCCAAAGACACCAATGATGGGGCACAATTCTTCCCAAAGACACCAATGAAGGGCACAATTCTTCCCAAAGACACCAATGAAGGGCACAATTCTTCCCAAAGCCACCAATGAAGGGGCACAATTCCTCCCAAAGACACCAATGAAGGGGAACAATTTTTCCCAAAGACACCAATGAAGGGCACAATTCTTCCCAAAGACACCAATGAAGGGCACAATTCTTCCCAAAGACACCAATGAATTGCACAATTCTTCCCAAAGACACCAATGAAGGGGCACAATTCTTCCCAAAGACACCAATGATGGGGGACAATTCCTCCCAAAGACACCAATGATGGGGCACAATTCCTCCAAAAGACACCAATGATGGGGCACAATTCCTCCGAAAGACACCAATGAAGGGCACAATTCTTCCCAAAGACACCAATGAAGAACACAATTCCACCCAAAGACAACAATAAAGGGGCACAATTCTTCCCAAAGACACCAATGAAGGGCACAATTCTTCCCAAAGACACCAATGATGGGGCACAGTTCCTCTCAAAGACACCAATGAAGGGCACAATTCTTCCCAAAGACACCAATGATGGGGCACAATTCCTCCCAAAGACACCAATGAAGGGCACAATTCTTCCCAACGACACCAATGAAGGGCACAATTCTTCCCAAAGACACCAATGAAGGGCACAATTCTTCCCAAAGACACCAATGAAGGGGCACAATTCCTCCCAAAGACACCAATGAAGGGGCACAATTCTTCCCAAAGACACCAATGATGGGGCACAATTCCTCCCAAAGACACCAATGAAGGGGCACAATTCTTCCCAAAGAAGCCAAGAAAGGGCATAATTCTTCCCAAAGACACCAATGAAGGGCACAATTCCTCCCAAAAGACACCAGTGAAGGGGCACAATTCTTCCCAAAGACACCAATGAAGGGCACAATTCTTCCCAAAGACACCAATGAAGGGCACAATTCCTCTGGAAGACACCAATGAAGGGGCACAATTCTTCCCAAAGACACCAATGATGGTGCACAATTCCTCCCAAAGACACCAATGAAGGGGCACAATTCTTCCCAAAGACACTAATGAAGGGCACAATTCTTCCCAAAGACACCAATGAAGGGCACAATTCTTCCCAAAGACACCAATGAAGGGCACAATTCTTCCCAAAGACACCAATGAAGGGGCACAATTCCTCCCAAAGACACCAATGAAGGGCACAATTCCTCCCAAAGACACCAATGAAGGGGAAAATTCTTCCCAAAGACACCAATGAAGGGGAAAATTCTTCCCAAAGACACCAATGAAGGGCACAATTCCTCCCAAAGACACCAATGAAGGGCACAATTCCTCCCAAAGACACCAATGAAGGGGCACAATTCTTCCCAAAGACACCAATGAAGGGCACAATTCTTCCCAAAGACACCAATGCAGGGCACAATTCTTCCCAAAGACACCAATGAAGGGCACAATTCTTCCCAAAGACACCAATGAAGGGCACAATTCCTCCCAAAGACACCAATGAAGGGCACAATTCCTCCCAAAGACACCAATGAAGGGGCACAATTCTTCCCAAATACACCAATGAAGGACACAATTCTTCCCAAAGACACAAATGAAGGGGCACAATTCTTCCCAAAGACACCAATGATGGGGCACAATTCCTCCCCAAGACACCAATGATGGAACACAATTCTTCCCAAAGACACCAATGATGGGGCACAATTTGTCCCAAAGACGCCAATGATGGGGCACAATTCCTCCCAAAGACACCAATGAAGGGCACAATTCTTCCCAAAGACACCAATGAAGGACACAATTCCTCCCAAAGACACCAATGATGGGGCACAATTCCTCTGGAAGACAGCAATGAAGGGCACAATTTCTCCCAAAGACACCAATGATGGGGCACAATTCCTCCCAAAGACACCAATGAAGGGCACAATTCTTCCCAAAGACACCAAAAAAGGGCACAATTTTTCCCAAAGACACCAATGAAGGTGCACAATTCCTCCCAAAGACACCAATGAAGGGCACAATTCTTCCCAAAGACACCAATGAAGGGCACAATTCTTCCCAAGGACACCAATGAAGGGGCACAATTCTTCCCAAAGACACCAATGAAGGGCACAATTCTTCCTAAAGACGCCAATGAAGGGCACAATTCTTCCCAAAGACACCAATGAAGGGCACACTTCTTCCCAAAGACACCAATGAAGGGCACAATTCCTCCCAAAGAAACCAATGATGGGGCACAATTCCTCCCAAAGAGACACCAATGAAGGGGCACAATTCTTCTCAAATACACCAATGAAGGGCACAATTCTTCCCAAAGACACCAATGAAGGGCCACAATTCTTCCCAAAGACACCAATGATGGGGCACAATTCCTCCCCAAGACACCAATGATGGAACACAATTCTTCTCAAAGACACCAATGAAGGGCATAATTCTTCCCAAAGACACCAATGATGGGGCACAATTTGTCCCAAAGACACCAATGATGGGGCACAATTCCTCCCAAAGACACCAATGAAGGGCACAATTTTTCCCAAAGACACCAATGAAGGGCACAATTCCTCCCAAAGACAACAATAAAGGGGCACAATTCTTAACAAAGACACCAATAAAAGGCTCAAGTCTTCCCAAAGACACCAATGAAGGGCACAATTCTTCCCAAAGACACCAATGATGGGGCACAATTCCTCCCAAAGACACCAATGAAGGGCACAATTCTTCCCAACGACACCAATGAAGGGCACAATTCTTCCCAAAGACACCAATGAAGGGCACAATTCTTCCCAAAGACACCAATGAAGGGGCACAATTCTTTCCAAAGACACCAATGATAGGGGGACAATTCCTCCCAAAGACATCAGTGATGGGGCACAATTCCTCCCAAAGACACCAATGAAGGGCACAATTCTTCCCAAAGACACCAATGAAGGGCACAGTTCTTCATAAGCCACCAACAAAGGGCACAATTCTTCCCAAAGACACCAATGAGGGGCACAATTCTTCCCAAAGACACCAATGAAGGGGCACAATTCCTCCCAAAGACACCAATGAAGGGGCACAATTCTTCCCAAAGACACCAATGAAGGGGCACAATTCCTCCCAAAGACACCAATGAAGGGGCACAATTCTTCACAAAGACACCAATGATGGGGCACAATTCCTCCCAAAGACACCAATGAAGGGGCACAATTCTTCCCAAAGAAGCCAAGAAAGGGCATAATTCTTCCCAAAGACACCAATGAAGGGCACAATTCCTACCAAAAGACACCAGTGAAGGGGCACAATTCTTCCCAAAGACACCAATGAAGGGCACAATTCTTCCCAAAGACACCAATGAAGGGGCACAATTCTTCACAAAGACACCAATGATGGGGCACAATTCCTCCCAAAGACACCAATGAAGGGGCACAATTCTTCCCAAAGAAGCCAAGAAAGGGCATAATTCTTCCCAAAGACACCAATGAAGGGCACAATTCCTACCAAAAGACACCAGTGAAGGGGCACAATTCTTCCCAAAGACACCAATGAAGGGCACAATTCTTCCCAAAGACACCAATGAAGGGCACAATTCCTCTGGAAGACACCAATGAAGGGGCACAATTCTTCCCAAAGACACCAATGATGGTGCACAATTCCTCCCAAAGACACCAATGAAGGGGCACAATTCTTCCCAAAGACACTAATGAAGGGCACAATTCATCCCAAAGACACCAATGAAGGTCACAATTCTTCCCAAAGACACCAATGAAGGGCACAATTCTTCCCAAAGACACCAATGAAGGGGAACAATTCCTCCCAAAGACACCAATGATAGGGCACAATTCCTCCCAAAGACACTAATGAAGGGCACAATTCTTCCCAAAGACACCAATGAAGGGCACAATTCTTCCCAAAGACACCAATGAAGGGCACAATTCTTCCCAAAGACACCAATGAAGGGCACAATTCTTCCCAACGACACCAATGAAGGGCACAATTCTTCCCAAAGACACCAATGAAGGGCACAATACTTCCCAAAGACACCAATGAAGGGCACAATTCTTCCCAAAGACACCAATGAAGGGCACAATTCTTCCCAAAGACACCAATGAAGGGCACAATTCTTCCCAACGACACCAATGAAGGGCACAATTCTTCCCAAAGACACCAATGAAGGGCACAATACTTCCCAAAGACACCAATGAAGGGGCACAATTCTTCCCAAAGACACCAATGATAGGGGGACAATTCCTCCCAAAGACATCAGTGATGGGGCGCAATTCCTCCCAAAGACACCAATGAAGGGCACAATTCTTCCCAAAGACACCAATGAAGGGCACAATTCTTCCCAAAGACACCAATGAAGGGCACAATTCTTCCCAAAGCCACCAATAAAGGGCACAATTCTTCCCAAAGACACCAATGAGGGGCACAATTCTTCCCAAAGACACCAATGAAGGGGCACAATTCCTCCCAAAGACACCAATGAAGGGGCACAATTCTTCCCAAAGACACCAATGAAGGGGCACAATTCCTCCCAAAGACACCAATGAAGGGGCACAATTCTTCCCAAAGACACCAATGATGGGGCACAATTCCTCCCAAAGACACCAATGAAGGGGCACAATTCTTCCCAAAGAAGCCAAGAAAGGGCATAATTCTTCCCAAAGACACCAATGAAGGGCACAATTCCTCCCAAAAGACACCAGTGAAGGGGCACAGTTCTTCCCAAAGACACCAATGAAGGGCACAATTTTTCCCAAAAACACCAATGAAGGGCACAATTCCTCTGGAAGACACCAATGAAGGGGCACAATTCTTCCCAAAGACACCAATGATGGTGCACAATTCCTCCCAAAGACACCAATGAAGGGAACCAAATTCTTCCCAAAGACACTAATGAAGGGGCACAATTCTTCCCAAAGACACCAATGAAGGGCACAATTCTTCCTAAAGACGCCAATGAAGGGCACAATTCTTCCCAAAGACACCAATGAAGGGCACACTTCTTCCCAAAGACACCAATGAAGGGCACAATTTCTCCCAAAGAAACCAATGATGGGGCACAATTCCTCCCAAAGAGACACCAATGAAGGGCACAATTCCTCCCAAAGACACCAATGAAGGGGCACAATTCTTCCCAAAGACACCAATGAAGGGCACAATTCTTCCCAAAGACACCAATGAAGGGCACAATTCTTCCCAAAGACACCAATGATGGGGCATAATTCCTCCCAAAGACACCAATGATGGGGCACAATTCCTCCCAAAGACACCAATGATGGAGAACAATTCCTCCCAAAGACACCAATGAAGGGCACAATTCTTCCCAAAGGCACCAATGAAGGGCACAATTCTTCCCAAAGCAACCAATGAAGGGGCACAATTCCTCCCAAAGACACCAATGAAGGGGCATCATTTTTCCCAAAGACACCAATGAAGGGCACAATTCTTCCCAAAGACACCAATGAAGGGCACAATTCTTCCCAAAGACACCAATGAAGGGGCACAATTCTTCCCAAAGACACCAATGATTGGGGACAATTCCTCCAAAAGACACCAATGATGGGGCACAATTCCTCCGAAAGACACCAATGAAGGGCACAATTCTTCCCAAAGACACCAATGAAGTGCACAATTCTTCAAAAAAACACCAATGATGGGGCACAATTCCTCCCAAAGACACCAATGATGGGGCACAATTTCTCCCAAAGACACTAATAAAGGGCACAATTTTTCCCAAAGACACCAATGAAGGGGGACAATTCCTCCCAAAGACACCAATGAAGGGGCACAATTCTTCCCAAAGACACCAATGAAGGGCACGATTCTTCCCAAAGACACCAATGAAGGGAACAATTCTTCCCAAAGACACCAATGATGGGGAACAATTCCTCCCAAAGACACCAAAGAAGGGCACGATTCTTCCCAAAGACACCAATGAAGGGAACAATTCTTCCCAAAGACACCAATGATGGGGAACAATTCCTCCCAAAGACACCAATGAAGGGGCTCAATTCTTCCCAAAGACACCAATGAAGGGCACAATTCTTCCCAAAGACACCAATGAAGGGCACAATTCTTCCCAAAGACACCAATGAAGGGGCACAATTTTTCCCAAAGACACCAATGAAGGGCACAATTCTTCCCAAAGACACCAATGAAGGGCACAATTCTTTCCAAAGACACCAATGAAGGGCACAATTCTTCCCAAAGACACCAATGAAGGGGCACAATTCTTCCCAAAGACACCAATGATGGGGGACAATTCCTCCCAAAGACACCAATGATGGGGCACAATTCCTCCAAAAGACACCAATGATGGGGCACAATTCCTCCAAAAGACACCAATGAAGGGCACAATTCTTCCCAAAGACACAAATGAAGGGCACAATTCTTCCCAAAGACACAAATGAAGGGCACAATTCTTCCCAAAGACACCAATGATGGGGCACAATTCCTCCCAAAGACACCAATGATGGGGCACAATTCCTCCCAAAGACACCAATGAAGGGCACAATTCTTCCCAAAGACACCAATGAAGGGCACAATTCTTCCCAAAGACACCAATGAAGGGCACAATTCCTCCCAAAGACACCAATGAAGGGCACAATTCCTCCCAAAGACACCAATGAAGGGGCACAATTCTTCCCAAAGACACCAATGAAGGGCACAAGTCTTCCCAAAGACACCAATGAAGGGCACAATTCTTCCCAAAGACACCAATGAAGGGCACAATTCCTCTCAAAGAAACCAATGAAGGGGCACAATTCCTCCCAAAGACACCAATGAAGGTGCACAATTCCTCCCAAAGACACCAATGAAGGGCACACTTCTTCCCAAAGACACCAATGAAGGGCACAATTCCTCCCAAAGACACCAATGATGGGGCACAATTCCTCCCAAAGAGACACCAATGAAGGGCACAATTCCTCCCAAGGACACCAATGAAGGGCACAATTCTTCCCAAAGACACCAATGATGGGGCACAATTCCTCCCAAAGACACCAATGATGGGGCACAATTCCTCCCAAAGACACCAATGAAGGGCACAATTCTTCCCAAAGACACCAATGAAGGGCACAATTCTTCCCAAAGACACCAATGAAGGGCACAATTCCTCCCAAAGACACCAATGAAGGGCACAATTCCTCCCAAAGACACCAATGAAGGGGCACAATTCTTCCCAAAGACACCAATGAAGGGCACAAGTCTTCCCAAAGACACCAATGAAGGGCACAATTCTTCCCAAAGACACCAATGAAGGGCACAATTCCTCTCAAAGAAACCAATGAAGGGGCACAATTCCTCCCAAAGACACCAATGAAGGTGCACAATTCCTCCCAAAGACACCAATGAAGGGCACACTTCTTCCCAAAGACACCAATGAAGGGCACAATTCCTCCCAAAGACACCAATGATGGGGCACAATTCCTCCCAAAAAGACACCAATGAAGGGCACAATTCCTCCCAAGGACACCAATGAAGGGCACAATTCTTCCCAAAGACACAAATGGAGGGCACAATTCCTCCCAAAGACACCACTGAAGGGGCACAATTCCTCCCAAAGACACCAATGAGGGGCACAATTTTTCCCACAGACACCAATGAAGGGCACAATTCCTGCCAAAGACACCAATGATGGGGCACAATTCCTCTGGGAGACACCAATGAAGGGCACAATTTTTCCCAAAGACACCAATGATGGGGCACAATTCTTCCCAAAGACACCAATGAAGGGCACAATTCTTCCCAAAGACACCAATGAAGGGCACAATTCTTCCCAAAGCCACCAATGAAGGGGCACAATTCCTCCCAAAGACACCAATGAAGGGGAACAATTTTTCCCAAAGACACCAATGAAGGGCACAATTCTTCCCAAAGACACCAATGAAGGGCACAATTCTTCCCAAAGACACCAATGAATTGCACAATTCTTCCCAAAGACACCAATGAAGGGGCACAATTCTTCCCAAAGACACCAATGATGGGGGACAATTCCTCCCAAAGACACCAATGATGGGGCACAATTCCTCCAAAAGACACCAATGATGGGGCACAATTCCTCCGAAAGACACCAATGAAGGGCACAATTCTTCCCAAAGACACCAATGAAGAACACAATTCCACCCAAAGACAACAATAAAGGGGCACAATTCTTCCCAAAGACACCAATGAAGGGCACAATTCTTCCCAAAGACACCAATGATGGGGCACAGTTCCTCTCAAAGACACCAATGAAGGGCACAATTCTTCCCGAAAGACACCAATGAAGAACACAATTCCACCCAAAGACAACAATAAAGGGGCACAATTCTTCCCAAAGACACCAATGAAGGGCACAATTCTTCCCAAAGACACCAATGATGGGGCACAGTTCCTCTCAAAGACACCAATGAAGGGCACAATTCTTCCCGAAAGACACCAATGAAGGGGCACAATTCTTCCCAAAGACACCAATGAAGGGCACAATTTTTCCCAAAGACACCAATGAAGGGCACAATTCCTCCCAAAGACACCACTGAAGGGCACAATTCCTCCCAAAGACACCAATGAACAGCCCAATTCTTCCCAAAGACACCAATGAAGGGCACAATTCCTGCCAAAGACACCAATGAAGGGGCAAAATTCCTCCCAAAGACACCAATGAATGGGCACAATTCATCCCAAAGACACCAATGAAGGGCACAATTCTTCCCAAAGACACCAATGAAGGGCACAATTCTTCCCAAAGACACCAATGAAGGGCACAATTCTTCCCAAAGACACCAATGAAGGGACACAATTCCTCCCAAAGACACCAATGAAGGGGCACAATTCTTCCCAAAGACACGAATGAAGGGCACAATTCTTCCCAAAGACACCAATGAAGGGGCACAATTCTTCCCAAAGACACCAATGAAGGACACAATTCTTCCCAAAGACACTAATGAAGGGCACAATTCTTCCCAACGACACCAATGAAGGGCACAATTCTTCCCAAAGACACCAATGAAGGGGCACAATTCCTCCCAAAGACACCAATGAAGGGCACAATTCCTCCCAAAGACACCAATGAAGGGGCACAATTCCTCCCAAAGACACCAATGAAGGGGAAAATTCTTCCCAAAGACACCAATGAAGGGCACAATTCCTCCCAAAGACACCAATGAAGGGCACAATTCCTCCCAAAGACACCAATGAAGGGGCACAATTGTTCCCAAAGACACCAATGAAGGGCACAATTCTTCCCAAAGACACCAATGAAGGGCACAATTCCTCCCAAAGACACCAATGAAGGGGCACAATTCCTCGCAAAGACACCAATGAAGATCACAATTCTTCCCAAAGACACCAATGAAGGGCACAATTCTTCCCAAAGACACCAATGAAGGGCACAATTCTTCCCAAAGACACCAATGAAAGGGCACAATTCCTCCCAAAGACACCAATGAAGGGCACAATTCTTCCCAAAGACACCAATTCTTCCCAAAGACACCAATGATGGGGCACAATTCCTCCCAAAGACACCAATGATGGGGCACAATTCCTCCCAAAGACACCAATGAAGGGCACAATTCTTCCCAAAGACACCAATGAAGGGCACAATTTCTCCCAAAGAAACCACTGAAGGGGCACAATTCCTCCCAAAGACACCAATGAAGGGCACAATTCCTCCCAAAGACACCAATGAAGGGCACAATTCCTCCCAAAGACAGCAATGAAGGGGCACAATTCTTCCCAAAGACACCAATGAAGGGCACAATTCTTCCCAAAGACACCAATGATGGGGCACAATTCCTCCCAAAGACACCAATGAAGGGGCACAATTCCTCCCAAAGACACCAATGAAGGGGAAAATTCTTCCCAAAGACACCAATGAAGGGCACAATTCCTCCCAAAGACACCAATGAAGGGTACAATTCTTCCCAAAGACACCAATGAAGGGCACAATTCCTCCCAAAGACACCACCGAAGGGGCACAATTCCTCCCAAAGACACTAATGAAGGGCACAATTCTTCCCAAAGACACCAATGAAGGGTACAATTCCTCCCAAAGACACCAATGAAGGGCACAATTCTTCCCAAAGACACCAATGATGGGGCACAATTCCTCCCAAAGACACCAATGAAGGGGCACAATTCCTCCCAAAGACACCAATGAAGGGGAAAATTCTTCCCAAAGACACCAATGAAGGGCACAATTCCTCCCAAAGACACCAATGAAGGGTACAATTCTTCCCAAAGACACCAATGAAGGGCACAATTCCTCCCAAAGACACCACCGAAGGGGCACAATTCCTCCCAAAGACACTAATGAAGGGCACAATTCTTCCCAAAGACACCAATGAAGGGTACAATTCTTCCCAAAGACACCAATGAAGGGGCACAATTCCTCCCAAAGACACCGATGAAGCGGCACAATTCTTCCCAAAGACACCAATGAAGGGCACAATTCTTCCCAAAGACACCAATGAAGGGCACAATTCTTCCGAAAGACACCAATGAAGGGGCACAATTCTTCCCAAAGACACCAATGAAGGGCACAATTCTTCCCAAAGACACTAATGAAGGGTACAATTCTTCCCAAAGACACCAATGAAGGGCATAATTCTTCCCAAAGACACCAATGAAGGGCACAATTCTTCCCAAAGACACCATGGCTTCCGCTGTGTGACGCTTCTCCTCTTCTGACGGTTCTTAAATAATGGAGGGCGGGGCCACCCAGTGACCCCGCCCCCCTTTGACACACGGGGACTTCCCTGTGGCATGCCCCGTGATGTCAAAGGGCGGCGGACAGGGAAGTCACCGTGCGTCAGAGGGGGCGGGGTCACCGGATGGCCCCGCCCTCCGTTATTTAAGAACCGTCAGAAGAGGAGAAGCATCACACAGCGGGAGCCTCCCATCATGGTGAATGATGAGCGGCCCAAGAAGACGGAGGGAAGTAGACGCCGGCGCCGCGGAGGAAGATGCCGTATGAGAACGCCAGAGGAAGAACCAGAAGAAGAAGATAGAAGAAAGAAGAAGCAATTAAATAAAGGAGTTGTCAAAAACTGTCTCTTGTCATTTTTAAAATTTTTGACACTATTTTTGTGAAATGGTAGGGGTACTTTTGTACCCCCTTACCATTTCACACAGGGGGGAGGGCTGGGATCTGGGGGTCCCCTTGTTAAAGGGGGCTTCCAGATTCCAATAACCCCCCCGCCCACACACCCCCACAACCACCGGGCAAGGGTTGTGGGGATGAGGCCCTTGTCCCCATCAACATGGGAAAAGGTGTTTTGGGGGGCTACCCCAAAGCACCCTCCCAATGTTGAGGGCATGTAGCCTGGTACGGTTCAGGAGGGGGGCTTTCTCGTCCCCCCTATTTTCCTGAGGCCTGCCAGGTTGCGTGCTCAGATAAGGGTCTGGTATGGATTTTTGGGGGGATACCACGCCATTTTTTTTTACATTTTGGCACGGGGTTCCCTTAAAATCCATACCAGACCTGAAGGGTCTGGTAGATTTTGAGGGGGGCTCTACGCCATTTTTTTTTTGCCCGGGGTTCCCCTTAATATCCATACCAGACCTGAAGGGCCTGGTATGGAATCTAGGGGGACCCCCACGTCATTCTTTTTTAAATTTTTGTTCGGGGTTCCCCTGTGGGGAATTTCCATGCTGTTTTTATCAATAAACTTTTATGTGTATTGTCAGACCGGCAATTCATTAATAGCCACGAGTAGTTTTAAATGACTTTTTTCCTTTGAAATGTCATTTGTCATTTTGCTGTCAGACTGTTCTAAACACGGGAAACATGCTCCCCTTTACAGGCATACTATAGACACCCCCAGGTACAAAATTTAAAGGAATATTACACTTTTATTGTTTTACTTTAAGCATTATTAAAATGACTGCTCCCGAAAAAACGGACGTTTTTAAAACTTTTTTTGCATTGATCCATGTCCCCTGGGGCAGGACCCAGGTCCCCAAACACTTTTTATGACAATAACTTGCATACAAGCCTTTAAAATTAGCACTTTTGATTATTCATGTTCGTGTCCCATAGACTTTAACGGTGTTCGCGTGTTTTTGAACAAATTTTTTGCCTGTTCGCACGTTCTGGTGCGAACCGAACAGGGGGTGTTCGGCTCATCCCTATTCGTGACCCATCAGAACCAAGAGAAATCCTTCAAAGCCTGAATACCATCACCGAGATAACACCTCGTGTATCAGAAAGCCCCGTTGGTAATGCACTCCCCGAAAAACGGCGATAAGTAAGCCTTATGTCTCCATATACCATTGGACAGATTCCTGAACTGGGATCCAATTCTTCATAGGTCAGTACACTAAAGCCTGGTGTTTCCTTAAACTGAGGGATGGACTCCCATGCTTGGGTTATAGAAGTTCAACATGCAAAAAACGTTTGCCCCACAAACCATATAAAATATGCTTACAAGCAAAACAAGTAAAATCAGCAATACAAGTAGTCAGCCTGTACGGCTCAGCGCTTGTCACTCTCACCGTTCCTGATGTTACTGGCCACGATGTGACCCGGGATGATCGGCGCTGAGATTGACAGACAGGGAGCTGCGTGGTCATGTCCTAACGCATTTCGTCATTACGTCTTCTTCGGAGAAGCATGGCTCACTCATTATATATGCCAGGAGTCAGTCAAATTAACCCTCCGAGCAACTTAACAGAAAGCGCCGTCTCGGATCTCATCACAGACGGCAACTAACTGCATCACTCCGCGACTTGCAAGCACCAACAAGTCAGCAATAGTGTGCCACAAAGAAATACACTCATCACATGTCATGCCCCGCAAGGCCTCCTTGGCCCATACTGCACCAGATCGCGCTGGGAAAGCGTGCAACGGTGATAGCCCCACTAGACCTTAGAAAATGTATTTTATTAAAAAGGGGCAATACAAAATAGAAGTATGAAATATCAAAATATAAAATATCAAGATATAAAAACGACACTCCATCCCACATATGCCAACACATACAGTCAGGTCCATAAATATTGGGACATCGACACAATTCTAAACTTTTTGGCTATATACACCCCCACAATGGATTTGAAACCATTTCACACATAATGTGCTTTAACTGCAGACTTTCAGCTTTAGTTTGAGGGTATTTACATCAGGTTGAGGGCATTTACAAATCAGGTGAACGGTGTAGGAATTACAACAGTTTGTATATGTGCCTCCCACTTTTTAAGGGACCATAAGTAATGGGACAGATTAACAATCATCCATCAAACTTTCACTTTTTAATACTTGGTTGCAAATCCTTTGCAGTCAATTACAGCCTGAAGTCTGGAGCGCATAGACATCACCAGACTTTGGGTTTCATCCCTGGTGATGCTCTGCCAGGCCTCTACTGCAACTGTCTTCAGTTCCTGCTTGTTCTTGGGGCATTTTCCCTTCAGTTTTGTCTTCAGCAAATGAGATGCATGCTCAGTCAGATTCAGGTCAGGTAATTGACTTGGCCATTGCATGACATTCCACTTGTTTCCCTTAAAAAACGTTGGTTGCTTTCGCAGTATGCTTTGGGTCATCGTCCATCTGCACTGTGAAGCGCCGTCCAATGAGTTCTGAAGCATTTTGCTGATAATGAGCAGATAATATTGCCCGAAACACTTCAGAATTCATCCTGCTGCTTTTGTCAGCAGTCACATCATCAATAAATACAAGAGAACCAGTTCCATTGACAGCCATACATGCCCAGGCCATGACACTACCACCACCATGCTTCACTGATGAGGTTGTATGCTTTGGATCATGAGCAGTTCCTTTCCTTCTCCATACTCTTCTCTTCCCATCACTCTGGTACAAGTTGATCTTGGTCTCATCTGTCCATAGGATGTTGTTCCAGAACCTTGAAGGCTTTTTTAGATTTTGTTTGGTAAACTCTAATCTGGCCTTCCTGTTTTTGAGGCTCACCAATGGTTTACATTTTGTGGTGAACCCTTTGTATTCACCCTGGTGAAGTCTTCTCTTGATTGTTGACTAGGGATGAGCTTCGAGTTCTACTCGAACATTGGCTGTTCGCAAGTTCGCCGAACAGCGAACAATTTCGGGTGTTCGCGGCAAATTCGAATGCCGCGGAACACCCTTTAAAAGTCTATGGGAGAAATCAAAAGTGCTAATTTTAAAGGCTTATATGCAAGTTATTGTCATAAAAAGTGTTTGGGGACCCGGGTCCTGCCCCAGGGGACATGGATCAATGCAAAAAAAAGTTTTAAAAACGGACGTTTTTTCAGGAGCAGTGATTTTATTAATGCTTAAAGTCAAACAATAAAAGTGTAATATCCCTTTAAATTTCGTACCTGGGGGGTGTGTATAGTATGCCTGTACAGGGGCGCATGTTTCCTGTGTTTAGAACAGTCTGACAGCAAAATGACATTTGGAAGGAAAAAACTCATTTAAAACTACCCGCGGCTATTGCATTGCCGACAATACACATAGAAGTTCATTGATAAAAACGGCATGGGAATTCCCCACAGGGGAACCCCGAACCAAAATAAAAAAAAAAAAAATGATGTGGGGGTCCCCCTAAATTCCATACAAGGCCCTTCAGGTCTGGTATGGATTTTAAGGGGAACCCCGCGCCAAAAAAAAAAAAAAAAACGGCGTGGGGTCCCCCTAAAAATCCATACCAGACCCTTATCCGAGCACGCAACCTGGCAGGCCGCAGGAAAAGAAGGGGGACGAGAGTGCGCCCCCCCCCCTCCTGAACCGTACCAGGCCACATGCCCTCAACATTGGGAGGGTGCTTTGGGGTAGCCCCCCAAAACACCTTGTCCCCATGTTGATGAGGACAAGGGCCTCATCCTCACAACCGTGGCCGGTGGTTGTGGGGGTCTGCGGGCGGGGGGCTTATCGGAATCTGGAAGCCCCCTTTAACAAGGGGACCCCCAGATCCCGGCCCCCCCCCTGTGTGAAATGGTAAGGGGGTACTTACCCCTACCATTTCACTAAAAAACTGTCAAAAATGTTAAAAATGACAAGAGACAGTTTTTGACAATTCCTTTATTTAAATGCTTCTTCTTTCTTCCTTCATCTTCTTCTTCTTCTGGTTCTTCTGGCTCTTCTGGTTCTTCCTCCGGCGTTCTCGTCCAGCATCTTCTCCGCGGCGTCTTCTATCTTCTTCTCCTCGGGCCGCTCCGCACCCATGGCATGAGGGGAGGCTCCCGCTCTTCTCTTCATCTTCTTCTCTTCTTCATCTTCTTCTTCATCTTCTTCTTCATCTCTTCTTCCTTCTTCTCTTCTTCATGTCTTCTGCGGGCCGCTCCGCAGCCATGCTGGCATGGAGGGAGGCTCCCGCTGTGTGACGGCGTCTCTTCGTCTGACGGTTCTTAAATAACGGGGGGCGGGGCCACCCGGTGACCCCGCCCCCCTCTGACGCACGGTGACATGACGGGACTTCCCTGTGACGTCACGGGGAATGCCACAGGGAAGTCCCGTCATGTCACCGTGCGTCAGAGGGGGGCGGGGTCACCGGGTGGCCCCGCCCCCCGTTATTTAAGAACCGTCAGACGAAGAGACGCCGTCACACAGCGGGAGCCTCCCTCCATGCCAGCATGGCTGCGGAGCGGCCCGCAGAAGACATGAAGAAGAGAAGAAGGAAGAAGAGATGAAGAAGAAGATGAAGAAGAAGATGAAGAAGAGAAGAAGATGAAGAGAAGAGCGGGAGCCTCCCCTCATGCCATGGGTGCGGAGCGGCCCGAGGAGAAGAAGATAGAAGACGCCGCGGAGAAGATGCTGGACGAGAACGCCGGAGGAAGAACCAGAAGAGCCAGAAGAACCAGAAGAAGAAGAAGATGAAGGAAGAAAGAAGAAGCATTTAAATAAAGGAATTGTCAAAAACTGTCTCTTGTCATTTTTAACATTTTTGACAGTTTTTTAGTGAAATGGTAGGGGTAAGTACCCCCTTACCATTTCACACAGGGGGGGGGGCCGGGATCTGGGGGTCCCCTTGTTAAAGGGGGCTTCCAGATTCCGATAAGCCCCCCGCCCGCAGACCCCCACAACCACCGGCCACGGTTGTGAGGATGAGGCCCTTGTCCTCATCAACATGGGGACAAGGTGTTTTGGGGGGCTACCCCAAAGCACCCTCCCAATGTTGAGGGCATGTGGCCTGGTACGGTTCAGGAGGGGGGGGGCCGCACTCTCGTCCCCCCCTCTTTTCCTGCGGCCTGCCAGGTTGCGTGCTCGGATAAGGGTCTGGTATGGATTTTTAGGGGGACCCCACGCCGTTTTTTTTTTTTTTTTGGCGCGGGGTTCCCCTTAAAATCCATACCAGACCTGAAGGGTCTGGTATGGAATTTAGGGGGAACCCCACGTCAATTTTTTTTTTAAATTTTGGCTGGGGTTCCCCTTAATATCCATACCAGACCTGAAGGGCCTTGTATGGAATTTAGGGGGACCCCCACATCATTTTTTTTTTTTTTTTATTTTGGTTCGGGGTTCCCCTGTGGGGAATTCCCATGCCGTTTTTATCAATGAACTTCTATGTGTATTGTCGGCAATGTAATAGCCGCGGTAGTTTTAAATGTGTTTTTTCCTTCAAAATGTCATTTTGCTGTCAGACTGTTCTAAACACGGGAAACATGCGCCCCTTTACAGGCATACTATAGACACCCCCCAGGTATGAAATTTAAAGGGATATTACACTTTTATTGTTTGACTTTAAGCATTATTAAAATCACTGCTCCTGAAAAAACGTCCGTTTTTAAAACTTTTTTTTGCATTGATTCATGTCCCCTGGGGCAGGACCCAGGTCCCCAAACACTTTTATTGACAATAACTTGCATATTAGCCTTTAAAATTAGCACTTTTGATTATTCATGTTCGTGTCCCATAGACTTTAACGGTGTTCGCGTGTTCGAACGAATTTTTTTCCTGTTCGCATGTTCTGGTGCGAACCGAACAGGGGGGTGTTCGGCTCATCCCTATTGTTGACTTTGACACACATACACCTACCTCCTGGAGAGTGTTCTTGATCTTACCAACTGTTGTGAAGGGTGTTTTCTTCACCAGGGAAAGAATTCTTCGGTCATCCACCACAGTTGTTTTCCGTGGTCTTTTGGGTCTTTTGGTGTTGCTGAGCGTTCTTTGTTTTTAAGGATGTTCCAAATAGTTGATTTGGCCACACCTAATGTTTTTGCTATCTCTCTGATAGGTTTGTTTTGTTTTTTCAGCCTAATGATGGGTTGCTTCACTGATAGTGACAGCTCTTTGGATCTCATATTGAGAGTTGACAGCAACAGATTCCAAATGCAATAGCACACTTGAAATGAACTCTGGACCTTTTATCTGCTCCTTGTAAATGGGATAATGAGGGAATAACACACACCTGGCCATGGAACAGCTGAGCAGCCAATTGTCCCATTACTTTTGGTCTCTTAAAAAGTGGGAGGCACATATACAAACTGTTGTAATTCCTACACCGTTCACCTGATTTGGATGTAAATACCCTCAAATTAAAGCTGAAAGTCTGCAGCTAAAGCACATCTTGTTTGTTTCGTTTCTAATCCATTGTGGTGGTGTATAGAGCCAAAAAGATTAGAATTGTGTTGATGTCCCAATATTTATGGACCTGACTGTATGTGAGACAATGCCGTCCCCCCCCCAAATATACCCACAACCCTCAAATAAGCCGTGCAGTACATACAACTGCACAGGTGAGGGATAAGGGAAGGGGCAAGTATTATCATACATTATACAATCTATATATCATGGCACACATGTAACATTCACTGTGCAAATTGCATCAAATATAGCATTAACAGTGCACATAGCATTAAAACCTAAGAACACTATTAGCATTAACTAAAAAGCCTGAAAAATCTGAATAATAAAAAAGCCGAAAAAAAACAATTGCAAAAAAAGGATGATGAGAAAAACACCATATAATGTATATATGTTCTTACTCATATACCAATAACCTATCAGGTTAAACTAATAAAAGACAGCAGCAGTACTAATAATTACTGATAAAAACGTTTAAGTCTAGATCAATATTCATTCCAATAGGACTGAGTGTGTTGGTCAGATAGATCCACTGGGTTTCATGTTTTGATAATTCACGCATGTTACCCCCTCTTCATGAGGGGTACAACTTGTCTATGCCCCAAAACTTTAAACCAGATGGATCCCTACCATGTTTTTGCCTAAAATCTAGTGACATACTATGATCTTTAGATCTTCAGTTTAAGGAAACACCAGGCTTTAGTGTTTTTCACCTGCACTGACCTATGAAGGATCAGATCCCAGTTCAGGAATCTGTCCAATTGTATATGGAGACATAAGGCTTACTTATCGCCGTTTTTCGGTGAGTGCATGACCAACTGGGCTTTTTGGTACACAAGGTGTTATCTCGGGGATTGTATTCAGGCTTTGAAGGATTTCTCTTGGTTCTGATGGGTCACGAAGCAACTTTTCTACTTTAAAGAATGTTTATGGATATTTTCACGCACGGACTTATTTTTGTGTATGATTGATTGATCCTATATATATTGCACTGTATATCTTTGGGTATATTGCTTGATGCTATTAATGCTGGGATCATTTCCTCCTTTGTTTTATCCTTGCATTTGTTTCTATTATTTCGGACATTCAGTGCTGCTGGAGGGTTTGTAATGGATCAAAGAGTGCGTGTGTCCACAGACTCCGTTGATAGGCTTGCATTTATAAAAATGAATCAGTCCTGGATAAGCAGCTATCAGGCCCCTGATGCTGATGTACAGTAACTGATTGAATTTGCTAGGGATATGGGTCAACTTGAAGACTGACTATGCTGCCTATCCTATACCTCCTGAATCTTGATGATGTTAGCTTCCAACAATGTTTTTGGTTTAGGGCACCATTAACACCCAAGGCCCAATTTTTCTGCCTGTCAGGGTACCAATAGCAGGATGACCCAGCATCTGTCAATGCAGGAGAAGGGCTCTAGAACCCCGGACCTCTGCCAGCACATCTCTGGCCTTTATGAGGAAGTCAGCCCTTGGCTGAAGTGCTGTTTGATCTTCAGCTATTACCTACATTCCTGTTTTTCCTGTTTCCTGTGATTCTCGATTACCAACCCGGCTTGTTCCAGACCTGTCTCCTGCCCACCTCCTGACCTTGGCCTCGGCTTGTTTACCGGATCTCCTCTGCCTGCTCGGCTCCCACCTGACCTTGTCTCCTCTGCTGTGCACTTGGCACCAAACCTTGGCTGTCCCAGTGACCCTGGTTACCTGCTACATTTCACAGGCGCCACCTGCCTGCAAGCCTCTCTCCATTGGCATCCCGCACTTTGGTACCTGACAGTATCAAACAGCCAGGATGTCTGAAGCTGAGAGAGGTGCTTCTGTGCGTGAAAGCCTTTGTCAGCAGATGGCGGCGCTGATGCAAGCAGTCATGAAGCTGCAGAGGGTTATTTCCAGCTTGATGGATGTTTCCATGCCCTCATGGCTTCTATGACTCCGCTGAATCTAACCAAGCCACAAGTCCCACCTCTACACCAGTGTCCTCCAATTCTGCTGCTGCCACTCCACCATTTGTGCCCAGAGGCGGAGGTTCAGAGCATTCAGGAATGCCTGTGAACTTTATTTTGCCCTGCAACCCAGGACCTTTGCTATAAAGACTGTCTGAGTAGGGTTCATCGTCTCTCTCTTGTCTGATGAACCACAATCCTGGGCCCATAACCTACTAGAAAGAAAGGGTGAGATGTTGAACTCAGTTACCCTGTTATTTGAAGCCATGGCTACTTTATATGATGACCCGCAGAAAACTGCCACCGCAGAGTCTGCCCTTCACTCCCTGGTGCAGGGAAGATGACACAGAACAATCTCTGTAAGTCCAGGCACTTGTACCCTTCATAACTTCAGCTATCCAGGACTCCATCTGTTCACATTATTCTCTCCATCTCTCAGCAGGTGGCTGGAAGGGAAGTCAAACTGCATCTCTGGACTCTGGAGCTTGCAGCTGCTTCCTGGACATCAACCTGGCTAAAGATCTGCACATTCCTCTGACTCTCAAAGATCGAAAACTAGATATACACCTAGCTGATGGCACTCCACCCAGGACAGGACATAAAATCAGGTACGCATTAGAGAGGGGGACGAGTGGATAATGGCCTCAGAACATGCTTTGGCCACTTTGAATACCTTGTGATTAGGGATGAGCCGAACACCCCCCGGTTCGGTTTGCACCAGAACTTGCGAATGGACCGAAAATTCACACGAACGTTAGAACCCCATTGACGTCTATGGGACTCGAACGTTCAAAATCAAAAGTGCTCATTTTAAAGGCTAATTTGCATGGTATTGTCCTAAAAAGGGTTTGGGGACCCGGGTCCTGCCCCAGGGGACATGTATCAATGCAAAAAAAACATTTAAAAATGGCCGTTTTTTCGGGAGCAGTGATTTTAATGATGCTAAAGTAAAAAAAAAAAAAAAAGTGAAATATTCCTTTAACCACTTCAGCCCCGGAAGGATTTAATCCCTTCCTGACTAGAGCGTTTTTTGCGATTCGGCACTGCGTCGCTTTAACTAACAATTGCGTGGTCGTGCGAAATGACTCCGAAACAAAATTGACGTCCTTTTTTTCCCACAAATAGTGCTTTCTTTTGGTGGTATTTGATCATCTCTGCGATTTTTATTTTTTGCGCCATAAACAAAATAAGAGCGACAATTTTGAAAAAAACTCTTTATTTTTTACATTGTGCTATAATAATTATCCCCAAAAAATATATAAAAAAAATTTTCCTCAGTTTAGGCCGATACGTATTCTTCTACATATTTTCGGTAAAAAAAAAAAATCGCAATAAGCGTTTATTGATTTGTTTGCGCAAAAGTTATAGCCTTTACAAAATAGGGGATAGTTTTATGGCATTTTTATTAATATTTTTTTTTACTAGTAATGGCCGCGATCAGCGATTTTTATTGTGACTGCGATGTTATGGCGGACATGTCGGACATTTTTGACACATTTTTGGGACCATTGTCATTTATACAGCAATCAGTGCTATAAAAATGCATTGATTCCTGTATAAATGACACTGGCAGTGAAGGGGTTAACCACTAGGGGCGGGGAGGGGTTAAGTGTGTCCTAGGGGAGTGATTTCTAACTGTCAGGGGGATGGGCTGGTGTGTGACGTCCGATGACAGGGAGCAGAGATCGAGTGACACTTGTCACTAGGCAGAACAGGGAGATGCTGTTTACAACGTCATCTCTCCGTTCGTCCTCTCCGTGAGACGATCGCGGGTATGCCCGCGGTGATCAAGTCCTCGGGACCCGCGACCCGACTCACGGAGATCGTGGCAGGCACGCGCGCCGCCAGCGGCGCACGCGCACACGGCGGCAAATTCAAAGTAACGTACGGGTACGTTACTTTGCGCAGCCTGCCATTCTGCTGACGTAAATGTACAGGAGCCGGTCGGGAACCGGTTAAATATTGTACCTGGGGGTGTCTATAGTATGCCTGTAAAGTGGCGCGTGTTTCCCATGCTTAGAACAGTCCCTGTACAAAATGTCATTAAAGGAAAAAAAGTCATTTAAAACTGCTTGCGGCTTTAATGTAATGTCGGGTCCTGGCAATATGGATGAAAATCAGTGAGACAAACGGCATGGGTACCCCCCAGTCCATTACCAGGCCCTTTGGGTCTTGTATGGATATTAAGGGGAACCCCGCACCCAAATGAAAAAAGGAAAGGTGTGGGGCCCCCAGGCCCTATATACTCTGAACAGCAGTATATAGGCGGTGCAAACAAGACAGGGACTGTAGGTTTGTTGTTAAGTAGAATCTGTTTGTAATTTTGAACTGGTAAAGCATCAGTGGAAAGGAGAAAAGTTTTTCCCATATTAACTCTTACAGGAGAGAATTTCCCTTCCTAGGGGTAGATTTCATCTCACTTCCTGTTGTCTCCTTCCGTTTGCAAGTAGGAGTCGTTTGTAAGTTGGATGTTTGAAAGTAGTGGCCTGCCCTATATACTCAGCAGAAATTTGGGCCTTAGGTGTTGTTGTGGCCACAACACTGTAAGCCCTCACAGGGCCCTGCTGTGAAATATTAGATCAAGAATTTTAATTACATGCCCCTGTTGAACAGGGGCAGAAAAATTGGGCCTTTGGTGGTGGTGGTGGTGCTGGTGCTACAACACTGTAAGTCCTCACAGATACTCTTGGTGGGTGCAGAAACGGGCCCTGCTGTGAAATATTAGATCAAGAATTGTAATTACATGTCCCTGTTGAACAGGGGCTGAAAAATTGGGCCTTAGGCACTGGTGCTGGTGCCACAACACTGCAACCCCTCACAGATACTCTAGTTGGAACGCAGGAACAAGCCCTGCTGCAGAGTATTGCATCAAAAATTGTAATTACACGCCCCTGTTTAACAGGGGCTGAAAAATTGGGCCTTATGCACTGGTGCCACAACACTGGAACCCTTCACAGATTCTCTAGTTGGAGCGCAGGAACTAGCCCTGCTGCAAAGAATTGCATCAAAAATTGTAATTACACGCCCCTGTTAAACAGGGGCTGAAAAATTGGGCCTTAGGCACTGGTGCTGGTGCCACAACACTGGAACCCCTCACAGATTCTCTAGTTGGAGCGCAGGAACTAGCCCTGCTGCAAAGAATTGCATGAAAAATTGTAATTACATGCCCCTGTTAAACAGGGGCTGAAAAATTGGGCCTTAGGTACTGGGGGCGGGACTGGCGGCGCCCAGAACCAAAAATGTTCTTACAAGCTATCATCACGAGGAGGAAGAGGATAATTACTCAGTATAACAGGATAGTCACTCAGCATCAGCATAGGCAGTCTTTGAAGGGATCTGACATTTCAAAAAAATGTATTCGGTTACATCAGCATCAGGTGCTTGGTAGCTGGTGATCCAAGACTGATTCATTTTTATGAAGGTCAGTCGATCGACCGAGTCGGTGGACAGACGCACCCTGTGATCGGTTACAAAGCCTCCAGCAGCACTGAATGTGTGTTCCGAAAGAACGCTGGATGCAGGACAGGCCAGTAGCTCAATTGCATACTGTGCAAGCTCTGGCCAGTGATCCATCCTCAAGACCCAGTAACCCAGAGGATTTTCGGTGGGAAAGGTTTCCAAGTCAGATTTTGCCCCTAGGTATTCCTGCACCATGTAAAACAGACACTGGCGATGGTTGCTGGAACCGATCATACCTTGGGGCTGCGGACTAAAAAATTGTCTGAACGCATCGGTCAGACGGCCACCTTCTCCACCGCTCCTTCTTTGACTGACCGAAGCCTCAGCAACACGTTATCCAGAAACAGGAGTTTGTAACCTCCCAGTCTCTGGGAACGCGTTGCACAGACCTTTCTGCAAGGCCTCCCGAAGATGTTTCATCCTCTGCTCCCTCTGCGATGGCAAGAAAAGGTCCGCAACCTTACCCTTCTAACGTGGATCAAGGAGTGTTGCCAGCCAGTATTGTTCCTTCTCCTTGATACCACTAATACGAGGATCCTTCAGCAGGCTTTGCAGCGTAGGTTTGCTGAGGCATTCAGTCCGGAGTCCTCTGGGTCACTAAGGACGACATGATCCGCAGCCACCTCCTCCCAGCCACGTACAAGTCCATGTGTTTCTTGGGACTGTAAATGATCCCTTAAAGACTGAGGCTGAGTGCCAGGTTCCACCCCCATACTGACACAATCCTCCTCCTCCTCATCCTCTTCCTGTGTGATCGGCGGGCACGCAGGAACACTGTCTGGATAAAGGGGGCCTTGAGATCTAAGGAAGTCCTCCTCTTCCTGCCTCAGTTCTGCCTCAAGTGCCCTGTCCATTATTCCACGCAGCGTGTGCTCCAACAGGTGGACAAGGGGGACAGTGTCACTGATGCATGCACTGTCACTGCTCACCATGCTCGTGGCCTCCTCAGATGGTGACAGGACAATGCATGCATCCCTGATCATGGCCCACTGGCATGGGGAATAAAAAACAAGCTCCCCTGACCCTGTCCTGGTGCCATAGTCGCATGGGTACTCATTGATGGCCCTCTGCTGCGTGTGCAGCCACTGCAGCATGGCCAACGTTGAGTTGCACCTGGTGGGCATGTCACAGATTAGGCGGTTCTTGGGCAGGTTGAATTCCTTTTGGAGGTCTGCCAGCCGAGCACTGGCATTATATGACCGGCGGAAATGCACACAGACTTTCCTGGCCTGCCTCAGGACATCCTGTAAGCCCAGGTACCTGCCCAAGAACCGCTGCACCACCAAGTTAAGGACGTGAGCCAAACAGGCAACATGGGTCATTTGTCCCTGTTGGAGGGCGGAGAGGAGGTTGGTGCCATTGTCGCAAACCACCATTCCTGCCTTAAGTTGGCGTGGCATCAACCACCTCTGAACCTGCCCCTGCAGAGCTGACAGAACCTCTGCCCCAGTGTGGCTCCTGTCCCCCAAGCACACCAGCTCAAGCACCGCATGGCATCTTTTGGCCTGCATACTTGCGTAGCCCCTTGAACGCCTATGGAGCACCGCTGGTTCTGAGGACTAAGCACAGGAAGAGGCCATGGAGGAGGAAGAAGAGGAGGGGTGGAGGAGAGAGGTGTGTCAGAATCATTAGTAGTGACATTTTGGAGGCATGGTGGTGGAACAACCTCCAACACTACTGCACCTTGTCCTGTATCCTTCCCAGCTGCCAGCATAGTCACCCAATGCGCCGTGAAACTTAGGTAACGTCCCTGTCCATGCCTGCTGGACCATGAGTCAGCGGTAATATGCACCTTACCACTGACCACCCTGTCCAGTGAGGCAGGGACATTGCCTTTCACATGCGGGTAGAGAGCCGGAATCGCCTTCTGTGAGAAAAAGTGGCATTTGGGTACCTGCCACTAAGGAGCCGCACATTCCACAAACTCACGGAAGGGGGCAGAGTCTACCAACTGAAAAGGTAGCAGTTGAAGTGCTAGCAATTTGCCAAGCTAGCATTCAACCGCTGGGCATGTGGATGGCTGGGAGCGAACTTCTTTCGGCGGTGCAGCAGCTGGGGCAGGGAAATTTGCCTGGTACAATCTGACGTCGGTGTACCGAAAGCAGATTGCCCACAGGTACTTGGCTGTGACACACCTAATTCTAGGTGTCTCAGAGAGGACTGAAGGTATAGTGGAGTTGGAGATCTCAGCTTTAGCTGAGTGCACTACACTAACTTGTAGCTTTAGCTAAACACTGTTCAGAGGACGCACTACACTAACTTGTAGCTTTAGCTGAACACTGTGCAGAGGTCGCACTACACTAACTTGTAGCTTTAGCTGAACACTGTGAGGAGGACGCACTACACTAACTTGTAGCTTTAGCTGAACACTGTGCACTACACTAACATGTAGCTTTAGCTGAACAATGTGCAGAGGTCGCACTACACTAACTTGTAGCTTTAGCTGAACACTGTGCAGAAGTCACACTAAAGTAACTTGTAGCTATAGCTGAACACTGTGAGGAGGTTGCACTACACTTATGCCCCGTACACACGGTCGGATTTTCCGATGGACAATGTCCGATCGGAGCGTGTTGTCGGAAATTCCGACAGTGTGTGGGCGCCATCGGACATTTTCCATCGGATTTTCCGACACACAAAGTTGGACAGCAGGAGATAAAATTTTCCGACAACAAAATCTGATTGCGTCAATTCCGACCGTGTGTGGTCTGTTCCGACGCACAAAGTGCCACGCATGCTCAGAAGAAATTCCGACACGGGACAGCTCGTTCTGGTAAACTTAGCGTTCGCAATGGATACAGCACTTTCGTCACGCTGCA
The DNA here is from genome assembly GCA_037952835.1 of Lithobates septentrionalis. Classification (NCBI taxonomy): domain Eukaryota; kingdom Metazoa; phylum Chordata; class Amphibia; order Anura; family Ranidae; genus Lithobates; species Lithobates septentrionalis. The sequence goes on along the minus strand of JBBDGP010000685.1, from coordinate 1,105,959 downwards.
ATGTTAAAAATGGTTTAATACAGCGCAATCTCTTCTTCTTTATAATGTGACAAGAATGAAGTAGTTTTGCTGCTCATATTCACACACACTTCTCACAAACTTTTATTTGTGTTTTTTTAGTGGGATTCCCTGAATATATTGTTATTAGTTGTCACATCTGACAGTTTTATATTTTTTAATTTTTTTTTTTGGATTTTAAGCCTTTTTTTTTATTTAATGTTTCGATTTTTTCCAAGGCTGATCTTTGTTCAATGTTATTTTTATTTTTACTGCAGAATATTTTTGTGTGTGTTTTGTGTGTCAAGTTACCCCAACACCATTGATATATTTTATTATTTAATCTCAAGGAGATTGTTTGTTGTTGGTGTCCCTTGTTCATTTCACATTGTATATTTGAAATGTACCTGAACCCTCACAAACCAACTGTCCTTTTTGAAGTAAAACACATAGGAGAGTATAATTCAAAACAAAAATCCTTTATTAAGGGATCAGAACCAAACAAAGAGGAAGGCAACACTGGATCAACAGGAGAAATTAGTGAAGCCTGGGACCCCCACAGCAGACATCAATTCTTCAACATCAAAATTGGTGGCCTGAGGAGTCCATATATAAGGGAGGGCAGTCTGGTCCGGGATTCGCAGAGATCCGGATAGCAGCAGATGACATCAGTGTCCCCAGGCTGTGGTACCACAAGAGGCTGCATCTTTTGGCCGACCAGACTGAACCCAGGGCAATCACTGTCTGGTCTTCCTTACACGCTTCCTTCCCGGCTGTGGCTGTGCAGTTGGAGATGTGGCAGGAGGAGGAGAAGGACCTGGAGGAGGACTGGGAGGACCTGGAGGAGAAGGAGGAGGAGGAAGAGGACCTGCAGGAGGAGGAGGAGGACCATAGCGAAGGTGTGTTTGAGGTGTAATTTGGCCCCTCATACCTTTCTCCAGAGCCTCCGATATGAGGGCCTGACACAATACTTTTTGGCCCTCCTCCATCCTCTGCATTTTATATGCTATGAAGGCAGCAATGTTCTCCTCCATGGTGTGGGGTGCTCCCAAGACCTCTGTAGCCCTCCAAAAGAATCTGATAGCAGCCTCCTCTAGGGTACTCCTCCTACTGCCACTTTCTGTTTTCAGGGGGGGTGGAGGGACCTTGATATCAGGCAGCAGGCTCGGCCCAGCCACCTCCTGGCTGAGACTTCCCTGTGTATGAAAAAGGGACATGGTTTTAGTTTTTTCTTTATCAATCACAATCCTAAATTAGTACTCCCAACTAACATCTAGTTAACATCATTGATTGTACAAGCAGAAATATTTAAAAGGAATGCTATACCTGGCTCAATCTGGGCTCCTCCACATATCGCCTGGAACGCCCAGGTTGGACATCAGAAGCCTCAGCCGGAGGGGAAGGAAGCGTGGAAGGAAGACTTGAGAGGGATGGCCTGGGTTCAGTGTGGCCTGCCAGAAAGTGCAGCCTGTCGTAGTACAACATCCTGGGGACATAGATGTCATCTGCTGCTCCGGATCTCTGCGAATCCAGGACTTTCTTGCGCTCCCTCAGATATGTACTCCTCAGGCCACCAATTAATTTATTTAAATAGTTGATGTCTGCCGTGGGGATCACCTGCTTCACAATTTCACACAATTGCTCCAGTGCTGCCTTCCTCTTTGCTTGGTTCTTGAAATGGGGGTGGGTAATCTCCCACAGACAGGGCAGCTCCCTTAGCATCTCGAGGAATAATGACATGAAGTCAGTATCTTTTAATAAGATATCCATGTTCACTGCAAGACACAACACAAGACAAAGCCTAATGTCAGACAAAACTCTCCTAATCTTGTTACAATATAGGCCTCAATCTAGAAGCAGTATAGGCACAAGTTTGTCTCTTACCTTCGTTCTTACGATTGGCGCGTGCAATGCTCGTTCCTCCGCTCACAGATCGTACGTAATACGCACGCGTGTTACGCTTTATACACACTGCGCATGCGTGTAACTCCGCCCGCCCCTGACGTTCTTTCTAGTATATTCCCAGCCCCTTTTCGTTCGGCGCAGTGGGTGAAGAGCATGATGGCGGAGTTACAGCAGGTGCATGCTAATTCTAGCAACGAGGAGGAGGAGGAGGAAAGCCCGGATCCAGGCACGTCCCGATCCAGAAGGAGACGTTTTAAGGCCACAAATATGTCGTTTGGGGAGATGTTGGAGATGGTCGACATCATGAGGAAGTCCGACTATGACGGAAAATATGGGCCTTACCCTAACCCCAACATCCGAAAGGCCAAAATCATGGCGAAAGTGGTCAGAAGTCTTGAGAGGAATTTCGGGGTACGAAGATCTAAAGATCAGCTCCGGAAGCGGTGGTCGGACCTGAAGTTGAGAGAGCCAGAGCAGTACCGAAAGATCCGGAGAGTGCTGCAAAAAAGTAAGTAGTTGTGCTGTGTTCCTATTCTTTCTGTCTTTATTACGTTCGTTCTGCTCCATATGCTTTTATTAATTGTAACGTTTAAAAGGGCAACTTTAATGTTCATGGGCCCATTATTCGTTCGTATCAAACATTTTTATTTCGGCCTCTAGAACACCATTGTTTAGGCCATATGCATTTTCACACATTTTTTGGGGCCTACTTGGATGCCAAATATTTGTTTGTGTAGATGGGTTTGTTACTAGAATGAAATGCAAACTAGATTCTGTGTAAGGAGAGGACACTGAGCAGCTGTTTTCACATCTGGACACTGGAGCACTAGTGTGGGACACAAGAACACCATTTTTATTAGGGGGGGCACACAGATGCTCCAGTGTATACTATAGGGGGGTCTCCATCTGTGAAGCTTGTACCAAACAGGTAAAGTATTGCAGCTTGACAAAGGCCAATAAAAAAAATATACATCTTGGAACTCGGCTAAAATTGACAATTGTACCCCACTTCCAAGCAATGTTTCCTATTTCTAGTTCTGCCATCAAATATCTGTGTGCTAAGTATACCATTTTTGTTTTACATAGGGGAGAAAAGACTCGGAGGACACCCCTCATCTGAGGAGACCAGAGACCCCCCACCTCTGGAAGAAGGGGAAATACCAACACAAGAAGCTGAGCAGGAGGAGGAAAAGACGTGGTGGAGATTGGCACCACAACAGGTGAGTGTCTGCGACCACAGGCTCAGGTAAACGAGATGGATGGTGGCTGATTTTTGAGACCTTTTTTTTTGTTCTTTATCTCTTTTTAGGTGATCGTGATGTGAGGGAGAGAGAACGTTTCACATCTGAAAGTGCCCAGATACTGATCGGGGAGATCATGGGGTGTAATCTCCAATTGAAAAACATCCAGCAACAAATCAGTGATGTTATTAAAAAAAATAATAACATCATTGATGTTTTGGGGCGAATTTAAACCCCACAAAATCACCTGTTTTATTGTGGTCCAATCTTACAAAAATTTTTTCAATGTTTAGAAAAGCCAAATTTGGAGGATGCACACAATGTGCCAACATGTGCTATCTGCCATCACAGGAGATCAATGGACGCGTTTTGGGGGTGCAACCCCTTCCTCAATTATAAAGTAGCGTTGAGGAAGGGCTTGCTCCCCCAAAACACGTCCCTTGATCCCCCCTGATGGCAGATAGCACATGTTGACATTCGTAAATTGGTGTGCATCTTCCAAATTTGGCTTTTCCAGGGGTGATTTCCCCCCATCTGAACGCTATATCAAACACAGTTCCTAAATACTGATGTCTGATATAGCCTTCAGGTTTTACCATATGTGAACTTTGTAAGTTCAAGTTTTTTGGCTTTCTTGTTGGTTTTACACAGGCCTGTTTTATCTGAAATGTATATTTCGATTTTTGATAATGCTACTGCAAAAATTGTTATACAACAAACATGTTGGTTTGTTTTAAAAACCTTTCGTAAATGCACATGTGATTGTGCAGGTATAAAAAAGTGCCTTACTCAAGAATGTGTGGATTATTGTCTCAACACTACAACACTTTTGGGGTGATGTAATTGCTGTTTTATGCAAAAATGGGGGTTATTTCCTAAGGGAAAATACACTTTGCACTACAAGTGCAGGTTCAGTGCAGTTGCAAGTGCACTTGTAGTGAAATGTGTTTTTGCATTTAGGAAGTACCAGCCAACACTGTTTTTTTATAAGGTTACCCAATCACGACATTTTCTGCACTCAACACATTTCTGTCAGGGTCAGCTAAAACAAACACAAGCAGTAAATGTCCACAAAGAATTTCTTTTTGTTGTTTTTTATTTGAAAAAGGTGTCACAGATTGTCTGGCATATTGATAGCCCCCCTACCCGCAAAGAACTCCAGGTATCGTAACCGGACATCACAGGCATTCAGGGAGGGCAAGCCAGGACGGCCACTTTCAAGCGCCGTCAGTGTTGATGGATTTGGGATTCCGGCCTCAGGCCCAACTGAGCCAGCATAGTTGGCTGAATGTTTTCGTAAAAAATTATGGAGAACACAGCAGGCAAGTATTCAGTTTATACTCCGCCATATGGATGGGTGTCAGAAATAATCGGAACCGGCTGGCCAGGATTCCAAATGTGTTCTCCACCACTCTTCGGGCTCTGGCCAGCCGGTAATTAAAAAGACCCTCTGTTCCTGGGGTGAGGGTCCTCATCGGGAATGGCCGCATCAGGTGGTCCCCCAGCGCAAACGCTTCATCAGCAACGAACACAAATGGGAGACCTTCAACATTGTCCTCTGGAGGTGGCAAGTCCAAGCTGCCATTCTGGAGACGCCTGTAGAACTCCGTCTGGGCGATCACTCCACCATCGGACATCCGGCCATTCTTCCCCACGTCCACATACAAGAACTCATAATTAGCCGACACCACCGCCAACATCACTATACTATTAAACCCCTTGTAATTATAATAGTACGACCCCGAGTTGGGTGGTGGGAAGATGTGGGTGTGTTTCCCATCAATTGCCCCTCCGCAGTTAGGAAAGTCCCACTGCTGGGCAAAGTGGGAGGCCACAGTCTGCAATTCCTTTGGCGTGGAAGGAAAGTGTTGAGGAAAAAACAATAAACATTACTATTTTTTCACAGAAACATGGCAAGCAGATTATACACAAACATTATGGGGCAACCTCCAGATAGCATTTATTAAGGGGAATTTAACAACAACAAAGTATAAGGTACACCTATCATATTCCCCCTCCCCCCCCTCATGGGCCATTTCTAACATTATAGGGGGGGGAACTCTTGGACAGGTAACCCTCTTCATTTCATTTAGAGATGAATGCCTAAATAATGGGTATTACTTGGAACAGCCCCTCCTTAGTTACACTATTGGCAGACCACTGGACAGGTAAGAAGTGTCTGAATACAAAGATATAAATACACACTGTACACATTTGAGCACATTTGAACATTCTGCTATTACCTATCAAGATAATAATAGGATACAAGAACTTTAAACAGTACCATTGGAAAGTATACAGGCAGGCCCTTGCACTACATGCTTTGGGGAATTCATCCATAAATCTGACCAGTAAAGAGATGGGTATAGTGTGTATGGGTTTGGCAAAGTCAGCAGATAGATGATTGAGGATAGAGAATTGGGATCAGCTGACTTAGCAGTTGGGGGAGGGTTACAAAAAATTTGGGGACACCACAAAAAAAAGCCTCTGGCACTCTGCCTGAATTTAAATCAAAAATAACATTTCCAAACATTTTAGGGGGTGTTCGGGGTAAAGCACTACTATGGAGCTGATAAAATACATTGTTAAGTGACTACATGAGGTGAATATAGGGGCAGGAGACACCATGCTGGGGAGGTTATTGAAGGGCAAATATGTATGAAGGACCTCAAATAATAATTACATAAAAATCCAGCATGCATGAGAACAAAGGGGACATTCACAGCATATTACAATCATGGTAATTAGGGAATGAGGAAAGAAATACAATATATTAGCAAACATTCAATACAATAAAATGTGATATAAAAGGAAAAAATCTTACCTTCATATATTCCTTCTGCAGGACCTGTACGATGGCAGAACAGGTCTCTGGGATAATGATCCCCAGAGCCTGGGGGGAGATGCCTGTCGAGAACTTGAGGTCCTGCAGGCTTCTCCCTGTGGCCAAATACTGCAAGGTAGCGACCAACCTCTGCTCCGGAGTGATGGCTTGCCTCATGCAGGTATCCTGCCTGCTGATATAGGGGGTCAGCGAAGCCAACAAACGGTGAAACACGGGGTCCGTCATCCGGAGAAAGTTCCTGAAATCATCAGGATTATTCTCACGGATCTCACGGAGCAAAGGCATATGACAGAACTGGTCACGCTGAAGCAACCAATTCTTGGTCCATGAACTCCTCCCCACCCTGTTCATGGACTGGACTTGTGTCAAGGTCAGGACCCCAACACCAAGCCCCCGCACAGCACGAACTCTACAAGGAGTACGCATATGAAACATGGCTAGAAAACGGTCGGCTGCTCAGAACGAAGTAACAGAACGCACTGAAGAACAGCAAGGCCTGTGAAGAGCGACCTGAAAACCAGTAACGAACGAACAAGAATACAATGACTACTTAAAGTCACGCGGAACTTGCTTGCACGCACTGAAGAGCAGATACAAACCCACAAGCACAAACTGAACAGCAGAAAACGATCTGAAAGCCACGAGTCTGAAAAAGCGCGAATCGTCTCTCACCAAACTTTTACTAACACGAGATTAGCAAAAGGAGCCCAAAGGGTGCCGCGCTTGGTTCCGAACCGGCCTTTTCTAGTCTCGTCGTACATGGTGTACGTGACCGAGTGTAGGCAAAACAAGTTTGAGCCAACATCCGTCTGAAAAAATCCTAGGATTTTGTTGTCGGAATGTCCGAACAAAGTCCGACCGTGTGTACGGGGCATAACTGTAAATAATCTTGCTGCCTGACTGTGGTACTAATAGGATCAGATGAACACCAGCAATTTTCTTCAGGTAGCTGTAAATACTGTAACACCACAAGCCTGCCTGTCAGTAGGAAGATAATAACAGGAACTGATCTAGCTAAACTGAATACAGTATATATATATATATATATATATATATATATATACACACACACACACAAAACACCTGGGATGCATATATATACACACAATACACTTTGGCCAATTACAGCTCTCTCTACAAACGGCGCTGTGATTGGCCAAGCTTGTAGGTCATAGTGCACGCTTGGCCAATCATCAGCCAGCAATGCACTGTGATGCCACAGTGAATTATGGGCCGTGACGCGCCACACGAATTTGGCGCGAACGGCCCATATCGTTTGCAATTCGGCGGACAGGCGAACAGACGATGTTCGAGTCGAACATGGGTTCGACTCGAACACGAAGCTCATCCCTACTTGTGATGCCCTTTGGGCTTTGCAATGCCCCCCGCAACATTTCAACACCTGGTCAATGATATCTTGCGACAGTACCTCGATTTCTTCCTGAGACCATGTCAAAAAGGTACTGAATACCCTCCGCAGGCACGGTTTGTACGCCAAAGCAGAAAAGTGCGATTTTGAGAAACAATCCATTTAATTTTTGGGGCTCATAATTTCAGTTGAAGGGATTTCCATGGATCCCCAGAAGGTCTCAGCAATCCTAGACTGGCCTGCATCTTCAGACAGAAAGGGTGTACAAAGATTTATAGGCTTTGCCAACTTCTACCGGAGATTCATTAAAGGTTTCTTGACCATCATTGCCCCAATTACTCAACTCACACGACTCCACACTCCTTTCCTCTGGAATAAGGAAGCCCAAGTAGCCTTTGAACAACTGAAAACCTTGTTTACCTCTGCTCTGGTGTTTAAACACCCAGACCCAGCACTCACTTTCGTTCTCAAAGTAGATGCTTCTGAAGTGGCAACAGGAGCCGTACTCTCCCAGCACCCGGGCCCAAAAGCTCTACTGCACCCAGTAGCCTTCTGCTCTAAGAAATTAAACCAGGTTGACAGAAACTACAATGTAGGTGACTGAGAGCTTCTGGCTATTAAGGTGGCCTTCGAAGAGTGGAGTTATCTATTGGAGGGTCCCAATCACCCCATCATGATCTTCACCGACCACAAAAACTTGGAGTATCTGAAGTCTGCCAAACGTCTAAGACCCCGGAAGGCTAGATGGGTGCTATTCTTCTCAAGATTCAACTTCCATTTAACATATAGACCAGGATCCAAGAACGGGAAGGCGGACGCCTTGTCCCGGATGTTCCCTGAATCTACGGAATCTGCTCCCCCGAGACCATTCTTTCAGCCCAGAACTTTTTATTGATTCAACCCAGCTGGAAATTGGTCATTGAACGAGCCAGGGCTAATGCCCTGAATCTGAACAGGCCTTGTTAAGGAAACAAGATGTATTACTCTGGTATCAGGATAAGGTCTTCATACCTCAGGAGGCAAGGCTTCAGGTCTTCAAGACGTACCACGACCACCACTCTGGAGCTCTTAAAACAAGTGAGCTCATCCAACAGTCCTTCTAGTGGCCCAACCTTAGTTATGACTGTAGAGCCTATGTCAGATCCTGCTCAGTGTGCCTTTGTAGCAATGGCGACAAGACAAAGCTCTGGGGACTTCTGAGACCCTTACCCAACCGTGGGAAATGATCTCCATGGACTTTATTGGCCAGGAGAAGGGCTCTAGGACCCAGCATCTCCGCCAGCACATCACATGGGCCTTTATAAGGAAGTCAGCCCTTGGTTGAAGTGCTGTTTGATCTTCAGCTGTTACCTACGCTCCTGTGTTTCCTGTTTCCTGTGATTCTTGATTACTGACCCATCTTGTTCCAGACCTGTCTCCTGCCCACCTCCTGACCTTGACCTCAGGTTGTTTAACGGATCTCCTCGGCCTGCTACCTGTCTTGACCTCGGCTCCCACCTGACCTTGTTTCATCTGTTGTGCTCCTGGTACCGAACCTTGGCTTGTACCGGCTACCCTCTGTCTCAGTGACCCTGGTTACCTGCTACATCTCACAGGTGCCTGCAGCAGCCCCGCAGCACATGAGCTGTGTTCTTGAGCCTTTTCTGCAAGCAACTCTGCAGGTGACCTGTGCTACGTTGGGCATGATTCCTCCTATTTCACCTCCAGGGGAGTCTGGAACTGAGCTGCAAGGGAAGCCCTCCCTCCATTGGCCCCCAGAACTTTGGTACCTGATACTGCCCCTGTTTAACAGGGGCATGTAATTTCAACTTTTAAAATAATTGTTTACAACAGGGCCCGTTCCTGCGCCCAACAAGAGTAACTGTGAGGGATTACAGTGTTTTGGCACCACCAACATCCAAGGCACAATTTTTTTGCAGAGTATATAGTGCAGTCCGTATAGTATATATACTGCAGTTCAGAGTATATAGTGCAGTCCGTATAGTATATATAATAGTGCAGGGTATATAGTGTATAGGTATATAGTGCAGTGTACAGTATATAATATAGTGTATTGAAGTGGTTAAGGGGAACCCAATGACAGAATTAAGAAAAAAAAATGGCATAGGTTACACCCAGTCCCTTAGGCATAGGTTCCATACCAGACCCTTTGGGTCTGGTAGATTTTAAAGGCAAGATTTAGAAAATAAACGGCTTGGGGCCCCCCCCCCCAAATTAGTTACATTGTACCCCTACCCATTCACCAAAAAAAGTGACAAAAAGTAAAAACCACACTGCAGTTTTTGACAATTCCTTTTTTCTTAAAGAAAAAAAAAAGTGTCCTGTGATGTCCATCCATCTTTGATCACGCCACCCGATGGACCCGAAAAAATAAATAAATAAAAGAAACCCTCCATCTCGATGGGAGGCGCTCCGCCGACTGCTGTCTTTTCGCTGTGACAACTGTTATATAGGCAAGGGTGGGGCCACTCGGTGACATAACTGAGTGATCCAGCCCCTTCTGACATCATGTGCCGTCAGAGGGGGCAGGGTCATCAGGTTACATCAGCAGGTGGCCCCGCACTTGCCTATTTAAGAGCTGTCACAGCGAAAAGATAGCAGTTTGCAGGACACCTCCCATCAAGGCGCAGTATATTGTATCATTTTTGGTCCATCGGGTGGAGATGGATGTACATCGTGGAACACTTATTTTTTTATTATTATTTTTTTTTTTTAATAAAGGATTTGTCAAAAACTGTATTGTGGTTTTTGCTTTTTAACACTTTTTTGGTGAATGGGTAGGGGTACAATGTACCCTTACCCATTCACATAGAGGGGGCTTCCAGATTCCGATAAGCCCCACCGCCCGCAGACCCCCACAACCAATGGCCAGGGTTGTGAGGATGAGGCCCTTGTCCCCAACAACATGGGGACAAGGTGCTTTGGGGGGGACCCCAAAGCACCCTCCCCATGTTGAGGGCATGTGGCCTGGTATGGTTCAGGAGGGGGGCGCTCGCTCGCCCCACCTTATCTTGACCTCCAGGCTGCATGCTCGGATAAGGGTCTGGTATGGATTTTGCAGGGGAGCCCCACGCCAATTTTTTTTTAAAATTTTGTCGTGGAGTTCCCCTTAAAATCCATACTAGACTCAAAGGGCCTGGTATGGACTGGAAGGGGAACCCACGCCGATTCTTTTTTCATAGATTTTTCTCTATATTGCTGGGAGCCGGCAATACGTTACAGGCCCAAAAAGTTTTAAATGACATTTTTTCCTTTAGAAATGTAATTTTGCTGCGGCACAGTAAAAAAAAAAAAATCACACAGATGCACCACTTTACAGGCAAACTAAGGGGACCCCCAGGCACGATATTTAAAGGAATATTTCATTTTTATTGTTTCACTTTAAGCATTATTAAAATCACTGCTCCTGAAAAAACGGTCGTTTTTTTAAAACTTTTTGTGCATTGATACACGTCCCTGGAGCAGTACCCATACACTTTTTATGGCAATAACTTGCATATAAGCCTACCAGCGCCCATCAATGCAGCCTCACCAGCACCCATCAACGCAGCCTCATCAGCGCCCATCAAATGCAGCCTTTCCAGCACCCATCAATGCAGCCTACCAGCGCCCATCAAATGCAGCCTGCATCACCAGCGCCCATCAAATGTGGCCTCCAAGTGGCCATCAATGCAGCCTACGAGTGCCCATCAATGAATGATTGCTTGCTTCCATTCATTCGGGAGTCGGGAAACAGACACAGTCCTCCGCCACAGCTGCGCCTCTGACACTATAGGGTTGATTTACTAAAGGCAAATAGACTGTGCACTTTGCAAAGTGCAATTGCACTCTGCAAGTGCAGTTGGTCCAGATCTTAGTAAATGAGGTAAAGCTTCACTTTGCAAAGAATACCTAATCACGTGCAAGGAAAATTTAAAAAACAGCCTTTTTGCTTGCATATGATTGGATGATGGAATTCAGCAGAGCTTTTCCTCATTTACTAAGCCCTGGCGCAACTGCTCTCGCAGAGTGCAACTGCACTTTGCAAAGTGCACAGTCTATTTTCCTTTAGTAAATCAACCCCTATGCGCGACTGGTGTGCGGCTGCCTGCTGATGCTGAGACTTAGTTGCTTGCTATAGAGAGAAAAGAGTAAGAAAACCAGTGGCTGGACGCCCTAGGCAGCAGGGCACCCTCGGTGGCTGCCTAGTTTGCCTAGTGGTAGCACCGGCCCTGACTGGAGGCACAGAAGCAAGAATAAGAGGAGGACTTGTTGCTGTCCCAGAGCCAGCAGGAACCTCTGCCCATTGCCTCCATTTCTGTAAGACAGAGCCAACAGGAGGCTAATAGGTATATAGGAAGAAGGAAGATGATAAGGGTGCTATAGAGGAGGGGAACTTGGTAGGGCTTTGGAGGGGGACTTTTTACCCCTCCCAAACTCCGGACCATATATATGGGTGGGGTAAGAATTTGAAAGACAAAGTTGTTCTTAGTGACACTATTGGATGGACACCCTAATTAATTTCTGCTACAGGAGGAAAATGACCGATATCCTGCCACCATCCCAGGGGGAAGCAAAATGTGTCACTTGAAGGATGTGCTGCATAGGAGCCCCTTTGACGCTCCTTATCTGTGGCCTAATCAAGTACTCATTCACTCTTCTGCCATTGTAAAATATTATTGGATATTGTGTTTCAGATGCTACACTCTAATTTTTGTTTTCAATAGTTTTTTTATTAGGTATATCAAAGATAACATAGATACACAGGTACAGAAAAATTTAGGCACAAAAGTTAATTAAGCACACATAGTAGTCATTAGAGAGCCTATAGTATACTGTGATCTCCCGCATGACTCCGACATAGTCCCCATTCGCGCCTCATACATGGAAGAAGGAGATGACAGCCCCCCCCGGCACCCCTCAAGGGATCTAGCTGTGCCGGGAGAGGGGACCATCCCCTTGAGGATGATAAATCGAGGAAGAGGAGCGATGCAGACTCGACCCAAGCCAATACTACATTAGACCATTATGAATAGCAAAATGTATGTGGGGTAATCGTGAAAATGGTTGTCCTAGAATCGGAGCGGGAGATCCAACAAGCGTTAGAGTCATCTGATCATGGCCCTGCCTTCCAGGTATGAAACTGAGCTGGTCCTTATGTATGTAAAGACTGATAAAATTAGAGATTCTGTCTGCTAAAATTTTTGTCAAAATTTTAAGGTCATTATTGATTAATGATATAGGGTGGTAATTTGTAGGACAACTAGGGTCTTTGCCAGGTTTCGGAATAACTGTAATAAAGGCGGAGTTTAAGGACCTATTAAGCGGAGTTCCTGCTCGTAGTTAGTTGTAGAATCTAGCCAGATAAGGGGTTGCTACACTCTAATTTTTATTGCAAGCAACATGCCTTGTCTCTTGTGACTTCTTCCAGTGCTCGTGTAATTTCCTACTACTGGTCAATTTCTATCAAAACATGTCTCAGGTCTATATTTAGAATATTTTTTGAAGAATTGGGAATATAGGTGTGGGAGGTGGTGTGGGGAATATGGGGTGGTGGTGTGAAGTGATTTGTGCACTTTCTTTTGACATTTTTTATGTAGAGTGGTACTGTGAAAAAAAAGAATCTGTATCTGAGGGGTTTAGCTTAGATTTCCTTCCTATGGTTTCTAGACCTGTTGTGACTGCTACTTTTGCTAGTCAAAGCAGGCCTATTATCACTTGAAGAAAAAGCATGTGTAACTGCTAACACTACCTGAAAAAATTATTTTATACCCTCCACGCTATACAGTATTTTTTTTAAACATTTTGCATTGGTACATGTTTCCCCTGGCAGTGCTTAGTTTTCAAAGCCTTTTTCTGTAATAGCTTGCTCATGAGCCCTAAAAAGTGGCCAGAATTTTCAAACAGGATTCCTTCCTATTGTGTTAATAGAATTTGCTGATAAATTCAAGTGTCCCAAATTTCCAAAAGCATTTGCTAAAACATTGGTGAATCAAACCTGGACAGATTTGCTCATCCCTAATCATAGTGTAGTAGACTCTAGTCTATTTCAAGAATGGAGAGGGGTTCTTTCTTTCAGACTGTCTCTCTGTCTGTACGCTAATGTCTTTAGAGAAGAGTGTCCTTGTCTACAGTGCCTTAAAAACTATTCATATCCCTTGAAATTTTTCACATTTTGTCATGTTACAACCAAAAATGTAAAAAAGTGGCACTTAACTGTGAAGTGTAAGGAAAATGATAAACGATTTTTAAAATTTTCTTACAAATAAATATGTAAAAAAAATGTGATGTGCATTTGTATTCAGCCCCCCTGTGTCAATACTTTGTAGAACCACCTTTTGCTGCAATTACAGCTGCAAGTCTTTTTTGGGATGTCTCTACCAGATTTGCACATCTAGAGAGTGACATTTTTGCCCATTGTTCTTTGCAAAATAGTTTAGGCTCTGTCAGATTGGATGGAGAAAGTCCGTGAACACCAATTTTCAAGTCTGGCCACAGATTCTAACACATGAATATGTTTTGATCTAAGCCATTCCATTGTAGCTCTGGCTGTATGTTTAGGGTTATTGTCCTGCTGGAAGGTGTATCTCTGCCTCAGTCTCAAGTCTTTTGCAGACTCTAACAGGTTTTCTTCCAAGATTGCCCTGTATTTGGCTCCATCCATCTTCCCATCACCTCTGACCATCTTCCCTGTTCCGGCTGAAGAAAAGCATCCCCACGCTACTACCACCACATTTCACGGTGGGGATGATGTGTTCAGTGTAATGTGCAGTGTTAGTTTTCCGCACACATAGCGTTTTGCTTTTAGGCCAAAAAGTTCAATTCTGGTCTCATCTGACCAGAGCACCTTCTTCCACATGTTTGCTGTGTCCCCCACATGGCTTCTCACAAACTGCGAATGGGACTTCTTATGGCTTTCTTTCAACAATGGCTTTCTTCTTGACACTTTTCCATAAAGGCCAGATTTGTGGAGTGCACGTCTAATAGTTGTCCTGTGGACAGATTCTCTCACCTGAGCTGTGGATCTCTGCAGCCCCTTCAGAGTTACCATGGGCCTCTTAGCTGCTTCTCTGATTAATGCTCTCCTTGCCCGACCTGTCAGTTTAGGTTGATGGCCATGTCTTGGTAGATTTGCAGTTGTGCCACACTCTTTCCATTTCAGGTGATGGATTGAACAGTGCTCCATGAGATGTTCAAAGCTTGGGATATTTTTTTAACCTAACCCTGCTTTAAACTTCTCCACATCTTTATCCCTGACCTGTCTGGGTTGTTCCTTGGACTTCATTATGCTGTTTGTTCACTAAGGTTCTCTAACAAACCTCTGAGTGCTTCACAGAACAGCTGTATTTATACTGAGGTTAAATTACACACAGGTGGCCTCTATTTAAACTTCCGGTGAATTCTGAAGGCAATTGGTTCCACTAGATTTTAGTTAGGGGTATCAGAGTAAAGGGGGCTGAATACAAATGCATGCCACACTTTCACATATTTATTTGTAAAAAAAAAAAATTGAAAACCATTTATCATTTTCCTTCTACTGCACAATTATGTGCCACTCTGTGTTGGTCTATCACATAAAATCCCAATGAAATACATTTACGTTTTTGGTTGTAACATGACAAAATGTAGAAAATTTCAAGGGATATGAATACTTTTTCAAGGCACTGTAAAGAATAGGGTTTAGCAAGAATCTCAGGTTTATACAAACCTTGTTAACACAAAAATGGAACTTCCGCTTTTCGGACCCCCCCCCCCCCCCTCCGGTGTCACATTTGGCACCTTTCAGGGGGGAGGGGGGTGCAGATACCTGTCTAAGACAGGTATTTGCACCCACTTCCGGGCATAGACTCCCTTGGGAGTCTATGCCTCTTCCTGTTCCTCTGCGCTGTCTCCTGGGAAACACACAGGTCCCAGGAGATAGCGGGGACCAGTTACGATGCGCAGCGCGACTCGCGCATGCGCAGTAGGGAACCGGGAAGTGAAGCCGCAACGCTTCACTTCCTGATTCCCTCACCTAGGATGGCGGCGGGTTCTCGCGTCGGCTGCCGACATCGCTGGACCCTGGGACAGGTAAGTGGCCATTTATTAAAAGTCAGCAGCTGCAGTATTTGTAGCTGCTGGCTTTTAATATTTTTTTTTTTTAGGCGGTTTAGGTGGACTCCCTCTTTAAGTACTACTTAGGATGAAACTAACTTGGAACAACCCAGTTTGTAGTCTGAGTTGTTTCCTGAACATTTGGAATTTCATTTCCGTGAAATAGCATTCTAAGAAAAACGTGCCTTTCTACATCTAGCAGTCCTCTTACCTTCTCACCATCTTACAATATATACGGTGTGTGTGTGTGTGTGTGTATATATATATATATATATATATATATATATATATATTGAGTGGTGTTCAGTTACGCAACTTTCTGCAAAGGTGTTTATGGACATCGGGTGCATCTCACCAACTCACTGAACTGGAACACATTTGTTGTCGGGCGGAGCCGGTCCACCATGGCCTTTCCATAATTTATGACTCCATGATAGGGATGGGCAAACGGTTTGGCCCGAGCAAAAGTTTGAGCCGAACTTTCGCTGTTCAGACGTGCGATGAACAGCCGAACAAACAGGTCGTTCGACCATTTGTTTGGCCCCAGTACCGACCACAATGCATTGCGGCGCTGAACACTGCATTGCAAGCCCCTATTGGCTGAAGCAGTGAAAGCTTCAGCCAATCAGGGCTCAGAGCACTGTCAGAGTCATGATTGAACACTGTCATTATGACTTTATCCAATCATGGCTCATTCCCACCCCACAGTATAAAAGTATTCTTTCAATGGCAGCCATTTTCAGTGTGATTTCAGCGTGGAGAGAGATAGAACCGGGCTCTATTCAGTGCTATTAGTTAGTGTGCTATACTGTGCTATTTTGCTTCAATTGTCAGTGTAGAATATTAGTTTAGTGTCAGTCCAGGGATAGTGTGAGTATAGTGAGGAGGACCATCATTCGGCTTTGCATAGTGTGTAGCTAGAGTAGGGACAGCTCAGATAGTTTCACTGTAGTGTAGTGAGACCGTGTCATTCATACATGCATTAGTGTAGAGTAGGGACAGCTCATATAGTTTCAGTGTAGTGTAGTGAGACCGTGTCAGTAATCTTGACATTAGTGTATAGCTAGAGTAGGGACAGTTCAGATAGCATCAGTGTAGTGACGGTTGAACACCATCTATCTGATTGTGTTACTGCCAGTTTAACGCCATTTACTTCTGTGTGCGTTACTGCCAGTTTAACGCCATATAGTTCTGTGTGCTTTACTGCCAGTTTAACGTCATTTACTTCTGTGTGCGTTACTGCCAGTTTAACGCCATATAGTTTTACGTGTGTTACTGGCAGTTTAACGCCATGTAGCTCTGTGTGCATTACTGCCAGTTTAACGGCATTTACTTCTGTGTGCGTTACTGCCAGTTTAACTCCATATCCTTTTGTGTACGTTACTGCCAGTTTAACGCCACATCGTTTTGCGTGCGTTACTGCCAGTTTAACGCCATATAGTTCTGTGCGTTACTGCCAGTTTAATGCCATATAGTTCTGTGTGTCACTGTACGTTTGGCACATTATATTGCAGTATATTATAGTGTATCCGTGGAGTGTGTCTGTGTAGTGTGAGTACTCAAATTAAAGTGCACCAAACACCTCTTTACATTGATTAAAGTGCTTCTACGTACAGATTTCCTCTTCTTCTTTACATCTGCTTATAAGCACCGCCCCCTCCCAATAATGTCTGGGAGGACAACAAGCAGAGGCAGATGTGCCCTTGGCACTGTAAGGGGGCCAGCAACAAATGTTTCCACAGGCAAAGGTGGATGTGGTGGTCACTCCTCAGGCAGGGCATCATCTCCTCTGTTTAGTGAGTTTGACCATGCTATCCAGCCACAGCATGCAGAGGAGATTGGTGGACTGGCTTACTAAACCTTCCTCATTCTCCTCATCCTCTGTCACGCAAGCAAAGACAAGTGTGCAGTCCCCTGCAGTTGCCAGAGTGGATAAACCTGCCTCCTTGTCCACATCTATTCCTTCCATAGCCCCAACATCAGCCATTGAGGAGTCAGCTTAGTTATTTGACCACAGCGTCAGCCACTTGCGCCTTGATGATGCCCAGCCATTACTGGATTCAGATGTTGGTTCTGAGGTTGAGGATGACAGGAACATGAGCCTAGAGAGAGGGAGGAACACTGATAGACAAACTGGCATTCATGTTCCCCAAGCCGCAGAGTATTGCCAAGTTGTCTCCAGTAGTAATGATGAAGATTGAGGAGATGGAGATGATGATGATGATGATGATGATGATGAGGTCACTGATGCGACTTGGGTACCAGATAAAGCAGAGGAGGAAACTGAAGGTGAGGCGGCACAACCCGAAGGAGGCCGACATCAAGAAAGAGTAGAGAGCAGCCAACCTATTCCATCACATTGTGCAGCTGTTATCTCCCGGCCCACTCCCCAAAGTTCAGTTGTCTGGACCTTTTTCAGCACATCTGCAGCAGATCGCACTGTTGCTATCTGCAAACTGTGTCTCAGGCACATCAAACGTGGCAAAAACACCATCCATATGCATATCATTGCAATTTTTTTTGCTTTCATCAAGAGCACCTCTATAGGGTTACGGTGGAAAGGCGCCCCAACACCCAAAGAGTAATTTTTCTGCACCTGTTTGACAGGTGCATATCATTGCAATTTTTTACAGCAAGGCCATTTCTTGCTTTCATCAAGAGTACCTCTATAGGGTTATGGTGGGAAGGCGCCACCGACACCCAAAGACCAATTTTTACGCACCCGTTACTTCTATACAAAGTCAAAGTGACACCAGAATGCATCCAAAAAAATCTCTAATCTTGTTCCCAGTGCACTACATAGTGGCCTCATCATACACACTGGCTCCCCAGCTGTTGCTGAGCAAAATAAAAGGCAGCTTTCAGGCAAAATGTAATTTTTTTTGCTTTATAAATGCAATTATTGCTGGAGCAGGTTCTACACATGGTACAGATCTGTCACTTTACAGGTAGACTAAGGGGATCCCACAGGGACTATATTGGAAGGAATTTTTCATTTTTAGGCTTTCACTTTAAAAATCTAAAAATCACTGCTCATTTAAAAATGACATTTTTCACAAACTTTTTTTTTATTGACCCGGACCCCTATAACCATTGTATGCCCAATTACTTGCACATAAGCCTTCAAAATGGGCACTTTTGATTTTTGGGTCCCATTGACTTTAATGGTGTTCGCTATTCGGGTCCGAACTTTCGCGGTGTTCGAAAGTTCTGGTGCAAACCGAACAGGGGTCCGTTCGGCCCATCCCTACTCCCTGACTCGGCCAGCGGAGGGCTATGTGCCACTGTTCCTATCCAAATGGGAGACCTAGGCACCCAGTTCACTGACTCTCAAAAAGAGAAGATCCTCCATTTTGCCCAAAAGTCCTCTATAGCTACCAGGCTCCAGGAGACAGGTTACAAGATCTTGACCAGATGGTACAGAGTCCCTACCACTTTGCATCGTTTCTTCCCTCAGGTTCCCAGTGTATGCTGGCGTTGCAGAAACGCTGAGGGAATGATGCTCTATATTTTTTAGAATTGTCCTAAACTAGGGCTCTTTTGGAAGGGAACCCTGCGACCTGTCTACTTCACCTTTCAGAGAGACAGATCAAGAAGTATAAGGCCTCTTTTACAATCCAGCTGCTGAATGTGGCCAAGGCATGCATGCCCCTCTGTTGAAGATCAGAGAACCCTCCATCAAAATCTCTTTGGTTCTCTAAAGTAAACAAATTGAGAGACATTTAGGACGTCACCGCTACCTTGCACAACTGGGAGGAGACCTTCCGAGAGACCTGGCGTTCTTGGAACCATATTGTGTACACTGACGCTTATCTTCAAGAGGTGACACAATCGAACTGACAACTTGAATTCAACTCCACTCCCTGGGCGAGAGGCCCTCTCTGCACTTTTTTCTCTCTCCCCTCTGTATCCCGTTTCTTACCTGCTTTGGGGACATTCAATCCCTTAATCCTTTCCCCCTCTGGCTGCTTCCCCTCCTCCATTTTCCTGACCCAGTAATGGACCATGTTGTTCTTTTATGGTGTATATCCCTGCCTACATTTTGCCTTTTATGTTATCCCATTGCTGGGCTAGACAGGCCATAGGGAAGCATTATCTCCTGTGATGTTAAAAAGATACGAATCCAAGTTACTCCACTTTATTGTATGTGAAGCATTCCAATACATATGTTTTTGGGTCTGCCATATAATTGTTTGTTGGGCTCCCCAGCGTGATGCACTGACCACCGCACAACCGTAATAGTTTCTTTATGACCATGGGTAATGTGCAGCACTGGGCATGATGTTCTATGTCTCTGCTTCCTGTGTTTTTTGACTGCGATATTTGTTGTCATTGCATAATTTGACTGTTGACTGTAACTTTCTTTGGTAATAAAGGAATTACAAAAAAAATTTAAATATTTGGCTGTAGCAGGAGGGAGTTTGTTTCAAAGGGCTAGAGCTGTTCAATAATAAGTGTCTGCAGCTAACATTAAAGCATGGAGGAGGTTCCATGCAAGTTTGGGGCTGCATTTCTGCAAATGGAGTGTGAGATTTGGTCAGGATTAATGGTATCTTCAATTCTGCTGAGAAATACAGGTAGATACTTATCCATTAGGGAGGCGTGTGATTGGCCCCAAATGTATTCTGCTGCAGGACAATGACCCCAAACATGCATCCAATGTCATTAAGTAATGTAATGTCCTCCTCAGCCCCTTTTTATTATCCTCTCACAAGCTCACAGGAGTGTCACTGTCCTCTTCTCCTCTGCTGTGGCATCTGGCGAGGCACCGCCAAGAATGAGTGCCACTAGCTTCTATTCAAAAATGGTGCCAGGTGGTACCATTACGTTACTGCGCATGCACCACCCAGCTTCGGAGCAGCACATGCGCAGTTGCATGGTCGGTCCTTTTTTATGGGCACCACTGCCCGCAACAGGCATTTACGGGCAGCCCAAGAATGGACTGAAATTTACAGGCTGCCCGTAAATTAACGGGCGGTTAGCAACACTGAATCTGACCTTTCTGCATCTTCTCACCTTGACAATCTGGCATGCTGCCATCCCCTCCTCCACAGTCTGATCTTGCAGCCTTCTATCTTCCTCTACAATCTGGTCTTGATGCTTCTCTCCTGTCAGAGGAGTTCCTTGAATAGATTGGCTAGTGGGCGCTCCAGTGTGTGCCAGTTCGTGTCGGTCCGCGCCGCTGTGCGGGCACGCACGGCGCTTGGCGCCAGCCGCCCTATTTAGTCTGCTGGAATCTTCTGCTCGGTGCTGTCCGATCTGCAGCTCCCAGTTCCTGACTTCCCATTTCCTGTTTGCTTCCTGTTTGCTCGCCTAAGTGACCCCGGCCTGCCTTTGGACTTCTCTTGTTATCCGCCTGCACCTGACCACGGCTTTCCTTGACTACGACTCTGCCTACTCCTTTGTACCACGCTGCCTGGCTGCTGCCAACTCTGCCTGTGACCCGGACTTTGAGCCTGCCTGCTCCTCTGTACCTCGCTTACCGTTTGTTGCCAACTCTGCCTGTGACCGGACCATCCCACTTTACTCCTGCTCTGCACCAGCTGCCTAGTCCCTTACTTTCTAGGACTTCCAGACCATACGCATCAGGATCCTGGGCCTTACCTCCGCAAGTCACCTGCCAGGCTCTCTTACCACTCTGCGCTCCTGTGCCTTCTGTTTACACTACCAGGGGCCAGGAACCAGATACGTACGGGAGGCCTCCCCTGCTATACCGGGTTCGTCAGTCAGGTACGTGCAAGTCTGACATCTCCTCTCTTCTAGTGTGGTTTCCCTACCATTCTCTTTCTCCCTACTAAACAGTACAGTCTTGCAGCCTCTTTTTTCCTCCTCTTTCATAATCTCACTTTGCCTTATTATTCCCCCCTACATAATCCATAGCTCACAACTGTCCCTGATTTTGAGCGACTGTCCCTCTGTCCGTTTCTTCCTCATTTGTCCCTCATTTTGGTATGAGCTTTATAGTTTTATATAAAATTTACTATTTATCTTTCAAAAAGTTTTTTCCAGTGCTAAACCTGTCATCCAAACTCTAAATTGTTGCATTTGTAAATGTCAAAAGCCAGTATAAAGGCATAGTAGTGGTTAAAAAAAGCACTTGTGTCGACCAGCGACGTACTTCACTGGACTTTGGGTGGTTATACTGGGGTTATCTCTGCGGCTGAAGGCATCATCCCAGTACTGTTTTTAGAGCCAGCATTTAGCTCTCTTGTAAAAGCAATCCTAGCCACTAACTAGTCACTGGATTATTTTTACAAGCAGCGGGAGGGGACGTTCCCCCTCCTGCAGCTCTCTCAGGCTCTCCCATCCCATCGGGAGACACAAGTGACCAGCCGGCACGTTTGGCAGCTGACCGGGCAGCCGAACAAAGCCGGGATCAGTTTTGATTAGCATTCCCCTATAGTAAGAATTGAGCTCTGTAATTTCAAAGCCATTGTATCTAATTTTTTAGGGACTCATTAATGATGGGAATAGTATCACTGGATTGGCGCAGGGCAAACGTGGTGCCTATATTTAAAAAGGGATCAAAGTCTTTACCAAGTAACTATAGACCTGTTAGTTTAACTTCTATAGTCGGGAAGATACTGGAGCATTTAATAAAAGAAACATAGATGAGTTCTTGCTGGAAAAAAACATTTTAAGCAACAGGCAGCATGGCTTCATGAAAGACAGAAGTTGTCAGACAAACCTGATTTCTTTTTATGAAGAGGTAAGTAAAACCTTGGACAGAGGGGTGGCTGTGGACGTGGTATACTTAGATTTTGCAAAAGCGTTCGATACAGTTCCGCACACACGGCTCATGTGTAAGTTAAAGTCTACAGGCTTGGAAATATCAGTTTGTAAATGGATAGAAAACTGGCTAAAAGACAGAATTCAGAGAGTAGTGGTTAATGATTCTTACTCTGAATGGTCTAAGGTTATCAGTGGTGTACCCCAAGGTTCAGTGCTGGGACCCTTACTCTTTAATATCTTTATAATGATATTGGGTCTGGGATCAAAAGTAACATTTCTGTCTTTGCAGATGACACCAAGCTATGCAGTGGAATAACGTCCCTACAGGATGTCTCCAATTTACCAGCTGACCTCAATGCTCTGTCTAATTGGGCGTCTATATGGCAGATGAGGTTTAATGTTGAGAAATGTAAAGTTATGCACTTGGGGGCTAAGAATATGCATGCATCATACATGCTAGGGGGAGTACAACTGGGGGAATCCGTAGTGGAGAAGGATCTGGGGGTTTTGGTAGATCATAAGCTCAATAATAACATGCAATGCCAAGCTGTGGTTTCCAAAGCGAGCAAAGACCTTTCTTGTATTAAGAGAGGTATGGACTCCAGAGAGAGAGATATCATTTTGCCCCTGTTCAAATCATTAGTAAGACCTCATCTGGAATATGCAGTTCAGTTTTGGGCACCAGTTCTCAAAAAGGATATCGGGGAACTGGAAAAAGTGCAGAGAAGGGCAACCAAACTGATAAAAGGCATGGGGGAGCTCAGCTATGAGGAAAGATTAGAGGAACTGAATTTGTTCACTCTTGAGAAGAGGAGAATAAGGGGGATATGATCAACATGTTCAAATATATAAGGGGTCCATATAGTGAACTTGGTGTTGAGTTATTCACTTTACAACACAGAGGACAAGGGGGCACTCTTTACAACTGGAGGAAAAGAGATTTCATCTCCAAATACGGAAAGGTTTCTTCACAGTAAGAGCTGTGAAAATGTGGAATAGACTCCCTCCAGAGGTGGTTCTGGCCAGCTCAGTAGATTGCTTTAAGAAAGGCCTGGATACTTTCCTAAATGTACATAATATAACTGGATACTGACAATTATAGGTAAAGCTGATCCAGGGAAAATCCGATTGCCTCTTGGGGGATCAGGAAGGAATTTTTTCCCCTGCTGTAGCAAATTGGAGCATGCTCTGCTGGGGTTTTTTGCCTTCCTCTGGATCAACTGTGGGTATAGTATTGGGTATATTGGATTGCACGATTTTTTTTTTTTTATGGTTGAACTGGATGGACTTGTGCCTTTTTTCAACCTGACTAACTATGTATATGTTACTATGTAACTCGGAAGCGATGACCTGACATCACTTCCAGTTTATGATGTCCTGATGTCAACGACGCCATTAAAAAAAAAACAAAAAAAAAATGACCTTGGTGTTTTGAATGCTTTTATGGTGGTTCTAAAGCCATAAGGTTTTTCATCTTAATGTATTGTATGCATTAAGGTGAAAACCCTTCTGTGCTGCAGCTCCCCCCCAGCCCCCTCTTTTTCTTACCTGAGCCTGATCCGCTCTAGCGAGGTGCACAACAGCAGCCGCTCCCACCTCTATCTCCCTCCTCATTGGGCAGCTTGATAGCAGAAGGAGCCATTGGCTCCCACTGCTGACAATCAAATGCTGTGACATGGGAGCGGGAGTGGGGCCAAGTCCGAATCCTGCTGTCTGTGTCAATGGACGCAGCAGCGGGACTCGGGATTGAGCACGCACCGCTGCCCTCATGGAAAGCAGCTTTCCATGGGGGAACTTGCCAAGGGGGGCCTAGAATGCCAGCGGGGGACCCCAGAAGAGGAGGATCAGGGCTGCTCTGTGCAAAACCATTGCACAGAGCAGGTAAGTATAGATATGTTTGTTATTCTAATTGAAAAAAAAAATGAAGGTTTACAACCACTTTAAGGGCAGAGGAGGGATTTGGGGTCTTAAAAATCTCTCCATAAAGTACCTGTCACATGCCTTTTGCTGTCACAAGGATGTTTACATTCCTATGTTCTATTATAGATTGTTATTTGCTCACTCTTCTCCTGAAAGAAATGTCCCTGATGAAGGGATCAGCATTGAAATCCTGAAACGCTTGGGGTGAACTACAAAGGAGATCAACAACTTTTTAAAATATAATAGAACAACCGGTCAGAGGATTTTTAAAGGTAAGTCGCATACCTTTAAAAGTTCTGACTGGTTGTTCGAATTATCAAGGTGGGGGCGCTTCAAGTATAGATCCATCTGTACAAGTATTATGTATCTGTGTAGACATATGTATCCAACATTGGCAGTGCAATAGGTGCAGTATCTGGCTGATCGGTGAGTTTATCCTTCCCTGTTTGTTTTCAGCGATGCTCATTCTTTGTCCCTTGGATGTCATGTACTCAGTCCTTACCATGTTCTATTATAGATTGTTATTTGCTCACTCTTCTCCTGAAAGAAATGACCCTGATAAGGGTATCAACATTGAAATCCTGAAACGCGTCGGACGAACTACAAAGGAGATCAACAACTTTCAAACCAGAAATACTGTATTGTTTTTCTCTTTAAATCAATGTTCTAATTGGTGATTCACGCACCTAGTAGTTTAATATTTTTCTAAATAAAATTTTGTCAATTTTATATACATATATATTTCAATTTTCTTATCTAGTTGCCTTAAAAGTCCCATATGATTGGGGGGTACTTTCTGTGCAAATTACTCCTAGGGATGTCGACAACAAAGTGGTCTCTTTAAGTGAAACCTCCCCTCTCTGTTGGCAGAAGATTGGAGGCAGCTTTGGACTTTCATGGTACTATATGGACTCACAAAAAGATTTGTAAAAATATACATAAATTTATTAAAGATTACCAATTAAAAAGAACCCACAAGGGCAAAAACATGACATATTGAGACAATTTAAATAACTCTGACATGAACTGGAAAGAGGATACATATATCCACTCACGATGAGGGAATAGATATTCATTCCTTCCCAGTTCAAGAACCCTACATGTTTTGTGAACGGACCGCTTCTTCAGGAGTATGGTTCAGAGAATAATTGTTCTATAAAAAAATCAAACGTGTATAAGCAAACATCATAAGGTAGTACATTGGGCTTGCAGAGGGGGAGGGGGAGTTTAAACCAGTGGGCAAGTGCCATCCCAGTGGATCATTCCATAACTGCAACATAGTCCAAAACATTAAATAATAAATTGGTCCTCGCCTGTGATACATCACCAAATTTGGAGGGAATGGTCATAGAAAACTCACCAACAGAGCTGACACCGACTACCCAGGCACCTCAAGGCCGTGAAGGCAGTCTCCTGGGCGAGTGCTGGAGTCAGAGTAGGATAAAAAGTGGTAAGAAAACAGTCAAAATTAAACAGAGGGTATATATCAATAAATATAGAATGCAAAACACCCATTCGAGTGATTGCCAGTGGGGTAAATCATAGGATACAGAGATCCCTCACAATATCCTTAGACCCCATATATGTACAGTGGGGCAAAAAAGTATTTAGTCAGCCACCAATTGTGCAAGTTCTCCTACTTAAAAAGATGAGAGAGACCTGTAATTGTCATCATAGGTATACCTCAACTACGAGAGACAAAATTTGGAAACAAATCCAGACAATCACATTGTCTGATTTTTGAAAGAATTTATTTGCAAATTATTGTGGAAAATTAGTATTTGGTCAATATCAAAAGTTCATCTCAATACTTTGTGGTGCCTTTTACATTGGCAAAACCAAGCAAGAACTGGGGCAACGAATATCTAAACACATGTATAGCATGGAAATCGGAAACAGATATCTTCCTATTGGACGACATGCTGTTTTCGAACATAATTATGAAGTACCCAAGGTAACCTTCACAGTACTTTACAAGGCCAAAATACCACCCAGAGGCGGTGACTGGAACAAGGTCCTGCTCCAAAACGAGCAAAAATGGATCTTCCATTTACAGGCTACATCGCCCCCGGGACTCAATGAGTCAATTTCCTTTGCCCCCTTTCTTCGTGGTTTTGTCTCTGGCAAAACGCAGTAAATGGAATGCCAGTAGACATACCCCACAGTCGCTTCTTTTCAGGTATATGTACCATTTTTCACGTGCTGTGCTGCTCTTCCCCTATACGCACCGCCGTATGTGAAATATGCTTCCCCATTTATGGATATGATCCCACATGCAACTTCTTATTGCAGACTTTGATGATGCAGGTACAAATTAGATTCTGTTGTATACTGGGAAGGATTGGTGTGGTGGTACTACATTAACCCCATGAGTGAATTCCATTTAATTCCAGTTCTTTGTATATTTTTATTACATAAATAGTTTTTTATTTTATTTTGATGTTTGTTTCTTTTTTTCTATGATTAAAATGTGATAATTCTTGATATTGTTCTGCTCACTGTTTGATGTCATATATAAAGTCAATTTAATACCACTGTTAGGCTTTTTTCTCTTTATGCAGATTGAATCCTGGGCTCCCGGTCCGGCCATCTTCCCCCTCCGGGGGGTTTGTCAGCACCATGGTGTCTCTTCCTGGCAGGGTGAGACAGGCGCAGCGAGCGCCTATACACACGCCTATCAGGGGAGTGGCTCCCCCTGTGACGTGTCCTCTCCCTGCCAGCGGCGTCCCGAATCCTTCCGGGCGTAACGTCCGTTTCTGCGCGCGCACCCTGGGGCGCGCGCACACACGTGACGTCATGACGCCACGTTGTTACGGCGGAACAGGATGGCGGTGCCAGGACTAGTCCCTCGGAACGCCGGGGGAACTACACAGGAGTGCTGACTACGTCAGCCAGGTCCCTGCGCTGGTGGGCGGGCCCGGGGGGGCGGCGTGCACCTGTGGTTCTCCATCAGCAATCAATCAACAGTACATGCTGGATACTTAAAGGTGAGCGGACTTATTTGGAATCCTCTCTCTGATTCTCATTACTTCCATAGGAGATACAGCCATATCCGTGCTTCCTCATCTCAGGTAACTCTGCACTTTTCATGGCATCACCCTCACTCTACACGCCATTGATTGCTTTTACACCTTTTCATTCCTTTATTACAGCTTTACCTGCACATATCCCTTATACAAGCTTTCATTGATCACTTGTATAAGGCCTCATCCATGCCGGACATATAAGGTACACCATCATGATTTCTTTTCATCACTCGGCTCCACAGCTCTCACATCTCTCACCTCCTTTTCTCACTCAGCTCCCATTTATCACTTTCTTATTGTCCTTTTTATTGTTTTTTGCTCACTTCAATATTTTTTCATTATCTCCCACCATTCCCATCACTATGTCACTCCTACCCCCCCTTTACTATACTATCCTTTCACCTGGTAGCCATTCTCCTCATTTCCGCCTCTACTCTCCAACCTGCCTCCCATGTCCCTTTCCAGCGTCCTCACCATTTTTCCTCCCCCTATCCCTCCCGTCATCCTGCACATCCCCTTCCTCACTTCCTTTCCCTTTGATTATCCCTTCCCCCCCTCCCCTGGGTTTCCCCCCCCCTCCCCCCCCCACACACATCCCCTTCCTCCTTCCCCCCTTATGTCCCTCTGGCTACCTTTTAACACTTATTCATATGTTTCATTAATTTAATGGACATCCACTTAAACTATTCCTATATTTGGGTTTAGCACCCCATACTAAACAAATGCGATAAAATTAGGAGTATCATTAACTGATGACTCATATAACGTCTATACGAAATAGGAATATTTCTTATATCCTTTTTAAACCCTGATTGATGCTATTGCATGATGTTTGGATCATAGGTGCCGCTGCCCCACACGTGCCACGTGCCGGCTGTGGGGTACCTCCATTGTGTAGTTCACCGCAAGTTACACCACTGCTGCTTGATTCCCCCCTATCGGGGTGGTGGCTGTCCGGGGGATTCCAGGTGGGGACCGAACCAATAGAGGCCCCCCTTCTGAAAAGCCTTAGATTTATGAGACCCGGCTACACGAATATATTTGGTAATTATGTCTATAATTTTGATGATAATCTCCATATACAGTTGTTCATTCCTGTACCGCTATCATTTTCTATATATGTAATTTCTCAACAGTGCATGCATTTCCTCTGAAGAAGACCCGATGGGGTCGAAACGCGTCAGGACTATCCAAGCACCTGTTATGTAAAAAAAAATTTTCATATGTAGCCCTGTACATGTATTTGCGCTTTTAATGTGTCATACACAGTTCATGGTTTTTACTCCATTTGTCATATATTTAATAAACAATTTAATACTTTTACACCTTGGTACAAGTTTTGTGCTGCTTTAAAACCCTTGTTGTTCCTGGGGGACAAATTCCCTTTTTGCATATGTAATTTGGGGTGCGCAGCCTATTTCCTCTCCCTAGTGTCTCTCCCTTCTTTCCAATACTTTGTTATATATCCTTTGTTGGCAATGACAGAGGTCAAACGTTTTCTGTAAGCTTTTCACAAGGTTGTCACACACTTTTGCTGGTATGTTTGCCCATTCCTCCCAGGGGCGGATCCAGAGTCTAGTCTCGGGAGGTGTACTGCCAGAAAATCAGCAATGTCCGCCGGCCACCCTCGATCGCTCCCCACAGAGATAGAACGGTGGTCTGCCTATGTAAACGAGGCAGACTGTCATTCTGTCAGAGATGAACAGAGTGATCTTGTGTTCCTGCTAACCAGGAACATGGAGCACTCTGTTCATCTAGTGAATCCATCCCCACACAGTAGCAAGAACCCCCTAGGGATACACTAAGGGCACTTTCATACTGGGGTGTTGGGGGCGTCGGCGGTTAAGTGCCGCTATTTTTAGCGGCGTTTACTGTCGTTTTAGCGGCACTTTTAGGTCACTAGCGGGTTACCCCCGCTAGCGCCCGAAAAAGTTTTAAAAGCGCCCGCAAGGCGGCGCTTGATTTCAATGGGCGCTTAAGAAGCAGTGTATACACCGCTCCTAAAGCGCCTCAAGGATGCGGCTTGCAGGACTTTTTTTAACATCCCGCAAGCGCGCCGCTCTAGTGTGAAAGCACTCGGGCTTTCACATTGGAGTGAGAGGAGAGGCTCTTTACAGGAGCTTTGCAGGCGCTATTTTTAGCGCTATTTTTAGCGCTATCGCGCCTGTAAATCACCTCAGTGTGAAAGGGGTCTTAACCCTTTGATCATCCCTGATGTTAACCCCTTCCCTGCCAGTGTCATTAGTACAATAACAGTGCATATTTTTTTAGCACTGATCACTGTATTAGTGTCACTGGTCCCCAAAAAGTGTTAAAAATGTCAGGTGTCCGAATGTCAGCCGCAATGTCCCAGTCCCGCTAAGAATCGCTGATTGCCGCCATTACTAGTAAAAAATAAAAAAAATTTGTAGATGCTATAACTTTTGCGCAAACTATCCAACTATACATCAATATACGTTTATTGCGATTTTTTTTTACCAAAAATATGTGGAAGAATATATATCAGCCTAAACTGATGAAGAAATTGGTTTATTAAAAAAAACTTTGGGAAATTTATTATAGCAAAAAGTACAAAATATTGTTTTTTTTCAAAATTGTCGGTTTTCTTTTGTTTATAACAAAAAAAAATAAAAACACAGAGGTGATTAAATACCACCAAAAGAAAGCTCTTTTTGTGGGGAAAAAAAAGGACATCAATTTTGTTTGGGTAAAGCATCGCATGACCGCGCAATTGTCAGTTAAGGCAACGCAGTGCCGTCTCGCAAAAAAATGACCTGGTCATTAAGGGGGTAAATCCTTCCGGGGCTGAAGTGGTTAAAATTGAACAAGATGAAAATGACAATACTAAAAGAGCAGTTTTTTTTTTTCCTTCATAAATAATTGGCATACATGTATTCTGCGTTTTTACACAATCCATTACTTTTTGTACTCACTTTTCCCATACTTTGATGCTCTGGTGGGGGGAGGGGCTTCCAATGACCAAGAGAGATAAATAGGATTGAAGGCAGCATCACCATCACTTTACAAGACACACAGCCATTGCAGCCTTCATGTCTTCTTCATCCTGTCAGTGTCCTCATGTTCACGCTGCGCTGGAGACTTGTAGAAGATCATGGAGGGAGGAGGTGGGTGGAGCCAACCCTCTCACACTAGGCGCGGAGGAGTTAGAAGGCTCTGAATGCGGCGCCTCGTTCTCCTCCCCCTCAGCAGCGGCTGGGATGTGACTGACGGGGATCTGACGTCAGCATTAGAGAGGCAAGGCCAGCGGCACGGCTCCACCTACCTACCTCCGAGTCCTCCCTCCATTTTCTCCAGGCTCCAGCGCGGCATGAAGAGAACCGGGTCTCTCTCTCTTGCCACCGCTGCTGATGTGAGAGAGACTCGGCCCGGGACTGGAGTTATTAATATTTTCGGGGGGGGGGCAATTGTCCCGTTGCCCCCCCCCTGGATCCGCCCCTGATTCCTCCATGCAGATCTCCTCTAGAGCAGTGATGTTTTGGGGCTGCCGCTGAGCAACACGGACTTTCAACTCCCTCCAAAGGTTTTCTATGGGGTTGAGATCTGGACATAGGTGTGCGCAGCCTATTGCATTAGGGTGTGCACCCCAAAGCTCCAACACATATATGCATTTGACATATTTACCGGCCTCTTCCCCGCTCTCCACCCTGAAACAATGGGAGGAAGGGGGAGCCAGGGAGCACACAGGGGGACCCGGGCAACAGAAGGAAGAGGAACAGGGAAAGGAGGGATGGCGGGGGTGGCATATATTGGTACAGATCCCCCCTGTATTTTTCTCCTGTGGCAGCCGAATGTTGATGAGAGGGAGAGGAGGAGAATCCTACTTTCAGCTGCTGCAGCAGGAAAATACAGATCGGTTCCACTAAACTCCACCCCCGCCGCCTCTCCTGTCCAGGTTCTGAGGGTCAGCAAGGAAGGATTGCGGTTTACCTGCCAGTCCTTGACGGGTTGCCAACCACAGGATTAGGGTGTGCCCAGGCACACCTGGCACACCCCTTGCGCAAGCCTATGGATCTGGAGACTGGCTAGGCCACTCCAGGACCTTGAAATGCTTCTTACAAAGCCACTCCTTCGTTGCCCGGGCGGTGTGTTTGGGATCATTGTCATGCTGAAAGACCCAGCCATGTTTCATCTTCAATGCCCTTGCTGATGGGAGGAGGTTTGCACTAAAAATCTCACGATACATGGCCCCATTCTTTCATGTACATGGATCAGTCGTCCTGTTCCCTTTGCAGAGAAACAGCCCCAAAGCATGATGTTGCCACCCCCATGCTTCACAGTAGGTATGATGTTCTTTGGTTGCAACTCAGTTTTCTCTCACCTCCAAACACGATGAGTTGTGTTTCTACCAAACAGTTCTACTTTGGTTTCATCTGACCATATGACATTCTCCCAATCCTCTTATGGATCATCCAAATGCTCTCTAGCAAACCTCAGACGGGCCCGGACATGGGGACACGTCTGGCACTGCAGGATCTGAGTCCCTGGCGGCGTAGTGTGTTACTGATGGTACCCTTTGTTACGTTGGTCCCAGCTCTCTGCAGGTCATTCACTAGGTCCCCCCCGTGTGGTTCTGGGATCTTTGCTCACCGTTCTTGTGATCATTTTGACCCCCCGGGGGGAGATCTTGCGTGGAGCCCCAGATCGAGGGAGATTATCAGTGGTCTTGTATGTCTTCCATTTTCTAATTATTGATCCCACAGTTGATTTCTTCACACCAAGCTGCTTGCCTATTGCAGATTCAGTCTTCCCAGCCTGGTGCAGGTCTACAATTTTGTTTCTGGTGTCCTTCGACAGCTCTTTGGTCTTCACCATAGTGGAGTTTGGAGTGTGACTGTTTGAGGTTGTGGACAGGTGTCTTTAAAAAATAGAACAGTTGATTTAGATACTATTTTTGAAAGACAAGAGATCAACCCTGTAGGAGATATTGAAAATTGCTTTAGAAAGATGGGGCACTTGATGGAAAAAAAGATCAATGCATGGTGGGATATAGCCACTAGGGATGAGCTTCGAGTTCGAGTCGAACTCATGTTCGACTCGAACATTGGCTGTTCGCAAGTTCACCGAACAGCGAACAATTTGGGGTGTTCGCGGCAAATTCGAATGCCGCGGAACACCCTTTAAAAGTCTATGGGAGAAATCAAAAGTGCTAATTTTAAAGGCTAATATGCAAGTTATTGTCATAAAAAGTGTTTGGGGACCTGGGTCCTGCCCCAGGGGACATGGATCAATGCAAAAAAAAGTTTTAAAAACGGCCGTTTTTTCAGGAGCAGTGATTTTAATAATGCTTAAAGTTAAACAATAAAAGTGTAATATCCCTTTAAATTTCGTACCTGGGGGTGTCTATAGTATGCCTGTAAAGGGGCGCATGTTTCCTGTGTTTAGAACAGTCTGACAGCAAAATGACATTTTGAAGGAAAAAACTCATTTAAAACTACCCGCGGCTATTGCATTGCCGACAATACACATAGAAGTTCATTGATAAAAACGGCATGGGAATTCCCCAAAGGGGAACCCCGAACTAAAATTAAAAAAAAAAAAAATGACATGGGAGTCCTCCTAAATTCCATACCAGGCCCTTCAGGTCTGGTATGGATATTAAGGGGAACCCCGGCCAAAATGAAAAAAAAAATGATGTGGGGTTCCCCCTAAATTCCATACCAGACCCTTCAGGTCTGGTATGGATTTTAAGGGGAACCCCGCGCCAAGAAAAAAAAAAAAAAACGGCGTGGGGTCCCCCCAAAAATCCAAACCAGACCCTTATCCGAGCACGCAACCTGGCAGGCTGCAGGAAAAGAGGGGGGGACGAGAGTGCGCCCCCCCTCCTGAACCGTCCCAGGCCACATGCCCTCAACATTGGGAGGGTGCTTTGGGGTAGCCCCCCAAAGCACCTTGTCCCCATGTTGATGAGGACAAGGGCCTCATTCCCCCAAAACCCTGGCCGGTGGTTGTGGGGGTCTGCGGGTGGGGGGCTTATCGGAATCTAGAAGACGCCGCGGAGGAGATGCTGGACGAGAACGCCGGAGGAAGCACCAGAAGAGCCAGAAGAACCAGAAGATGAAGGAAGATAGAATAAAGAAAAAGGATTTAAATAAAGGAATTGTCAAAAACTGTCTCTTGTAATTTTTAACATTTTTGACAGTTTTTTAGTGAAATGGTAGGGGTAAGTACCCCCTTACCATTTCACACAGGGGGGGGCTGGGATCTGGGGGTCCCCTTGTTAAAGGGGGCTTCCAGATTCTGATAAGCCCCCGGCCCGCAGACCCCCACAACCACCGGCCAGGGTTGTGGGGATGAGGCCCTTGTCCTCATCAACATGGGGACAAGGTGTTTTGGGGGGCTACCCCAAAGCACCCTCCCAATGTTGAGGGCATGTGGCCTGGTACGGTTCAGGAGGGGGGGCGCACTCTCGTCCCCCCTCTTTTCCTGCGGCCTGCCAGGTTGCGTGCTCGGATAAGGGTCTGGTATGGATTTTTGGGGGGACCCCACGCCATTTTTTTTTTTGGCGCGGGGTTCCCCTTAAAATCCATACCAGACCTGAAGGGTCTGGTATGGAATTTAGGGGGAACCCCACGTCATTTTTTTTTAAATTTTGGCTGGGGTTCCCCTTAATATCCATACCAGACGTGAAGGGCCTGGTATGGAATTTAGGAGGACTCCCACGTCATTTTTTCTTTTTGGCCCGGGGTTCCCCTTTGGGGAATTCCCATGCCGTTTTTATCAATGAACTTCTATGTGTATTGTCGGCAATGCAATAGCCACGGGTAGTTTTTCCTTCAAAATGTCATTTTGCTGTCAGACTGTTCTAAACACAGGAAACATGCGCCCCTTTACAGGCATACTATAGACACCCCCCAGGTACGAAATTTAAAGGGATATTACACTTTTATTGTTTGACTTTAAGCATTATTAAAATCACTGCTCCTGAAAAAACGGCCGTTTTTAAAACTTTTTTTTGCATTGATCCATGTCCCCTGGGGCAGGACCCAGGTCCCCAAACACTTTTTATGACAATAACTTGCATATAAGCCTTTAAAATTAGCACTTTTGATTATTCATGTTCGTGTCCCATAGACTTTAACGGTGTTCGCGTGTTCGAGCGAACTTTTTTCCTGTTCGCATGTTCTGGTGCGAACCGAACAGGGGGGTGTTCGGCTCATCCCTAATAGCCACCTATGAGAAATACATTAAAGACAGATTGATACCAAGAAGACTGAGATGGGATGTTCCCATCAATGATGGTCTATTAGATAAAGAATCAACTGATGAGTGGTTTCAGTTCTGTAACGATAAACGTCTGGAATTGCTTGATTTATTAATAAAAAGGAAACAACGTAAGATTAGGACATTGGATCGAACCATCTCTGAACTAAAAGCAAACGTGGAAACAACAAAGGAACTTCCTGAATTCATTGCCT
The DNA here is from genome assembly GCA_037952835.1 of Lithobates septentrionalis. Classification (NCBI taxonomy): domain Eukaryota; kingdom Metazoa; phylum Chordata; class Amphibia; order Anura; family Ranidae; genus Lithobates; species Lithobates septentrionalis. The sequence continues at coordinate 1,071,415 of JBBDGP010000685.1, read as the reverse complement.
TGTCAAATCAATTGCACAGGGATATGGAACAAAAAGATAAAGAGACAGTGGCTAGGAAAAAAAGAAAAATACCAAAGAGACATGAAGGATTATGAGGATGACCTTGTGTTTAGGTGGCATAATAAATTAGAAGATCCTGTGGTTGTATCCACTAATAGCTCTCCGGAAAAAGAAGTGAAAACAAAAGATGTTGAGAACAGAGTAAAGAATCAGCCAAATAATGGCGCAGATGGGAATCATAATAACTATAACACTCCATATCAGAAACAAAGATGGAATGGTAATAGTAACTGGAAGAAACCTTTTTTGAAAAACAATTGGCATAACAGCAATTCTCATAATCCACCTAGACCCTTCCAACAGCTGTTCTATGAGAGAAGATCTCCTACACCATGGAGAAATCGTGCAACCAAGGATGAAAACTATCAGTTTGAAAATAGAAGAAGAGATGATGGATATTATCAATATGATGGAAGAGGAGAACAAGGAGGTTATGAAAACCAGTATAACATTTCTATTTATAATCGTTATGAACATCTGAGAAGATTTGATGAAGGAGGAAGAATGCCTAGAGATCAATATGAAAGTGGAAGAACTCCGAGACATCCTTATCAACATGAAAGAGAAATGTGGGACAGAACTCCTTGGCATTTTTTAGAGATAAGACGCCGGGATTCTCCACGGCGTCATCAAAAGGAGAGTGAACCCCAGAGATCAGCCAGATGGAGCCCAGATTACAAACCTGGAAGGAAAACAAGGAAGGAGGAAGTAAGAAATCAGGATCCTCAGAGAGCACAAGACAGAGAAGAGGGAATTGGAAGAACACCGAAAAGAACATCAGAGAACAGATCGGGAAGAAATGGAAATCGAGGAGAGGATGCAGAGCGGGAGCAAAGAAAGAGAAGAAGAAAAGATTGATAGGAGAAGGGATCATTAATATTAGTGGAGTAGAACTGACTAAAGAGGAGATAAAATTATTAGACAAAGGTCTCAAATTTGCCCCAAAAAGGAACCTGAATAAATTCAATGCATATGTGGACATTAATTAATTTGCCAGGAGTCTACATATCAAGAAATATATGCTCAACAAACCAGGAGAGAACATAATGAGAAATATTGTCAGAAATAAGATTCAATTTAGCAACCTGAGAAATAGATGCCTTGTTCAACCCTCCAATTGGTAATGAAGGACATATTGAAGTTTTCAGAAGGATGGTTCTGAAAGATTTGCATGATTTAAAGATCAAGAAAGTGTATGATCCCGGTGACATAACAAATGGAATAAAAAAGCTGGAAGAGAGAAAAGACATTGTAGTGAGGCAAGCAGACAAAGGAGGAGCGATAGTCGTACAATCGAAGAAAGCTTATAAGGAAGAGTTAGATCACCAGCTAAGTGATGAATAGACTTATCAGAAATTACCTGGAAATCCAATAATAAGATACAAAGATGAACTGGCTAATTTGATAGAAAAAGGTATGGCAAGAGGTCTGTTAAATAAAAAAGAAGGGAGACATCTTCAGCCTTCAGGATGTAGGATTCCCATCATATACACCCTCCCGAAGATTCTTAAAAATAGAGAAAAACCTCTGGGGAGGCCGATAGTGAACGGAGCAAGAATCGGGGAATATATTGATTGGTTCCTTCAGCCTATAGTAAAGAAAACTAATTCGTATCTGAGAGACATGAAACACTTGATCCAATTATTGGATAATATTAAATTTGATGATAGACCAGTATATCTTGCTACAGCTGATGTTGCAGATCTGTGTTATAGCAATGGGGGTCAAGTACGCACCTAGTGTGGCTAATTTGTATATGGCCGAATGGGAGGAGGAGGCTCTTTATAATAAGAAACCACACCAACTGCTCCTTTTCAAACGATTTATTGATGATATTATTGTCATTTGGGCAGGGGACAGAGAAAGCTTGATTGATTTTGGTTTTGGCTTGAACATGAATAACAAAAACATCAAATTATCCTGGGAAATAAGTGATGAAAAGAAACTTTCTAGATTTGGAGATCTCAAAAGAAAATGGTAGACTGGTGACACAAACACATTTTAAGTTGGTAGACAGGAACCTCCCACTGGACAGCTGCCACCATACTGCATGGTTGGATAATATACCCAAAGGCCAATTAATCAGGCTAAGGAGAAATTGCACAAAAAAGGACGTCTTTCTTGAACAAGCAGAATTTATTGGAGAAAAATTTGTCCAAAAAGGGTATCAATAAAGTTTTATAAAAGAAAAAATAGATGATGTCTCTGTTCTAGATAGGGAGAAACTAATCCAAGATTCAGTTAAAAATAAAGAATCTACGAAGGGTGTACCATTTGTTATGGACTTCAATATCCAGCATAGCAGATCGAAACAATATGTAAGAGACACTGAAATATCATAAAAGCTGATAGACATCTAGGAGCTGTGCTACCTGAAAAGCCAAAATTTATATATCGGAGGGCCCCAACCCTCAGGGATCTCATTACAAAAAATGTGTTAGATCCACCGACCCAAAAGAAGTTTACATTCTTTGAAGGAAAAGGATATTATCCATGTAAAACATGCTATACCTGTAGACACACAAAAGAGAGTAAGAAGAAAAAAACGTGTTTTAAATCAACAGTCACTGGGAGAGAGTACCGGATTAAAGACTTTATTTCATGTAAGAATGAAGGTGTTGTGTACCTCCTAGAGTGTCCATGTCGGATCCAATACGTTGGAAGAACAAAGAGGAAGCTCTGGAAAAGACTGAGGGAACATACACAAAATATAAAAAATGAATTCCCAAAGCATAGTCTTTCCAGACATTATGATCAGTACCACAATAGAGACCCCTCCTCTTTACTAGTATGGGAGATTGAAAAATACAAACCTCATTGGAGGGGGGATAATAAAATTAGGAAATTAAGCCAGGCTGAATCTCGTTGGATACATGAGCTCCTTACTTGAGTACCGCTAGGACACAATGTAGAATTCGACTTGAATTGTTTTATCTGTAATTATTGATTTTTAACCTTCTGAGCTTTTTATTTCAATATATTTAGTTCACTCATGGACATTTTGTTTTGTATTTGAGATTTTTATTATTAACTATGGGTCGAATTATGTATTTATTGTGGACATATTATATATGTATTTTAATAATGTATTTATACTTTTAGTTTTTAGTAAACTATCATTGCACTATTATGATTATTCTATTGTTGTTTTGCACTATTTTAGATCTACAATTGCACTTTAATGCCAAATGTATCATTGCACTACTATGCCCCGTACACACGATCGGACATTGATCGGACATTCCGACAACAAAATCCATGGATTTTTTCCGACGGATGTTGGCTCAAACTTGTTTTGCATACACACGGTCGCACAAAGTTGTCGGAATTTCCGATCGCCAAGAACGCGGTCACGTACGACGAGACTATAAAAGGGCAGTTTAGAACCAAGCGCGGCACCCTTTGGGCTCCTTTTGCTAATCTCGTGTTAGTAAAAGTTTGGTGAGAGACGATTCGCGCTTTTTCAGACTCGTGGTTTTCAGATCGTTTTCTGCTATTCAGTTTGTGCTTGTGGGTTTGTATCTGCTCTTCAGTGCGTGCAGCGAGTACAATTGACTTATCGTTGTGTTCGTTCGTTACTGATTTTCAGGTCGCTCTTCACAGGCCTTGCTGTTCTTCAGTGCGTTCTGTTACCGTGTTCTGAGCAGCCGACCGTTTTCTAGCCCTGTTGCATATACGTACTCCTCGTAGAGTTCGTGCTGTGCGGGGGCTTGGTGTTGGGGTCCTTACCTTGACACAAGTCCAGTCCATGAACAGGATGGGGAGGAGTTCATGTACCAAGAATTGGTTGCTCCAGCGTTACCAGTTCTGTCATATGCCCTTGCTCCGTGAGAATAATCCTGATGATTTCAGGAACTTTCTCCGGATGACGGACCCCGTATTTCACCGTTTGTTGGCTTTGCTGACCCCCTATATCAGCAGGCAGGATACCTGCATGAGGCAAGCCATAACTACGTAGCAGAGGCTTGTCGCCACCCTGCGGTACTTGGCGACGGGGAGAAGCCTGCAGGACCTCAAGTTCTCGACAGGCATCTCCCCCCAGGCTCTGGGGATCATTATCCCAGAGACCTGTTCTGCCATCATCCAGGTCCTGCAGAAGGAGTATATTAAGGTAAGATTTTTATCCTTTAATATCAATTTTTATTGTATTTAATGTTTGATAATATATTGTATTTCTTTCCTCATTCCCTAATTACCCTGATTGGAATATGCTGTGAATGTCCCCTTTGTTCTCATTCATGCTGGATTTTTATGTAATTATTTTTGTTGTCCTTCATACATATTTACCTTCACTAACCTCCCCAGCATGTTCTCCTGGCCCTATATTCACCTCATGTAGTCACTTAACAATGTATTTTGTCAGCTCCATAGTAGTGCTTTACCCTAAATACCCCTTAAAATGTGTAAAAATGTGTTTTGTGCCTTAAATTCAGGCAGAGTGCCAGAGGCTTTTTTTGGTGTCCCAAAACCTTTGGGAACCCTCCCTGCCCCCAACTGCTAACTCAGCTGATAACAATCCTCTATCTGCTGACTTTGCCAAACCCATACACACTATACCCACCTCTTTTGTGGTCATATTTATGGATGAATTCCCCAAAGCATGTAGTGCAAGGGCCGGCCTGAATACTTTCAAATGGTACTGTTTAAAGTTTTGGTATCCTATCTTGATAGGTAATAGCAGAATGTAAAAATGTGCTAAAATGTGTACAGTGTGTATTTATCTCTTTGTATTATGACACTTCTTACCTGTCCAGTGGGCTGCCAATAGTGTAAAGTAACGAGGGGCTGCCCAAAGTAATACACATTATTTAGGCATTCATCTCTCAATTAAGTGGAGAGGGTTACCTGTCCAAAACATATCCCCCCCCATAAAATTTTACAAATGGCCCATGAGAGGGGGGAGGAGGAATCTGATAGGTGGACCTTATACCTTGGTCTTTAACCACTTCAGCCCCGGAAGGATTTACCCCCTTCCTGACCAGAGCACTTTTTACAATTTGGCACTGCGTCACTTTAACTGCTAATTGCGCGGTCATGCAATGCTGTACACAAACGAAATTTGCGTCCTTTTCTTCCCACAAAAAGAGCTTTCTTTTGATGGTATTTGCTCACCTCTGCGGTTTTTATTTTTTGCGCTATAAACGGAAAAAGACCGTAAATTTTGAAAAGAAAATGATATTTTCTACTTTTTGTTATAAAAGAATCCAATAAACTCAATTTTAGTCATACATTTAGGCCAACATGTATTCGGCCACATGTCTTTGGTAAAAAAAAATGTCAATAAGCGCAGAGGCGGCTCTAGGCTTGGTGAGGCCTTAGGCAAAACTTAGACATGAGGCCCCACTTACGCCCGTCATGAGAAAAATAATTAAAGCGAATAAAATTAACAATATAAAATACATACAGTGGGTATAGAAAAGAATCCCCCCCTTTAAAATAATCACATTTTGTTGCTTTGCAGCCTGAAATTAAGACAGACACTGTTTTTGTTTTATCCAGCTGTATTTACTAGTGCAACTTATAACATCAAATTGAAAGATATTACACCAACATGTCAGAAAAAAATTGCCGCCTGTCTGAAAGAGATTGCTCTGTCACTGCAGAGGACACTGGGTAGTGGCATACATAAAACAACTGAAACAGGCTGCATACTACGCTGGCTCCGACCACAAACCCTCCCTTCCTCCCACCCTTGAACCTCCCTGCCACTTTATTACCCTTTCTTAAGTCCCTGCACACAAACCCTCATGACAAAGCTGCCGACTTATCTCCCCTTCTATAGCCTGCATCCCTTCCAACTGGATCTCTAAAGCTTGGTAATTCTCTCCCTTTCTGCCAGCGCCTGTAAGCAGCAGCAGCCGGCCCAGATTTATAGATGCTCCGCCTCCACCTCGGTTTCTTTTTCTTTTTTATTTAGCCAGCACTGCAGAACCATAGAGGAGAGGGAAGGAATGTTGGAAAGTGCTCAGGGAGATGGCAGCACTGCTGGAGTGCCAGAGCTTACAAGAAGAGAGCACCAAGGGAGCACTGGAGAGTGCTGAGGAGACACAGAGGAAGCGCCGGGGTTTGGGATTTTACCACCTCCACTATCCTGGCACCCCAAGTGGCTGTCTTATGCTGATGCCAGCCCTGGGCATGTTTGCAGAGGAAGTGATGTGGCCTTTTACAGGGAACGGGGCCGTCTTTAATATTGATTGGACCCTGGGAAAACATTTTCTTGATCTGACTCTATACATTATAGCTTGTTTTGGAGACTGCATTCCAGTATGTCCAACTGCTGAGATTTTGGGGGCCTCAACTGCAGCCCCTGACACACCAAAGGGTTGTGCATATTATTTAGTGCTAAAGGTACTACGGGAGATAATCAGAGACTACAGACATAGTACAGGAGACGGTCAGAGTCTGCACATAGTATACAGGAGATGATCAGAGTCTGCACATAGTATACAGGAGATGATCAGAGACTGCAGACATAGTACAGGAAATGGTCAGAGTCCGCACATAGTGTACAGGAGATGATCAGAGACTGCACATAGTGTACAGGAGATGATCAGAGACTGCACATAGTGTACAGGAGATGATCAGAGACTGCACATAGTGTACAGGAGATGATCAGAGACTGCAGACATAGTACAGGAGAAGGTCAGAGTCTGCACATAGTGTACAGGAGATGATCAGAGACTGCACATAGTATACAGGAGATGATCAGAGACTGCACATAGTATACAGGAGATGATCAGAGACTGCACATAGTATACAGGAGATGATCAGAGACTGCAGACATAGTACAGGAAACGGTCAGAGTCTGCACATAGTGTACAGGAGATGATCAGAGACTGCACATAGTGTACAGGAGATGATCAGAGACTGCACATAGTGTACAGGAGATGATCAGAGACTGCACATAGTGTACAGGAGATGATCAGAGACTGCACATAGTGTACAGGAGACGATCAGAGACTGCACATAGTGTACAGGAGATGATCAGAGACTGCACATAGTATACAGGAGATGATCAGAGACTGCAGACATAGTACAGGAAACAGTCAGAGTCTGCACATAGTGTACATGAGATGATCAGAGACTGCACATAGTATACAGGAGATGGTCAGAGACTGCACATAGTATACAGGAGATGGTCAGAGTCTGCACATAGTATACAGGAGATGATCAGAGACTGCACATAGTGTACAGGAGATGGTCAGAGTCTGCACATAGTATACAGGAGATGATCAGAGACTGCAGACATAGTACCGGAAACGGTCAGAGTCTGCACATAGTATACAGGAGATGATCAGAGACTGCAGACATAGTACCGGAAACGGTCAGAGTCTGCACATAGTATACAGGAGATGATCAGAGACTGCAGACATAGTACAGGAGACAGTCAAGAGTCTGCACATAGTATACAAGAGATGATCAGAGTCTGCACATAGTATACAGGAGATGATCAGAGTCTGCACATAGTGTACAGGAGATGATCAGAGACTGCAGACATAGTACAGGAAACGGTCAGAGTCTGCACATAGTATACAGGAGATGATCAGAGACTGCAGACATAGTACAGGAAACGGTCAGAGTCTGCACATAGTATACAGAAGATGATCAGAGTCTGCACATAGTATACAAGAGATGATCAGAGTCTGCACATAGCAGAGGTGGGGGACTCGAGTCACATGACTTGACTCGAGTCGGACTCGAGTCACCTGTTTGAGGACTTGCGACTTGCTTGACAAAATTAAATAAATGACTCGACTTGACTTTGACTTGCCACTAATGACTTGCGACTTGACTTTGACTTGGGCTATTTGACTTGCAATGACTTGCAATGACTTGGCACCACCAGTGCTGTGTCTTGGCCTAGGCAAAAGCCGCCCCCCCCACAAAAGAAAGCTCCCCCGAGTCCCGGCTTCTGCCCGCACAAATACAGCTTGCTAACATTGTGGGCGGGGATCGCATAGGTGTCCGCGAGCGGCGCTTGCAGTGTTCGCGGCCGCCGCAGACTTTTTTTTATTTGATGATGACTGCGCTGCAGTCTCTCCTCCTAGGCTGTACAGGTCTCTGTATTCCGTCCGGCCAGGCCGCGGCGCCGCCCCCCTCCTACTGCGGAGTGATCTCTGAGGGAGGGGCTGGGCTTCTGTGCAAGTGTGCAGAGCCAGCAGCGTGAGTCGCGGGCCTCACGGTGGGGGAGGAAGAAGGAACTGGAAGTTGCCCAAGGAGCCAGCCAAGCCTAGCCGACTGACTGAATCTGAGTGGAGTCCAGTCCAGCAGCCATAGAGTAAGTCATGGCAGACTATTATTCTTCTACTGAGGGGGCACTGGAGCAGGGACAGTCACACGACTCAGGGAGAAACTGGTCTGAGAATGGGGGACAGTGCAGTGGTCGTCGCAGCACAGAAGAAAAAGCACAGAGCCCGGAGCCGAGGAGGAGGAAACAGATTTGCAGAAGCTGCAGGTTTGTTTGATGCAGTGCCAAGCAAATGCTTCCCTGCAAACTTTGCAGGGAAGCATTAGCTTGCTTGGCACTGCATCAAACAGACCTGCAGCTTCTGCAAATCTGCACTAGTGATGTAGCAGCTAGCAGGGCCCTGGCCTGTACTGATGATTACAGGACGCAGATATGATTGCAGATGCAATCAATCATCAATATCATTGCACATGCTAAAACTATGAAACCTAGGTAGGTACAAACCTTCTTTCCTTGTTTTCTCCTCCTCCTCGTGCTTTTTTTCTCCTGCGCTGCGACGGCCACTGCACTGACCCTCAGTCCCAGACCAGTTCCTCCCTGAGTCCTTCACTAATTAACTATTACTTGTGCGAAGTACAAAGTGCTCAACGTGTATATTACATAAAAATCATATTGCTGAATTAAGTTCTCCATCCATGCGTACTACAAACTCATTAAACAGTCCACATCCAGTGAAAGTTCATGTACTGCAATGCTCCATGCATGCTGAAATCAATGCAAACTTTAGCACTGGTCACTGTATTGGTGTCACTGGTGCCCAAAAAGTGTCGCTATGAGTCACTAATGTAATATTCTAATCTGGAATGATAAACGTGTCACTGTTTTAAACAAGGTTAGGTTAGGACCGTATATATATAATACATTAAAAATAGTTCTGTAAGTAAGTACTAGTGTACTAAGCAGCAACACCTTATTCTGGCAGTGCCCGGGCCATCCCGACAGCAAACTCTGGATCCACCCCTGACAGATCAACGCACAAGGCAGCTATAATGGAGGGAGCGATTCCAAAAATAATTAAATTTGGATTTAAGGATTATGTTTTAGATGTTTGTGAAAAGAAGAGAACGGCGATATGCAAGGTCTGCAACTCAAAAATAAGAGACACGTCCACCACAACATCCAACTTCATCCGTCACTACAAAACCCACAAAGAAAAGTAGGTACAGTAACGTCACGTGTATATATATATATATATATATATATATATATATATATATATATATATATATATATATGCAAATTAGGCCTACATCCCACTTTAGGTGGGAGCAGAGTGTATTGTTGTTCAAATCAATAAATCACATAGCTAACTTTTTTTTCTATCTCTCTTCTGTTTACTCTATAGATATGAAGAGTACATCCATACCAAAGGGACTTTTGATGATACCCAGCCTCAAATCTCACAATTCATCGCACAGGGGACTGTGCAGCAATACCACTGCAACCACCAGCAGCAAAAGGCAATTACAAACTCAGTCCTGTCAGACCTCATTATAAACTGCAACATGCCACTGTCCATCATTGAACATCAAAGCTTTCGTCGCTTTTTGTCAATAGTAGACAACAAGTACTCTCCAGTAAGTAGAAGAACAATTACTGGCAAGCTTGACAATCTGGTGGCAGATAGGAAAATGAAGCTGAAAAATGAACTCGAAGTGGTAGATCATCTGTCAGTGACTGTAGATATATGGTCAGACCGCAGGATGAGAGGCTTTCTTGGAGTCACAGTGCACTGGATCAACATTGAGGATGACCATCTTCAGTTAAAATCACAGTTGCTTGCGTGCAACCGCTTCAAAGGTCCCCATACAGGGGAAAGAATTTGTGAGGAATTTGAGCATATATGTGAAGAGTACAAGATTAAAAAAAAGGTAGACCACATCATCTGTGACAACGCCGCAAACATGAAAAAAGCATTCACTACATGTTTTCCAGGACAGCTAGATGAAGACGATGACCTTGATGATTCAGACATTTGGAATGACCTGTCAGTGGAAGAACAGGAGATGTTTGACAATTATTTGAGTGCAAAAACCCAGACTAGACTTCAATGTTTTGCACACACGCTTCAATTGGTAATAGGTGATGGACTTAAAGAGACTAAATTAGTCAATGCAGCTCTCGCCAAAGCTTCCAGGTTGAGCTCCTTGTTACACACAAGCACCTCTTTCAAGGAAAAATTTGAGGAGGAGTTTGGACAGCGTGGAATCCCTGCCTCTGTTACCACACGCTGGAATTCCACACTGAGGCAATTGAAATCAGTGGTCAGCTGTGACCAGCTGAAACTGACTAGAATGCTTGAAGATGGGGGACACAAAGAGACTGTATTCACAGCTAGAGAGTGGAATCAGATTAAGGAACTCGTGGATGTCCTTCAACCTTTTGGAGAAGCCACAGACCTCTCACAGGGAGAAAAACTTGTGACAATAAGTGCTGTTGTACCCTGTATCCTTTCTCTGAATCACCACTTGGAAAATCATAAAGAGAGCGTGCGCTACCTTGGTGGCTTGATCCGTAGCCTGCAAGAATCACTCCAAAGACGATTCGAAGGGATCTTTGTCAATGTGAGGATGGCAGATGAACAGAATGATGTAGCAACCTTACCCTTCTCTGACCCTCTATACCTAAAAGCTGCTCTGCTGGATCCTTCATTTGGCACCATGTGGTTGACCCATGATGTTTTGGCTACCGAAAATGTCAAGGAGGCTGTGTCTGCGATGATAAAAAGTATGTTATGTTTTTGGTAATAACCCGTTTGCAGTAATAACACCTGAGTGCATTGAGTCACTGTTTTATGCTTGTGTTTTTCAGACTTGATTCTCAAAGAGGACTGCAAGCCCACCCCAACAACCACCGATGAAGACGAGCAAATGCCAGTGGCAGAGTCAGAGAGTCAATCTGGGCTGTTCACAGCATACCGCAAAAAACAGAAGAGAGATTCATGTTCCAGTCCCCAAATTCAGCTGAACCAGTATTTAGACATTTGTGATGGACAGAGCTGCCTTCAGTTTTGGGCCATGAACAGGCACATGCTCCCCTCTTTGTTCAGGGTAGCGGTAAGAGTAATGTCAGTCCCTGCATCAAGCGCACCTGTTGAACGTGTGTTTAGCCATGGTGGGGTGATAATGCGACCCCATCGCTCACAACTGAGCGAGAAAGTACTTTCAAGTTTAATTTTTTGCAAATGCAATGCATTTTAGGTGGCTATTCTTAGAATAGCCACTTAACATGCATTGCATTTGCAAAAAATAGTATTCTGAGAAGTGAGAATACTATTTTTTGCAAATGCAATGCATTTTAAGTGGCTATTCTAATAACTAAGAAAAAAGGAATAGAAGTTAGGCGCTGTTTCCATAACGTAATCGATAATGTACATATGTAGTGAACAAACAAATATATATAATCAAGTGCTTTCAGTGCTGCTACAAAAAAAACCCCTGGATTCTGATGGATATTCCAATAAGTAAACCTTTCAGTGCGTGCCTTAATCCGTGTTCTAATAGTGATTGATTGCACTCACCAGATCCTAGCAGCACTGAAAGCACTTGATTATATATATTTGTTTGTTCACTTCATATGTACATTATCGATTTACGTTATGGATCACATAATTTTGCACAAATATTTTTAATTTAAAAATAGGGTTCATTTATATATGGATATATTATGTTTATACGGATTAAGTTATATCTTTTTTAGAGCACACACTGCACTTTATTAAGTCAGACAACCAACTTGACTTATGCACATCCAGGACCTTTATAACACATTTGAATTCACCAGGCTTGGAAACAGCGCTATTTACTTCTATTCCTTTTCTCTTATATCTTACTCCACCTAGTGGAAGTAATCGGTAGTGGCAGCAGTTCCAACAACATTCTTTAATTTTTAAATTTTTATTCCATTGCATGCATCCCATTGCGCGGGTGTTTCTCCCTCTTTTTTCTATTCTAATAACTAAGCTCAAAGTTTGAACTTGACACAATGCCAAATTGCCAATATCTGGACACTTGAAGAATGGTGATGGGAATACTATTATTCTCATCACCATTCAAGTGTCCAGATATTGGCATTGTGTCAAGTTCAAACTTTGAGCTTAGTTATTTTCCCCCTCAGCAAGGACTACATTTTTTTCAGGCTTGTTGGCCATTTAATTGCTGAGTGTTCTGCTCCTTGTCTGCTATTTGGGCATTCAAAGTGTTTCTTTAATATGCCAAGAAAAAAGCACTAAGCTGTTTTGTTAATGTTGAAAATAAAACAAAACCTTTCCTGAAAACTGACTTTTAACTCATTTAAAGGATGGAAATGGGGTAGATCAGTATTTTGACTTGATTTGTGACTTGACCAAAATAAATGACTTGACTTGACTTGCTTGACTTCTAGCAGGGACTCGACTTGACTTGCTTGCTTTTCGCCACAGTGACTTGGGACTTGCTTATGACTTGAAGGTTAAGACTTGAGACTTGCTTGTGACTTGCACATGTGTGACTTACCCCCATGTCTGGCACATAGTATACAGGAGATGATCAGAGTCTGCACATAGTGTACAGGAGATGATCAGAGACTGCAGACATAGTACAGGAAACGGTCAGAGTCTGCACATAGTATACAGGAGATGATCAGAGACTGCAGACATAGTACAGGAAACGGTCAGAGTCTGCACATAGTATACAGAAGATGATCAGAGTCTGCACATAGTATACAGGAGATGATCAGAGACTGCAGACATAGTACAGGAGATGATTGGAGACTGCACATAGTATGCAGATGATTGGAGACTGCACATAGTATACAGATGATTGGAGACTGCACATAGTATACAGATGATTGGAGACTGCACATAGTATGCAGATGATTGGAGACTGCACATAGTATGCAGATGATTGGAGACTGCACATAGTATAGCAGGGGGTAAGAATTGTTCTAGGAGGGGAAATTTGGGGAGTTAGCTAGGAAAGGTGATTATGAGGGATTTGTGTTGGGGGGGGGGGGGTGAGGGAATTGGATTTGTACTAGAAAGGGGGGATTTTGGTTTGTTTGTGCTAGAACAGGTAATATTGTAGAGGGGGGAGGGGATTTGTGCTAGGAGGGGGAAATATTTTTTTGGGGGGGATTTGTGCCAGTAGGGATGAATGGGGGTATTTGGGGCGGTTGTGCTAGGAGGGGGGATTTGGAGTGGGGGGGAGAGGATATATACTCAGAGGAGGGGGGTTTTGAGAAGTAGAGTATTTGTTCTAGGAGGAGTGATTTTTTTCTGGGAGGCGGGGGGAGGGGTGCTGGGAGGATTTGGGGAGAGAGAGGATTTGAGCTGGGAGGGGAGATTGAGGTTAAAGATTTATGCTGGGGAGGGGGGATTTCTGCAGGGTGGGGGCGGATTTGCCCTTGGAGGAAGGGGAATTAATTCTTAGGGAGTAAGCATGCAGATTAGTGCTCACATTTTTTTGGGAGGGGGGATTTTTGATAATACATAATGCTAATATATTTTGGGGGGGTGTGCAGTTTGGCATGTTTGCCCTGGGCTCTAGCTGGCCTTGTCCTGGCACTGCACATTTTATACAGGAGATGATTGGAGACTGCACATAGTATACAGGAGATGATCAGAGACTGCACATAGTATACAGGAGAGGATTGGAAATTGCACATAGTATACAGGAATGGATTGGAGATTGCACATAGTATACAGGAGAGGATTGGAGACTGCACATAGTATACAGGAGAGGATTGGAGACTGCACATAGTATACAGGAGATGATCAGAGACTGCACATAGTATACAGGAGAGGATTGGAGACTGCACATAGTATACAGGAGAGGATTGGAGACTGCACATAGTATACAGGAGAGGATTGGAGACTGCACATAGTATACAGGAGAGGATTGGAGATTGCACATAGTATACAGGAGAGGATTGGAGACTGCACATAGTATACAGGAGAGGATTGGAGATTGCACATAGTATACAGGAGAGGATTGGAGACTGCACATAGTATACAGGAGAGGATTGGAGATTGCACATAGTATACAGGAGAGGATTGGAGATTGCACATAGTATACAGGAGAGGATTGGAGATTGCACATAATATACAGGAGACAGTCAGAGTCTGCACATAATATACAGGAGATGATCGAATGTCAGCAATCTGGAGGCACTTTCATCCCCATATAGTTAAACTGTCCCTTATATGAAAACCATTTTGGTAAATACAATCAGCTCTGCAATAACTTGTACGAACAAATAAGTAGCCATTTAAAAAAATTCTACCTTACTGCAATGTACAGCTTCTAAAAAGCAAACTCAAATGTTCTTCAGGTGCAGTACTTACTTCAGGTAAACAAGAAAGCACAGCCACAGGGAACAGTCTCAATCCCCGCCCGTTCCGATCCAGCCCACTCCAGTCGCCTCTTCTGAGTCACAAGTGGAGGTCTGGGGAAGGGGGAGGGTTACAGTATAGTGCAGAATGCTGAGTGGCTGAGCGGTGGCGGGGGCGGAGCAATCGTCACTGTTGCAGCCCCGCAGTGTCAAACAATCCCCTCCACTTCTTATTCAGCTGGGCACTGTGTGCAGTGGTGAATACCTGCCGCTGACCTTCCCGCTATCGGTCTCCCTCCACACTAACCGCCGGCAGCTGCTTTTTAAAGACGGCCTTGCCGCCGACCGGGGGACATTCCATAGCACACGTTAGGCAAATTAGGTGGCCGTAAGGCCCCCATGAGGGCGAGGCCTAAGGCGGCCGCCTAATTTGCCTAATTAAAGAGCCGCCTCTGAATAAGCGTATATTTATTGGTTTGCGCAAAAGTTATAGCGTCTACAAACTAGGGTACATTTTCTGGAATTTACACAGCTTTTAGTTTATGACTGCCTATGTCATTTCTTGAGGTGCTAAAATGGCAGGGCAGTACAAAACCCCCCAAATGACCCCATTTTGGAAAGTAGACACCCCAAAGAAATTGCTGAGAGGCATGTTGAGCCCATTGAATATTAATTTTTTTTACAACAAAAAAAGGAGAGAGGAAATGGGACTTTATATGAGGCAAGTCATTGGATAGTTTATTAAGAAATAGCAGATTTCATTAGGGAAAGTATCAGTCTGTAATACAGGACACAATCCGGTGTAATACATTTGCATGAATATGAATATAAATATAAAACAATTGTACAGAAGAAGGTACAGAGTAATAAATAAACATCTTAATTACAAAAGGACACTCATCCATTCATAAAAGTTCAATGAACATGATCAATTTTACATGGTAGACCAAAATTGTTTAAAGCATCAGTTTGATATAACTCGATTATTACACAGCCCATTATTAATTTTTGTATTGGACACAATCACACACTTTTTTATTTATTTTTTTGCGGGGGTTTTTTCTTTGTTTTTTAGTTCATACACTCGATCACAACACCATTCATCACTTCACTCACCTACTGATATAGGCTCCACTCATTACTTACACACTTTAATTTCACATGATGTCATTTTCTTACCATTGCAGAGCAGTTTGGACTGATAAGCACACACCAGAACCACATGGTTGTGACATGGTCACCTGGTCCTCACCTGGCTGCTGTTTTCTGGCCTGGACGGGATTCCTCACCTCAGCCCCGGGTGAGATGATTGTCCTTGTCCCCCTTCTCCCTTTGGATCCTAGGTTGGGCGCCACCATTTGACCGCACTGTAAGTTACACACCTTTATTTTTGAGAGATTGTTTCTCCGTATAAAGGATATCCCTACTTATAAACATTACTGATTTACTTTCAGAGCATCTTACTCCTGATGATTGGCCAGAGCCATGAAACGTGCGTCGAGTTATATCAAACTGATGCTTTAAACAATTTTGGTCTACCATGTAAAATTGATCATGTTTATTGAACTTTTATGAATGGATGAGTGTCCTTTTGTAATTAAGATGTTTATTTATTACTCTGTACCTTCTTCTGTACAATTGTTTTATATTTATATTCATATTCATGCAAATGTATTACACCGGATTGTGTCCTGTATTACAGACTGATATTTTCCTTAATGAAATCTGCTATTTCTTAATAAACTATCCAATGACTTGCCTCATATAAAGTCCCATTTCCTCTCTCCTTTTTTTGTTGTATATTAGGGATGGAGGCTAGTCATTGCTTGAATTATGTGTAGTATGTTGTGATAGGTCGCATCTATTATATTAATTTTTTTTGTCCCAAGTGATTGAATAATGACAAAAAAAAATTACTAAAAGTTGTCACTAAATGATGTATTGCTCACACAGGCCATGGGCATATATGGAAATGCACCCCAAAATACATTCAACTGCTTCTCCTGAGTATGGGGATACCACATGTGTGGGACTTTTTGGGAGCATAGCCGCGTACGGGGCCCCGAAAACCAATCACCGCCTTCAGGATTTCTAAGGGTGTAAATTTTTGATTTCACTCCTCACTACCTATCACAGTTTCGGAGGCCATGGAATGCCCAGGTGGCACAAACCCCCCTAAATGACCCCATTTTGGAAAGTAGACACCCCAAGCTATTTGCTGAGAGGCATGGTGAGTATTTTGCAGCTCTCATTTGTTTTTAAAAATGAAGACAAGAAAAAAACATTTTTTTTTTTCAATTTTCAAAACTTTGTGACAAAAAGTGAGGTCTGCAAAATACTCACTATATCTCTCAGCAAATGGCTTGGGGTGTCTACTTTCCAAAATAGGGTCATTTGGGGGGTTTTGTGCCACCTGGGCATTCCATGGAATCCGAAACTGTGATAGGCAGGGAAGAGTGAAATCAAAAATGTACGCCCTTAGAAAGCCTGAAGGCAGTCCTTGGTTTACGCGGCTAGGCTCCCAAAAAGTCTCACACATGTGGTATCCCCATACTCAGGAGAAGCAACAGAATGTATTTTGGGGTGTAATTTCTCATATTCCCATGGCATGTTTGAGCAATATATCATTTAGTGACAACTTTGTGCAAAAAAAAAAGAAATGTGTCTCTTTCCCGCAACTTGTGTCACAATATAAAATATTCCATGGACTCGACATGCCTCTCAGCAAATAGCTTGGGGTGTCTACTTTCCAAAATGGGGTCATTTGGGGGGGTTTTGAACTGTCCTGGCATTTTATGCACAACATTTAGAAGCTTATGTCACACATCACCCACTCTTCTAACCACTTGAAGACAAAGCCCTTTCTGACACTTTTTGTTTACAAGAAAAAATTATTTTTTTTTGCAAGAAAATTACTTTGAACCCCAAACATTATATATATTTTTTAAAACAAATGCCCTACAGATTAAAATGTGGGTGGGTGTTTCATTGTTTTTCACACAGTATTTGCGCAGCGATTTTTCAAACGCATTTTTTGGGGAAAAAACACTCTTTTTAAAATTTTAATGCACTAAAACACACTATATTGCCCAAATGTTTGATGAAATAAAAAGGATGATCTTAGGCCGAGTACATGGATACCAAACATGACATGCTTTAAAATTGCGCACAAACGTGCAGTGGCAACAACATAAATACATTTTTAAAAGCCTTTAAAAGCCTTTACAGGTTACCACTTTAGATTTACAGAGGAGGTCTACTGCTAAAATTACTGCCATCAATCTGACCTTCGCGGTGATACCTCACATGCATGGTGCAATTGCTGTTTACATTTGACGCCAGACCGACGCTTGCGTTTGCCTTAGCGCGAGAGCAGGGGGGGACAGGGGTGCTTTTTTTTTTTCTTTATTATTTTGTTGCTTTTTTATCTTATTTTTAAACTGTTCCTTTCATTTTTTTTTGTAATCATTTTTATTGTTATCTCAGGGAATGTAAATATCCCCTATGATAGCAATAGGTAGTGACAGGTACTCTTTTTTTGAAAAAATTGGGGTCTATTAGACCCTAGATCTCTCCTCTGCCCTCAAAGCATCTGACCACACCAAGATCGGTGTGATAAAATGCTTTCCCAATTTCCCAATGGCGCTGTTTACATCCGGCGAAATCTAAGTCATAAAATGCTCGTAGCTTCCGGTTTCTTAGGCCATAGAGATGTTTGGAGCCACTCTGGTCTCTGATCAGCTCTATGGTCGGCTGGCTGAATCACTGGCTGCATTCTCAGGTTCCCTGTTGGGACGGGAGAGCCAGAAAAAAACACGGAAGATGGTGGGGGGCATTCCCTCCCACTGCTTGTAAAAGCAGTCTAGAGGCTAATTAGCCGCTAGGATTGCTTTTACATGAAAGCCGACCGCTGGCTGAAAAGAATGATACCAAGATGATACCTAAACCTGTAGGCATCATTCTGGTATAACCACTCAAAGTCGTGAATGGCGTACCTGAAGACAAAAAAATGGTTAACAATAAAACACAGTAAACGGTAAAGTATAAAAAATTGTATACCTGAAAAGCAAACATGATAAAACATAATAACAATAAAACATTGCAGAATAGAATACAGTAAAAAAGAGCAGAACAATAGAGAGAGAATAGAGAGAGAGAGAACAATAAAACAACAACTATTTTTTATTTTATATATTTTTGTGGTGTTTTTTTTGTTTGTTTTTTACACTTTTTTTGTAACTAACTTTTATAACTGTAACTGGTTCCAGGTTCGGGTCTCTCAAAATGCGATGGCATCTTGGGAGACCCTGTGAAAGTGTGCCTAGTCTGTGCAATGCTGTACCCTACACTAATACTCAACTAGTGTATGGTAGCATTCAAAACATTCACCAATGCAAAGACCAGGATTGCCAGGACAGGAGGGACAATAATAGTAGGTATCACGCCTATATCTGCGCTTGCTGCAGACACATCTTTTTTGGGGGGGTTTGTTGGGTAGGGGTACTCGGGAGGACATAAAGAAAATGCCTCTCATGCAGCCGACTGCATTTGGTTGGGGATGTGAATGGGGGAAGTACGGGTGCTGTAGAAGTGGTGGTTTCCCAATTAGGATTGGCGAATGCAGCAGGAAGGGAACTATGGGCACGACGGGCCTGTTAGTCTTCTTCTTGGTGGCAGCGGGACACTACTTGTGCTTGCCACCTCACCAGCTTAAACTGCACTTATGGGACTCGCCACGTCACCAAGTGTTACTGCAGTGCTGGTTTGACTACGACCGGGGTGTACTAGGCCGCTGGTGCTTGCCAGTTCCCCAAAACACTACCAAAAAAACTGTTAGCGATCGCAGGGATCAGGCCTGACTCTGCGAACGCTGCAGTTATGCGTTTAGTGTTTTGTAAGTGACAGTGATCGATCGATACTGCACTTGGGTGGGCTGGGCTGGGCCGGGCGGAGGGGCAAAACGCAGGTGCTAGCAGGTATCTGGGCTGATCCCACTAACACTGCATTTTTGGGAACCCTAAACTGCTGGGGACGCTAGTACAGATCTGATCAGATCAGATATTGATCCGTTCAGATACTATACCACTAAGGGAGGTGTACGGTGCGTGCGTGGGTGTTAGCGGTACTGGCGCTAACCTGACGCTGCCTGGGGCTGGTGCTTGCCAGTTCACCAAAACACTACCAAAAAAACTGTTAGCGATCGCAGGGATCAGGCCTGACTCTGCGAATGCTGCAGTTATGCGTTTAGTGTTTTGTAAGTGACAGTGACCGATCGATACTGCACTTGGGTGGGCTGGGCCGGGCGGAGGGGCAAAACGCAGGTGCAAGCAGGTATCTGGGCTGATCCCGCTAACACTGCGTTTTTGGGAACCCTAAACTGCTGGGGACGCTAGTATAGATCTGATCAGATCAGATATTGATCCGTTCAGATACTATACCACTAAGGGAGGTGTATGCTGCGTGCGTTGGTGTTAGCGATACTGGCGCTAAGGTGACGCTGCCTGGGGCGATGCATATCACCGCCGGGCGATCAGGGGGCTAAACCTTTATTAGGTAATAAACGGCAGGTGCCCTGACACTATAAAAAATAAACGAACTAACCAGCGTCACCCGTAACAGTTATACGATGATCACTGGTGAAAGGGTTAACTAGGGGGCAATCAAGGGGTTAAAACCTTTACTAGGTAGTATATGGGGGTCCCTGACGCTATAAAACGCTGACGGCGAACCTAACTATTTAGCTCCCTAACTAGCGTCACCAGTGACACTAATGCAGCGATCAGAAAAACGATCGCTTAGTGACACTGGTGGGGGGGGTGATCAAGGGGTTAAAACTTTTTTAGGGGGGTACCCTAGACCTAAAGGGGGCTAACACTAACTGCCCTAACACACTAACTGTCACAAACTGACACCAATGCAGTAATCAGAAAAAAAAACTGCTTGGTGTCAGTGTGACAGGGGGGGGGTGATCAGGGGGGATCGGGGGGTGATCGGGGGTGTATTGTGTGCCTGGCATGTTCTACTGTATGTGTGTGTGTTTGTGCACTCACATCGATGTCTTCTCTCCTCTGCGCCGGAACGGAAAATACCGAGCTGAGGAGAGATGACATAATTTCCTCTGCTGCTGTTTACCAGCGAGAGGGGGGGGCAAGGAATGGATGGCCTCCTCACCTCCGATCGCCATGGGACAAACGCCGATCGCCTTGGGCACCAGAGGGGGTCCGATCGAACCCCCCCGCCCGTAGGAGGCAGATCACCTACAGGTACGTGATTCTGCCTGCCCGTGCCATTCTGCCGCAGTATATCTGCGTGAGGCGGTCGGCAAGTGGTTAAATACTCCCTAAAATAAATGTTATACTGATGTTGGCCAAGAATGTTTGTGTTTAATCTGCTTTCCATGTTTATGTGTAAAATGATTAATTTCTTTTTCTTGTTTGACTCCACAGTTTCCTTCCAACCCACAGGAATGGCAGACTGTGGCCTCCCACTTTGCCCAGCGGTGGGACTTTCCTAACTGCGGAGGGGCAATTGATGGGAAACACGTCCCACCACCCAACTCGGGGTCATACTATTACAACTATAAGGGGTTTAATAGTATTGTGATGTTGGCAGTGGTGTCGGCTACTTATGAGTTCCTGTATGTGGACGTGGGGAAGAATGGCCGGATGTACGATGGTGGAGTCATCGCCCAGACGGAGTTCTACAGGCATCTCCGGAATGGCAGCTTGGACTTGCCACCTCCAGAAGACAATGTGGAAGGACTCCCATTCGTCTTCATTGCAGATGAAGCGTTTGCGCTGGGGGACCATCTTATGCGGCCATTCCCTATGAGGACCCTCACCCCGGATCAGAGGGTTTTTAATTACCGGATGGCCAGAGCCAGAAGAGTGGTGGAGATCACGTTTGGAATCATGGTCAGCCGGTTCCGCCTATTTCTTACACCCATACACGTGGCGCATTATAAACTGAATCATATCATCCTGGCGTGCTGTGTTCTACACAACTTTTTAAGGCGAAATTCTGCCAACTATGCTGCCTCAGTTGGACCTGGGGCCGTAATTCATGTAAATAAACCAACCCTGATGGCGCTTGAAAGTGGCTGTCCTGGCTTGCCCCCCCTGAGTGCCCGCGAGGTCCGTCTTAGATACCATCAATATGCCAGACAATGTCTGATACATTTTTAAAATAAAAAAAAACATTTTCACTACTAAAATCTTTGGTGACATTTACTGCTTGTGTTTCTTTAAGCTGACCCTGACAGAAATGTGGGGAGTCCTGAAAATGTTGTGATTGTGTAACATTAAAAAGCACTGTTGGGTGTTATTTACTAAAGGAAAATACACTTTGCACTACAAGTGCACTTGAGACTGCACTGAAACTGCACTTGTAGTGCAAAGTGGATTTGCCGTTAGGAAATAACACCCATTGTCACTGAAAACACAAATTTTACCACTACAAAATTTTAGGAGCATTGAATCAATAATCCACACATTGTTGATTCTCAATATTTTTAATACAAGCACAATCACATGTACATTTCTAAAAGGTTTTTAAAACATGTTTGTTGTATAACATTTTTTTCGGTCACATTAATAAAAAATGAAATGTCCATTTAAGGTAAAACAGGCATGTTTCAAACAAACAAGTAATACACAAATCTGGAACTTACAAAGTTCAGCTTTTGTAGAAATTGAAGGCAATATCAGACATGAGTATTTATAAACTGTGTTTGATATTGCGTTCAGATGGGGTGAAGTCACCACTGGAAAAGCCAAATTTTGAAGATGAACACAAATTGCCGAATGTCAACATGTGCTAGCTGCCATCATGGGGGATCAAGGGACGTGTTTTGGGGGTGCAACCCCTTCCTCTCAGCTACTTTATTATTGCGGAAGGGGTCGCACCCCCAAAACGCATACATTGATCTCCCGTGATGGCAGACAGCACATGTTGACACACTGTGTGCATCTTCAAAATGTGGCTATTCTATAAATTGGGAAAAAATGTTTAAAATTTTTACATTCCAAATACCACAAAAAAGGAAGGGATTTGGAGGTGTTTTAAACTCTCCCTAAAACATCAATGATGTTCTTCATTTTGTTTTTAACATCATTGATGTTTTTCTGGATGTTTTCCAAGTCCCCATTACACCCCATGATCTCCCCGATCAGGATCTGGGCACTCTCACTGGTGAAATGACCTGGATCCACAACATCACGATCACCTAAAAATATAGAAACAAAAACATACCATGTATTATAAATATGCCGGCATCCATCTCTTACCTGAGCCTGTGGTCGCAGACACTCACCTGTTGTGGTGACTATTTCCACCACGTCTCCTTCCTCCTCCTCCTCTGCTTGGCTTTGGGGGAATTTCACCTTCTTCATGAGGTGGGGGGTCTGTGGTCTCCTCAGATGAGTGGTGTCCTCCGAGTCTTTTCTCCCCTATGTAAAAAAAAAATAGGTATACTTAGCACACAGATATTTTATGACAGAAATAGGAATATGAAACATTGCTTGGAAGTGGGGTACAATTGTCTATTTTGGCAGAGTTCCAAGATGAAGAAATATTTTTTCCCTTTGTAAAGCTTGAATACTTACCTGTTTTGTACAAGCTTCATAGATGGAGACACCCCTATAGTATAAACTGGAGCACCTGTGTGGGCCCCCTAATAAAAAGGGTGGTCTTGTGTCCCACACTAGTGCTCCAGTGTCCAGATGTGTAAACAGCTGCTGAGTGTCCTCTCCTTACACAGAATCTAGTTTGCATTTCATTCTAGTTACCAACCCATCTGGACACCAAAATTATTTTAAGAGAAGTAGGCTAGCAAAAATGTATTCAAATGCATATGTCCAAAACATGATGTTTTTTCTATGCCGAATGAACAATGTTTCATACTAACGAATAATGTGCCCATGAACATGAAAGTTGCCATTTTAAACTGTACAACAGTTAAGAAAAGCACATGGAGCAGCACGAACGTTTGAAAAATAAAGAATAGGAACACAGGACAACTACTTACTTTTTTGCAGCACTCTCCTGATCCTTCTGTACTGCTCGTGCTCCCTTAATTTGAGGTCCGACCACCGCTTCCTGAGCTGATCCTTGGATCGTCGTACCCCGAAATTCTTCTGCAGACTTTTGACCACTTTCGCCATGATCTTGGCCTTTCTGACATTGGGGTTGGGGTAAGGTCCATACTTCCTGTCATAGTCGGCCCTCTTCAGTATGTCGACGATCTCCAACATCTCCCCAAAGGACATATTTGATGCCTTAAATCGTCTCTTCTGGGTTCGGGGCGTTTCTGGCTCCAGGCTTTCCTCCTCCTCGTTGCTGTAATTAGCACGCACCTGTTGTGTCTCCGCCATGTGCTCTTCCCCCACTGTGCCGAACGAGAAGGGGCGGAGAATGGACTAGAAAGAAAATCAGGGGCGGGCGGAGAATGGACTAGAAAGAACGTCAGGGGCGGGCGGAGTTTCACGCATGCGCAGTGTATATAAAGCATAACACGCGTGCGTAGTACGTACGATCTGTGAGCGGAGGAAGGAGACTCGGAGGCACCAATCGTGATAATGAAGGTAAGATTTAAACTTGGGCCTATACTGCTTCTAGATTAAGGCCTATATTGTGACAAGATTAGGAGAGATTTGCCTGACATTAGGGTTTGTCTTGTGTCTTGCAGATAAAATGGATGGCTTCAATGACCACAACTTCCTCCCCCTGTTCATAGACAAGTACAGGGAGCTGCCCTGTCTGTGGCAGGTCACACACCCCAAATACAACAATAAACAAAACAGGCAGGCAGCGC
Source organism: Lithobates septentrionalis (assembly GCA_037952835.1). NCBI lineage: Eukaryota > Metazoa > Chordata > Amphibia > Anura > Ranidae > Lithobates > Lithobates septentrionalis. The sequence continues at coordinate 1,046,987 of JBBDGP010000685.1, read as the reverse complement.
TGGAGAAACTGCTGGAGTTGGTGAAGCCGGTGGTCCCCACGGCAACCATCCCCTTTTTAAAAGCCAAAATTGGTGGCCTGAAGAGCACATATCTAAGGGAGCGCAAGAAGGTCACGGATCCCCAGAGATCAGGAACTACAGCAGATGACGTTTATGTCCCCAGGCTGTGGTACTAGGAGAGACTTCGTTTTCTGTCAGACCAGACTGAAGTCAGGGAATCCCTCTCCACTCTTTCTTCCACTCTCCCTTCCACCCTATCTTCCACCCCAGCTGAGGCTTCCGATGTCCAACCTGGGACTTCCAGCCAGGAAGAAGTGGAGAAGCCCAGCTGGAGCCAGGTATAGTATTCTTCTACAGATTTCTGGGCAAAACATAAATGATGTTTACTAGATGTTATTATTGATCACTAATTGCTGATTTAATAAAGTGTTTTACATATCAATAGACAGTAGTGGTCAAAAATAATTGGGACAAGAATGAAAAATGCTCGGCTCAGAATGATAGTCTGTTATATTTGTTAACTTTCAATTAGCAACAGTCATGAGGTGAAAATTGTGTGTGATTGATGAAGAAAAAACTAAAACTATGTCCCTTTTTCATACACAGGAAGACCTCAGCCAGGAGGAGGCTCTGGAATGTGGCACACAGGAGGAGGCTGTGGAATGTGGCAGCCAGGAGGAGGCGGGGGTTAGTGGCAGCCAGGAGGAGGCGGGGCTAAGTGGCAGCCAGGAGAAAGCTGGGCCCAGTAGGAGCCTGACTGAATCGCAGGTTCCTCCCCTCTGCCTTCCAACCAAAAGACCCAGGAAGGGGAGTCACGTGCAGGATTCAGTGCTCAGGCTGATTCAGTAGGCTTCTGTGTCCCTCAGAGCCACGCCCACTCCTGAAGAGGCCTTTGCCTGCTTGGCTGTCACCAAACTGCAGGGCATGCAGGAGGGTCAACGCCTCATGTTTGAGGGCCTTCTTTACAAAACACTAACTAAGGGGGTGAGGGGCGAAATCACACCCAATACCCACCTGTGTGAGTTGGACCATCCTCCTCCTCATCCTCCTGCCACAACTCCACCACCAGAAGAGCCACAGCGTGGAAGGAAGCGTGGAAGGAAGACCAGAGAGTGATGGCCCTGGGTTCAGTTTGGTCTGACAAAAGATGCAGGCTCTTGTATGACCACAGCCTGGGGATATACAAGTCATCTGCTACTGTTCATGATCTCTTGGACTTCTGGATCAGACTGCACTCTCTTATATATGGACTCCTCAGGCCACCAATTTTGGCTGGAAATAATTGATGTCTGCCCTGGGGGCCAAAGGCTTCGACAATTTCTGCTGTTTCTCCAGCGTTGCCTCCCTCTTTGTTTGGTTTTGATCCCTTAATAAAGGTCTTTTGGTTTCAATTATACTTGCCTATGTGTGTTTTCCTTCAAAAAGGATAGTTTGTGAGGAGGCAGGTACATTTCAAAAATACAATGTGAAATTAACAAGAGACACCAACACCAAGCAAGCTCCTTGAGATTAAATAATACAAGATAATAATGGTGTTGTGGTAACTTGACACACAAAACACACCCAAAAATATTCTGGAGTAAAATAAAAAAATTAAAAAATTAAAAACACGATAAGGCTTGAAAAAAATACAAACCAAAAAAAAACCATATATCTTTTTTTTTCAGATGTGACAAATCAAAATATATTGATGAAATCATGATAAATAATAAATAAAAGAAGTTTGTGAGAAATCTCTGTGAATATGAGCAGCAAAACTACTTAATTCTTCTAGCATTATAAAGAAGAAGACAGTGCGCTGCATTAAACAATTTTAAACATTGCAGCCTGACGAAAGTGTTATATCCATTCTGAACGCTAATTTTACCAGACCGAGCTGTTCCGTCTCGGAATTTCTTCTGAGCATGCGTGGCACTTTGTGCGTCAGAATTGGCCACTAGGGATGAGCTTCGAGTTCGAGTTGAACTCATGTCGAGTCAAACTCATTGGCTGTTCGCAAGTTCGCCGAACAACGAACAATTTGGGGTGTTCGCGGCAAATTCGAATGCCGCAGAACACCCTTTAAAAGTCTATCGGAGAAATCAAAAGTGCTAATTTTAAAGGCTTATATGCAAGTTATTGTCATAAAAAGTGTTTGGGGACCTGGGTCCTGCCCCAGGGGACATGGATCAATGCAAAAAAAGTTTTAAAAACTGCCGTTTTTTCAGGAGCAGTGATTTTAATAATGCTTAAAGTCAAACAATAAAAGTGTAATATCCCTTTAAATTTCGTACCTGGGGGTGTCTATAGTATGCCTGTAAAGGGGCGCTTGTTTCCCGTGTTTAGAACAGTCTGACAGCAAAATGACATTTGGAAGGAAAAATTCCATTCAAAACTACCCGCGGCTATTGCATTGCCGACAATACACATAGAAGTTCATTGATAAAAACGGCATGGGAATTCCCCACAGGGAAACCCCAAACCAAAATTAAAAAAAAAAATGATGTGGGAGTCCCCCTAAATTCCATACCAGGACCTTCAGGTCTGGTATGGATATTAAGGGGAACCCCAGCCAAAATTTTTTTAAAAAATGACGTGGGGTTCCCCCTAAATTCCATACCAGACCCTTCAGGTCTGGTATGGATTTTAAGGGGAACCCCGCGCAAAAAAAAAACGGCGTGGGGTTCCCCCAAAAATTCATACCAGACCCTTATCCGAGCACGCAACCTGGCAGGCCGCAGGAAAAGAGGGGGGGACGAGAGTGCGCCCCCCCTCCTAAACCGTACCAGGCCACATGCCCTCAACATTGGGAGGGTGCTTTGGGGTAGCCTCATCCCCACAACCCTGGCCGGTGGTTGTGGGGGTCTGCGGGCGGGGGGCTTATCAGGATCTGGAAGCCCCCTTTAACAAGGGGACCCCCAGATCCCGGCCCCCCCTGTGTGAAATGGTAAGGGGGTACTTACCCCTACCATTTCACTAAAAAACTGTCAAAAATGTTAAAAATGACAAGAGACAGTTTTTGACAATTCCTTTATTTAAATGCTTCTTCTTTCTTCTAACTTCCTTCATCTTCTTCTGGTTCTTCTGGCTCTTCTGGTTCTTCCTCCAGCGTTCTCGTCCAGCATCTCCTCCGCTGCGTCTTCTATCTTCTTCTCCTCGGGCCGCTCCGCACCCATGACATGGGGGGGGCTCCCGCTCTTCTCTTCATCTTCTTCTTCATCCTCTTCTCTTCTTCCTTCTTCTCTTCTTCTCTTCTTCATTTTCTTCTCTGGGCCGCTCCGCACCCATGCTGGCATGGAGGGAGGCTCACGCTGTGTGGCGGCGTCTCCTCATCTGACGGTTCTTAAATAACGGGGGGCGGGGCCACCCGGTGACCCCGCCCCCTCTGACGCACGGGACATGACGGGACTTCCCTGTGGCATTCCCTGTGACATCACAGGGAAGTCCCGTGAAGTCACCGTGCGTCAGAGGGGGGCGGGGTCACCGGGTGGGTGCCAGCATGGGTGCGGAGCGGCCCGGAGAAGAAAATGAAGAAGAGAAGAAGAGAAGAAGGAAGAAGAGAAGAAGGAAGAAGAGAAGAGGATGAAGAAGAAGATGAAGAGAAGAGCGGGAGCCTCCCCCCATGCAATAGGTGCGGAGCAGCCCGAGGAGAAGAAGATAGAAGACGCCGCGGAGGAGATGCTGGACGAGAACGCCGGAGGAAGAACCAGAAGAACCAGAAGAAGATGAAGGAAGAAAGAAGCAGCATTTAAATAAAGGAATTGTCAAAAACTGTCTCTTGTCATTTTTAACATTTTTGACAGTTTTTTAGTGAAATGGTAGGGGTAAGTACCCCCTTACCATTTCACACAGGGGGGGGCGGGATCTAGGGGTCCCCTTGTTAAAGGGGGCTTCCAGATTCCGATAAGCCCCCCACCCGCAGACCCCCACAACCACCGGCCAGGGTTGTGGGGATGAGGCCCTTGTGCTCATCAACATGGGGACAGGGTGTTTTGGGGGGCTACCCCAAAGCACCCTCCCAATGTTGAGGGCATGTGGCCTGGTACGGTTCAAGAGGGGGGGCGCACTCTCGTCCCCCCCTCTTTTCCTGCGGCCTGCCAGGTTGCATGCTCGGATAAGGGTCTGGTATGGATTTTTGGGGGGACCCCACGCCGTTTTTTTTTTTTTTGGCGCGGGGTTCCCCTTAAAATCCATACCAGACCTGAAGGGTCTGGTATGGAATTTAGGGGGAACCCCACGTCATTTTTTTTTAAAATTTTGGCCGGGGTTCCCCTTAATATCCATACCAGACCTGAAGGGCCTGGTATGGAATTTAGGGGGACTCCCACGTCATTTTTTTTTTAAATTTTGGTTTGGGGTTGCCCTGTGGGGAATTCCCATGCCGTTTTTATAAATGAACTTCTATGTGTATTTTCGGCAATGCAATAGCCGCGGGTAGTTTTAAATGTTTTTTTTTCCTTCCAAATGTCATTTTGCTGTCAGACTGTTCTAAACACGGGAAACATGTGCCCCTTTACAGGCATACTATAGACACCCCCCAGGTACGAAATTCAAAGGGATATTACACTTTTATAGTTTGACTTTAAGCATTATTAAAATCACTGCTCCTGAAAAAATGGCCGTTTTTAAAACTTTTTTTGCATTGATCCATGTCCCCTGGGGCAGGACCCGGGTCCCCAAACACTTTTTATGACAATAACTTGCATATAAGCCTTTAAAATTAGCACTTTTGATTATTCATGTTCGTGTCCCATAGACTTTAACGGTGTTCGCGTGTTCGAGCAAACTTTTTTCCTGTTCGCATGTTCTGGTGCGAACCGAACAGGGGGGTGTTTGGCTCATCCCTATTGGCCACATACGGTCGGAATTGACACGATCGAATTTTGTTGTCGGAAAATTTTATAGCCTGCTCTCAAACTTTGTGTGTCGGAAAATCCGATGGAAAAAGTCCGATGGAGCCCACACACGGTCGGAATTTCCGACAACACTCTCCGATCGCACATTTTCTGTCAGAAAATCCGACCATGTGTACAGGGCATTACTGTTTGCATGGTATTTGTTGGATATCAGTATTTTTGCATGGTCTTGCATTTTTATTGCGTTTTTGCACAGTATTTCTGCACAATCCCTTTCTAGTTTAAATATTTATCAAGTTTTGAAGTTTATCGTATCATTATGCCCATTTAATATTGCATCATTGTTGTTTGCACGTTAATTGCTGGAGATCAGTATTTTGCACGGATTTTGCAGTTATCTTGCCCCTTTATTGCTTTTTTGCACAGCATTAATTTGCATATTTATTTTCAGGGCACATTAAGACAGTTTTAGCACATTTTAGTTTAGTCAAGTGCTGAAGTTTGTTATAATACATTTTTACTGAGTGTGTGAGCACGGATTTTGTATCAATTTGCCCTAAATATTGATTTTTTGCACAGCATTATTTTGCAAATGTATTTCCAGGTTATGTCAAGATAGTTTTAGCATATTTTAGTTTAGTTAAGTGCCGCAGTTTTTTATACTACCTAAATGAGGAGGGTGCATATCTGCTGGGAGTTAAGATGGCTAAAAAAATAGAGGGGTTTTTAAACTAGGCGATGGGGGGGAGGGCCCAGAGGTAGATAGTCAGCGTGGAACATATTCCAGAGGGTAGTATTTGGGGGCATTAGTGGTAGGTTGACTAAAGCACATAAACCCAAGGTAAGTATAGTAAAAAGTCCAAGTTTACAATCTTGGAACACCCAATAAGTATAGTATGTGACCGGTCTAAACTACGTGGCATGTTCACCAATGCCAGGAGCCTGGCGGACAAGATGGGTGAACTAGAGATACTGTTGTACGAGGAGGATTTGGATTTTGTGGAAATTTCTGAGACCTGGTTCAATAGCTCTCATGATTGGCTGGCAACCATTCAAGGGTATACCCTTTATCGCAGGGACAGAGGGTAAAAAAGGGGGAGGGGTTTCTATATATATCATGAATAATGTACAAGTGAATGTACATTGATAAAGTGAAGTGAATGTGAGAGATGACATCACTAAAGGAGCTAGGAAGGAGGTGGAATCCTTATGGTTAGAGCTCCAAAGGGATGAAGCTAAGGGGAAAATAATACTGGGAGTATGCTATAGGCCCCCTAACCTGAGGGAGGAGGGAGAGTTGGATCTCCTATCACATTTGGATTAGCAGGAAGGATGGGAAGTGTTATCATAATGGGGGATTTTAATTATCCAGACATAGACTGGGCGGAGGGAACCACATATTAGTCTAAGGCTTGCCAGCTCCTAAATGTCTTGCAGGACAATTTCATAGTTCAGATGGTAGACGCACCAACTAGAAATAAAGCGTTACTGGATCTATTGATTACCAACAAAACAGACCTAATCACGGATGTGGAAATACAGGGCAATTTAGGAAACAGCGATCACAGGTCAATTGGCTTCAGTATAAATCACACAAATAGGAAACATAAGGTGAATACAAAGACACTGAATTTCAAAAGAGCCAACTTCCCTAAACTAGGAACCTTGCTAGAAGGCATGATTTGGGATAAAATCTTAGGAACAAAGAACACAGAGGAGAGATGGGTTTGCTTTAAGAGCATATTAAATAAGGGCATTAACCAATGCATCCCATTGGGTAATAAGTGTAAAAGAACGAACAAAAGTCCTGGATGGCTTAACTCCAAGGTAAAAATGCGTATAAAAGCAGAGGAGAAGGCCTTCAAAAAATACGAGGTTGAGGGATCAGCATCAGCATTCAGACTTTATAAAGAATGCAACAAGAAATGTAAGGGTGCAATTAGGGCATCTAAGATAGAACAGGAAAGACACATAGCGGAGGAGAGCGAAAAAAATCCCAAGAAATTCTTTAAGTATGTAAACAGTAAAAAAGGGAGGACAGACCATATTGGCCCCATAAAGAATGAGGAAGGACATCTGGTTACAAAGGATGGGGAGATGGTGAAGGTATTGAATTCAGTAACCAAAACTGCAGTGTTTATTCTCATGACTAGGGATGAGCTTTATGTTCGGGTCGAACATGAGTTCGACTCGAACATTGGCTGTTCGCCCTTTCGTGGAACAGCAAACAATTTGGGGTGTTCGCGACAAATTCGAAAGCCGCGGAACACCCTTTAAAATTCTATGGGAGAAATCAAAAGTGCTAATTTTAAAGGCTTATATGCATGGTATTGTCATCAAAAGTGTTTGGGAACCTGGGTCCTGCCCCAGGGGACATGTATCAATGCAAAAAAAAGTTTTTTCGGGAGCAGTGATTTTAATAATGGTTAAAGAGAAACAATGTATAACAAGAACAATCCACGCTACCCCCACCCAAATGAAACTATCCCAAATGAAGAAACTAGATACCTTGCATATCAAAAATGCAGTGAAAAAAGGTGCTGCAACCTAAAAAAACCCTGAATATAAGGTTTATCAAAATGTGCTAAAAAGGATTAGGTGCGCTACCTAAAAATTTTTTGTGAAAAAACAGACCTGACAATAATCTGTAGAACAAAGGGTGAGTATTAAATGAATGAAAATATAAAAAATAAATTAATAAAATCAGTAAAAGTCCACATATACATTGAATGGGAAATAAGTTCAATAAATGTGAACCGAACTGGGGGGGGGGGGGGTTCGGCTCATTCCTACTCATGACACATCACAGGAAGCACCTCCATGGTTAACAGAGGACTGAATTAAAATTAGACTTGGGAAACTTAACATTAATAAAGCACTGGGACCAGATGGCTTGCATCCGAGGGTACTTAGGGAACTCAGTCAAGTAATTGCCAGTCTACTGACCCGAATGGTACCATCTGATTGGAGAAAAGCCAATGTAGCACCAATATTTAAAAAGAGCCCAAAATACATCCCTGGGAATTACAGACCAGTTAGCCTAACTTCAATAGTATGCAAGCTCTTGGAGGGGATGATAAGGGACTATATACAAGATTTTAGTAATGAGAACTGTGTCATTAGCAGTAACCAGCATGGATTCATGAAGAATCACTCTTGCCAAAACAATCTATTAACCTTCTATGAGGAGGTGAGTTGCCATCTAGATAAAAGAAGACCCGTAGACGTGGTGTATCTGGATTTTGCAAAAGCATTTGACACAGTTCCCCATAAAACGTTTACTGTACAAAATAAGGTCCATTGGCATGGACCATAGGGTGAGTACATGGATTGAAAACTGGCTACAAGGGCGAGTTCAGAGGGTGGTGATAAATGGGGAGTACTCAGAATGGTCAGGGGTGGGTAGTGGGGTCCCCCAGGGTTCTGTGCTGGGACCAATCCTATTTACTTTGTTCATAAACAAGCTGGAGGATGGGGTAAACAGTTCAATCTCTGTATTTGCAGACGATACTAAGCTAAGCAGGGCAATAACTTCCCTGCAGGATGTGGAAACCTTGCACAAAGATATGAACAAATGAATGGGGTGGGCAACTACATGGCAAATGAGGTTTAATGTAGAAAAATGTAAAATAATGCATTTGGGTGGCAAAAATATGAATGCAATCTATACACTGGGGGGAGAACCTTTGGGGGAATCTAGGATAGAAAAGGACCTGGGGGTCCTAGTACTGTAGATGATAGGCTTAGCAATGGCATGCAATGCCAAGCTGCTGTTAACAAAGCATACAGAATATTGGCATGCATTAAAAAGGGGATCAACTCCAGAGATAAAATGATAATTCTCCCGCTCTACAAGACTCTGGTCCGGGCGCACCTAGAGTATGCTGTCCAGTTCTGGACAACAGTCCTCAGGAAGGATGTACTGGAAATGGAGCGAGTACGAAGAAGGGCAACTAAGCTAATAAAGGGTCTGGGGGATATTAGTTTTGAGGAAAGGTTGCGAGGACTGAACGTATTCTCTCTGAAGAAGAGACGCTTGAGAGAGGATATGATTTCACCGTACTGGTGACCCCACAATAGGGATTTTAACAAGAAGGGAGTTTAACAAGACATGTGGCCACTCTTAAAATTAGGAGAAAAGAGGTTTAACCTTAAACTACGTAGAGGGTTCTCTACTGTAAGAGCGGCAAGGATGTGTAATTCCCTTCCACAGGCGGTGGTCTCAGTGGGGAGCATTGATAGTTTCAAAAAACTATTAGATAAGCACCTGAATGACCACGACATACAGGTATATACAATGTAATAATGGCATACAATCACACACATAGGTTGGACTTGATGGACTTGTGTCTTTTTTCAACCTCACCTACTATGTAACTGTGTAACTATGTATCTAGAGGACAGAGTATTAATGAGAGTGACTAAGTAGGCTTCTTTGACAGCATGGAGGGAGGAATAGTAATTTAAGAAGTCAGATTTATATTGAATGAATGCATGCTGGGATTTGGTTTTACGGCACACTCGCTCCAGTGAACGGCTATGTCTCTTAAGGTTTCTGGTGTTGTTGGTCTGCCAAGGTTGTAATGGTTGGGGCCTGATATTTTGTGTAGTGAGAGGAGCAAGAGTCCAGTGTGGATGAAAGTGAACTGTTGTAGACAGAAGTGGCCAGTTCAGTGGAAGACAGGGATGAGATTTTGTCATGGAGGTGGTCAGTTGCAGAGTAGAAAAGAGAAGGATTAAAGTGGCGAATGTTTCTGCGGGTAATTGTTTTCTGTTTGGAGAGACAGGTGGTTGGAGACAAGGACATTGTAAAAGTGATGAGGTTGTGGTCAGAGAGAGGAAATGGGGTGTTGGTGAGGTTCTAGGGGGTGCAAAGATGGGAGAAAACATGGTCAAGCATATTACCATCAGAGTGAGTGGGAGATTGTGTCCATTGTGTTAAGTCAAAGGATGAGGTTAAGTTGAAAAGTTGGGATGTAGCTGGGCTGTTAATAATGGGGATGTTAAAATCACCAAGAATAATAATGGGTATTTTAGAGGAGAGAAAGTAGGGTAGCCAGGCAGAGAAGTCATCAAGGAAATGTGACACCAGTCCAGGAGGCTGATAGATAACTGCGATCCTTAGCAAAATGGGAGAAAACAGACAAATAAAGTGTCTCAAAAGAAGAGAAGGATACCCGTGGGAGGGGTGCGAATGACTTGAAAGGTGCTCAGTGGGGGTAGAAGCAAACCAAGTCCACCTCCTTTCCGTTCACTGGATCTGGGTGAGTGAGTCCAGTGGAGGCCTCCATCGGCGAGAGCTGCGTGCGAGACAGAGTCTGACTCTTGAGGCTCGGTTCACACTGGAACCCGCTGCAGATCGCACAGGAGCGCTATGTCCCTGTTCCCCATTTCAGGGACGAATCAGGGCCGAATCTATGCCTGAAATCGGCTCTGAAACTGAGCCAAAGATGCACAGCCTTTCTGTGCAGTGCGCTCCGCAGCCGCAACGGATATATGTGAATTGGCTCCATAGGGAGCCAGTCACATTCTCCTGCTATACTAATTAGATGCGGACCTGGCCTCAAGCCATATTTCCATGAAAAAAGGTTAAGGGAGTGGGAGACAAAAAAGGTCACGAACAGAAGTGAGCTTGATGCAGGCAGAGCGGGCATTCCAGAGGGCACATGAGAAAGGGGGGGTGGTTTTTGGGAGCAGGGGGGTCGAGATATAACTGAGAAGACTGCAGCTGATGCTGGAGGAGGGAGGGTGCTGGGTGTGGGGGTGAGATATTGGAGAACCAGGATTAGGGGAGATATCCCCAGAGGTTAGGAGAAGAAGGAGGGTGAGGAAAGTAAGATGGGAGGGGGATGTGTATGAGTGTACATACTTTCCTGCCCTGGTGTGTGGGTCAGCAGGTGGGTTAAGTATTAGCAGTAGGGATGAGCCGAACACCCCTCCGTTCGGTTCACACCAGAACTTGCGAACAGGCAAAAAATTTGTTCAAATGCGCAAACACCGTTAAAGTCTATGGGACACGAACATAATTAATCAAAAGTGCTAATTTTAAAGGCTTATATGCAAGTTATTGTCATAAAAAGTGTTTGGGGACCTGTGTCCTGCCCCAGGGGACAAGGATCAATGCAAAAAAAAGTTTAAAAACGGCCGTTTTTTCGGGAGCAGTGATTTTATTAATGCTTAAAGTGAAACAATAAAAGTGTAATATTCCTTTAAATTTCGTACCTGGGGGGTGTCTATAGTATGCCTGTAAAGGGGTGCATGTTTCCCGTGTTTAGAACAGTCTGACAGCAAAATTACATTTCAAAGGAAAAAAAGTCATTTAAAACTACTTGCGGCTATTAATGAATTGCCGGTCCGCCCCCCCCCCCCCGTTATTTAAGAACTGTCAGAAGAGGAGAAGCGTCACACAGCGGGAGCCTCCCTCCATCCATGATGGCATGCGGAGCGGCCCGAGGAGAAGAAGATAAGAAGATGCCGGGGAGGAGATGCCGGACGAGAACACTGGAGGAAGAACCAGAAGAACCAGAAGAAGATGGAGGAAGAAACCGAAGGAAGATAAAAGAAAAAAGATAGAAGATAGAAGAAAGAAGAAGCATTTAAATTAGGAATTGTCAAAAACTGTCTCTTGTCATTTTTAACATTTTTGACAGTTTTTTTGTGAAATGGTAGGGGTACTTTTGTACCCCCTTACCATTTCACACAGGGGGGAGGGCCGGGATCTGGGGGTCCCCTTGTTAAAGGGGGCTTCCAGATTCCGATAAGCTCCCCGCCCGCAGACCTCCACAACCACCGGGTAAGGGTTTTGGGGATGAGGCCCTTGTCCCCATCAACATGGGGACAAGGTGTTTTGGGGGGCTACCCCAAAGCACCCTCCCAATGTTGAGGGCATGTGGCCTGGTACAGTTCAGGAGGGGGGGCGCTCTCTCATCCCCCCTCTTTTCCTGCGGCCTGCCAGGTTGCGTGCTCAGATAAGGGTCTGGTATGGATTTTTGGGGGGACCCCACACCGTTTTTTTTTAATTTTGGCACGGGGTTCCCCTTAAAATACATACCAGACCTGAAAGGTCTGGTATAGATTTTGAGGGGGACCCCACGCCATTTTTTTAAAAAAAATTTGGCCGGGGTTCCCCTTAATATCCATACCAGACCTGAAGGGCCTGGTATGGAATTTAGGGGGACCCCACGTCATTTTTTTTTTAAATTTTGGTTCGGGGTTCCCCTGTGGGGAATTCCCATGCCGTTTTTATCAATGAACTTTTATGTGTATTGTCGGACCGGCAATTCATTAATAGCCGCGAGTAGTTTTAAATTACTTTTTTCCTTTGAAATGTCATTTTGCTGTCAGACTGTTCTAAACATGGGAAACATGCACCCCTTTACAGGCATACTATAGACACCCCCCAGGTACGAAATTTAAAGGGATATTACACTTTTATTGTTTCATTTTAAGCATTATTAAAATCACTGCTCCCGAAAAAACGTTAGTTTTTAAAACTTTTTTTTGCATTGATCCATGTCCCCTGGGGCAGGACCCAGGTCCCCAAACACTTTTTATGACAATACCATGCATATAAGCCTTTAAAATTAGCACTTTTGATTTCTCCCATAGACTTTTAAAGGGTGTTCCGCGGCATTCGAATTTGCCGCGAACACCCCAAATTGTTCGCTGTTTGGCGAACTGGCGAACAGCAAATGTTCGAGACGAACATGAGTTTGACTCGAACTCGAAGCTCATCCCTAATTAGCAGGAGGTAATGAGAACAGTAGTAGGGAGAGGGTAGAAGTGAGGGTGATATATACAAGTTTCTGGTTGGAGAAGAGGGAAAAAAAAGTGAGAACGACCTGCAGGAATCTTGAAAAGAGACCTCAGCTGCAGTAGTGTATTTAAGTTGTGTGCTGCCCTAGGCCTGACTAAACTCATGTAGCGGTGTAGTTGCCACTAGTAACAAACATCCACCATATCACCCCACTGCCAGACTCCTATATATCACTTCAGAGACAATGAACAGTCATTTGCTTTGTTATGTTTTTGTTTATTGGGGGGTATAACTTGGTTGGGGAAAGGGGTATATGAGATGCCCATAGGTAGATCACTTTGCCATCATATTAAAAGACTTTATAGTTTAGAACTTAGTTTGAGCCTGAAGGAATGATGCGCATGTGTAACAGCTACAGTCTTTTCTCTGCATCACCATGCAGACTATTGCTCCTCCTCTGTGTAACTCCTGCAGACTATTGCTTCCAGAAATTCCTCATCAGTTACCGTTTAAAGATAAGAACTTCAGCCATGACCGTTTAAGGGTGAAGTTTCCAGAAATCCTCTCCTCCTGCACAAACATATACTGTAGCACATTAATTTGTTGTCACATCTTCTGTATCCAAAATAACCCACTCTGAATAGTCTCTAATGCTGACTCTGAGTTATTGCTGCTACTAATGACCGTGTAAAGGAGAAGTTCCCTCACAGACTTTCTGGCTTGTCTCCACATCCAGCCCTCCACTGTGGTACACTCACCGACCTTTCTCTGCCCTGAGGCCATGATGGAGAACGTAACCAGAGAACGTATGTTCCGACAGCTTCACCTGCCCCTCTGCTCCAGGAATTCCTCATCAATGACCATGTAATGATGGGGGCCGGGCCTCCTCCTGCGATCGGCGCACCCCCCCAGATGGGGATGGCCTCTTGCTGCTGCCTAGTACTCCATTCTCCACTTCTCCCAGTCAACAACTCCTCCCAGTGTCCTGTTACCTCAGCCCGCCCCCTGCCAATACCAGTTGGGGATTGGTCAGGGCTCCCACATGAGCTGCCTGCCACTCCAGTTCTTCCAGAACATTCTCCCTGGAAGCAGTGGAGGCGCCTCAGCACTGAAGCACAGGTGGTCACACCCACTGCTACACTAACCACTCCCTGCCCCCAGATCAAAACAGACAGGCCTATCTCAAAGTATAGGCCTGCCTAAATTTACCTGTGCTGACAGTCTCCCTAGCAAAAAATCCTATGCTAGTACCTACCTATGGTAGAGGGTGCTACACTCGTGCACCCCCTAATTTAAATATGACCCATCCCTTCCTGCCAAGGACACACCCCTTGCTGCTTAAGACCCGCCCTGAAATTTTCAAGTGGGGTCACTAGTTCTGAGGGCCGGGGGGGGGGGGATGGATTCCCTCAATTTGCATAGATTTCCTCTCACTTCCTGTTTGGCTATGGGGCAGTAAGTGCAGGGAAATCTCTGCAATGAGACAGGAATGGTAAAAAATAAATGGACAGGGGCTAAAACCCTCCCTTACTCTATACAAAATGAAAAAAAAGTGTTGCCTCTAGTTCTACTTTAACCACTTCCATACCAGGCACTTCCCCCCCCCCTTCCTGTCCAGGGCAATTTTTAGCTTTCAGCGCTGTTGCACTTTGAATGACAATTGCGCGGTCATGCAACACTGTACCCAAACTAAATTTTTATAATTTTCTTCCCACAAATAGAGCTTTCTTTTGGTGGTATTTGATCACCTCTGCGGGTTTTAAGATTTGCTCTATAAACAAAAAGAGCAGACCATTTAAAGAAAAACTGATGGGCACTGATAGGCGGCACTGATAGGTGTTACTGATAGGTGGCACTGGATAGGCAGCACTGATGAGGAGCTACTGACAGGCATTACTTAGTGGCACTGATTGGCACTTTGATGGGGCACTGACAGGCATTACTGATGGGGCACTGATTGGCACTTTTTTGGCACTGTTGTGGGCACTGACATCCGTTTATTATGGGGACAGGCTGGCAGGTGTTGGGCACTGATTGGCAGCTGATGGGTGCCTTTTGATGGGGGCTGTGCTGATAATCAATGTGCTGATTATCAGCACAGACCCCCCTCTGACAGGGAGAGGCACTGATTGGCACTTTTTTGGCACTGTTGTGGGCACTGATCGGCACTGACATCCGTTTATTATGGGGACAGGGAGAGCCACCGATCGGCTCTCCCTGTCAGCCTGAACCAAAGAAAGCCGTTTACCGGCACTTCCTGGTTCACATGATGATCAGCTGTGATTGGTCACAGATGATCTTGTGGTAAGAAGCCTCTGTCAGAGGCTTCATACCACGATTGGAGCTGCGGTGTGTCAGACGGTGCACGCCAGCTCTTTATATCCCTATCCTTATCATGTCATATGACGTCCGATCAGGATAACACAACCACTTTGCCGCTGTCATTCTGCTATATGGCGGGCGGCAAGTGGTTAAGCACAAATTTCTGATAATTTTATGGAGAGGACTAAGAAGATATAACCATGCCAATTGTGAAGCAGAAAACATATAGCACAGTGAGGAAGGTTTTTGGTCCAGGATTATAGGACAGTCAAAATTGAAAGCGGCGCTACACTAATGACAAGTACACACGATCGGACATTCCGACAACAAAATCCTGGATTTTTTTCCAACGGATGTTGGCTCAAACTTGTCTTGCATACACATGGTCACACAAATGTTGTCGGAAATTCCAAACGTCAAGAACACGGTGATGTACAAGATGTACGATGAGCTGAGAAAAATGAAGTTCAATAGCCAGTGAGGCTCTTCTGCTTGATTTCGAGCATGTGTGGAATTTTGTGCGTTGGAATTGTACACACGCTCATAATTTACGACAATGGATTTTGTTATTGGAAAATTTGAGATCCAGCTCTCAAATTTTTGTTGTCAGAAATTCCGACAGAAAATGTCCGATGGAGCCTACACAGCAGGCAGCAGGGAACGGATGTTCTTTAAATAAAACATCCAAGTCAGCTCTACCCAATCTAGGACAGATCTGACTATATCCCGAAAGATATACCTGTCCCGAAGTACAGAAGGAGCTTTTATGAGAAAAGGGCAATACCGTTCTCTCAAGCTGTGGGCTGGGCGGTGTCGAACTAGACTGTACACTTACCCTAACAATCTTTTTACCTTTCTTTTTATCCTTCCTCCTCTTTCCCTTGCTAGTATCCTCTGGTGGAGGCAATGCTTTCCACAAAGGAGCAATATTCAACCAATTTAAACTTCCCAGCCTGTGTCCAGCCCGCCAAATTTGGAGCCCAAAAGGTCCACTTAAAAATAACCTGTTGATGACACTCTGCCCACATAATCCTTACACCTTAATTTCGAGAGCCCATGTCCAATCAAACTCTAAACACACTGTAAGGGTGCGGAGAAGCCACTGTACCAAATTACTTCTTTCCTTGCTATCCGTTATGTGCGTGCGTTCCCTCCTGACCTGCTGCTCTCTAGCATCAGCTGTCAATTCTCCTGTTACAGAGACTTCTCACAATCCAGTCAACCACAAGAGTGCAGTGTCAGAGCTCACATTCACATATACTGTACATATCATACATACAGTGGTGTAGCGTGGGTTGCCAGCACCCGGGGCAAGGCAAATAATTTGCGCCCCCTAACCTGCGGACTTTTAGCTCTCCCTGAGTCCCTTCAAATACAATAGTACTGACCTACCTTATTCCTATACTGACCATTACACACTACACTGACCACTATACTATACTGTCCACTACACTGAGAACTACACTGACCACTATACTGTCCACTACACTACTGACCACTACACTGTGCACTATACTGTCCACTACACTGACCACCATACTATACTGTCCACTACACTATACTGTCCACTACACTATACTGTCCACTACACTACACTGTCCACTACACTGACCACTACACTGACCACTATACTGTCCACTACACTATACTGTCCACTACACTATACTGTCCACTACACTGACCACTACACTGACCACTACACTGTCCACGACAGACCACTATACTGTCCACTACACTGAGAACTACACTGACCACTATACTGTCCACTATACTATACTGTCCACTACACTATACTGACCACTACACTGACCACTACACTGACCACTACACTGACCACTACACTAACCACCATACTATACTGTCCACTACACTATACTGTCCACTACACTATACTGTCCAATACACTATACTGACCACTACACTGACCACTACACTACACTGTCCACGACAGACCACTATACTGTCCACTACACTAAGAACTACACTGACCACTATACTATACTGTCCACTACACTATACTGACCACTACACTGAGAACTACACTGACCACCATACTACACTAACTGACCACCATACTTCACTGACCGCTATACTATACTGTCCACTACACTGAGAACTACACTGACCACTATACTATACTCTCCACTACACTATACTGACCACCATACTACACTACACTGACCACTATACTACACTGTCCACTAAAATGACCACCATACTGTCCACTATACTAACCACCATACTTCACTAACTGACCCACCATACTACACTAACTGACCACATACTACACTAATTGACCACCATACTACACTAACTGACCGCCATACTACACTAACTGACCGCCATACTACACTAACTGACCGCCATACTACACTAACTGACCCACCATACTACACTAACTGACCACCATACTACACTAACTGACCACCATACTTCACTAACTGACCCACCATACTACACTAACTGACCACATACTACACTAATTGACCACCATACTACACTAACTACCCACCATACTACACTAACTGACCGTCATACTACACTAACTGACCGCCATACTACACTAGCTGACCTACCATACTACACTAACTGACCCACCATACTACACTAACTGACCCACCATACTACACTAACTGACCCACCATACTACACTAACTGACCACCATACTACACTAACTGACCCACCATACTACACTAACTGACCACCATACTACACTAACTGACCCACCATACTACACTAACTGACCCACCATACTACACTAACTGACCGCCATACTACACTAAATGACCCACCATACTACACTAATTGACTGCCATACTACACTAAATGACCCACCGTACTACACTAACTGACCCCATACTACACTAACTACCCACCATACTACACTAACTACCCACCATACTACACTAACTGACCCACCATACTACACTAACTGACCACCATACTACACTAACTGACCCACAATACTACACTAACTGACCACCATACTACACTAACTGACCCCATACTACACTAACTACCCACCATACTACACTAACTACCCACCATACTACACTAACTGACCCACCATACTACACTAACTGACCACCATACTACACTAACTGACCCACAATACTACACTAACTGACCACCATACTACACTAACTGACCCACCATACTACACTAACTGACCACCATACTACACTAACTGACCCACCATACTACATTAACTACCCACCATACTACACTAACTGACCACATACTACACTAACTGACCACATACTACACTAACTGACCTTCTCTCTCTCTCTATCCCCCGCCCCCCTCGGGGCCAGTAACACGACTCTCACGAGGGAGTCTCACTCACCTTTGTGTCTGGCTGGCCTGCATCAGTCCGGAGGAGGAGGAGGAGGAGAAGGAGGAGAAGGAGAAGACAGCGGCGGCTTGGCGGCTCCCATTGCTTCTCTCCCCCGCGCTGTAGCTGCTGTGCACTGTGATTGGGCATTATGGGGGTCATGTGCGGAGGTGGGACTTCAGGAGTGATCGAGGACAGGCCAGCTCTACACCTCACATGACCCCCATATGCCCAATCACAGGGCGCCAGACACTGAACATGGCGGCCGGAGCCCGGGGACACAGGAATTTAATATAAGGAGGAGGCAGCCAGTGACACATACTGGCGCCCCCCTAAATGTCGCGCCCGGGGCCACGGCACCCCCTGCACCCCCCACGCTATGCCACTGCATACATATATACAAATCTTACAATGGCTTTAAGCATGCAACATACAATACAAACATACAGCAGTGGGAGCCATCTAGTCATCAGCCGCGTACCAAACACCTCACCTGGCGCAACCTCCTGCAATAGTCAGCCCGACTTAACCCATTAGTCTTAATGCAGAGTGTGACCAAATAACCTAGTACGTTCTGTGCTAAAACAGCTATAGCAGATCTCCGATTCGTACCGAACTAATCCTGTCCCTTCTGCCACCCTCCTTATTCTCTTCTTTTATTTGCAAACTGATCAGAGCTGAGGTGATAGAATGCGCCAAAAATCAGGTACAATTCACTCACCTTAGATAATCTTGCAATCCCACCGCTACCACCAGGCTGTAAGGGACCATCCAGACCGCTTGATGGCTCCCACAGGAATATTCCAGAAGTACAGATTGACTCCCACACAAGATGAGATCAAACTATACTACCTTTAATATGGTCCACTGACAGTGGTTTTATAAGAGATAAATGTAGGATGGGTTACATATATCCAAATCTTGATTAAAGAAGAGCAAAAATGATAATCTCTAATAATACATGGGTTTTTCCACACAATATGCAATTTCATCATATTTTCAGTGAGACAGGCATATGTCTAGATTTTATGTCAGAGTGTTCCCAAATGTTGCTAAACAATAGCTGTTTACCGCCATTCTTATCTCATTAGTCTAAACATATTTTAGAATGAAAAGTCATTTCTAAGTCTCAGATAATAGAAATATTACAGAAATAACATGGAAACTTACAGAACAGACATTTAGAAACACCATTTAACCCTTCAAACATTTTATTATATCTTTTCATGTGAAAACACTGAAGAAATTATACTTTGCAAAAATGTAAAATAGTGAGTGTACCGCTTGTATAACAGCGTAAATTAGCTGTCCCCTCAAAATAACTCAACACACAGCCATTAATGTCTAAACCGCTGGCAACAAAAGTGAGTACACCCCTAAGTTAAAATGTCCAAATTGTGTCATGCTCCTTTGCCCACAGTGGGCACAACTAACCACAGATCCACTTACTGCAATCGCAGTGGGTCATAGTGGGAATAACTCTAAAAGAGATCGGGGGTCCCTCCTGTATCAATATAGGGGCATATGGGATATTGCCACTAAAATGCTGGCAACCCCCAAATACAACGATTATACCCCCTTGTGACACAATAAATTACTCCCAGAGTTCCTTTCAGTCCCTGACACAGGGATGTGGATCGAACAGGGGGTATATTACTTACACCACATAATTTCCGATGGCACACTTAAAAACTTTGAGGGCCTCCAAAACGAGTTCCTACTGCCAAATTCCCTACTCTTTAGAGTCCGACAAGTGTGCCACGCAGCTCAAACTCAGTTCCCTCAACAATTACCACAGTCTAGCCCTAATGTCATTATGGAGGTAGTTAAGGGCGAGGATTCACGAAGGCTGATTTCAGATTTTTATGTTATGTTCCTAACCCCATCGTCAACCACGCTAGCTTACAACCTTAAACCAAGATGGAAAAGAGGTAGGTCCGTTAGAGGACGAGGAGTGGAGTGAAGCACTGGATTCATGCAAGACTGTATCCCCCAAACTTTCTAACAGCTTGACCCAGTTGTATATTGTGCACGGAGCATACCTTACTCCCTTAAGAGTCGCCCGCTATAGGCAACAGTCTTCTACCTCGTGTACAATGTGTAACCAGGCGACGGGCACATGGGATCCCCTTTGATCCTCGACCCCAAACAATGCCTACTGGGGATATTCCCCGACTCCCAGATAGACAAATTCACTAAAACATTCCTTCATGAAACACTTTTCTGCCAAAAAAAAAATAGCCAGACAGTGGATGAGACCCATTGCCCCCCTGCTTTAACGACTGGAAAATAGATATAAATAACACACTTCCCTACAAGAAGTTCATATACATTAACAGAGGTTGTCCAGACAAGTACAGCAAAATCTGGGATAGGTGGCTCGCGTCCGCGGACACATGCACTGGGAGTTCGTAAAGACATGACCCCTCCCAGCGTGGAATCTCCTGAATAGTATAGACAGAAGGTTTTCCATCCAATTGATCGTAGCTGAGTCCATTGTTCAATCTGTATAAATTCCTGTCATGTTGTGTTTATATGTACATAAGCCACATATCTTTCTGATATGCCTTCCTCCAGTATTGCCTTATAACCTGCAGAAATATGTTTAAACTGTAAATTGTTCAATAAAAACTTTTTTTTTCAAAGAAAAAAAATGTCCAAATTGGGCCAAATAAGCTATTTTCCCTCCCTGGTGTCATGTGACTCGTTAGTGTTACAAAGTCTCAGGTGTGAATGGGGAGCAGGTGTGTTAAATTTGGTGTTATCGCTCTCACTCTCTCATACTGGTCACTGGAAGTTCAACATGGCACCTCATGGCAAAGAACTCCCTGAGGATCTAAAAAAAAGAATTGTTGCTCTACATAAAGATGGCCTAGTCTATAAGAAGATTGGCAAGACCCTGAAATTGAGCTGCAGCATTGTGGCCAAGACCATATAGCGGTTTAACAGGACAGGTTCCACACAGAACAGGCTTCGCCATGGTCGACCAAAGAAGTTGAGTACACGTGCTCAGCATCATATCCAGAGGTTGTCTTTGGGAAATAGACATATGAGTGCTGCCAGCATTGCTGCAGAGGTTGAAGGGGTGGGGGTCAGCCTGCCAGTGCTCAGATCATACGCCGCACACTGCATCAAATTGATCTGCATGGCTGTTGTCCCAGAGGGAAGCCTCTTCTAAAGATGATGCACAAGAAAGCCCGTAAACAGTTTGCTAAAGACAAGCAGACTAAGGACATGTATTACTGGAACTATGTCCTGTGGTCTGATGAGACCAAGATAAACTTATTTGGTTCAGATGGCGTCAAGCGTGTGTGGCGGCAACCAGGTGAGGAGTACAAAGACAAGTGTGTCTTGCCTACAGTCAAGCATGGTGGTGGGAGTGTCATGGTCTGGGGCTGCATGATTGCTGCCGGCACTGGGGAGCTACAGTTCATTGAGGGAACTATAAATGCAAACATGTACTGTGACTAGGGATGAGCTTTGAGTTCGGGTCGAACCCATGTTCGACTGGAACATCGCATATTCAACCGTTCACCGAATTTCAAACGTTATGGGCTGTTCACGCCAAATTCGAGTGGTGCGTCACGGCCCATAATTCACTGCGGCATCGCAGTGCATTGCTGGCTGATGATTGGCTAGGCATGCACTATGACCCGCATGCTTGGCCAATCACAGCTCCGTCTGTACAGAGAGTTGTAATTGGCCAAAGCCACGGTGGCTTTGGCCCATTATGGCTCAGGGGGTTTAGTACACGCCCCACACTATATAAGGCTGCCTGCGTGGCGGCCTTGTGTAGTGTGTTGAGGTGGCGGCGGAGAGATAGACAGAGACAGTGTCATTTGATTTCAGTTAGATAGCGTAGGCAGGCAAGTCAGTTAGCTGCACTTACAGTGTACAGGGGGTCCCCTACTTACAAACATCCGACTTACAAACGACTCCTACTTACAAACGGAGGGAGACAACAGGAAGTGAGAGGAAATCTACCCCTAGGAAGGGAAATTCACTCCTGTAAGAGTTAATATGGGAAAAAGGTGTCTCCACTGATGCTTTATCACCTATCCTTATTTCCCTAATAACCCCAAATTTTCAAAATCCAATTGTCATTGGGACAGAAAGTGAGGTGAAATCTTCTGACCAGGGGCACACACAGCAAAACAAATGTTACAGGGGTGATAACCCTTCCCTATGCTATCTACAAAACTTAAAAATAGATTTTTTGGCTGGAGCTACACTTAAAAAATGTACCTGTTCCGACTTACAAACAGATTCAACTTAAGAACAAACCTAAAGTCCCTATCTTGTTTGTAACCCGGGGACCCCCTGTATTGTGTATATATATATGCATCCTAGGTGTTGTGCATGTGTGTGTGTATATATATATACACTGTATTCAGTTTAGCTAGATTCGTTCCTGTTATTCTCTTACTACTGACAAGCAGGCAGGTGTTTTTAGAGTATTTACAGCTACCTGAAGAAAATTGCAGGCAGCTGCAGTATTTACAGTTAGTGTAGTGTGTCCTCTGCACAGTGTGCACCTAAAGCTACCTGAAGAAAATTGGTGGTGTTCTTCTGATCCTATTAGTACTGCAGGCACCTGCAGTATTTACAGTTAGTGTAGTGCGTCCTCTGCACAGTGTGCACCTAAAGCTACCTGAAGAAAATTGGTGGTGTTCTTCTGATCCTATTAGTACCGCACGCAGCTGCAGTATCTACAGTTAGTGTAGTGCATCCTCTGCACAGCGTGCACCTAAAGCTACCTGAAGAAAGTTGGTGGTGTTCTTCTGATCCTATTAGTACCACAGGCAGCTGCAGTATTTACAGTTAGTGTAGTGTGTCCTCTGCACAGTGTGCACCTAAAGCTACCTGAAGAAAATTGCTGGTGTTCTTCTGATCCTATTAGTACCGCAGGCAGCTGCAGTATTTACAGTTAGTGTAGTGCGTCATCTACACAGTGTGCACCTAAAGCTACCTGAAGAAAATTGGTGGTGTTCTTCTGATCCTATTAATACCACAGGCAGGCAGCTACAGTATTTACAGTTAGTGTACTGCGTCCTCTGCAGAGTGTGCACCTAAAGCTACCTGAAGACAATTGCTGTTGTTCTGATCCTATTAATACCACAGGCAGGCAGCTACAGTCCAAATAATAAGCTGCGCTATAAATTGATTTGAAATCATCAAAAAAAACCCTTGCAGGTTATGTGGATACACATATGTGCATATATACAGTATCACATTGACATTCCCACATCACCAGTAATATGTGCACAAAAAGGGGAAGAAACAAACCGTGAAAAATATGTATATCTAAATACCAAAATATGAAACAAAAAACTGAATATTATAAATTATAAAAATAAAGTCCTCTCAAATAGACTAAAAAAATTCTTTATAAAGTCCACTAATATAGACAGTCCTCCGGGGGGTGACTTTATGTTCTTCTATAAACGGTGACATGCAATTCCGACACTGGAGGTGGTGTGTGTTGGGGTGCAATACAGAAAGTGCCTTCACAACGAGAAATGCTGCCGCTTACCAGCTCTCTAGATCTCTTTTTATGGAGATTTAACGTGCCTTTGGCTTCTACCCCAGCCACGGGTCTTTCGGCAGCTGTCAGCGCTGAGAGGATTCCCCAAGCAGTTAAAAGCCTACAAGAAGGCTACACCAGATTAGAGGGTCAGGTCCAAGCACTCTCAGCAGCTCCTCCCCCTCAAGGGGCACCATCTGCCGGACTATCACCAGCACCCTCCGGAGCCCAGGGTACCCAGACCTGAAAAGTTTACTGGAGATCGTTGCAAATACCGGGCCTTCCGTAATGCCTGTGAGCTCTATTCTGCTTTACAGTCTCGCACGTTCTCTCTGGATGCCACAAAGGTGGGATTTGTCATTGCACTACTGTCCGGCGAGCCTCAGACTTGGGCTCATCATCTACTGGAGCAGAAATCTAGGTCCTTGGATACACTGGATGCTTTTTTCCTAGCGATGTCACAGTTATACGAGGACCCCCAACTAACTGCTACTGCTGAGGCAGCCTTGCACTCCCTGCAGCAAGGTCGCAGAGCGGCCGAAGATTACGCAGTTGAGTTCCGACGTTGGAGCTCTGATACAGAGTGGAACGACGCTGCCTTGCGTCATCAATTTCGGATGGGGTTATCTAAATCCCTTAAAGATGAGCTGGCACGTGTTGGGATACCTCAGGCTCTGGATGAACTCATAAACCTGTCCATTCAGATTGACCGTCGTCTGAGAGAGAGACGTTCTGAGAGGTCCTCTAGTCATCCTCGTCCCATTTGGATGCTCCCTAAGGTTTCCAGTTCCCCCAACCAATTGCCTCCTGTCTCCTCTACTCCGGTCACGGAAGCACCCGAACCCATGCAACTTGGTCTGCTCCGGCCATCCCTTACCCCAGAAGAGAAGATGCGCAGACGTACTCACAACTTATGCCTGTTTTGCAGGGAACAAGGACATTTTGTGAGGGCCTGCCCCAACAAGATACGTAAGTGTCTGACGTCTTCTTCCTTTTGTGCACCTGTTTTGCCCAAATCTGGTAACCATTTGACACTCTCTGTTATGTTACAGCTTCCCGGAAAGAACATCCCGGTGTCGGTCATTATTAACTCTGTTGCATGAAGCGGCTTCATCGACCAGACCTTTGTTAATAATCATGGCATTCCTCTTCAACCTAAAACCCAGGGACTTGCAGTATTCTTAGCAGATGGCTCTACCCTTAGTTCCGGTCCAGTCACCTGTGAGACCGTCCCACTACTGGCCACCATAGGCACGGAACACCAGGAACTCTTACGCTTGGATGTCATCTCCTCTCCTCTCTTCCCATCATCATCCTAGGAATGCCCTGGCTACAGGCACACAACCCCAGCATTGACTGGTCTACGGGAAAGATCCAATTTCTATCTGACTACTGCAGGCAACACTACTTACATGGGACACCCGTGACACCGACTCAGTGTCTTTGCTTGATTCTGATACCAAGCTTTGCCAAACCCTTCCCGAGGCCTACCGGGATTTCCAGGATGTCTTCAGCAAGAAGGGGGCAGAGACCCTTCCAGTGCACAGGCCTTATGATTGCCCAATAGAACTCTTACCTGGTACTGAAGTTCCCTTCGGGAGGATTTTCCCACTAACTGAGCAGGAGCTGGGCACCTTGAAAAATTATATTGATGAGAACTTAAAGAAAGGGTTAATTCGCCCCTCCACATCTCCAGCTGGTGCAGGCATCTTCTTTGTGGAGAAGAAGGATCACTCCCTACGCCCCTGTATCGACTACCGGGAACTAAACAAAATCACCATCAAGAACAGATACCCGTTACCCTTAGTACCTGAATTATTTCAAAGACTGGGAACCGCAAAAGTTTTCACCAAGTTGGATCTCCGCGGGGCGTATAACTTAATTCGCATAAGAGAAGGGGATGAGTGGAAGACGGCCTTTCGTACTCGATTTGGGCACTTCGAGTACCTTGTCATGCCCTTTGGCCTGTGTAACGCGCCAGCAACCTTCCAACACTTCGTCAATGACATCTTCCGTGACTTCCTGGACCTCTATGTCATAGTCTATCTGGACGATATCCTGATTTTTTCCGCTTCTCTGGCCGACCACCACAGGCATGTACGAAATGTTCTCACCCGACTTAGGCAAAATGGGCTCTATGCCAAACTCGAAAAATGCGAATTTGAGCTTCAATGCATTCAGTTCCTGGGCCTGATCATCTCCCCTGAGGGTATCAAGATGGATCCCCAAAAGGTATCTGCTATCCTGGACTGGCCTGCACCCATAGATAAGAAAGGGGTACAACGCTTTATTGGTTTTGCCAATTTCTATAGGAAATTCATAAAAGGATTCTCCTTGATAATCGCTCCCATTACTGAACTCACCAGACAAGGAAGCCGATTTTGCTGGACTCCTAAGGCACAGTCGGCCTTCGAGGAACTGAAAGCTCTATTTACCTCAGCCACCATTCTGAAGCATCCCAACCCAGCTCTACCGTTCGTGTTAGAAGTTGACGCATCCGAAATTGTGGTAGGAGCTGTGCTCTCACAACGACAAGGCACCAAAGCTCTTCTGTACCCTGTGGGGTTTTTCTCACGTAAACTTTCATCTTCTGAGAGAAATTACGATGTGGGAGATCAAGAACTTCTGGCTATTAAAGCAGCTTTAGAGGAATGGCGTTACCTTCTGGAGGGTGCTGCTTATCCCATCCTGGTCTACACGGACCATAAAAACTTAGAATACCTGAGAACGGCTAAGAGGCTAAAACCCCTGCAGGCCAGATGGGCAATTTTTTTTCTCGATTTCAGTTCCACATCACCCGGACCCGGATCCAAAAATGTTAAGTCTGACGCACTTTCAAGGATGTTCCATGATTCGGAAGAAACCTTACCTCCAGATACCATCCTTCCCCCTGGAAATTTCTTGCTTCTACAAGAAGATCTAGTCTCTCAAATCAGACAGGCATCTATGGGGATGACGCTACCCGCTGGGGCCTGTGCCAAGGATGGCCTGTTTTGGTATGAAAACAAGATTGCGGTCCCTGAAGAACTAAGGGTACAGGTATTGGAACTTTGTCATTATCATAAACTGGCTGGACATTTTGGCACACGAAAAACAAGTGATCTGGTACAGCGTACCTTCTGGTGGCCTCACCTTATTAGGGATTGTAAAAAGTTTGTTGATTCCTGCAATACTTGCGCCAGAAGCAAGAACAGCTGTGCTAGGGCCTGGGGACTATTGAAACCTCTCCCAGTCCCAGAGAGACCATGGAGTATGACCTCAATGGACTTTGTCGTTGAACTCCCCCCATCAGAAGGCTTTTCCTCCATCTTTGTCGTGGTAGACAGATTGTCTAAAATGGCTCATTTCCTTCCAATAAAGGGTACTCCATCGGCTACGGAGACAGCCAATATTTTCATTAAGGAAGTTGTCAGGTTACATGGAGTTCCAAAGAATATAGTTTCTGACCCTGGTGTCCAGTTCACCTCCAGATTCTGGAAGGCCCTCTGTGGCTCCTTGGAAATTGAATTGGCATTCTCCTCAGCCTACCATCCCCAATCAAATGGGCAAACTGAGAGGACGAATCAAACTCTGGAGCAATATCTCCGCTGTTTTTCTGCCTTCTCCCAGGATGATTGGGCCTCCTTACTCCCTATTGCGGAGTTTTCTTACAACAATTCCTTGCATTCAGCTACCAACCAGACTCCATTCTATGCCAACTACGGCTTTCATCTGTCCTTTTTGCCTGGGTCAATACCTGAGTGTTCTGTTCGTGCAGTAGCTGAAACCCTGAATTTCTTCTCAGTAAACAACAGACTATTACAGGATACCATGGCCAAGGCCCAAGAAGGTTACAAGAAAATGTTTGATAAAAAGAGGCGTGTAGAACTTGTGTTGGAACCCGGCAACCCAGTATGGTTATATGTGGGGAATGTTATTCCTCCCCTGATGAAGCCACGTGACCCGTGATGCCACGCGTAGGGAAGGCACCGCCCACTGTCAGCAGTGTACGAGTTCGCCGCTCGTCTGGATGCATTGTACCGTTTACAGTTTACTGTGTGAATACCCTGTATGATGTTTAAGTTGAATAAAGCCTGATTTTAACTTTGAAATACTACACTATATGGGACTTTATTCTCTCCACTTTACCATGTTGCTCTACTATGGATCTGAGGTCTGATTAATGACAGCACAGCACCTAGGACCCCCCTGCACAGGAGATACCAATAGCGTTTGCTGTTCTATGCTGTAACCTCAGTATAGTGAGGTAAGAGGCCATTACCCACCATTAGAGGATCGCTGCATGGTGATAATTCTAATATACACCTCACAGTCACCACTCTTCTGAAGCTATTTAAACCCAGCTGTTATTTGCACATCGTGATTGTTTTATAACACCAAGGAAGCACTGAAGTTGCCGTTTACTGCACAAAGTCACTTTTATTTGAACTTCATGTTTTGAATTTGAAGCACCCCCTGTGGACAGTTGGTCACTCACTGCATGATGCACTATTATATAGATCACTTTGACTATTCATGATAACATTGTATGGTTTTTTAAAAATATTTGTTTTTGGCTTTTTGAAATTGAAGTTTCTAGCCACATCTTTGAACCACGATTGATTATATTATATTTATTTCCGTACTTATATTGACAGCTATTTTGTATTGATTTTAGTATTTTAGAGGCAATCACTAGCATATTTGAGTAATTTATTTGATATAATTATTGATTCATTTATTTCAACACATACCTCATTGCTTCACTTTATTGTGTTACCCAGTACCACACATATTCTTTTGTGTTAGGTTCCAATTATATATATATATATATATATATATACTTATTTTTTACTGGCACCCATCACTAGGACGTCTACACAGTGCCACATCACTCGTCGGGTTGAATTCTCACCCCATATCATAATGCAGACAGGAGCCCACACCCGGTACACCCAGCTATTTTAGTTTACCTCAGGATTAGCGCAGCACCAACCCCCACCATTTCCAGTATGGTTATAAATAAGAAAAATGCAGCGTATACTACATGAGTGAATAATCAAAACAACTAAAATGGTGAAGGTGCTAAAAATATTAACAAGCCAAAGGTGAATAAAACGTAAAGTCCATATATGAATGTGAAAGTCCCACTACACAGGAAATGGGGGTACTCCAGGAGATGATGATATTCGGATGGTTGTCAGAAATCACCTTGCATCCCAACCAGACCTCTCCACTGGACAAACCAATAGGCAGAAATAAACAGAGAGACTCTTACCAGATCCTGTGGATTCCCATGTCAGCGACAGGGAATCGCATGCGCTGTATGCCACCAAAGACGTGGAGTAGAAGGTCTTGGCACTCGGATCCTTTGGGCTGCAGTCTGCCTGGATCTCCAGGAACCACCAGATAGGTCTTCACAGTGGGCAGACAAGGCGTGGATCAGGAAGGCCAAAAAAATCGCTTGTGGAGCAGTTGGAGGCACTAGACCTCATTCAGGGAATGTAAAAAGAAAAAAGATATGCTCCACATAGTGCAGGTAAAAAAAGAGATGTTTTTATTGATAAAACAACCATATAAAAATAAAAATGGGATCACGATAAATAAAAACAAATGGGCAACATGGAGAGTAGTATATGAGCCCGACGTGTTTCGACCTAGGGGTCTTCAAAAGGGGCATAGACCACCCACTCCAGGTTGCCATATATATATAACTAAAATGATCTAGAAAGGACAAATCACATTGTGTGTAAAACGAGCCATTTCATTGGGTGAGTGTGATCACCTGACTTCATTAAACAACAGACCTTAATAATCTATTCATTATACCTAGAAATTGATTGAATGTCCATTTAATAGGTGATGATTAATATAAATAAACCGCCCAACAAACCAAAACGACCTGAAAATCCCCATGATGACTATGAAAGAACTTCTTATTAGGCTGTTTGTATATATTACTCCTCTGCTGACAGTGCAGAACATTGTTCCGCCCTGTCTGCAAGAGGAGCCAATCATGAGGGGATTGTCAAAAAGTGCTGGGTGAAACAGCCAATAAACGGCTGACTATAGATCTGCCCCTATCGCCGTCGAACGGCGTATCAAGCACACGAGAGGAATGACGTCACGTCCGCCAGCGTGCCCAGTGCACGTGACTCAGGCAACCAATCGGAGAGCCGGTATAGAACCCCGCTCTGCCAATCGTAATGCATGTAAATAACACAGGGATGTGACATAGAGCTTTGAAACTCGCCCAGCGTCCCAGCTCCCTCAAATAACAGCCTACGGCTGCCTATTGTGGAAAACTGCCTACTCTAACTGATCAGTTACGGACTAATCAGAATTGGGGTATTGTTAGAGACCCGGAAGTGGAAACCTGGGTCATCAAACAGGAAGCTCTTCAAATGGGGACACCAAAGTAGAAAATACAAGGAAATGAGAGCAAAAAGTGACCCACTCGATATGTAAAAATACTATAACAATATATAGAATCATTTTTTGGGGTATCTAGGGATTATAAATACATGTTTATTTTTCACTTTTTTGATCTAGTCACGTCTGTATTCAGCTCACTGGCTGGATAAGAGTGTCTGGCATCTCCCCACCTGGGGATCAGCACCACTATTTCATCCTTGTGGTGAATTCGGTTTACATATATTCTATTGTTAAGTGGCAGCTTTGGTAGGGGTCTGACATTCAAAAACGCGGAGGTGGTAATACAGGTCTGGGATGACGTAATTTGTACCTGGTTATCTTCAGTTTCTAATATATAGAAACTATAATGTATATAGAAAAAAACAAATATATCCTACATATATCATACTCTCCATATGATTGGCATCTGAAAAGTGAATAATCAATAAACAATATTCTATAAAATTTAAGAAATCAGTTTCTGAATGAAAATCGAACATTTGAACAAATATTGGTGGGGTTGGAATAAAATATGAAAAAGTGTATAAACGTAACCATGTGAAAAAAACTGAAATTCAAGATTGATTGATAAAGGAGTTGAGGTCCCACTCCACGTTCAAACCGAACGGGAAGTAGGACCTCAACTCGTATATCCAGTAGGTCTCGAGGCGTGACACCCCTCGAAGAGGAGACTCTTCCCTCCAATGAAGGACAAATTTGTCTATTACTTGGAATAGAGTCCCTGTAGGGTCTTTATTATGACATTCTAAATAGTGACGAGGTACTGTATGTTTGCTCTTGCCTTTCTTGATACCTGCCACATGTTCATTGACTCGGATGGAAAAAGTCCTAATGGTGCGGCTGACATACTGTTTATGACAAGGGCAAGTCACTAAATAAACAATATATTGTGAAGAGCAAGTTGTAAAATGCTTCATATGGTATATCTGAAAGGTGACCATGGATTTAAACGTGGTACTCTTTTGTCTACCTCCAATGTTATGGAGACAGACTTTACATTTGCGGCAAGGGAAACTTTTTTAGGGGAATCCATTATGTTCGGAGCGATCTGTCCTTGAATGGACCGTGCTCCCCTAAAGACAACAGCCACCCGTTCCGGTAGAACCGAACCAAGGAGATTGTCGTTTAGGAGCACTTTCCAATGTTTCTTGAGTATGGCTCTAATTAGTTTGGATTGAGTAGAGTGAGTAGTGAAAAAAGACCATTTGTGCATAGGTTCAGCTGCAGTTTTCACACGTTCTGTCAAAGTGGATCCTCTATCTGTGGATAATGCTCTATTGAATTCCTCATCTAAATGATTCGGATCATAACACTTTTCAATAAATCGGTCTCTCAGGACCTGTGCCTGTGACTGGAAATCCGTGGTTCTAGTGCAGTTGCGCCGTAGTCTCAGAAATTGGCTACGGGGGACAGACTTGAGCCATTGTTCCTGATGACAACTGTCGACCGGAATAAATCCATTCCGGTCTGTGGCTTTAAAGTACGTGCGGAACTCTAGATGTTTTTCTACTACAAAGATTTCCAGATCTAGAAAATGTACTCTAGTAGAACTGGCCTCATAACTCAAGGATATCCCTCTGTCGTTGGTATTAAGGACGGTCATAAAGGCATCTAGCGATGCACGGTCGCCATCCCATAGGAAGAGGATGTCGTCTATGTACCGGACCCAGAGAGTCAACTCAGGTCTCTGGGCCGCATAGACGACATCCGCTTCCCACTGGGCCATGAAGAGGTTGGCGAGGCTGGGGGCAAACTTGGCCCCCATAGCCACGCCCCTCTTCTGCAAGAAAAACTGGTTATGAAACCAAAAATAGTTGTGTTCAGTCGCAAATTTGAGTAATTGCATAATAAAATTGCGCTGAAGGGAAGGGAGCTTAATGTCTCTGAAGAGATGTTTCTCAACTGCCTCAAAACCCAAATGATGCGGAATGTACAGTGCTGCCACATCCGCTGTGACTAAAAGCATCCTTTCTGAAAAAGAAACTGATTCCAATAATCTTATGGTGTCCCTGGTGTCTTTAAGGTATGATGGGGAGGAGCAAACCAACGGCTGCAAGTAAAAATCAACATATTTTCCAATGCGAGCCATGACCGAATTAATCCCACTGACAATAGGTCTGCCAGGGGGATTAACCGGGTCCTTATGGACTTTGGGGAGATAATATATGGCTGGGATGCGCGGAACTTGGGGGACTAGAAAACATTTTTCTTTTTTGTTTATAATCCCCAGTGCGAATCCCTCATCTATTAATTCCCCCAAGGCTTTTTTAAAAGCCATGGTAGAGTCAGCAGGAATGGCACTATACGTGTTAGAATCATTGAGGAATCTATACATCTCTTTGAAGTAGTCTGCCTTATCGAGGACTACAATCCCGCCACCCTTATCCGCGGGGCGGATTAGAAGGTTCTTTTTCTCGCATAGTGATCTGAGACCATTTTTAATGTCAGGTTTAACATGGAGACGTTTCTTTTGTTCTGTTAATTTTTCTAGATCTCCCAGGACAAGATTTTTAAAAACTTGAATGGAGGGTGCTAGAGAACCTGGAGGGTTAAATAAAGATGGATTGGACAATCCTGAATGGACCACCTGCACATCAGAAGAGATGGTATCTGTGGGTTGTGAACATATACGAGTGTTGGGGGGAACCATAAGGGTTCGTATAGATGTGATCCCATGACTTTGTGGATCCCATAGGAGGTCTAGTGAGAAAGTTGTATACTCAACTTACGTGTGAATTTAAGAACGTCAATAAAAGTAGAAAATTTATTGAGAGGTCTGGGAGGGACAAATTTAAGTCCTCTGTCGAGGACAGACTTCTCGGCCTCAGTCAAAATGACAGAACTCAAATTAAAAATGCCCTTCCCCTTTATGTTCTTTTTCTTTTGGCATTGGACCCTCCACCCACCTCGAGACCCTCTTTTCTTTCTAAATGTCCCGGATGTCCCTCTGTGGCTCTCTGAAAATCCAAAGGATGACTGGGACCGGGCCAGTTTTGGTTATAATTAAATGGGGATCTGTGATAATAATCCTCATCTCTCTCTTGGTAGGCATAGGTGTCTCGATGTGTGTCATAAGGAACATTATCTCTAAGAGGGGTAAAACAGTTGCTCACATGAATAGGAGTATGATAACTATATTCCTGATTTGGATGTTGTGGTACACGATGACCCTGTGGAGGACCGTAATATGGAGGGGGGCCCCTTGAGTTACTTTTCTGTTGCGAATCAATGGGGTACCCCCTGGGGGGACCTCTCCACCCGGGGGCTCCTCCCCTGGGATTGCGAGATGGAGGAGGGCCTCGAGGGGGTCTGGAGAGTCCTTGTTCTGGGCCTTGTCTCCTAGATACAGACTCCTTAGCCACTGGTTGAGGTGCTGGTTGATAAACTAGTGTTCTATCTGTATAGGCCGCCAAATTAGAGCCATACTCAAGAAACATTGGAAAGTGCTCCTAAACGACAATCTCCTTGGTTCAGTTCTACTGGAACGGGTGGCTGTTGTCTTTAGGGGAGCACGGTCCATTCAAGGACAGATCGCTCCAAACATAATAGATCCCCCTAAAAAAGTTTCCTTCTTTCAGGAATGCAAGGGTTATTACCCTTGCCGCAAATGTAAAGTCTGTCTCCATAACATTGGAGGTAGACAAAAGAGTACCACGTTTAAATCCATGGTCACCTTTCAGATATACCATATGAAGCATTTTACAACTTGCTCTTCACAATATATTGTTTATTTAGTGACTTGCCCTTGTCATAAACAGTATGTCGGCCGCACCATTAGGACTTTTTCCATCCGAGTCAATGAACATGTGGCAGGTATCAAGAAAGGCAAAAGCAAACATACAGTACCTCGTCACTATTTAGAATGTCATAATAAAGACCCTACAGGGACTCTATTCCAAGTAATAGACAAATTTGGCCCTCATTGGAGGGGAGAGTCTCGTCCTCGAGGGGTGTCACGCCTCGAGACCTACTGGATATACGAGTTGAGGTCCTACTTCCCGTTCGGTTTGAACGTGGAGTGGGACCTCAACTCCTTTATCAATCAATCTTGAATTTCAGTTTTTTTCACATGGTTACATTTATACACTTTTTCATATTTTATTCCAACCCCACCAATATTTGTTCAAATGTTCAATTTTCATTCAGAAACTGATTTCTTAAGTTTTATAGAATATTGTTTATTGATTATTCACTTTTCAGATGCCAATCATATGGAGAGTATGATATATGTAGGATATATTTGTTTTTTTCTATATACATTATAGATTCTATATATTTTTCATATCGAGTGGGTCACTTTTTGCTCTCATTTCCATGTATTTTCTACTTTGGTGTCCCCATTTGAAGAGCTTCCTGTTTGATGATCCAGGTGTTCACTTCCGGGTCTCTAACAATACCCCAATTCTGATTAGTCCGTAACTGATCAGTTAGAGTAGGCACTTTTCCACAATAGGCAGCCGTAGGCTGTTATTTGAGGGAGCTGGGATGCTGGGCGAGTTTCAAAGGTCTACGTCACATCCCTGTGTTATTTACATGCATTACGATTGGCAGAGCGGGGTTCTATACCGGCTCTCCGATTGGTTGCCTGAGTCACGTGCGCCGGGCACGCCGGCGGACGTGACGTCATTTCTTTTGTGTGCTTGATACGCCGTTCGACGGCGATAGGGGCAGATCTATAGTCAGCCGTTTATTGGCTGTTTCACCCAGCACTTTTTGACAATCCCCTCATGATTGGCTCCTCTTGCAGACAGGGGGGAACAATGCTCTGCACTGTCAGCAGAGGAGTAATATATACAAACAGCCTAATAAGAAGTTCTTTCATAGTCATCATGGGGATTTTCAGGTCGTTTTGGTTTGTTGGGTGGTTTATTTATATTAATCATCACCTATTAAATGGACATTCAATCAATTTTTAGGTATAAATGAATAGATTATTAAGGTCTGTTGTTTAATGAAGTCAGGTGATCACACTCACCCAATGAAATGGCTCGTTTTACACACAATGTGATTGGTCCTTTCTAGATCATTTTAGTTATATATATATATATGGCAACCTGGAGTGGGTGGTCTATGCCCCTGTTGAAGACCCCTAGGTCGAAACGCGTCGGGCTCATATACCACTCTCCATGTTGCCCATTTGTTTTTATTTATCGTGATCACGTTTTTATTTTTATACGGTTGTTTTATCAATAAAAACACCTCTTTTTTACCTGCACTATGTGGAGCATATCTTTTTTCTTTTTACATTCCCTGAATGAGGTCTAGTGCCTCCAACTGCTCCACAAGTGATTTTTTTGGCCTTCCTGATCCACGCCTTGTCTGCCCACTGTGAAGACCTATCTGGTGGTTCCTGGAGATCCAGGCAGACTGCAGTCCAAAGGCTCTGAGTTGCCAAGACCTTCTACTCCACGTCTTTGGTGGCATACTGTGCATGCGATTCCCTGTCGCTGACATGGGAATCCACGGGATCTGGTAAGAGTCTCTCTGTTTATTTATGCCTATTGGTTTGTCCAGTGGAGAGGTCTGGTCAGGATGCAAGGTGATTTCTGACAACCATCCGAATATCATCTCCTGGAGTACCCCCATTTCCTGTGTAGTGGGACTTTCACATTCATATATGGACTTTACGTTTTATTCACCTTTGGCTTGTTAATATTTTTAGCACCTTCACCATTTTAGTTGTTTTGATTATTCACTCATGTAGTATGCGCTGCATTTTTCTTATTTATGTTCACTGTTTTTGTCAGACCGTATGCAGCAGCTCTTGTTAGCGGTACCAGTTAGCGCGGTGTTTCACATTTATTTTTGACACTGTTTATTGACTTTATATACACTGCAGCTTTCACCCTTTATTAACCTTGAAATATAGGTTACATTTTACTTTCCATATGGATGTGTTTGAATATAGGACCTCTAGGTCCCTTAACACAGAAGGTGTTTTCACTAATATTAATCCCAACTCTGAAATGGGTGGCATTTTTGTCAGATTAAAAAATTTGATGATTAGTGAACTTCACCTTCAGTGGGACACAGCTTTCCTTGAGCAATACATCAAGGAGCAGATGGTCTCCCGTGGTCTTAGATGGGATATTCATCCCCAACAGGATGAACTAGACCTCGAATCATGGTATAAATATTTCAACGAAGTAGGGATCAAGCTACTTGGGTATCTCGTTGAAAAGAAAAGGATCAGTTTGTCCCTCATAGATATCGAAATCAAAGAGTTGAGAGACAAACTGATTCCTTTTAAGACCTCCACGGATAACATTTCTTTATCCAACAATTTAAGAAGTGTTTTAGAAAAAGAAGAGAAGGACCAACGCAATTAAAACAAAAAAAATATAATAGGGACTACACTGACTATACCACCCATTTGGTTTTCAACTGGCAGAAGAAGCTTAATACTTCCTCTTCCAGTTGGGAACCCCCAACTATGGAAACCTCCACTGTTTCTGCGGCCTATACAGATAGAACGCTAGTTTATCAACCAGCACCTCAACCAGTGGCTAAGGAGTCTGTATCTAGGAGACAAGGCCCAGATCAAGGACTCTCCAGACCCCTTCGAGGCCCTCCTCC
Organism: Lithobates septentrionalis; assembly: GCA_037952835.1. NCBI lineage: Eukaryota > Metazoa > Chordata > Amphibia > Anura > Ranidae > Lithobates > Lithobates septentrionalis. The sequence continues at coordinate 1,010,225 of JBBDGP010000685.1, read as the reverse complement.
ATCTCGCAATCCCAGGGGAGGAGCCCCCGGGTGGAGAGGTCCCCCCAGGGAGTACCCCATTGATTCGCAACAGAGAAGTAACTCAAGAGGCCCCCTCCATATTACGGTCCTCCACAGGGTCATCGTGTACCACAACATCCAAATCAGGAATATAGTTATCATACTCCTATTCGTGTGAGCAACCGTTTTACCCCTCTTAGAGATAATGTTCCTTATGACACACATCGAGACACCTATGCCTACCAAGAGAGAGATGAGGATTATTATCACAGATCCCCATTTAATTATAACCAAAACTGGCCTGGTCCCAGTCATCCTTTGGATTTTCAGAGAGCCACAGACGGACATCCGGGACATTTAGAAAGAAAAGAGGGTCTCGAGGGGGGAGGAGGGTCCAATGCCAAAAGAAAAAGAACATAAAGGGGAAGGGCATTTTTAATTTGAGTTTTGTCATTTTGACTGAGGCCGAGAAGTCTGTCCTCGACAGAGGACTTAAATTTGTCCCTCCCAGACCTCTCAATAAATTTTCTACTTTTATTGACGTTCTTAAATTCACACGTAAGTTGAGTATACAACTTTCTCACTAGACCTCCTATGGGATCCACAAGTCCTGGGATCACATCTATACGAACCCCTATGGTTCCCCCCAACACTCATATATGTTCACAACCCACAGATACCATCTCTTCTGATGTGCAGGTGGTCCATTCAGGATTGTCCAATCCATCTTTATTTAACCCTCCAGGTTCTCTAGCACCCTCCATTCAAGTTTTTAAAAATCTTGTCCTGGGAGATCTAGATAAATTAACAGAACAAAAGAAACATCTCCATGTTAAACCTGACATTAAAAATGGTCTCAGATCACTATGCGAGAAAATGAACCTTCTAATCTGCCCCGCGGATAAGGGTGGCGGGATTGTAGTCCTCGATAAGGCAGACTACTTCAAAGAGATGTATAGATTCCTCAATGATTCTAACACGTATAGTCCCATTCCTGCTGACCCTACCATGGCTTTTAAAAAAGCCTTGGGGGGATTAATAGATGAGGGATTCGCACTGGGGATTATAAACAAAAAAGAAAAATTTTTACTAGTCCCCCAAGTTCCGCGCATCCCAGCCATATATTATCTCCCCAAAGTCCATAAGGACCTGGTTAATCCCCCTGGCAGACCTGTTGTCAGCGGGATTAATTCTGTCATGGCTCGCATTGGAAAATATGTTGATTTTTACTTGCAGCCGTTGGTTTGCTCCACCCCGTCATACCTTAAAGACACCAGGGACACCATAAGATTATTGGAATCAGTTTCTTTTTCAGAAGGGATGCTTTTAGTCACAGCGGATGTGGCAGCACTGTACACGTGCATTCCGCATCATTTTGGTTTTGAGGCAGTTGAGAAACAACTCTTCAGAGACAATAAGCTCCCTTCCCTTCAGCGCAATTTTATTATGCAATTACTCAAATTTGCGACTGAACACAACTATTTTTGGTTTCATAACCAGTTTTTCTTGCAGAAGAGGGGCGTGGCTATGGGGGCCCCCAGCCTCGCCAACCTCTTCATGGCCCAGTGGTGAAGAGGATGTCGTCTATGCGGCCCAGAGACCTGAGTTGACTCTCTGGGCCAGGTACATAGACGACATCCTCTTCCTATGGGATGGCGACCGTGCATCGCTAGATGCCTTTATGACCGTCCTTAATACCAACGACAGAGGGATATCCTTGAGTTATGAGGCCAGTTCTACTAGAGTACATTTTCTAGATCTGGAAATCTTTGTAGTAGAAAAACATCTAGAGTTCCGCACGTACTTTAAAGCCACAGACCGGAATGGATTTATTCCGGTCGACAGTTGTCATCAGGAACAATGGCTCAAGTCTGTCCCCCGTAGCCAATTTCTGAGACTACGGCGCAACTGCACTAGAACCACGGATTTCCAGTCACAGGTCCTGAGAGACCGATTTATTGAAAAGGGTTATGATCCGAATCATTTAGATGAGGAATTCAATAGAGCATTATCCACAGATAGAGGATCCACTTTGACAGAACGTGTGAAAACTGCAGCTGAACCTATGCACAAATGGTCTTTTTTCACTACTCACTCTACTCAATCCAAACAAATTAGAGCCATACTCAAGAAACATTGGAAAGTGCTCCTAAACGACAATCTCCTTGGTTCGGTTCTACCGGAACGGGTGGCTGTTGTCTTTAGGGGAGCACGGTCCATTCAAGGACAGATCGCTCCGAACATAATAGATCCCCCTAAAAAAGTTTCCCTTGCCGCAAATGTAAAGTCTGTCTCCATAACATTGGAGGTAGACAAAAGAGTACCACGTTTAAATCCATGGTCACCTTTCAGATATACCATATGAAGCATTTTACAACTTGCTCTTCACAATATATTGTTTATTTAGTGACTTGCCCTTGTCATAAACAGTATGTCGGCCGCACCATTAGGACTTTTTCCATCCGAGTCAATGAACATGTGGCAGGTATCAAGAAAGGCAAAAGCAAACATACAGTACCTCGTCACTATTTAGAATGTCATAATAAAGACCCTACAGGGACTCTATTCCAAGTAATAGACAAATTTGTCCCTCATTGGAGGGGAGAGTCTCGTCTTCGAGGGGTGTCACGCCTCGAGACCTACTGGATATACGAGTTGAGGTCCTACTTCCCGTTCGGTTTGAACGTGGAGTGGGACCTCAACTCCTTTATCAATCAATCTTGAATTTCTGTTTTTTTTCACATGGTTACGTTTATACACTTTTTCATATTTTATTCCAACCCCACCAATATTTGTTCAAATGTTCGATTTTCATTCAGAAACTGATTTCTTAAATTTTATAGAATATTGTTTATTGATTATTCACTTTTCAGATGCCAATCATATGGAGAGTATGATATATGTAGGATATATTTGTTTTTTTTCTATATACATTATAGATTCTATATATTGTTATAGTATTTTTACATATCGAGTGGGTCACTTTTTGCTCTCATTTCCATGTATTTTCTACTTTGGTGTCCCCATTTGAAGAGCTTCCTGTTTGATGACCCAGGTGTCCACTTCCGGGTCTCTAACAATACCCCAATTCTGATTAGTCCGTAACTAATCAGTTAGAGTAGGCATTTTTCCACAATAGGCAGCCGTAGGCTGTTATTTGAGGGAGCTGGGACGCTGGGCGAGTTTCAAAGCTCTACGTCACATCCCTGTGTTATTTACATGCATTACAATTGGCAGAGCGGGGTTCTATACCGGCTCTCCGATTGGTTCACCCAGCACTTTTTGACAATCCCCTCATGATTGGCTCCTCTTGCAGACAGGGCGGAACAATGCTCTGTACTGTCAGCAGAGGAGTAATATATACAAACAGCCTAATAAGAAGTTCTTTCATAGTCATCATGGGGATTTTCAGGTCATTTTGGTTTGTTGGGTGGTTTATTTATATTAATCATCACCTATTAAATGGACAGTCAATCAATTTCTAGGTATAATGAATAGATTATTAAGGTCTGTTGTTTAATGAAGTCAGGTGATCACACTCACCCAATGAAATGGCTCGTTTTACACACAATGTGATTGGTCCTTTCTAGATCATTTTAGTTATATATATATGGCAACCTGGAGTGGGTGGTCTATGCCCCTGTTGAAGACCCCTAGGTCGAAACGCGTCGGACTCATATACCACTCTCCATGTTGCCCATTTGTTTTTATTTATCGTGATCACGTTTTTATTTTTATACGGTTGCTTTATCAATAAGAACACTTCTTTTTTACCTGCACTATGTGGAGCATATCTTTTTTCTTTTTACATTCCCTGAATGAGGTCTAGTGCCTCCAACTGCTCCACAAGCGATTTTTTTGGCCTTCCTGATCCACACCTTGTCTGCCCACTGTGAAGACCTATCTGGTGGTTCCTGAGATCCAGGCAGACTGCAGCCCAAAGGACCTGAGTGCCAAGACCTTCTACTCCACGTCTTTGGTGGCATACTGCGCATGCGATTCCCTGTCGCTGATATGGAAATCCACGGGATCTGGTAAGAGTCTCTCTGTTTATTTCTGCCTATTGGTTTGTCCAGTGGAGAGGTCTGGTCAGGATGCAAGGTGATTTCTGACAACCATCCGAATATCATCATCTCCTGGAGTACCCCCATTTCCTGTGTAGTGGGACTTTCACATTCATATATGGACTTTACGTTTTATTCACCTTTGGCTTGTTAATATTTTTAGCACCTTCACCATTTTAGTTGTTTTGATTATTCACTCATGTAGTATGTGCTGCATTTTTCTTATTTATGTTCACTGTTTTTGTCAGAACGTATGCAGCAGCTCTTGTTAGCGGTACCAGTTAGCGCGGTGTTTCACATTTATTTTTAACCCAGTATGGTTATCTACCGCCAATCTGAAGTTGGCGTGCCCATCTAAGAAACTAGGCCCTATGTTCCTGGGTCCCTTCTTGGTAAGGAGGAAAATTACCAATGTCGCTTACGAGCTTGACCTGCCTAATTCTCTGAAGGTGCACCCGGTCTTCCACGTGTCTCTCTTGAAGCCGGTTACCCCCAATTCTTTTGTTGGCCGTAGTGTCGGTCCACCCAAACCCATTCTTGTGGACAACGAGGAGGAGTTCGAAGTGGAAGCAATCCTAGACTGCAGAAGGAGGCGTAATCAAACCCAATACCTCATAAAGTGGAAAGGATACGGCCCTGAAGAGAACTCATGGGAACCAGAAGACAATTTGCATGCCAGAGAACTCTTGCAGGCTTTCAAAGACTAGCATGCCTCCAAGTTAGCCCAATTGGGCATCCGGTGTCTGCCCTTAAGGGGGGGCACTGTCAAAGAGGTTACCTGGTTGGGCGTCGTTGCACGCGGGGGCGCGTTGGTGCACACGTTCCTGTGGGTGCTCGGGCGCCTGCCTCCATAGGCACTGGTGTTGGCGTTCCGGCTGGCCATGGTTGACGCGGTGGTGCCCAGGCGCGCGCGTTCACGTTAGCGCGCGTCTGCCTATGGGCGCTGTTCGGCGTTTGCCTGGTGGTGCTGGTGTGCGCACCGCTGTCCGGGGGCGCGCTCGGGCGCGTGCGGGTGCGCGGGCGCCTGTGCGTAACAGCGCGCACACGTGTGCGGCGTTTTGCGCCAATCAGCCCATTTAGGCTTTCCTCTCCCTCTGATCGGTGCTGCCTGATCAACAGCTCCCGTGCCTAGTTTCCGTTGCCTGTTCCTTGTTCCTGTGTTCCTGTGCTCTGATCTGTTGACAACCTGGCTTGCCTTTTGGACTCTCCTGACTTCCGCCTGCATCTGACCCTGGCTTGTTTGACCCCGCTTCTGCCTGCTCCTCCTGCACCTCCGCTGCCCGCCTGTTGCCGAACCCTGCCTGTGTGTGACCAGTCTATAGCTCCTGCTCAGCATCCGTTGCCTGTGCCCTTGATTACCATCTGCTGTTTGGAGACTTCCTGCTTCCGGAATCCGGACTCCTACACAGGCTCTCATACCACTCCGAACTCGTGTGCTTCCTGTCTCCTCTACCAGGGGCCGCGAGTCGGATACGTAAGGGAGCCTACCCTCTGCCCAAGCGGACTCACCGGTCTGGTAAGTGAGAGACCTGACAACTGCGTCCTCTGCACAGTGTGCACCTAAAGCTACCTGAAGACAATTGCTGTTGTTCTGATCCTATTTATACTACAGGCAGGCAGCTACGTTATTTACAGTTAGTGTACTGTGTCCTCTGCACAGTGTGCACCTAAAGCTATCTGAAGAAAATTAGTGGTGTTCTTCTGATCCTATTAGTACCACAGGCAGGCAGCTGCAGTATTTACAGTTAGTGTAGTGCGTCCTCTGCACAGTGTGCACCTAAAGCTACCTGAAGACAATTGCTGTTGTTCTGATCCTATTAATACCACAGGCAGGCAGCTACAGCATTTATAGTTAGTGTACTGCGTCCTCTGCACAGTGTGCACCTAAAGCTACGTGAAGACAACTTCTGGTGTTCTCATACTAATAATACTACAGGCAGGCAGTTGATTCTGCTAGCTGCAGTATCAGTATATATATACATTCCAGCTTTGTGCAGCTACATCTCACTGCAGGCCATTAGTATGTCTGGAAGGCCAACAAGGAGAGGCAGACAGTCACAAGCCTATAAAAGAGGCTCTGTGTCTAGAGGCAACAGTGCTGGTCGTGGACACGGTGCATGCTCATCGGCACATCCTCCTCATCCTCTCTCACCCAGGCTCAGGGTACTTTATGTGGCAAAGCAGCTGCCAACGCGGCCTCTTCCCTCGGCTCAATGGAATCAGTCACTCCTTCCCTAGCCCCACCATGTCCTCCTGAGGAGTCCCCCGAACTGTTTGGTACATACTCCAGGAGGATGCCCAGCATTTTGAAGGCTCCGATGATGGTACCCAGCTAGAGGAAGGCAGTAACATGAGCCCAGAGAGAGGGGGTGTCCAAGAAGGACAGCAATCTGGCAGTTATGTTCCCCCAGCTGCAGCATACTGCAAGGTTTGCTCCAGTGATGAGGAGAGAGGGGATGATGAGGTCACTGACTACACTGGGGTGCCTGATAGGAGAGAGGAGGAGGAGGAGGCACATCTCCAAGGAGGCAGGATGCCCTCCAGGGGCCAGCTTAAGGGCAGCACACTGACTGCATCACACCGCAGAGCTCCACATGTGCAGGGTGCTGCTGTCTCTGCGCGTTATTCCAAAAGTTCTTTGGTGTGGGCCTTTTTGAGATGAGTGCATCAGATCCCACCACTGCTATTTGCAACATATGTCTCAAGCGTATCTCACATGGCCAAAACATCACCAGCTTGGGCACCACATGCTTGATCAGACATATGTCGACCTGCCATGCAGTTAATTGGCAAGCGTACCTAAAAAACCTACACCAAAGAACAAAGCGGACCTCTCCTTGCTCCTCATCAGCTGGGATCTCCAACCCCACTATACCTTCAGTCCTCTCTGAAACCTGCACTGAGAGGAATGAAGGTGTAGAATTAGGTGTGTCACAGCCAAGTACTTGCGGGCAATCTGCTATTGGTACACTGACGTCAGATTGTACCAGGCAAATTTCCCTGCCCCAGCTGCTGCACCGCTGAAAGAAGTTCACTCCCAGCCATCCACATGCCTAGCGGTTGAATGCTAGCTTGACTAAATTCACTTCAACTGCTGCCTTTTCAGTTGGTAGACTCTGCCCCCTTCCGTGAGTTTGTGGAATGTGCGGTTCCTCAGTGGCAGGTTCCAAAACGCCACTTTTTCTCACGGAAGGCGATTCTGGCTCTCTACCGGCATGTGGAAGGCAATGTCTTTGCCTTGCTGGACAGGACGGTCAGCAGTAAGGTGCATATTACCGCTGACTCATGGTCCAGCAGGCATGGACAGGGATGTTACCTATCTTTCACCGTGCTCTGGGTGACTCTTCTGGCAGCTGGGAAGGATGCAGGACAGGGTACAGTGGAGTTGGAGGTTGTTCCGCCACCATGCCTCCAAAATTCTACTAGTGGTGATTCTGCCACACCTCTCTCCTTCACCCCCTCCACTTCTTCTTCCTTCATGGCCTCTTCCTGTGCTGATTTGTCCTCTGAACCAGCGGTGCTCCGTAAGCGTTCAAGGGGCTACGCAAGCACGCAGGCAAAAAGATGCCATGCGGTGCATGAGCTGGTGTGCTTGGGGGACAGGAGCCACACTGGGGCAGAGATTCTGTCAGCTCTGCAGGGGCAGGGTCAGAGGTGTTTGACGCCAGCTTAAGGCAGGTATGGTGGTTTGCGACAATGGCACCAACCTGCTCTCCGCCCTCCGACAGGGACAACTGACCCATGTGCCCTGTTTGGCTCACGTCCTTAACTTGGTGATGCAGCAGTTCTTGGGCAGGTACCCGGGCTTACAGGATGTCCTGAGACAGTCCTGAGAACCGCCTAATCTGTGACATGCCCACCAGGTGGAACTCAACATTGGCCATGCTGTAGCGGCTTCACAGGCAGCAGAGGGCCATCAATGAGTACCTATGCGACTATGGCACCAGGACAGGGTCAGGATACCTTGTTTTTTTTCCCCACGCCAGTGGGCTATGATCAGGGAAGCATGCACTGTCCTGTCACCATTTGAGGAGGCCACGAGGATGGTGAGCAGTGACAGTGCATGCATCAGTGACACTGTCCCTCTTGTCCACCTGTTGGAGCACACACTGCGTGGAATAATGGACAGGGCACTTGAGGCAGAACAGAGGGAGGAATAGGAGGACTTCCTTACCTCTCAAGCCCCCTTTTATCCAGACAGTGTTCCTGCGTGCCTGCCGATCACACAGGAAGAGGAGAAGGAGGAGGATTGTGTCAGCATGGAGGTGGAGCCTGGCACTCAGCATCAGCAGCAGTCTTCAAGGGATCATTTACAGTCCGAAGAAATCCATGGACTTGTACCTGGCTGGGAGCTGGTGGCTGCGGATCATGTCATCATTAGTGACCCAGAGGACTCTGGACCGAATGCCTCAGCAAACCTACGCTGCATGGTCTCCCTGATCCTGCAAAGCCTGCGGAAGGATCCTTGTATTCATGGTATCAAGGGGAGGGATGATTACTGGCTGGCAACCCTCCTTGATCCACGTTACAGGGGTAAGGTTGTGGACCTTATCTTGCCATCGCAGAGGGAGCAGAGGATGAAACATCTTCGGGAGGCCTTGCAGAAAGGTTTGTGCAACGCGTTTCCAGAGCCTGGGAGGTTACAATTTCCTGGTCCTCCTGGACAACGTGTTGCTGAGGCTTCGGTCAGTCACAGAAGGAGTGGTGGAGAAGGTTGCCGTCTGACCGATGCGTTCATACAATGTTTTAGTCCGCAGCCCCAAGGTCTGATCTGTTCCAGCAACCATCGCCAGCGTCTGATTCACATGGTGCAGGATTACCTAGGGGCAAGATCAGACTTGGACACCTTTCCCACCGAAAATCCTCTGGGTTACTGGTTCTTGAGGCTGGATCACTGGCCAGAGCTTGCACAGTATGCAATTGAGCTACTGGCCTGTCCTGCATCCGGCATTCTTTTGGAACGCACATTCAGTGCTGCTGGAGGCTTTGTAACCGATCACAGGGTGCGCCTATCCACCGAATCGGTCGATCGGTTGACCTTCATAAACATGAATCAGTCTTGGATCACCAGCTACCAAGCACCTGATGCTGATGTAACTGATTGATTTTTTTTTTTTTAATGTGAGATCCCTTCAAGACTGCCTATGCTGATGCTGAGTCACTATCCTGTTATGCTGAGTAGGGATGAGCCGAACACCCCCCTGTTCGGTTCGCACCAGAACATGCGAACAGGAAAAAAATTCGTTCGAACACGCGAACACCGTTAAAGTCTATGGGACACGAACATGAATAATCAAAAGTGCTAATTTTAAAGGCTAATATGCAAGTTATTGTCAATAAAAGTGTTTGGGGACCTGGGTCCTGCCCCAGGAGACATGAATCAATGCAAAAAAAAGTTTTAAAAACGGCCGTTTTTTCAGGAGCAGTGATTTTAATAATGCTTAAAGTCAAACAATAAAAGTGTAATATCCCTTTAAATTTCATACCTGGGGGGTGTCTATAGTATGCCTGTAAAGGGGCGCATGTTTCCCGTGTTTAGAACAGTCTGACAGCAAAATGACATTTTGAAGGAAAAAACACATTTAAAACTACCGCGGCTATTGCATTGCCGACAATACACATAGAAGTTCATTGATAAAAACGGCATGGGAATTCCCCACAGGGCAACCCCGAACCAAAATTAAAAAAAAAAAATGATGTGGGAGTCCCCCTAAATTCCATACAAGGCCCTTCAGGTCTGGTATGGATATTAAGGGGAACCCCAGCCAAAATTTTAAAAAAAAATTGACGTGGGGTTCCCCCTAAATTCCATACCAGACCCTTCAGGACTGGTATGGATTTTAAGGGGAACCCCGCGCCAAAAAAAAAAAAAAAACGGCGTGGGGTCCCCCTAAAAATCCATACCAGACCCTTATCCGAGCACGCAACCTGGCAGGCCGCAGGAAAAGAGGGGGGGACGAGAGTGCGCCCCCCCCCCTTCCTGAACCGTACCAGGCCACATGCCCTCAACATTGGGAGGGTGCTTTGGGGTAGCCCCCCAAAACACCTTGTCCCCATGTTGATGAGGACAAGGGCCTCATCCTCACAACCGTGGCCGGTGGTTGTGGGGGTCTGCGGGCGGGGGGCTTATCGGAATCTGGAAGCCCCCTTTAACAAGGGGACCCCCAGATCCCGGCCCCCCCCTGTGTGAAATGGTAAGGGGGTACTTACCCCTACCATTTCACTAAAAAACTGTCAAAAATGTTAAAAATGACAAGAGACAGTTTTTGACAATTCCTTTATTTAAATGCTTCTTCTTTCTTCCTTCATCTTCTTCTTCTTCTGGTTCTTCTGGCTCTTCTGGTTCTTCCTCCGGCGTTCTCGTCCAGCATCTTCTCCGCGGCGTCTTCTATCTTCTTCTCCTCTGGCCGCTCCGCACCCATGGCATGAGGGGAGGCTCCCGCTCTTCTCTTCATCTTCTTCTCTTCTTCATCTTCTTCTTCATCTTCTTCTTCCTTCTTCTCTTCTTCATGTCTTCTCCGGGCCGCTCCGCAGCCATGCTGTGGCATGGAGGGAGGCTCCCACTGTGTGACGGCGTCTCTTCGTCTGACGGTTCTTAAATAACGGGGGGCGGGGCCACCCGGTGACCCCGCCCCCCTCTGACGCACGGTGACTTGACGGGACTTCCCTGTGACGTCACGGGGAATGCCACAGGGAAGTCCCGTCATGTCACCGTGCGTCAGAGGGGGGCGGGGTCACCGGGTGGCCCCGCCCCCCGTTATTTAAGAACCGTCAGACGAAGAGACGCCGTCACACAGCGGGAGCTTCCCACCATGCCAGCATGGCTGCGGAGCGGCCCGGAGAAGACATGAAGAAGAGAAGAAGGAAGAAGAAGATGAAGAAGAAGATGAAGAAGAAGATGAAGAAGAAGATGAAGAAGAGAAGAAGATGAAGAGAAGAGCGGGAGCCTCCCCTCATGCCATGGGTGCGGAGCGGCCCGAGGAGAAGAAGATAGAAGACGCCGCGGAGAAGATGCTGGACGAGAATGCCGGAGGAAGAACCAGAAGAGCCAGAAGAACCAGAAGAAGAAGAAGATGAAGGAAGAAAGAAGAAGCATTTAAATAAAGGAATTGTCAAAAACTGTCTCTTGTCATTTTTAACATTTTTGACAGTTTTTTAGTGAAATGGTAGGGGTAAGTACCCCCTTACCATTTCACACAGGGGGGGGCTGGGATCTGGGGGTCCCCTTGTTAAAGGGGGCTTCCAGATTCCGATAAGCCCCCCGCCCGCAGACCCCCACAACCACCGGCCACGGTTGTGAGGATGAGGCCCTTGTCCTCATCAACATGGGGACAAGGTGTTTTGGGGGGCTACCCCAAAGCACCCTCCCAATGTTGAGGGCATGTGGCCTGGTACGGTTCAGGAGGGGGGGGGGCCGCACTCTCGTCCCCCCCTCTTTTCCTGCGGCCTGCCAGGTTGCGTGCTCGGATAAGGGTCTGGTATGGATTTTTAGGGGGACCCCACGCCGTTTTTTTTTTTTTTTTGGCGCGGGGTTCCCCTTAAAATCCATACCAGACCTGAAGGGTCTGGTATGGAATTTAGGGGGAACCCCACGTCAATTTTTTTTTTTAAATTTTGGCTGGGGTTCCCCTTAATATCCATACCAGACCTGAAGGGCCTTGTATGGAATTTAGGGGGACCCCCACATCATTTTTTTTTTTTTAATTTTGGTTCGGGGTTCCCCTGTGGGGAATTCCCATGCCGTTTTTATCAATGAACTTCTATGTGTATTGTCGGCAATGCAATAGCCGCGGGTAGTTTTAAATGAGTTTTTTCCTTCCAAATGTCATTTTGCTGTCAGACTGTTCTAAACACAGGAAACATGCGCCCCTTTACAGGCATACTATAGACACCCCCCAGGTACGAAATTTAAAGGGATATTACACTTTTATTGTTTGACTTTAAGCATTAATAAAATCACTGCTCCTGAAAAAACGTCCGTTTTTAAAACTTTTTTTTGCATTGATCCATGTCCCCTGGAGCAGGACCCAGGTCCCCAAACACTTTTTATGACAATAACTTGCATATAAGCCTTTAAAATTAGCACTTTTGATTTCTCCCATAGACTTTTAAAGGGTGTTCCGCGGCATTCGAATTTGCCGCGAACACCCCAAATTGTTCGCTGTTCGGCGACCTTGCGAACAGCCAATGTTCGAGTAGAACATGAGTTCGACTCGAACTCGAAGCTCATCCCTAATGCTGAGTCACAATCTTCTTCCTCCTCAATTTTCATGCTGATAGCTTGTAGGAACATTTTTGGTTCTGGGCACCGCCACCAGTGGCCAAGGCCCAATTTTTCTGCCCCTGTTTAACAGGGGCATATAATTACAATTTTTGATGCAATACTTTGCAGCAGGGCTCATTCCTGCGCTCCAACTATAGTATCTGTGAGGGGTTGCAGTGTTGTGGCACCAGCACCAGTGCCCAAGGCCCAATTTTTCAGCCCCTGTTTACAGGGGCATATAATTACAATTTTTGATGCAATACTTTGCAGTAGGGCTCATTCCTGTGCTCCAACTATAGCATCTGTGAGGGGTTGCAGTGTTGTGGCAATTTTTCTGCCCCTGTTTAACAGGGGTGTGTAATTACAATTTTTGATGCAATACTTTGCAGCAGGGCTCATTCCTGCGCTCCAACTAGAGTATCTATGAGGGGTTGCAGTGTTGTGGCACCAGCACCAGTGCCCAAGGCCCAAAATTTCAGCCCCTGTTTAACAGGGGTGTACAATAACAATTTTTGATGCAATACTTTGCAGCAGGGCTCATTCCTGCGCTCCAAGTATAGCATCTGTGAGGGGTTGCAGTGTTGTGGCACCAGTGCCTAAGGCCCAATTTTTCTGCCCCTGTTCAACAGGGACATGTAATTACAATTCTTGATCTAATATTTCACAGCAGGGCCCATTCCAGCACCCACCAAGAGTAACTGTGAGGGCTTACAGTGTTGTGGCAACACCACCACCACCAAAGGCCCACTTTTTCTACCACTGTTCAACATTGGCATGTAATTACGATTCTTGATCTAATATTTCACAGCAGGGCCCGTTCCTGCGCCCACCAAGAGTAACTGTGAGGGCTTACAGTGTTGTGGCAACACCTAAGGCCCCAATTTCTGCAGAGTATATAGGGCAGGCCCCTACTTTCAAACATCCAACTTACAAATGACTCCTACTTGCAAACGGAAGGAGACAACAGGAAGTGAGATGAAATCCACCTCTAGGAAGGGAAATTCTCTCCTGTAAGAGTTAATATGGGAAAATCGTGTCTCCTCTTCACTTATGCTTTATCACCAATCCTTGTTTCACTAAAAACCCCAAATTTTCAAAAAACATTTGTCATTGGGACAGAAAGTGAGGTGAAATCTTCTAAAGAGGTGCACAGACAACAAAACAAATGTTACAGGGGTGATAACCCTTCCCTATGTTTTCCAAAAAGCTCAAAAATTGATTTTTTGGCTGCAGCTAAAAATGTACCAGTTCAAAATTACAAACAGATTCTACTTAACAAACCTACAGTCCCTGTCTTGTTTGCACCGCCTGTATACTGCTGTGCAGAGTATATAGGGCCTGGGGGCCCCACGCCTTTCCTTTTTCTAATTTGGGTTAATATCCATACAAGACCCAAAGGGCCTGGTAATGGACTGGGGGGGAAGGGGTACCCATGCTGTTTGTCTCACTGATTTCCATCCATATTGCCGGGACCCGACATTACATTAAAGCCGCAAGCAGTTTTAAATGACTTTTATTCCTTTAAAAATGTCATTTTGTACAGGGACTGTTCTAAGCACGGGAAACATGCGCCACTTTACAGGCATACTATAGACACCCCCAGGTACGATATTTAAAGGAATATTTAACTTTTTTTTACTTTAAGCATCATTAAAATCACTGCTCCCGAAAAAACGGGCGTTTTTAAAACTTTTTTCGCATTGATACATGTCCCCTGGGGCAGGAACCGGGTCCCCAAACCCTTTTTAGGACAATAACTTGCATATTAGCCTTTAAAATTAGCACTTTTGATTTCAAACGTTCGAGTCCCATAGACTTTAATGGGGTTTGAAAGTTTGCGCAAACTTTCGCTCCATTCGCAGGTTCTGGTGCGAACCGAACCGGGGGGTGTTTGGCTCATCCCTAACTGTGACATACTAAAGCAGAGCATGATCCCCTCCCTTCGGAGACTGGGCCGCAGAGCAGTATTTCAACATAACGACCCCAAACAAAAGACCTAAACCCTATTAAGCATCTGTGTGGCATCCTCAAACGGAAGGTGGAGGAGCGCAAGGTCTCTAACATCCACCAGCTCCGCAATGTCATCAAGGAGGAGTGAAATAGGACTCCAGTGGCAACCTGTGAAGCTCTGGTGAACTCCATACCCAAGAGGGTTAAGTCAGTGCTGGAAAATAATGGTGGCCACTCAAAATATTGACACTTTGGGCACAACTTGGACATTTTCACTTAGGGGTGTACCAGCTTTTGTTGCCAGCGGTTTAGACATTAATGGCTGTGTGTTGAGTTATATTGAGGGGGCAGCAAATTTACACTGTGCTACAGTGTAAAGTAGTGAGTGTACAGCTTGTATAAAAGTATCATTTCTTCAGTGTTGTCACATAAAAAGATATCATAAAATATTTACAAAATAATGAGGGGTGTACCCACTTTTGTGAGATACTGTATATGTAGGGGCGTATATGGGGAGTCCCTCATCTCATATTACTTTTATTTGTCACTCTTTCATTGTTCACTGTTCATTTTCATATATATATATATATATATATATATATATATATATATATATATACCTCCCCAGAGCTGCTTGCACGTTTATCTTCTTACCCTCCACGCTGTGGATTGGGCATATGTTCTGCACACTAACCAAGGTCTATACCTCATGAGTACTCACGTAGACAATAAAATGAATTTTGTCTAAACATGTCTAAATGGTCAACCAATAAGTATATTTTTGATATGTATGTATGTATATAAATAATTGTAATGACATGCTAATTATTATACATCTCCCAGTACCAATAGGATCCCCTAAGAAAGCTGTTGGCGAAATGTATAGTGATCCATTGGTGTTGGTACAGTGTTTCTGCCGCTTGGGCCTGCATATGGAAGACCATAATATATTTTTCTTTCCATGTAATTAGTAATTGATTCATGGGCCATCTGATTAGGTTTCTCTGTACATTTTGTTATTTGATACATGGGAGATTTTCTATATCTATATCTATGCAGAGTGCACAACTCTTCTCAACATGTTTTTATGACACTTTTTAATTGTTATAATAAGCTTCATAATTTTAGATACATATGAGTAGTCTTTTCCTACCTGGGATTAGAGTGGCAACCGTTAAAGTCCTACACAAATTTTGCTATGTTCTCTTGTATCTATTTGTATGTGGTGCCACACACAACGTGTTACGTCTCTGCATTCCTTCATTGGTTTAGAGGTTCGGTTGCATGTCAGATTAGAAACTAATAGGTGGGGACTAAAGAGTAACTGGGCTGATTTTTAGTTCCAGTGCCGCGCCACAATTCCTGCCAATGAGAAGCTCCATTCCAGCCTGGTTAGACAACAGTTGGAGGATCCCCCATGCTCTCCAATCTTGTCTTCAGGCCTCTGACACAAAAAGACAGACGCCTCATCATCCTCTACAGGTATTTCTTAACAATGAGGGACTTTGATACAATTCAGGCAGTCCTTGAGCCAGATAGGAGTTGCTTATATTCTTCTGTGGAAGAGCAGACCTCCAATGGAACCAGGTCTTACAAAATTTGGTGTTTTGCCTTTGATGGAGTCAGATCCTCCATATAAGGTCAATGTCTTCAATCACAAGAAGCCACTGTTGGATAGATGGTGGGGAAGGGGATTTCCAGAAGACTGGAAGGCAAGTGTGTGTGGTATTTATCAGATGTACAAGTTTTGATGGAGGAAATACATATTTTTTTTTAGCTATCCAGGGGCCAGTACATTTTTGGGTTATGTGGACCTGTGACCAGAATGTTTATAGTATAGGGCATGGCCAAAATGACCAAGTAACATGTCTACAATATATGTGAAGATATCAGCGCTTCTTGGTGGAAATCGCAGCTTGCAATTAGTGCAGATATACAAAGAGTCTGTCGGGTCACAATCCAGATTTCTCAACACATTCTAAACACGGTTCCTTGGATGGAATAGAGGTGAATAGTGTGAGCAAAGGATGACTACAGACCTTGGGTTCTGTTATATGCCTTATTTGCTGTTCTATATACTAGACAGCAACTATATCTGGTGAGTGTTTTTCTGCTATTGGTGAAGGCTGCACCGGGTAACTTGAGCACTGAATGTTGGATGTCATCCGGAACATCACCTCAAAGACTCACCTTGAACTTTCTTTTTATGTTTGTTTTTGAGTATGGTACTTTTCTCTTTAATGTACTACTAGAACACTTCAGCTGTTTTATCTTAGATGTGTTATGCGCTGCAATATTTTCTTATTTAACCTGTCTACGGTAGCTTGACCACATCTCCAGCAGTTTTCAGAAACAGAAAATTTGGAACTGTATTCCTGATATTTGTAACAGATGGATGCACAAAATGAGAGCCTAAGAATTTTGGTCCAATCTTTTGGCAAAAATTGGCCATCTGGAGATCTTTTTCCCAGTGGTCTAAGTATAGGAGAGGGGTAAATGACGTTTCAGAAAGTAATGCAAAATGGCATGTTTAATTCACACAGGCCTCAACCAAACAAAATTATTTAAAATAGATTGGACCAATTTAAAGTATGTGAGTGGTACAGGAGTTCCCCGGGAACAGTACATTTTTAAGTGTAACATCAGCCTGTGCAGTGATGTGGGATGTTCTGGGCGCTTCTAGGTGTGCAGTAGTATTATTTGGGGCTCTTGTGGTGATGCAGTACTATGTTGTGGAAAGTGTCCGGCGCTGCAAGATGGCTGCTCGGCGGTATCTAGGACCAGTGTGGAGCGCAAGTGGCCGGCAGTGACGTCACGCCACATCTGTTCATAGGTAGGAGACATTCGCAACTCGGATGTTCGTAACTTGGGGACTGCCTTTATATGGATAGGGATCATTTGGAACAGATAGAATATTCTCGGTAAAACATTTGCTTAATGATGTTGCATCTACTTATCCAAGAAAAGCTTTGCTTGGTCCAAGTGTCCAATACGTTCTTAAATGCTGAAATGAGAGGGGTAAAGTTGAGGGCAAATACTTTAGTGGAGTCTTTAGGTAGTTGAATTCTTAGATGATGTGATGTGGGGATGTGCCCATTTGAAACTTAAATTTGTCTGGAGTTTGCAAAGGGTAGCCTCCAGAATAGTCAGATTAAGCGCTTTTGATAATTTATAAGCTATTTGCTGAGAGGAATGTTGAGTCCATGGAATATTTTATATTTTGACACAAGTTGGGGGAAAGCCTCCGGAATAGTCAGATTAAGCACTTTTGATAATTTATAATTAATGTGAACGTTCAACAATCCACTATACTTTGTAAATTCTAATAGCAAATCTGGGAGTGTTATTTCTGGGTTGCTAAGAAAAACAACGGATCGTCATCATATGCAGATATTTTATGCTGGTGTTTACCCACCTGTATGCCTGATATACACTATATTGTCAAAGTATCAAGACGCCTGCCTTTACACACACATGAAATTTAATGGCATCCCAGTCTTATGCCCCGTACACACGGTCAGATTTTCCGATGGAAAATGTCCGATCGGAGCGTGTTGTCGGAAATTCTGACCGTGTGTGGGCTCCTTCGGATTTTCCGACACAAAGTTTGAGAGCAGGCTATAAATTTTTCCGACAACAAAATCCAATCGCGTCAATTCCGACCATTTGTGGCCAGTTCCGACGCACAAAGTGCCATGCATGCTCAGAAGGAACAGCTTGGTCTGGTAAAATTAGCGTTCGGAATGGATACAGCACTTTCGTCACGCTGCAATGTCAAAAATAGTTTAATACAGCGCACTCTCTTCTTCTTTATAATGTGAGAAGAATGAAGTAGTTTTGCTGCTCATATTCACACAGACTTCTCACAAACTTATTTCTTTATTATTTATTGTGATTCCCTCAATATATTTAGATTTGTCACATCTGACAAAATTTGTTTTTGGTTGTGTTTAAATTTTTTTGGTTTTCTTCCAGGCTGGTTTTGTATTTTTTGGGGTGTTTTTTTTTTTCAAGGCTGTGTTTTTATTGTTGTTTTTGTTGCGTTTACTCCAGAATATTTTTTTGTGTGTTTTGTGTGTCAAGTTACCACAACACCATTGATATCTTGTATTATTTAATCTGTAGGAGATTGTTTGGTGTTGTTGTCTCTTGTTAATTTCACATTGTATTTTTGAAATGTACCTGCCTCCTCACAAACAAACTGTCCTTTTTGAATGAAAACACACATAGGCAAGTATAATTGAACAAAAAAATTCCTTTATTAACCACTTTAGCAGCGGAAGGATTTACTCCCTTCCTGACCAGAGCACTTTTTACAATTTGGCACTGCGTCGCTTTAACTGCTAATTGCGCGGTCATGCAATGCTCTACGCAAACGAAATTTGCGTCCTTTTCTTCCCACAAATAGAGCTTTCCTTTGATGTTATTTGATCACCTTTGTGGTTTTTATTTTTTGCGCTATAAACGGAAAAAGACCGAAAATTTTGAAAAAAAATGACATTTTCTTCTTTTTGTTATAAAAAAAATCCAATAAACTCAATTTTAGTCATACATTTAGGCCAAAATGTATTCGGCCACATGTCTTCGGTAAAAAAAATGTCAATAAGCGTATATTTATTGGTTTGCGCAAAAGTTATAGCGTCTTCAAACTAGGGTACATTTTCTGTAATTTACACAGCTTTTAGTTTATGACTGCCTATGTCATTTCTTGAGGTGCTAAAATGGCAGGGCAGTACAACCCCCCCCCCCCCCCAAATGACCCCATTTTGGAAAGTAGACACCCCAAGGAAATTGCTAAGAGGCACGTTGAGCCCATTGAATATTAATTTTTTTTGTCCCAAGTGATTGAATAATGACAAAAAAAAAAATTACAAAAAGTTGTCACTAAATGATATATTGCTCACACAGGCCATGGGCATATGTGGAATTGCACCACAAAATACATTCAGCTGCTTCTCCTGAGTTTGGGGTTACCACATGTGTGGGACTTTTTGGGAGCCTAGCCACGCACGGGCCCCGAAAACCAATCACCGCCTTCAGGATTTCTAAGGGCGTAAATTTTTGATTTCACTCCCACTACCTATCACAGTTTTGAAGGCCATAAAATGCCCAGATGGCACAAAACCCCCCCAAATGACCCCATTTTGGAAAGTAGACACCCCAAGCTATTTTCTGAGAGGAATGTTGAGTCCATGGAATATTTTATATTTTGACACAAGTTGGGGGAAAGTGACACTTTTTTTTTTTTTTTTTTTGCACAAAGTTGTCACTAAATGATATATTGCTCACACAGGCCATGAGAATATGTGGAATTGCACCCCAAAATACATTTAGCTGCTTCTCCTGAGTATGGGGATACCACATGTGTGGGACTTTTTGGGAGCCTAACCGCGTACAGGGCCCCGAAAACCAATCACCACCTTCAGGACTTCTAAGGGTGTAAATTTTTGATTTCACTCTTCACTGCCTATCACAGTTTCGGAGGCCATGGAATGCCCAGGTGGCACAAAACCCCCCCAAATGACCCCATTTTGGAAAGTAGACACCCCAAGCTATTTGCTGAGAGGCATGGTGAGTATTTTACAGCTCTCATTTGTTTTTGAAAATGAAGACACACAAGAAAAAAACATTTTTTTTTTCTTTTTTCAATTTTCAAAACTTTGTGACAAAAAGTGAGGT
The DNA here is from genome assembly GCA_037952835.1 of Lithobates septentrionalis. NCBI lineage: Eukaryota > Metazoa > Chordata > Amphibia > Anura > Ranidae > Lithobates > Lithobates septentrionalis. The sequence goes on along the minus strand of JBBDGP010000685.1, from coordinate 990,269 downwards.
CAGGGACAGGGAATGTAAATATCCCCTATGATAGCAATAGGTAGTGACAGGTAGTCTTTTTTGAAAAAATTGGGGTCTATTAGACCCTAGATCTCTCCTCTGCCCTGAAAGCATCTGACCACACCAAGATCGGTGTGATAAAATGCTTTCCCAATGGCGCTGTTTACATCCGGCGAAATCTAAGTCATGAAATGCTCGTAGCTTCCGGTTTCTTAGGCCATAGAGATGTTTGGAGCCACTCTGGTCTCTGATAAGCTCTATGGTCAGCTGGCTGAATCACCGGCTGCATTCTCAGGTTCCCTGTTGAGACAGGAGAGCCAGAGAAAAACACGGAAGATGGTGGGGGGCATTCCCTCCCACTGCTTGTAAAAGCAGTCTAGAGGCTAATTAGCCGCTAGGATTGCTTTTACATGAAAGCCGACCGCTGGCTGAAAAGAATGATACCAAGATGATACCTAAACCTGCAGGCATCATTCTGGTATAACCACTCAAAGTCGTGAATTGCGTACCTGAAGACAAAAAAATGGTTAACAATAAAACACAGTAAACGGTAAAGTATAAAAAATTGCATATCTGAAAAGCAAACATGATAAAACATAATAACAATAAAACATTGCAGAATAGAATACAGTAAAAAAGAGCAGAACAATAGAGAGAGAATAGAGAGAGAGAGAACAATGAAACGACAACTATGTTTTTTTATTTTATATATTTTTTTGTGGTTTTATTTTTACACTTTTTTTTGTAACTGTAACTTTTATAACTGTAACCGGTTCCAGGTTCGGGTCTCTCAAAATGCGATGGCATCTTGGGAGACCCTTTGAAAGTGTGCCTAGTTTGTGCAATGCTGTACCCTACGCTAATATGCAACTAGTGCATGGTAGCGTTCAAAACATTCACCAATGCAAAGACCAGGATTATCAGGACAGGAGGGACAATAATAGCGGGTGTCATGTCTATATCCGCGTTTGCTGCAGACACAACATCTTTTTGGGGGGGGGTTCGTTGTGTAGGGGTACTCGGGAGGACATAAAAATGCCTCTCATGCAGCCGACTGCATTTGGTTGGGGATGTGAATGGGGGAAGTACGGGCGCTGCAGAAGCGGTGGGTTCACAATTATTAGGATTGGTGAATGCAGCAGGAAGGGCATTATGGGCACGATGGGCCTGTTTGTCTTCTTGGTGGCAGCGGGACACTACTTGTGCTTGCCACCTCACCAGCTTAAACTGCATTTATGGGACTTGCCAGTGCTGGTTTGACTACGACCGGGGTGTACTAGGCCGCTGGTGCTTGCCAGTTCACCAAAACGCTACCAAAAAAACTGCTAGCGATCGCAGGGATCAGGCCTGACTCTGCGAACGCTGCAGTTATGTGTTTAGTGTTTTGTAAGTGACAGTGATCGATCGATACTGCACTTGGGTAGGCTGGGCTGGGCCGGGCGGAGGGGCAAAACGCAGGTACTAGCAGGTATCTGGGCTGATCCCGCTAACACTGCGTTTTTGGGAACCCTAAACTGCTGGGGACGCTAGTATAGATCTGATCGGATCAGATATTGATCCGTTCAGATACTAAACCACTAAGGGAGGTGTACGGTGCGCGCGTGGGTGTTAGCGGAACTGGCGCTAACCTGACGCTGCTTGGGGCTGGTGCTTGCCATTTCACCAAAACGCTACCAAAAAAACTGTTAGCGATCACAGGGATCAGGCCTGCCTCTGCGAACGCTGCAGTTATGCGTTTAGTGTTTTGTAAGTGACAGTGATCAATTGATACTGCACTTGGGTGGGCTTGGGCTGGGCCGGGCAGAGGGGCAAAACGCAGGTGCTAGCAGATATCTGTGCTGATCCCGCTAACACTGCGTTTTTGGGAACCCTAAACTGCTGGGGACGCTAGTATAGATCTGATCGGATCAGATATTGATCCGTTCAGATACTATACCACTAAGGGAGGTGTACGGTGCGTGCGTGGGTGTTAGCGCTACTGGCGCTAACCTGACGCTGCTTGGGGCTGGTGCTTGCCAGTAAACCAAAATGCTACCAAAAAAACTGTTAGCGATCGCAGGGATCAGGCCTGACTCTGCGAACGCTGCAGTTATGCGTTTAGTGTTTTGTAAGTGACAGTGATCGATCGATACTGCAATTGAGTGGGCTGGGCTGGGCCGGGCGGAGGGGCAAAACGCAGGTGCTAACAGGTATCTGGGCTGATTCCGCTAACACTGCGTTTTTGGGAACCCTAAACTGCTGGGGACGCTAGTATAGATCTGATCGGATCAGATATTGATCCTATCAGATACTATACCACTAAGGGAGGCGTATGCTGCGTGCGTGGGTGTTAGCGGTACTGGCGCTAATCTGACGCTGCCTGGGGCAACGCATATCACCGCCGGGCGATCAGGGGGCTAAACCTTTATTCGGTAATAAACGGCGGGTGCCCTGACACTATAAAAAATAAACGAACTAACCAGCGTCACCCGTAACGGTTATACGGTGATCAGTGGTGAAAGGGTTAACTAGGGGGCAATCAATTTATTAGATAGTATATGGGGGTCCCTGTCGCTATAAAACGCTGACGGCGAACCTAAATATTTACCTCCCTAACTAGCGTCACCAGTGACACTAATACAGCGATCAGAAAAATGATCGCTTAGCGACACTGACGACGGGGGGTGATCAAGGGGTTAAAACTTTATTAGGGGGGGTTAGGGGGGTACCCTAGACCTAAAGGGGGCTAACACTAACTGCCCTACCACACTAACTGTCACAAACTGACACCATGCAGTAATCAGAAAAAAAAAACTGCTTGGTGTCAGTGTGACGGGGGGAGGGGTGATTGGGGGGGTGATCGGGGGGGATCGGGGGGTGATGGGGAGTGTAAAGTGTGCCTGGCATGTTCTACTGTGTGTGTAGTGTTGTGCACTCACATTGCAGTCTTCTCTCCTCGGCGCCGGAACGTAAAATACCGAGCCGAGGAGAGATGACATAATTTCCTTTGCTGCTGTTTAGCATACAGCAGCAGAGGAATGATTCTCATTGGCTGGGAGCGATCGCGAGGGGGGGGCCACAAATAGATGGTCTCCCCCTCGCCTCTCATCACTCCCAGACACAAGCCGACCGCCTTGGGGACCGGGGGGGTCCGATCGGACCCCCCGCCCGCGGGAGGCAGATCACGTACAGGTACGTGATTCTGCCTGCCCGTGCCATTCTGCTGACGTATATCAGCGTGAGGCGGTCGGCAAGTGGTTAAGGGCTCAGAACCAAACAAAGAGGGAGGCAACGCTGGAGAAACAGCAGAAATAGGTGAAGCCTTGGACCCCCAGGGCAGACATCAACTATTTTCAAGCAAAATTGGTGGCCTGAAGAGTCCATATCTAAGGGAGTGCAGTCTGGTCCAGAAGTTCCAGAGATCGGGAAAGCAGCAGATGACATCTGTGTCCCCAGGCTGTGGTCATACAAGAGCCTGCATCTTTTGTCAGACCAGACTGAACCCAGGGCCATCACTCTCTGGTCTTCCTTCCACGCTTCCTTCCATGCTGTGGCTCTGGTGGTGGAGTTGTGGCAGGAGGAGGAGAAGGAGGGGGAGGGGCCAACTCACTCAGGTGGGTATTGGGTGTTAGTCCCCCACTCACCCCCTTACTTAGGACTTTATACAGAAGGTCCTCACACAGCTTGCGTTGACCCTCCTGCATGCCCTGCAGTGTTGTGGCAGCCATGCAGGCAAAGGCCTCTTCAGCAGTGGGTAAGGCTCTGAGGGACGCAGAAGCCTCCTGAATAAGCCTGAGTGCAGAATCCTGCATGTGAGTCACCTTCCTCGCTCTTTTGTATGGAAGGCGGAGGGGAGGAACCTGCGATTCTGTCAGGCTTTGACTTGTCCCAGGCTTCTCCTGGCTGAAACTTAGCCCCACCTCCTCCTGGCTGCAACTTAGCCCCGCCTCCTCCTGGCTGCCACATTCCACAGCCTCCTCCTGTCTGAGGTCTTCCTGTGTATGAAAAAGGTACATAGTTTTAGTTTTTTTCTTCATCAATCACACACAATTTTCACCTCATGACTGTTGCAAATTGAATGTTAACAAATATAACAGACTATAATTCTGAGCCCAGCATTTTTCATTCTTGTCCCAATTTTTTGTACCGACTACTGTCTATTGATATGTAAAACACTTTATTAAATCAGCAATTAGTGATCAATAATAACATCTAGTAAACGTAATTTACTTATTGACCAGAAATCTGTAGAACAATGCTATACCTGACTCCAGCTGGGCTCCTCCACTTCTTCCTGGCTGGAAGGCCCAGGTTGGACATTGGAAGCCTCAGCTGGGGTGGAAGGAAGAATGGAAGGAAGAGTGGAGAGGGATTCCCTGACTTCAGTGTGGTCTGACAGAAATCGCAGTCTCTCATAGTACCACAGCCTGGGGGCATAAACGTCATCTGCTGCAGCTCTGGATCTCTGGGAATCCGTTACCTTCTTGCGCTCCCTAAGATACGTGCTCCTCAGGCCACCAATTTTGTTTTTTAAATACGGGAAGGTTGCTGTGGGGTCCACCGGCGTCACCAACTCCAGCAGTTTCTCCAGCGCTGCCTGCCTCTTTTGTTTATTATTATAATGAGGATGTCTCACCTGCCACAGACAGGGCAGCTCCCTGTATTTGTCTATGAACAGGGGGAGGAAATTGTGGTCGTTGAAGCCATCCATTTTCTCTGCAAGACACAACACAAGACAAACCCTAATGTCAGGCAAAACTCTCCTAATCTTGTTACAATATAGGCCTCAATCTAGAAGCAGTATAGGCCCAAGTTTAGATCTTACCTTCGTTCTCACGATCGGCGCCTCCGATACTCCTTCCTCCGCATACAGATCGTACGTGCTACGCACGCGTGTTACGCTTTATACACACTGCGCATGCGTGTAACTCCGCCCGTCCCTGACATTCTTTTTAGTCTATTCCCCACCCCTTTTCGTTCGGCACAGTGGGGGAAGAGCACATGGCGGAGACACAGCAGGTGCATGCCAATTATAGCAAGGAGGAGGGGGAGGAAAGCCCGGAGCCGGAAACGTCTGGATCCAGAAGGAGACGATTTAAGGATTCAAATATGTCCTTTAGGGAGATGTTGGAGATGGTGGACATCCTGAAGAGGGCCGACTATGATGAAAAGTATGGACCTTACCCCAACCCCAATGTCAAAAAGGCCAAGATCATGGCGAAAGTGGTCAAGAGCCTGCACCGGAATTTCGGGGTACGACGATTGAAAGATCAGCTCAGGAAACGGTGGTCGGACCTCAAAGTAAGGGAGCATGAGCAGTACAGAAAGATCCGGAGAGTGCTGCAAAAAAGTAAGTAGTTGTGCTGTGTTCCTATTCTTTTTCTGTTTATTACGTTCATGCTGCTCCATGTGCTTTTAGGAACTGTTGTACAGTTTAAAATGGCAACTTTCATGTTCATTGGCACATTATTCGTTCGTATCCAACATTTTTCTTTCTGCCTATAAAACACCATTGTTTTGGCCATATGCATTTGTCCACATTTTTGAGGGCCTACTTGTCTGAAACTATTTTGGTTGTGTAGATGGGTTTGTACCTAGAATGAAATGCAAACTAGATTCTGTGTAAGGAGAGGACACTCAGCAGCAGTTTTCACATCTGGACACTGGAGCACTAGTGTGGGACACCAGAACACCCTTTTTATTAGGGGGCCCCACACAGGTGCTCCAGTGTATACTATAGGGGTGTCTCCATCTGTGAAGCTTGTACCAAACAGGTGAAGTATTGAAGCTTGACAAAGGACACTGAAAATGCTACATCTTGGAACTCAGCCAAAATAGAAAATTGTACCCCACTTCCAAGCAATGTTTCATATTTACCATTTTTTTTCACATAGGGGAGAAAAGACTCGGAGGACACCCCTCATCCGAGGAGACCAGAGACCCCCCACCTCTGGAGGAAGAAGGGGAAATCAACCCAGAACAAGAAGAGCAGGAGGAGGAAGACGTGGTGGAACTAGTCACCACAACAGGTGAGTGTCTGCGACCACAGGCTCAGGTAAGAGATGGATGCCGGCATATTTATAATACATGTTTTTTTTGGGTTCCTCTCTTTGTAGGTGATCATGATGTTGTGGATCCAGATCCTTTCACCTCAGAAAGTGCCCAGATCCTGATCGGGGAGATCATGGGGTGTAATGTTGCATTGGAAAACATCACTAAAAACATCAATGATGTTATTAAAAAAAATAAGAACATCATTGATGTTTTGGGGAGAAGTTAAAAACCCTTCCAAAGCCCTTTGTTTTATGGTGTGCTACAATGTTAAAAAATTTTTAGCGATTTTTAGAAAAGCCAAATTTTGAAGATGCACACAGTGTGTCAACATGTGCTATCTGCCATCACGGGAGATCAATGGAAACGTTTTGGGGGTGCAACCCTTCCTCAATAATAAAGTAGCTGTGAGGAAGGGGTTGCACCCCCAAAACACGTCCCTTGATCCCCCATGATGGCGGCTAGCATATGTCGGCAATCGGTGTGCATCTTCAAAATTTGGCTTTTCCTGGAGTGACTTCACCCCATCTGAACGCAATATAAAAACACAGTTCCTAAATACTCATGTCTGATATTGTCTTCAAGTTCTACCAAATGTGAACTTTGTAAGTTCTAGATTTGTGTCTTTCTTGTTGTTTTGAAACATGCCTGTTTTATCTTAAATGGACATTTCTATTTTTTATAATTCCACCCCAAAAATTGTTATACAACAAACATGTTGGTTTGTTTTAAAAACCTTGTCAAAATGCACATGTGATTGTGCAGGTATTAAAAAGATTGTTAATCAAGAATGTGTGGATTATTGTCTCAACGCTACAATTGGGAATTACAGACCAGTTAGCCTAACATCAATAGTATGTAAACTCTTGGAGGGGATGATAAGGGACTATATACAAGATTTTAGTAATAAGAACGATATCATTAGCAGTAATCAGCATGGATTCATGAAGAATCGTTCTTGCCAAACCAATCTATTAACCTTCTATGAGGAGGTGAGTTGCCATCTAGATAAAGGAAGGCCCGTAGACGTGGTGTATCTGGATTTTGCAAAAGCATTTGACACAGTTCCCCATAAACGTTTACTGTACAAAATAAGGTCCGTTGGCATGGACCATAGGGTAAGTACATGGATTGAAAACTGGCTACAAGGGCGAGTTCAGAGGGTGGTGATAAATGGGGAGTACTCAGAATGGTCAGGAGTGGGTAGTGGGGTTCCCCAGGGTTCTGTGCTGGGACCAATCCTATTTAATTTGTTTATAAACGACCTGGAGGATGGGATAAACAGTTCAATCTCTGTATTTGCAGACGATACTAAGCTAAGCAGGGCAATTAATTCTCCGCAGGATGTGGAAACCTTGCAAAAAACCCTGAACAAATTAATGGGGTGGGCGACTACATGGCAAATGAGGTGTAGAAAAATGTAAAATAATGCATTTGGGTGGCAAAAATATGATTGCAATCTATACACTGATGGGAGAACCTCTGGGGGAATCTAGGATGGAAAAGGACCTGGGGGTCCTAGTAGATGATAGGCTCAGCAATGGCATGCAATGCCAAGCTGCTGCTAATAAAGCAAACAGAATATTGGCATGCATTAAAAGGGGGATCAACGCAAGAGATAAAACGATAATTCTCCCACTCTACAAGGCTCTGGTCCGGCCGCACCTGGAGTATGCTGTCCAGTTCTGGGCACCAGTCCTCAGGAAGGATGTACTGGAAATGGAGCGAGTACAAAGAAGGGCAACAAAGCTAATAAAGGGTCTGGAGGATCTTAGTTATGAGGAAAGGTTGCGAGCGCTGAACTTATTCTCTCTGGAGAAGAGACGCTTGAGAGGGGATATGATTTCAATTTACAAATACTGTACTGGTGACCCCACAATAGGGATAAAACTTTTTCGCAGAAGAGAGTTTAATAAGACTCGTGGCCACTCATTACAATTAGAAGAAAAGAGGTTTAACCTTTACTGTAAGAGCGGCAAGGATGTGGAATTCCCTTCCACAGGCGGTGGTCTCAGCGGAGAGCATTGATAGCTTCAAGAAACTATTAGATAATCACCTGAATGACCGCAACATACAGGGATATATAATGTAATACTGACACATAATCACACACATAGGTTGGACTTGATGGACTTGTGTCTTTTTTCAACCTCACCTACTATGTAACTATGTAACACTTTTGTGGGGCTCTAATTGCTGCTTTCTGTGACAATGGGTGTTATTTCCACTTTGAACTACAAGTGCAGTTTCAGTGCAGTTTCAAGTGCACTTGTAGTGCAAAGTGTCTTTGTCTTTAGTAAATAACACCCAACAGTGCTTTGTAAGGTTACACAATCACGCCATTTTCTGGACTCACCACATTTCTGTCAGGGTCAGCTAAAACAAACACAAGCAGTAAATGTCACCAAAGATTTGCTTACTTTTTTTTTATTTGATAAAGGTTTCACAAATTGTCTGGCATATTGATTGCCCCCCTACCCGCAAAGAACTCAAGGTATCTTAGCCAGACATCACGGGCACTCAGGGAGGGCAAGCCAGGACGGCCACTTTCAAGCGCCGTCAGGGTTGTTTCATTTATAATTCCGGCCTCAGGCCCAACTGAGCCAGCATAGTTGGCAGAATGTTGCCGTAAAAAGTTATGTAGAACACAGCACGCCAGGATTATATGATTCAGTTTATACTCTGCCATATGTATGGGTGTAAGAAATAGGCGGAACCGGCTGGCCATGATTCCAAATATGTTCTCCACCACTCTTCTGGCTCTGGCCAGCCGGTAATTAAAAACCTTGAATAAATGTATGTTGTATATGCCCGTTCCAAAAAAACAACAATGCTCTGCGCTTAGTACAATATTCTAACGGTGTATGTGCGGCACATAAATGATTATATGACTAGTAGCAGCTGCTTAAATAGTAGAACATATATATAGGCAATAATGAATCAATTAAATTAGATAAATATATAAATACACAATTATAAATATATAAATATATAAAGTGTCTCTTCAGTATTGCAGCAGCCCTGTGCACCCCAATTGAACAGGGTCTCTTTCTTAATCTAATTCAGAAAGTTCAAACACGGATCTGATAGCTAGAGTCCCACCAATAAATAATCAAGATGTATTCTGTGAGGGTAGTAATCCTTTCACCAAGCGATACACCACGTGCTGGGGTCCCCAATGAAAACTCACTCACCAGAAATCAGATCAATAAAAGCCTTGATTAATAGTAGTAAATCTGCATCAATATCCAAAGCGTCCACCAGATGTCAGTATTATTCCCAGTAGTACCAATAGGATATGTAGAAGAAACAGAAATGCTCACATAGCGTGATACTGCTAAACATCTTTATTTGAACCATCCAAACATCCCATTAAAACCACGCGTACCAAAATTTAATAAACATTGAGCAGAGATAACAAAGTGCACTGTGCCTGATTGCGTCCTCCAGTCGTGAAAACCTGTCAGGAGTGCTCCCTGTGTGTAGCCACAGTCACACGCTTCCTGGTTCCTCGGTTGGTGGAGCGCATGCGTCACTTCCTGTGCGACACGTCCCTAACGTTTCGTCACTTCCTAGACTTCTTCTGAGGGCGTGACACACCAGAAAGGAGGCCGGTATTTATATAAGTGGCAGGCGGAACAACCAATCAGCAGAAGCAAACGCCCGGATGACTCACACATCCCCGCCCCTAATGCTAAATACTGTCAGCAATGCGTGAAATAACATCATCTGGACATTCTGCTCCCACAGGTCGTATTAAGCATTACAATACAGGTTCTAGTGGAAGATGACCTAATGCATAAAAAACAAGTACCTTGAATACCTGCAATCATTCAGTGTATGCGGCGCGGACATTGATCCGCAGCGCTATCACTGAGCAAGCACACTTTCGGTATTCATTAAAACTGACTAAAATATTCACTCTCAAAATATAAAAGTTTTCAGTAAACAAGAATTGTCTAGCAATTTTACATCATACATTGCTTATCCTATGAATAAAGATAAAAACTGCATAGCGATTTCCTAGCACGTATTGAATAATCGCATACGCTAAATTGCACCTGATAAACATATGTTGGAAAAATAAATGTATTGTCTAGCAATTTTACATCATACATTGCTTATCCTATAAATAAAGATAAAAACTGCATAGCGATTTCCTAGCACGTATTGAATAATTGCATACGCTAAATTGCACCTGATAAACATATGTTGGAATATTAAAATAAATATATATTAAAATTGTATATCTAAAATGTATATATGTATATATATGAACATATGACAATCCACATGTAAACACATGTACATAAAACATCTATATATAAAAAAATTATCATATTGGAGTCAAAATTTCATTATAATAAAACATTACACTGTGATAAAAAGAAACTGGAACCATACCCCAGGGTATGTCTATGTGTCACTGATGAAACAATTTATGTCAAGCTCTATGTTAAGACCCTTGGGTGCAATCACATCCACAGAATAGATCCAATGGGTTTCACGTTTGGATAACTCTCGGATGCGATTTATGCCCCTCCAATGGGACTGGAGATGTTCAACCCCCCAAAATTCCAATCCCGTCGGGTCACTATTATGTTTTAATTTAAAATGCAGTGAGACGTTATGATCCTTATAGCCTATTTTTATGTTGTTTATGTGTTCAGCTATTCTCACCCACAATAGCCTTTTTGTACGACCTATATAGATTAAACCGCAAGGACATTTCAATGCGTACACCACAAAGGTGCTGTTGCATGTAATGAATTGTTTAATCCCGAAACTGCGATTATTAATCGGGGAAAGGAAACTATCAATTCCTCTAAGAAGTCTGGAGATCTCCTTGCAGGCTTTGCATCTCCTGCATGCAAAAAAGCCGTTGCAATCCCAAAATGTCGGAGGACGTTTAGGAGGGTCAATCACTTTCTTCACCACTCTGTCTCCAAAACTCATGGTTTTTCTATAAATGAACTGGGGCTCAGAAGGTAATACTGAGGTGAGTTTCTTATCTAACCGGAGTATATGCCAGTGTCTTCTGAAGATCTCCTCCACTTCCTTGTATTGAGTATGAAATTGGGAAGTAAAACCCCACTCTTTATTACGATTTTTTTCTGTTGGTACTACCTCAGAGCCCACCGGCCGTGATTCTTGTAAGCATGTAATTCTAGGTATTTCAGCCACTTCCTCCACCACCTTCTTCAGTTTCTTCGAGTCATATCCCTTGGCTTCAAATCTCTCTGTAAGGACTTTAGATTGAATCCAGAATTGTGTATCTTCAGAGCAGTTTCTTCTTACTCTCATAATCTGTCCTTTTGAGATATCCCGGAGCCATAATAGATGATGACCACTTGAAATGGGCAAATAACTGTTGCTGTCTGTTTTTTTAAAATAAAACTCTTGTTTCTAATTTGTCGTTCACCCTATAAATGGTGACGTCCAAAAAGTTTATTTCTTTTTTATGCCATTCTGAAGTAAGCTTAATATTGTTGTTATTACTATTCAGGGCCTGTATAAATGCTCCTAACGACTCAGATGTACCATTCCAGATAAAAAACAGGTCATCAATGAAGCGTTTGTAAAATATAAGTTCCGGCCTTTGTTCTCTAAAAATGGTCTTATCCTCCCACTCTGCCATGAACAAATTGGCTATGCTGGGCGCGAATTTCGCGCCCATCACAACGCCTCTTTGTTGTCAGTGGGGGAGTTGAACATCTCCAGTCCCATTGGAGGGGCATAAATCGCATCCGAGAGTTATCCAAACGTGAAACCCATTGGATCTATTCTGTGGATGTGATTGCCCCCAAGGGTCTTAACATAGAGCTTGACATAAATTATTTCATCAGTGACACATAGACATACTCTGGGGTATGGTTCCAGTTTCTTTTTATCACAGTGTAATGTTTTATTATAATGAAATTTTGACTCCAATATAATAATTTTTTTATATATAGATGTTTTATGTACATGTGTTTACATGTGGATTGTCATATGTTCATATATATACATATATACATTTTAGATATACAATTTTAATATATATTTATTTTAATATTCCAACATATGTTTATCAGGTGCAATTTAGGGTATGCAATTATTTAATACGTGCTAGGAAATCGATATGCAGTTTTTATCTTTATTTATAGGATAAGCAATGTATGATGTAAAACTGCTAGACAATACATTTATTTTTCCAACATATGTTTATCAGGTGCAATTTAGCGTATGCGATTATTCAATACGTGCTAGGAAATCGCTATGCAGTTTTTATCTTTATTCATAGGATAAGCAATGTATGATGTAAAATTGCTAGACAATTCTTGTTTGCTGAAAACTTTTATATTTTGAGAGTGAATATTTTAATCGGTTTTAATGAATACCGAAAGTGTGCTTGCTCAGTGATAGCGCTGCGGATCAATGTCCGCGCCGCATACACTGAATGATTGCAGGTATTCAAGGTACTTGTTTTTTATGCATTAGGTCATCTTCCACTAGAACCGGTATTGTCATGCTTAATACGACCTGTGGGAGCAGAATGTCCGGATGATGTTATTTCACGCATTCCTGACAGTATTTAGCATTAGGGGCGGGGATGTGTGAGTCATCCGGGCGTTTGCTTCTGCTGATTGGTTGTTCTGCCTGCCACTTATATAAATACCGGCCTCCTTTCTGGTGTGTCACGCCCTCAGAAGAAGTCCAGGAAGTGACGAAACATTAGGGACGTGTCGCACAGGAAGTGACGCATGCGCTCCACCAACTGAGGAACCAGGAAGCGTGTGACTGTGGCTACACACAGGGAGCGCTCCTGACAGGTTTTCACGACTGGAGGATGCAATCAGGCACAGTGCACTTTGTTATCTTTGCTCAATGTTTATTAAATTTTGGTACGCATGGTTTTAAGGGGATGTTTGGATGGTTCAAATAAAGATGTTTAGCAGTATCACGCTATGTGAGCATTTTTGTTTCTTCTACATATCCTATTGGAACTACTGGGAATAATACTGACATCTGGTGGTCGCTTTGGATATTGATGCAGATTTACTACTATTAATCAAGGCTTTTATTGATCTGATTTCTGGTGAGTGAGTTTTCATTGGGGACCCCAGCACGTGGTGTATCGCTTGGTGAAAGGATTGCTACCCTCACAGAATACATCTTGATTATTTATTGGTGGGACTCTGGCTATCAGATCCGTGTTTGAACTTTCTGAATTAGATTAAGAAAGAGACCCTGTTCAATTGGGGTGCACAGCGCTGCTGCAATACTGAAGAGACACTTTATATATTTATAATTGTGTATTTATATATTTATCTAATTTAATTGATTCATTATTGCCTATATACAGGTAATTAAAAACCCTCTGGTCCGGGGTGAGGGTCCTCATCGGGAATGGCCGCATAAGGTGGTCCCCCAGCGCAAAGGCTTCATCCGCAATGAAGACGAATGGGAGTCCTTCCACATTGTCTTCTGGAGGTGGCAAGTCCAAGCTGCCATTCTGGAGACGCCTGTAAAACTCCGTCTGGGCGATGACTCCACCAGCGGACATCCGGCCATTCTTCCCCACGTCCACATACAGGAACTCGTAATTAGTAGACATGTGCACAATGAAATATTTCGTTTCGGAATTTCGTTTTCGTCTGAAAAATAAATTTATTTAGTTATTCCCGAAATTCGTTTTTATTTATTTCGTTTTTCGTTAAAAATTGCATTCGTCCGAAAATCCAAATTGAAGTCGAATCTGTCATTGAAGGCTTATGGTGTCTGTCGAATGTTCAAAGAAGATTCGACGGAGCAGCTAAACTGTACAATGCCGTATAGTCGAATACGTCGAATACGTGTGTACTTAGTTCAAGCTATTTTACTGCTCCACCTCTTTGGTTACAATCAGCCAATAACATTCATCATCATCATTATTTTTATTTATCTTTTCTCCCCTACGTCGAATCTTTCCTCCCCTACGTCGAATCTTTCCTCCCCTACGTCGAATCTTTCCTCCCCTACGTCGAATCTTTCCTCCCCTACGTCGAATCTTTTCTCTCTACGTCAAATCTTTTCTCTCTATGTAGAATAATCTTGGACTAATAGAGCTAAGGTTAGGCACATTCGACCACAGGTTTGATGGACACAGATTGTTATTGTCATCATCATGTCGAATCTCCTATCTATATCGAACTGTTGTAGCAACGAAAATGAAAATAAAGCATTTGTTTATGTCGGATCTTTCGTTTTTCGGACTCTGCACTTTCGTTATCGTTTGCTAAAACGATAACGAAAATACCTAAAATTCGAACGAAAATGCATTCGTACGAAAACGAATGCACATGTCTAGTAATTAGCTGACACCACCGCCAACATCACAATACTATTTAACTCCTTATAATTATAATAGTATGACCCCGAGTTCGGTGGTGGGACGATGTGGACGTGTTTCCCATCAATTTCCCCTCCGCAGTTAGGAAAGTCCCACCGCTGGGCAAAGTGGGAGGCCACAGTCTGCCATTCCTGTTGCGTGGAAGGAAACTGTGGAGGGAAAAAAATTAGTCTTTTTGCACATTAAAACATGGAAAGCAGATTAGACACAAACATTCTTGGCCAACATCAAGATAACATTTATTAATGGGAATTTTAAAAGACCAAAGTATAAGGTACACCTATCAGATTCCCCCTCCCCCCCCTCTCATGGGCCATTTCTAACATTATAAGGGTGGGGGGAACTCTTGGACAGGTAACCCTCTCCACTTCATTGAGAAATGAATGCCTATATAATGTGTATTACTTTGAACAGCCCCTCCTTAGTTACACTATTGGCAGCCCTCTGAACAGGTAAGAAGTGTCATAATACAAAGAGATAAATACACACTGTACACATTTTAGCACATTTTTACATTCTGCTATTACCTATCAAGATAATAATAGGATAAAAAAACTTTAAACAGTACCATTTGAAAGTATTCAGGCAGGTCCTTGCACTACATGCTTTGGGGAATTCATCCATAAATCTGACCACAAAAGAGATGGGTATAGTGTGTATGGATTTGGCAAAGTCAGCAGATAGATGATTGAGGATAGATAGAGAATTAGTATCAGCTGACTTAGCAGTTGGGGGAGGGAGGGTTCCAAATGATTTGGGGACCCCCCAAAAAAAGCCTCTGGCACTCTGCCTGAATTTAAAGCACAAATCACATTTAAAAGCATTTTAGGGGTGTTTGGGGTAAAGCACTACTATGGAGCTGATAAAATACATTATTAAGTGACTACATTAGGTGAATATAGGGCCAGAAGACCATGCTGGGGAGGTAAGTGAAGTCAAATATGTATGAAGGACAACAAAAATAATTACATAAAAATCCAGCATGCATGAGGACAAAAGGGACATTCACAGCATATTACAATCATGGTCATTAGGGAATGAGGAAAGAAATACAATACATTATCAAACATTATATACAATAAAATGTGATGTTAAAGGATAAAAAGCTTACCTTCATATACTCCTTCTGCAATACCTGGATGATGGCAGAACAGGTCTCTGGGATAATGATCCCCAGAGCCTGGGGGGAGATGCCTGTTGAGAACTTGAGGTCCTGCAGGCTTCTCCCCATCGCCAAGTACCGCAGGGTGGCGACCAGCCTCTGCTCCGGAGTGATGGCTTGCCTCATGCAGGTATCCTGCCTGCTAATATAAGGGGTCAGCAAAGCCAACAAATACGGGGTCCATCATCCGGAGAAAGTTCCTGAAATCATCAGGATTATTCTCACGGATCTCACGGAGCAAAGGCATATGACAGAACTGGTTACGCTGAAGCAACCAATTCTTGGTCCATGAACTCCTCCCCACCCTGTTCATGGACTCGACTTGTGTCAAGGTCAGGACCCCAACACCAAGCCCCCGCACAGCATGAACTCTACGAGGAGTACATATACGTAACATGGCTAGAAAACGGTCGGCTGCTCAGAACGAAGTAACAGAACGCACTGAAGAACAGCAAGGCCTGTGAAGAGCGTCCTGAAAAACAGCAGCGAACGAACAAGAACACAATGACTAATCAAAGTCACAAAGTCAGCTTGCCTGCACGCACAGAAGAGAAGATACAAACCCACAAGCACAAACTGAACAGCAGAAAACGATCTGAAAGCCACGAGTCTGAAAAAGCGTGAATCGTCTCTCACCAAACTTTTACTAACACGAGATTAGCAAAAGGAGCCCAAACAGTGCCGCGCTTGGTTCTGAACTGGCCTTTTCTAGTCTCCTCGTACGTGGTTGACGTCACTGCGTTCTTGGCGAATGGAAATTCCGACAACTTTGTGCGACCGTGTGTATGCAAGACAAGTTTGAGCCAACATCCGTCGGAAAAAATCCTAGGATTTTGTTGTCGGAATGTCCGATCAATGTCCGACCGTGTGTACGGGGCATTAGTTTGTAGGGTCAATATTGGGTTGGCCCACCCTTTGCAGCTATAACAGCTTCAACTCTTCTGGGAAGGCTGTCCAAAAGGTTTAGGAGTGTGTCTATGGGATTGTTTGACAATTTTTCCAGAAGCGCATTTGTAAGGTCAGGCACTGATGTTGGACGAGAAGGCCTGGCTCGCAGTCTCCACTCTAATGCCCCGTACACACGGTCGGATTTTCCGATGGAAAATGCCCGATCGGAGCGTGTTGTTGGAAATTCCGACCGTGTGTGGGCTCCATCGGACATTTTCCATTGGATTTTCCGACACACAAAGTTTGAGAGCAGGCTATAAAACTTTCCGACAACAAAATCCGTTGTTGGAAATTCCGATCGTGTGTACACAAATCCGACGGACAAAGTGCCACGCATGCTCAGAATAATTAAAGGGATGAAAGCTATTGGCCACTGCCCCGTTTATAGTCCCGGCGTTTTTACGTCACCGCGTTCAGAATGATCGGATTTTCCGACAACTTTGTGTGACCGTGTGTATGCAAGCCAAGTTTGAGCCAACATCCGTCGGAAAAAATCCTAGGATTTTGTTGTTCGAATGTCCGAAACAAAGTCCGACCATGTGTACGGGGCATAAGGCTAAATGTACATCCTGAACGATCTAACTTGACAGATAGTAACTGACGTTTAAAAGCGTCTGTTTCGCCATGTTTACATGCCGCGTTTAGCCGCGTTTGTGTTTAGAATCGTTTTTTTTCAAATTGTCAAAAATGAAAAACGTCTGTAAATGAAATGTGGCTAAATGCGAGTTACCACATTTACAAGCTGTTACACGCATTTGGCGTTTCAAATGCCTCTGAACATCCGTTCTGAACGCATTTTTTTTTAAAAAAATGCTTCTATACTCAACTGTAGGGATGAGCTTCGAGTTCGATTGGCTGTTCGCAAGTTCGCCGAACACCGAACAATTTGGGGTGTTCGCGGCAAATTCGAATGCCGCGGAACACCCTTTAAAAGTCTATGGGAGAAATCAAAAGTGCTAATTTTAAAGGCTTATATGCAAGTTATTGTCATAAAAAGTGTTTGGGGACCTGGGTCCTGCCCCAGGGGACATGGATCAATGCAAAAAAAAGTTTTAAAAACGGCCGTTTTTTCAGGAGCAGTGATTTTAATAATGCTTAAAATCAAACAATAAAAGTGTAATATCCCTTTAAATTTCGTACCTGGGGGGTGTCTATAGTATGCCTGTAAAGGGGCGCATGTTTCCCGTGTTTAGAACAGCCTGACAGCAAAATGACATTTCGAAGGAAAAAACTCATTTAAAACTACCCGCGGCTATTGCATTGCCGTCAATACACATAGAAGTTCATTGATAAAAACGGCATGGGAATTCCCCACAGGGAAACCCCGAACCAAAATTAAAAAAAAAAAAAATGAAGTGGGAGTCCCCCTAAATTCCATACCAGGCCCTTCAGGTCTGGTATGGATATTAAGGGGAACCCCGGCCAAAATTTCAAAAAAAAATGACGTGGGGTTCCCCCTAAATTCCATACCAGACCCTTCAGGTCTGGTATGGATTTTAAGGGGAACCCCGCGCCAAAAAAAAAAAAAAAAACGGCGTGGGGTTCCCCCAAAAATCCATACCAGACCCTTATCCGAGCACACAACCTGGCAGGCCGCAGGAAAAGAGGGGGGACGAGAGTGCGGCCCCCCCCCTCCTGAACCGTACCAGGCCACATGCCCTCAACATTGGGAGGGTGCTTTGGGGTAGCCCCCCAAAACACCTTGTCCCCATGTTGATGAGGACAAGGGCCTCATCCCCACAACCGTGGCCGGTGGCCGCCCCCCCCCTTTGTGAAATGGTAAGGGGGTACTTACCCCTACCATTTCACTAAAAAAGTGTCAAAATAGTTAAAAATGACAAGAGACAGTTTTTGACAATTCCTTTATTTAAATGCTTCTTCTTTCTTCCTTCATCTTCTTCTTCTTCTGGTTCTTCTGGCTCTTCTGGTTCTTCCTCCGGCGTTCTCGTCCAGCATCTCCTCCGCGGCGTCTTCTATCTTCTTCGCCTCGGGCCGCTCCGCACCCATGGCATTGGGGGGGAGGCTCCCGCTCTTCTCTTCATCTTCTTCTTCATCCTCTTCTCTTCTTCCTTCTTCTCTTCTTCTCTGTTTCTCTTCTTAATTTTCTTCTCCGGGCCGCTCCGCATCCATGCATGGAGGGAGGCTCCCGCTGTGTGACGGCGTCTCCTCATCTGACGGTTCTTAAATAACGTGGGCGGGGCCACCCGGTGACCCCGCCCCCTCTGACGCACAGGACATGACGGGACTTCCCTGTGGCATTCCCTGTGGCATTCCCCGTGACGTCACAGGGAAGTCCCGTCAAGTCACCGTGCGTCAGAGGGGGCGGGGTCACCGGGTGGCCCCGCCCCCCATTATTTAAGAACCGTCAGATGAGGAGACGCCGTCACACAGCGGGAGCCTCCCTCCATGCATGGATGCGGAGCGGCCCGGAGAAGAAAATTAAGAAGAGAAACAGAGAAGAAGAGAAGAAGGAAGAAGAGAAGAGGATGAAGAAGAAGATGAAGAGAAGAGCGGGAGCCTCCCCCCCAATGCCATGGGTGCGGAGCGGCCCGAGGAGAAGAAGATAGAAGACGCCGCGGAGGAGATGCTGGACGAGAACGCCGGAGGAAGAACCAGAAGAGCCAGAAGAACCAGAAGAAGAAGAAGATGAAGGAAGAAAGAAGAAGCATTTAAATAAAGGAATTGTCAAAAACTGTCTCTTGTCATTTTTAACTATTTTGACACTTTTTTAGTGAAATGGTAGGGGTAAGTACCCCCTTACCATTTCACACAGGGGGGGGCCGGGATTTGGGGGTCCCCTTGTTAAAGGGGGCTTCCAGATTCCGATAAGCCCCCCGCCCGCAGACCCCCACAACCACCGGCCACGGTTGTGGGGATGAGGCCCTTGTCCTCATCAACATGGGGACAAGGTGTTTTGGGGGGCTACCCCAAAGCACCCTCCCAATGTTGAGGGCATGTGGCCTGGTACGGTTCAGGAGGGGGGGGCGCACTCTCGTCCCCCCCTCTTTTCCTGCGGCCTGCCAGGTTGCGTGCTCAGATAAGGGTCTGGTATGGATTTTTGGGGGAACCCCACGCCGTTTTTTTTTTTTTTTTTGGCGCGGGGTTCCCCTTAAAATCCATACCAGACCTTAAGGGTCTGGTATGGAATTTAGGGGGACTCCCACTTCATTTTTTTTTTTTTAATTTTGGTTCGGGGTTTCCCTGTGGGGAATTCCCATGCCGTTTTTATCAATGAACTTCTATGTGTATTGACGGCAATGCAATAGCCGCGGGTAGTTTTAAATGAGTTTTTTCCTTCGAAATGTCATTTTGCTGTCAGGCTGTTCTAAACACGGGAAACATGCGCCCCTTTACAGGCATACTATAGACACCCCCCAGGTACGAAATTTAAAGGGATATTACACTTTTATTGTTTGACTTTAAGCATTATTAA
This sequence comes from Lithobates septentrionalis, assembly GCA_037952835.1. Classification (NCBI taxonomy): domain Eukaryota; kingdom Metazoa; phylum Chordata; class Amphibia; order Anura; family Ranidae; genus Lithobates; species Lithobates septentrionalis. Next base: position 970,325 of record JBBDGP010000685.1, on the reverse strand, counting down.
AATCACTGCTCCTGAAAAAACGGCCGTTTTTAAAACTTTTTTTTGCATTGATCCATGTCCCCTGGGGCAGGACCCAGGTCCCCAAACACTTTTTATGACAATAACTTGCATATAAGCCTTTAAAATTAGCACTTTTGATTATTTATGTTCGTGTCCCATAGACTTTAACGGTGTTCGCGTGTTCGAGCGAACTTTTTTCCTGTTCGCATGTTCTGGTGCGAACCGAACAGGGGGGTGTTCGGCTCATCCCTACTCAACTGCCTAGAAACTACTATAAACAACCTTGTGTACATGTACTGATAAGATAGAGGAGAGTTCAGGGGCAGCTGAAAAAGGCCCAACTGCTACTAAATGTTTGTTTACCAGCAGCAGTGTACATGAAGCCTAATTCATCCCAAAAGGTGTTCTATCGGGTTGAGGTCAGGACTCTGTGCAGGCCAGTCAAGTTCCTCCACCTTAAACTCACTTATCAATGCCTTTATGGACCTTGCTTTGTGCACTGGTGCACAGTCATGTTGGAACAGGAAGGGGCTATCCCCAAACTGTTCCCACATAGTTGGGAGCATGAAATTGTCCAAAATGTCTTGCTTAGCTGAGCCTTAAGAGTTCTCTTCACTGGAACTAAGAGGCCAAGCCCAACCCCTGAAAAACAACCCTGCACCATAATCCTCCCTCCACCAAATGATTTGGACCAGTGCATAAAGCAAGGTCCATAAAGACATAGATGAGTGAGTTTGGGGTGGAGGAACTTGACTGGCCTGCACAGAGTCCTGACCTCAACCTGAACACCTTTGGGATGAATTAGAGCGGAGACTGAACGACCGCAACATACACTGATATACAATGTAATACTGACATATAATCACACACATAGGTTGGACTTGATGGACTTGTGTCTTTTTTCAACCTCACCTACTATGTAACTATATACAGTATCTCACAAAAGTGAGTACACCCCTCACATTTTTGTAAATGTTTTATTATATCTTTTCATGTAACAACACTGAAGAAATTATACTTTGCTACAATGTAAAGTAGTGAGTGTACAACTTGTATAACAGTGTAAATTTGCTGTCCCCTCAAAATAACTCAACCCACAGCCAATAATGTGTAAACCGCTGGCAACAAAAGTGAGTACACCCCTAAGTGAAAATGTCCAAATTGGGCCCAAAGTGTCAATATTTTGTGTGGCCACCATTATTTTCCAGCCCTGCCTTAACCCTCTTGGGCATGGAGTTCACCAGAGCTTCACAGGCTGCCACTTGAGTCCTCTTCCACTATGACGATATCACGGAGCTGGTGGATGTTAGATACCTTGCGCTCCCCCACCTTACATTTTAGGATGCCCCACAGATGCTCAATATGGTTTAGGTCTGGAGACATGCTTGGCCAGTCCATCACCTTTACCCTCAGCTTCTTTAGCAAGGCAGTGGTCATTTTGGAGGTGTGTTTGGGGTCGTTATGATGTTTGAATACTGCCCTGCAGCCCAGTTTCCCAAGGGAGGGGATCATGCTCTGCTTCAGTATGTCACAGTACATGTTGGCATTCATGGTTCCCTCAATGAACTGTAGCTCCCCAGTTCCGGCAGCACTCATGCAGCCCCAGACCATGACACTCCCACCACCATGCTTGACTGTAGGCAAGATACACTGGTCTTTGTACTCCTCATCTGGTTGCTGCTACACAGGCTTGACACATCTGAACCAAAAATGTTTATCTTGGTCTCATCAGATCACAGGACATGGTTCCAGTAATCCATGTCCTTAGTGAGGTGGCATGTTGAACTTCCAGTGACCAGTATGTGAGAGTGAGACCGACAACACCAAATTTAACACACCTGCTCCCCATTCACACCTGAGACCTTGTAACACTAATGAGTCACATGACACCGGGGAGGGAAAATGGTTAATAGGGCCCAATTTGGACATTTTCACTTAGGGGTGTACTCACTTTTGTTGCCAGCGGTTTAGACATTTATGGCTGTGGGTTGAGTTATTTTGAGGGGACAGCAAATTTACACTGTTATACAAGCTGTATACTCACTACTTTACATTGTAGCAAAGTGTCATTTCTTCATTGTTGTCACATGAAAAGATAGAATAAAATATTTACAAAAATGTGAGGGGTGTACTCACTTTTGTGAGATACTGTATATGTAACTATACACTCTTAAACTTTGTGGACAGCCTACCCAGAAGAATTGAAGCTGTTATAGCTGCAAAAGGGTGGGCCAACTCAATATTGAACCCTTTGGACTAAGACTGGGATGCTATTAAAGTTCATGTATGTGTAAAGGCCTGCATCCCAATATTTTTGACAATATAGTGTATTGAGATTTGCCCTAACTGTCCTAGAAACGGCTCCAAAGTCAACATAAAAATTAATGGGAAGAGGGGGCATCCCCAATTTCTGAGTTTTAAGGATGGGAATAGAACTTTATTGATGTAAACCTGGGCGGATGGGAAGGAATACAATGACCCTATCAACATATTCATGTGTAGGCCTAGTCCTATGGTCTCTAGCGTTTAATGACCAAAGCACCATTCTACTGTCTACGCTTTCGGCACCGCTGGAAGGGATAAAGGCTGGGCTTGGTTTTAATAGCACAGCGCTCATGTGGTTCTGTGGTACCTAACCACTTGCCGCCCAAATCAAGTACCTGGTACGTCATTTGACTTCAAGTTATTGTACCGGGATGATGCAGCTGCAAGCATCACCCTGGTACCGTTTTTTAGAGCCGACGGCTCTCTTGTAATAGCACTCTCTCTCTGGCTCTCCCGTCCCACCGGGCGACCCAAGCTACTAGCCAGAAAGCCCCCTGGCTAGTTGGAGACCCATGCAAAACCTGGAATCGGCTTTGATTGGGTTTCCGCTATGGTAACCCGGAAGCGATGACATAAGATCATGTCTGGTTTACCTGGCTGTCAACTGCGCCATTTTTTGAAAATCAAAAGTATTCAAAAATGCATATTTTGGCATTTTGATTGCTTTCAAGTGCAAAGGAGGGATTTGAGGTCTTATTGACCCCCAGATCCCTCCATAAAGTGTATCTGTCACATGCCTATTGCTGTCACAAGGATGTTTACATTCCCTGTGACAGCAATAAAAGTGATAAAGAAAAAAAGTTGAAAGCAACAGTGTAAAAAAAATACAAATAATAATTTAATAATAATAATAAAAAAGTGCCCCCTTCCCCCCCGTGCTAGCACGCAAAGGGGAATGCATGCTTTGGTCCCGCACGCGCGCAAACAGCGATCGTCCCATAGATGTGAGGTATCACCGTGAACGTTGGATATAATGGGCAGTAGTTCTAGCACTAGGCCTCCTCTGTAGATATAAAGTGGTAAACTGTAATGGCTTTTAAAGCATCGCCTATGGATAGTAAAATATGCGTTATTTCTCGCCATTGTGCGGGCATGCGCAACTTTAAAACGTGACAGGTTTGGTATCTAGCTACTCGACGTGACATCATCTTTTATATTTTACAACAAAATTGGTTTACAGTATGTATTGTGTTTTTTGCGTTACATTTAAAAAAAGTGTATTTTTTCACAAAAATTGCATTTGAAAACCATTGCGCAAATACCGTGTGACATAAACAAATAGTAAAACCCACCAATTTATTCTCTAGGGCCTCTGCTTTAAAAAAAGAATATTTTATGTTTGGGGGTTCTAATTCATTTTCTATCAAACAAAAAACTTATTTTCACATATCTACAAAATGTGCCAGAAAATACCTGGTCTTCAAGTGGTTAATTAAAATGTACAGGGTTTTTCAAAAAGATGGAGTAGATTTTTTTTCAAACAAACTGTAAGGGATAGAAGCACATTCCCCACACCACTGGATAGAGGAAGGTTTAAACTTAAAAGTTCGCCTTCATTCAATGCCACGCAGCATTGCTGTGTCTTGTTTATAGGAAAATGGTGACGGCACAGGCAAAGTCGTTTTGTGTGCTGCAGTTTGGGAAGTGTAAATTCATTGTTTAAATGCAATGTGAATTCTGCCATCGGTTCAACAAAGAGCCTCCTCGTCATAAGCAAATTTATGTGTGGCATTAAAAATTAACTTAAGATATTTGCATATCCAGCAGACTCTGGGCTTACTGGACACGCCCAAAAACATGTCATCAGTGTACACAAGGTGTGTCTAGTATGTCCAGTCCTTCTGCTCTGATGCCGATGTTCTGTTAAATACTGCAGATCCTCGGATAATGCCTCAGAGGATCTGCGCATGCACAGTACTGATCTCATGTACTGCGCATGATCTCCCGATTAGCTGGCGTGACCTTAACACTGCGCAGATTGTCTGAGGCATTATCCGATGATCAGCAAAGCGTGATCTGCAGTAATTGACAGAACACCGCCACGTTGATGAGGATCTCTTGCTCCGTTTTGGTCCCACACACTCCCAATGCAGCATTGTTGGATTCCTCGGTTAGATGTCAGTGCTGTGTATATCTTCTCTGTATGTCTTCTCTTCCGTTTATTTCCTTTCACACCTCTCCTCGTGTTACCAAATACAGAGAATACACCGTTTCTCCCATCCCGTGCTGCGGGCTGTCACTCGGGTGTACCAGTGACAACGAAACGCTGACCGACACTGTTTGCCACCAATGGGAGACGCCGGTGTTCTGTCGATTACTGCAGATCACATTTTGTTGGATAATGCCTCCGACAATCTGCACATGCGCAGTGGGGACGTCACTACTGCGCATGCGCAGATCATCGGAGGCATTATCCAATGATCTGCAGTAATTGACAGAACATCGGGATTTCCCTGTCCCAGTACCTGACAATTCAGCTGTGATTAATCACAGCTGCATTGAAGAGTACACAGAGAAGGTCGGCAGCAGGTGCAAAAAAAGCAGTCTGGCAATTTTTATCAACAACATTGCTCAGATGGGAATACAGAAAGTTACATTGTATCATTTGTAACTTTGTGTTTGTCATCTACAGATCAAAGGGATGAACTTGTCTGCAGATGAAGAGAGTTAAAGCAACCTTGACAAGGAAAAAAAACATTTTTTTTCTAATTAATTGTTTCTCTGTTTAGCCCCTTAGTTTGCTTGAATCGGCACTAATTAACTCTGTATTCTCCTTCTCCAATCAATTGTCATTTTCCTGGTGATTTTTTTTTTATTAATAACGTCAATACAGGGCACTTTCCCCCCTTCCTGCACAGGACAATTTTCAGCTTTCAGCGCTGACGCATTTTGAATGACAATTGCGCAGTCTTGCAACACTGCACCCAAAATAAATTTTTATAATTTTCTTCCCACAAATAGAGCTTTCTTTTGGTGGTATTTGATCACCACTGGGTTTTAAATCTTTTGCTAAACAAACTAAAAAGGACCAACATTTTTGAAAAAAAAAAGTTTTTCTTAATTTCTGTTATAAAAGTTTGTTTTCTCCTTCACGGACGGGCACTGATGAGACTGCATTGATGGGCACTGTTGAGGCAGGACTGATGGGCACTGATGAGTTGGCACTAATATGTAGAATTGATGGGCACTGATAGGTGGCACTGATTTTCAGCACTTATGGGCACTGATATGCAGAACTTATGGGCACTGATAGGCGGCACTGATGGGCACTAATAAATGGCACTGATGGGCAGTACTGATAAGGAGATAATGACAGTCATTACTGATGGGCAATGACTGGCATCTGATGGGCACTGACTGGCAGCTGTGGTGGGCACCTCTGATGGAAGCTGCGCTGATAATCAATCGCTGATTATCAATCGCTGATTATCAATCGCTGATTATCAGCGCACACCCCCCCTCTGACAGGAGAGCTGCCGATCCGCTCTCTCTGTCAGCACAAACTGAGGAAAGCCGATTACCGGCACTTCCTGGTTACCGCTGTGATCAGCTGTGATTGGTCACAGCTGATTACATGGTAAAAAATGTAATAGGCTCTTTACCACAATTGGAGATGCGGTGTGTCAGAGTGACACACAGCACCCCCTGATCGCTAAGCGTGGGGGCGTGCACGAGCGGCTTGTCATGCTGGACATCATATGACGCCCAGTCAGGATAACAGAGCCACATTGCGGACATCAATCCACAATAGAGCGGGCGGGAAGTGGTTAATAGTTAAACTTTTTTTCTGTTTTTGTTTGCTTTGTTCATTAATATTTTTCACCTTTTACATATATTTCACACTGAAAAAAAAGTGCAAAATGTAAAAAATCCACTTTCCTTCATTTGTAAATAACTTTGCAATGCTTTGTATCAAAATCATAATTTTAGTGTTGTTTTAAATAGTACAAATTACAGAATAAAATGCACTTTTTAATGTGCAGTAACGCTATTTATGTTTAAACTAACACTGCTCAAAAAGAGAAAAATGCCTTTTGTTTAGTTTTATTAAATTTAGTTCTTTAAAGATTGTTATGTTAAGTAATGACAAAATTATTGCCGAATAAATAGGCCCATAGCAGAAATTTGAAAAATGCTCTGGTCCATAAGGGGTAAACAGGTGTGAGAGCCGAAGTGGATATGCAAAGGAAAAGCACATCAGGTGAAAATGTTGAGCATATCTGAGGTGTGATCAAACAGAGCCCTAGGAAATCCACAATGTGGGCAAGCGTTGAACTTGGACAAGGTGAAAAACAAAATCTTGTTTATCGTCTGTGACCTCCCAGGTCTCCAGACCTTACCCCCTGCGATTTTTATCTGTGGGGGTACATAAAAGAAAGGGTGTTTGTCCAACCTATGCCTGTTAATCTACAAGATCTGAGACATCAAATTGTTGAAGCTCTGAATTCAATAACTAGCGACCAGTCGATTTGTGTGTGGCAAGAAATGGTCTACCTTTTTAGTTCAATCTTATTTTATTGAAGAAGAGTATGTAATAAACAAGATAGCGTTAAGCAATATATGTACAGAAACAAGCAGTGTTACATGTAAAGCATCTTATGATCTTAAGGTACAGAGAGTTCGTCAAACTCAACGGATATGTTAAAACAAATATGCCTATGAGGCTTGATAACATCTTGCAGAACACAATAGAAGAACTTCGTGAACACCACTATCTACTCAACGAGCGGTGCCCACTTGTTTAGAACCCGATAAGGCGTTTGATATTGTGTTGATCGTAATTTTTCGTAAAGGAATATGCTATTTGGATCACAAATTTCCTTTTTGGCGAGACTAGGGGTTGTAGTTTAAATATTCATATAGCACTTAAACATCACAAGAAGAGAGGAGAAAAAGAAAAAAAAGGGGGTAGGATAATAGGTAAAATAAATATAAAGAGGGGGCACTCCAACTAGGCTAACCAGTGGTATTGGTAGAATCACTCTCAGCCCAGGAGATGAATCCCTTGTTATAATGAAACATAGACCACGAGGTCCATGTATTGGAAAATTGTTCCTCCTTACCCGATTCCTGTGACAACAGTTGTTCCAAATCGTTAATTTGCTCCTCCTCAACTGCCCAATCCCCCAGGGAAGGCATGCTTGTCAACTTCTAATGTCTAGGTATAACCGTCCTAGCTGCTGCCAGAAAGTGACATAGTACATCTTTTTTTACCAATTTGAGCGGTACTGGGAGCATAGATAATAGAACTACCTCAGGAGAGGGTGTAATTGAGGTCACCATAAGTCTGCAGTACAGATCAAAGACTGCCAGAATTTCCATACAGAAGGCCATTCCCACCAGATGTGTAGTAAGGTACCCCTGGACGACAGGCAGCGCCAACAAGTGTCTGGAAAAATCGGGTTAATATAATGTAAAGTCGAGGGGCATCTGTACCAACGAGTCATCAACTTAAACCCTTTTTCTTGATTTTTTGAGGCTAAAGATAGTTTATGGGTCAGAATGAAGCACTTTTGTGAAATGGAGTGACCCAACTCTAATGCCCAGCCTGTGTATATGGGGGAAGGTCGGGATTAGAGACCATATGTACGAGAGAATAGAGTTGGGAAACTACATGCATTGGGGGATCGGCCTGAAGCAGCATGTTCCCAAAGTCAGTTAAATCGGTAAGAATATCGGGCAAAGACGGAAAAGTACAAATATAGGATATCACTTGTTGCCTCTGAAGCCAATGTGTTGGAGTATAAGAAGACGGTCCATGGAACCAATCAAGTATATGCGCGAGTACTGCTGCTCTGTAATAAATAGAGGCATCTGGAGCTCCAGCTCCTCCCCGAATCTGTGTTTCATAGCTTATCCTTGGTCGGGCCCCCCTCCAGATAAAGGTGAAAAACAATTGGCGGAGCTTCTTAAAGAACGAGGAAGGTATGTGGATAGGAATTGCCTGGAACAAATATGAAAACCAAGGAAGAACATCCATTTTTTTTTTTTTTGAGTTTAAAATTTTTATTGTAAAAGAAGAATAAGTGTAACAAGTAATATCCCTCGCAAGGGAATCAAATGAAAATAAAAGTTGATAGTGGTAAACGTGTTAACAAAAGATAACCAAACAGATCAAGGGTCCCAAATATCGCTTGGACAGATCTGCTGCATTTATCAAGGATAGAACTGAGGGAGACATAAATGTTGAAGAGGCATAATGCACATAGACAGTTGGTAAATAAACCGCCATCTGCCTTGGAGCCCCAACACCCCAAATGGGTTCAGACAGTGTGGGGGCCTCAAGGTCTCCTGGCTTTTGGATAGAGAACATGTCAAAGTACATTAATAGGGGGGAACATAATAACACATGAACCCCCATTGATAACCTGAAAAGAGAATCTTCCTCGTCATGAACAAAAAATGGATCTGTTCCAGGGGCAACTGAGCATAAGCTATGCGGCAAAACCACAGCAACTTGTGCCAAAAACAACTGGAAGAGAGGGATTCCTGTAACATTCACATCCAATCTACTTACCAGCAGGTGCTAATAGGGAGAGTGGATATTGAGGTAAAGAAAAGAAGAGAGAGAAAAATAGATTGAGGTAGAAAAGGAAGAGAGAAAGAGGAAAGGGGAGGCTAGGAGGGGTTGTGGAGGTAGAGGTGCCTGCTTCAAGGAGAGCTAGAGTGGGTAGAGAGGCTTACTTTCGGAGAATCTTCGGAATATATAAGTGGAACCAGTATTAAAGGGAAACCCCAATATATTGGGGTCAGGGTTCCCATATTTGATAGAATTTTTCAATTTTATCAAGGATGGTGTTAGAGGTTTTTTTCCTGATACATGATCCAGGAAACTTTTTGTTTGGTTAAATGTATGGAGACCTTTGGGGACTTCCAGGCCCGAGCTATTGTCAGTTTAGCTCCTGTGAGGATATAGTGGGACAAAATTTGGTTGTTTTTAGAGAGATTGGGAATTTTCTGGTTTAGGAGGGCTATTGTCAGGATTTGGGGGACCGCAGAGCCCATGACTTTGCGGATTAGCTGGAAAAGTTTATTCCAGAAACCCCTAATCCTGGGGCACTTACATAAAATATGGAGGAGAGATCCCAGATGTCCACATCCCCTGAAGCATAGGGGGGAGGACTGTGGATAAAATTTAGCTAAGCGTGTTGGTACCAGCGTGATAAGACCTTGAGGTCTGCTTCAATTAGGGAAGTGTTTAGAATCCCTTTGTAGTTGCTTGTGAAGTGTGAATGGGTGTCTAGGTCCCATTCGGACTCAAGGTCATGCTCCCAGCTCTGCATATATGACGCTTTCTCAAGCGGTTCAGATAAGGCTGAGTAATTCAGGGAGATACCCCCTCTCATGTCCATGGCTGAGGAACACCACTGTTCGCATGGGGTAACAGTTAGGGGGAGCGATTCTTGGGAGGTAATTGAATGTAGAAAATCTGGTGGAAGCGAAATTTTTCTGTGGGGGGCATTTCCAGTTTCGAAATACATTGGGTCAGTTTAAGAGGGCTGCTTGAATTGACAAAATGTCCTATTCGATATAGACCTTTATCAAGCCACCATTGAAATGCCTTGATATCCATCCCTGGCGGGAATAGAGGGTTATTGAAAATGCGGGCTAGGGGTTGCCAACTGGATGTTATGGTATTTAGTTTACGTAAGGAGTCCTATAACGCTAAGGAGGGAGAAAGGGTAGGGGATAGGATAGGGGGTCTAGATTTAGGCGGGCGCCAAATAAGGTAGTCAATAGTAAAGTTGGGGACAGCCTGTCTCTCCATTCCTATCCAGTCGGGTTTAGGTCCTCTGGAGTAAATAGCTGATATTTGGCTTAGCTGTGCTGCCTGATAGTACCACCAGATATTGGGCAGACCTAAGCCTCCGTTCCGTCTGGGTCTGAAGAGGGTCTTTTTAGGAAGTCTGTGATTTGATTTGCCCCAGGTAAATCGAATTATTGATGACTGTACTGTAGGTGATGGATATGGAGTTTGGGGATCGGTATAGGAAGGGAGCGAAATAGGTATAGTAACCTTGGGAGGAGGGTAATTTTGATAGCGTTTATCTTACCTAGCCATGACAGTTGACAGTTTGTGTAGAGACCATTGATCAAGATCATTCTTAAGCTTTTTGAACACGGGTGGGTAATTGTATTTATATAGTTGATCAATTTTGGAAGTCAGATGGACGCCCAGGTAAGGTATGGAGGAAAGAGAAAAATATCCTGGACGGCCGCACACCATAGAAGACATCTTTATTGATATGAAGAAATAAAATCCAAATGCAGTCACCTCATGTACAGGGAGGAACAGGAAAGACAGCTAACATGTTTCACGCCCCATCATGGCGCTTATTCATAGCTATGGGTATAGGTATGGAGGAATTACTCCAAGCGAAGGGGAAGTGGTTCTGTAGTCTATCAACCAGGAACGTGGGAGAGGAGATATTAAGGGCAACCAATTTAGACATATTAACTAGCAATCCCGAGACCTGACCAAATTTGTGAAGGAATTTTAAGACATTAGGGGTGGAAATGAGAGGGGAGGTTATAAAAAGAAGGACGTTGTCTGCGAAGAGCGTATTTGTGTGTTGAGTGGCCACATTTGACTCCGTCAATGTCTGGGTGATTTCTAATGGCAATGGCTAACGTTTCTATACCTATGGCAAAAAAAATCACCCTTTGGTGATGGGAAAGGGGTCAGAGAGGTGTCCTTGGAGTCTGATCTGGGCCTTTGCGTGGGAGTAGAGTGCTTCTAGAAGGTTGATGAAGTGTGAGCCAAAGCCCCACCTTTCTAAAGTATTGAAAAGGCAAGGCCATGTGACATTATCAAAGGCCTTCTGGAGGTCAATGGATAAGAGAAAGCCTTCTTGTGCAGGATTGCCATCCCAGCCTGACTTCGGTAGGGAAATGATGTCTATAGCTCTCCTTATCTGGTCCAGGCCCTGCCTCCCTGGGATGAAGCCTACCTGGTCTTTATGCACATAGGACCCTATGAAGGAACCTAATCTGTTGGAAAAAATTGTTGTCATTATTTTTAGATCATTGTTAATTAGTGATATAGGTCTGTAATTACATACTAAGCTCTGATCCTTACCAGGTTTGGGGATGACAGTCATATAATCTAAATTTGCTGTTGAGTCTAAGGGAGAATCTTTGTCAAGGGAATTGAAAAACCGGACCAGATAAGGAGTCAGCACATCAGAAAAAGTCTTGTAGTACTGTGTCGAAAGACCATCAGGGCCTGGGGCTGAGCCTCTTTTTAGCTCTTTTATAACCGCTCTAACTTCTTCTTCGGAAATGGGGTCTTCCATTATAGAGCGATGGTGGTCAGAGATTTTTTGGAGGGGAATGTTATCAAGGAAAGAGTTAATTGTATGAGTGGTTCTGGTATTCGACCCTGAATATAGGTTTGAGTAGAATGAATGGAACGCTTTAAGGATTTGTTTGGGGTTTTGGGACAGGGTAACCGTTAAAGATTTAATTTTGGGGAGGGTGTGAGCTCTGTGTTTAGGTGAGAGCTTTGCTGCAAGCTGGGGGCCAAATTTGTTTGAGTGGAGATAAAATCTACCACTCACCCATCTTAAGTATTTCTCTGCGCTAGAAGTGAAAACCGTGTTTAGGGCAATCCTAGCAGCATCTAAGAGAGCCAGGGAGGTGGATGAGGGATTGTTTTATGTGTCTTGCTTGTGGATTGAAAGTTTTTCTCTAGATTGACTATGTCCATTTGCTTCTCACGTTTGAGGTGTGATGCTTGCTGAATAAGATTACCCCTTACAACCGCTTTATGGGCTCCCCATAACGAGCTTGGAGAAATGTCTGGGGTGTCGTTAAAGCGGAAGTATTCCTTCAAATCTCTTTTGATTATAGCGCAGTGTACAGGATTGGTGAGGAGAGTTTCATTAAGGCGCCATTGTGGGGGGCTCGCTTGGTTTAAGAAACCAATAATTTTAATGGAAACCAATGAGTGATCTGACCAGGGGACTTCCCTTATAGAGGCCTGAGAAGCTAAGTGGATATCTGAAGTATGTAGGAATATATGGTCTATGTGAGCATAAGTCCTATGAGGACAGAGAAATGCGTGTAATCCTTAGCTGTAGGATGTAGTTCCCTCCAAGAGTCTATCATGCCTAATGAGTGAAAGAGCCAAGCTATCCGAAGGCTCTGTTTGGGGGGTCGTTTGAGTTGGGTTTTGTTTCGCGTCGATTTATCTAGTAGATGGTCAAAAGCGATGCTTGGAGTCGCCGCCCATGATCACCTTGCCTTCAAGATGGGGGGAGAGGAAGGTTAGCATGGAAGAAAAAAAGGAAGCTTGGCCTTTGTTAGGGGCATAATACGAGATGAGGGAGAATAGTGTTCCATTTATATTTCCTTTAACTAGGATGTACCTTCCTTCTCTGTCCTTAATAGTTTGGAAAAATGTGAACGGGGTGCGTTTGGAAATGAGGACAGCAACCCCTCTCTTTTTGTCATCTGCATTGGCGAGAAAAAAGGTAGGGTAATTACGGTGCAAGAAGGAAGGATCAAAGCTCTTTGGGAAGTGGGTCTCCTGGATTAAGATGATGTCTAGCCCCCTAGTGTGGTAGTTATGGAAGGCCTTATGTCTTTTGATTGGTGTATTTAGACCCTGTGTATTATGGGATGCTATTTTAAGAGACATCTGTTTGGGGGTGTTATTAGCCATGGACATGAGGGAATGAGAACAAGTGCGAGTATATATTTCTTACCCAGTCCATTCGAGAGGGTTCATCTGGCTGGGTAGAATAGAGCAAGCCTGGGATCTGCGAAAGCCTGATTCGGTAAGCTCTCCTTGAAGGCACCTGGAGGGGGGGGGGAATAAAAGCAGAGGAAGTAAAGAAAGACCAGGAAGGGAAAAGAGAGAGGAAGAGAGTGAGAGAGGATGAGTCCAGGATATGAAATATCCTGGACTCTCTGATAGCAGGTTTGGGAGGCCAAAAAATGTGTAGGGTACGGATAGAGGGCAACCCAATTTTGGGGTTGCAAATTTAGTGTCACAGCGGGAGGGAAACTCCTCAAGGTCACAGCAGGTGGAGTGGCAAGCAGCCCCCGCTGCAAGGCACCTTAGTAGATATAGTCAGGGGATGATCCCCAGAAGGGATAAACATATGTTATGCAGAAGGTGTAATCATATCGTGCAAAAAAAAAAACTGTATCTCCTGAACTGAGACAAAAACAACGAAAGGAAAACAAAAAACATAAAGTAAGCATTTAAATCATCCTTTTGGCCACAAGACCAGGGGTAATGATGGAGGGAAGGGGTAGGGGAGAGGAAGGAGAGGGTTGGGGGGGAAGGGAAAGGGAGGAGTTGGTAGAGGATAGGGGGGGTTGGGTAATGAAATCCTGGGATGAGAACTGTACCAGTCCTTTCAGTCCAAGTCCACGACATGACTGGGTAACCACAGTTTCCGTGGAATAGAGGGGAGAGTGGGAAAGTGGAGCTTGGGAGAAAGAAAAAAACCCAAGGGGAAGGGTTAGGGGAGGGGGAGTGAAGAAAATGGTATGGTTACCAGGGGGGGACAGGTCCAGAAAGTCCCGTGACGGACTAAGAGGGTGTAGGAGTAGCCATTACACCATCAAGGAATCTGTATAATTCGGAAAAGTTGGAGTCAGACCCCTAGGGGGCCGGTTGGACCCGGTGTTCATCTTGGGGGGATAGAGTCGCGGTGTCTCTTAGGTTGCTGTTTCACCCACAGTGGAGTGAGGGGGCTATTCAGAGGGGGTCTCTTGGAGGAGCTTGGACGGTTCTCTGATTGGTGCGGGGGAAGTCCCTGTGAAATAAATCCAAGTTGAAGAAGTATACGTTCCCCATTTTGAAAGTTCGTAAAGCTGTAGGATTTTTCCTTGTACTGAAATTGCAGGCGGAAGGGGAAGCCCCATCTGTACTTTATCATCTTCTGGGTGAGAATGTCACGCAAAGGTCTCAGAGATCTCCGTTTCTGAATTGTTGTGGGAGAGATATCTGCGAAAATTTTAATTTTATTGCCAAGAATAGTGATATTATCCCGGCTGCGAGCTCTCTTCATGATCTCTTCCTTCACCCCATAGAAATGTGGTTTGACCACAATGTCCCGGGGGAAACCGTCTTGGCGGGGGGGTTGCAGCACTCTGTGGGCCCTGTCCAATTCAAGCCTGTGTTCCGGGATGTCTGGGATAATATCCTTAACTAAAGATTTAACTGTGTCGTGTACGTCGATGTTAGATTTGGGTATTCCTCTGACACAGAAGTTATACCGTCTGTTCCTGTTCTCTAAATCGTCTAATTTAGAGAGTGCGGTTTCAAGTTGTTCTTGTAGAGACTGGATGCATGTGGTGTTCTGATTTGTGTGTGCCGCAGAATCATCTACTGCCTGTTCAATTGCATCCATTCTGGCCCCTAGACTCTGAAGGTCTGCTTTGATAGAGGATGCGTTTTGTGCTAATCCAGCAGCCAGCATATCAGAGAAGCTGCTTAATAGTTGGGCCATATCTGGGGGGTAATTGGGCGGTATAGGAGAGGCCTGTAATGAGTCAGTCAGGTTTTTTGGAGTGTTAATCAGGCGAGAATATGGGTTGCCGTTCTGTATTCTGCCCAGAAGTGATGCAGTAGAGTCTGAGGATGCCAGGAAGCCTTGGATTCCCTGGGTATTACTCACTGTTGCTGAGGAAGGCAGGGAAGGAGGTGGAGGATCTGCTATACTGTGCAGGGCTTCTGTGTCTCCGCATGGATGAGGCGCGGTCGCCATCTTGGGAGGCTCAGGGATGTCCAGGGCGAAGTTTAGCTGACGATTAACGTCCTTCTTAAGGTGAGCTCCCGACATCCAGGCGGATGCCCAGCGCTGTCCGGAGGTTGGTGGGGGTCTCCCCGAGGGGATCCGCTAATTATAGCCGGCGATAGGTGCACTGGAGGGACTGAGCGGTGTGGAGCTCCCGGCTAGCGTGTGCCGCTCTGGAAGTCCCACGCATGCGCACTGAACATCCATTTTTAAAGCATTCACCCTACCTATCCAAGACAGGCATTTCTTCGTATAGTTTTTGAGATCCGTCTTGGTTTTAATAAGAAGAGGAGTGAAGTTCTTGGAGAACAATTGGGTCACGTCCGTGGGTATTTGGATTCCGAGATAAAGAATGAAAGTGGAACCCGTTTTAAAAGAAAATGTGGTTGAAATTTGTTGAAGGATCTCCTGTGTCAAGGAAATATTTAGGATTTCTGACTTATGATTTACTTTTAAATTGCTCATCTCCCCAAAGCTCTTGAATTGCTGCATTATGTGTGGTAGAGATATACGTGGTTGGGTAACAAACATTAATAGATTATCGGCAAAAAGAGCCAGTTTAAAGTGAATAGGGCCCACCGAGATACCTGAAATATTAGAATTATTATGCAAAGCGATTGCTAAATGCTCAATAACAAGGACATAAAGAAGGGGAGACAGAAGACAAACCTGACGTGTCCCATTATGGATAGAGAATGTGGGGGACAACGAGCCATTTACCTGGATTCTGGCAAATGGAGAGGAATAAAAAGACATAATTGGGGACAGCATGTGGGGGCCCAGACCTATTTGCATTAAAGACATCTGAACGAATTGCCAGTTGACCTGATCAAATGCCTTTACTGCATCGACTGTCAGGAGGCCTAGAGGGACATTGTGGGTACGGGCATATTCAGTGAGGAGCAAGGTTTTCAAAGTGTTGTCTCTTGCTTCACGTCCACTCACAAAACCCACCTGATCCAGGTGTATTAGATGGGGTAGCAGTGGCTGCAATCTATTGGCGAGGGTTTTAAAAATATTTGCTTAGTCTACACCAATTAATGATATGGGCCTATAATTTGCACACAAGGTCGGGTCCTTCTCTGGTTTTGGGATAAAGGCGATGTGGTTTTCAAGTGTATGTGGAGGAAACGCTGAACCTTCTGGTAAGGAGTTGAATACTTTAGTTAAGGAGGGGGTCAAAATTTAGGAGTAAAGCCATCAGGGCCTGGGCTTTTACCAGAAGGTGTGGCTGCTATCGCTCTTGTGACCTCGTCTTCGGTAATTAACGTCTCAAGCTCTTCTACAGTGTCGTCTTCTAATGTAGGAAGCGCTGTTTCCTTAATATAAGACGGTTTACCAGTCACAGGGATGGAGGGGGGGACTAGAAGGTACGCCAGGAGATAAATTATATAAGGATTGGTCGAAATCTCTGAATGCCTGTTATATCCTAGAAGGTTCATTGATTAATTCCCCAGATGAGGCCCGAATATGAGGTATAAATGTAGAGGACGTGTTTGGGTGTAGGGAGTGGGCTAAAGATCTATCGCATTTATCTTGGAATTGATAATGGTGTAGGGCAATCCTGTCCACATAGGTACGAGCTGGGGCTTCATACAGTTCCTTGAGTTGGGATCGAGCCGTTGAGACCTCTGTAAGAGTCACCAACATTGGGGCTCGTTTATGTTGAGTTTCAAGATCTCGAAGCTTTTGCATTGCGGACACTATAGCGGCAGATCGTACCTGCTTCAAGCAGGCCCCTATCTGTATAAAGGTTCCTCACAGGACAGCTTTAAGTGCCTCCCATTGTATAGGTAGTGGGGTAGAGTCCATGGCATGGTCCATAAAGAAATTGGTTTCCGAAATCTTTTGAGTACAGTCGGGATTCGTAAGGAGTGAATCATTTAAACACCCTGTCCACTCTTTCACCGGAGTGAAAGGGATCGATAGAGTTGGATAGATAGGCGAGTGGTCACACCAAACCATGGAGTCTATTTCGCAGTCTGTTGACCAATCCAAACAGCTATGATCGATTAGGAAGTAATCGATATGGCTATAGGAGTGGTGGACCTGTGGGAAATGAGTATAGTTTTGAGTCTTAGGGTACAGAACCCTCCAGATGTCAATTAGCTGGAAATCGTAGATAGCCCACTTTAAGGCCCTCAATTTAGAAAAGGATATGGATGAACAGGAGGTTGAGGAGTCCAGGAGCTGATCCAAGGGGGTATTAAAATTCCTTCATAGGATTAGCTTACCCTCTGTGAAACCAGACAGAATATTCAAGTACTGCAAAGCAGACGATATTTGATTAACATTTGGTAGGTAGAGGTTGGCGATGGTAAATTTTGTTCCCCATAAGGAGAATTTTACGAACATGTACCTTGCATGTGGGTCAGAGAGCTAATCTATCAGCTCAATCGGAAGTGTTTTTTTTGGAAGGCAATAGAGACACCTTTGGCTTTATGAGATGAATTTGTACTGTGAAACCATCTGCTAAAATATCAGTTGGAACAGGAAGGGGTGGAATCTGAGGGGAAATGGGTCTCTTGTAGGAATGAGCTGAGCACCCTCCTGGTAGGTTCGCAGCAGAACATGCAAACTGGCAAAAAATTTGGCAGAACACGCAAACTCCGTTAAAGTCTATGGGACACGAACATGAATAATCAAAAGTGTAATTAAGTAATTTTAAAGGCTTATATGCAAGTTATTGTCATAAAAAGTGTTTGGGGACCCGGGTCCTGCCCCAGGGGACATGTATCAATGCAAAAAAAAGTTTTAAAAACGGCTGTTTTTTTCGGGAGCAGTGATTTTTTTAATGCTTAAAGTGAAACAATAAAAATGAAATATTCCTTTAAATATCGTGCCTGGGGGGGTGTCTATAGAATGCCTGTAAAGTGGCGCTTTTTTCCCGTGTTTAGAACAGTACCACAGCAAAATGACATTTCTAAAGGAAAAATTGTCATTCAAAACTGATCGTGGCTGTAATGAATTGTCGGGTCTCAGCAATATAGATACAGATAATTGAAAAAAAGAGCATGGGATCCCCCCATCCATTACCAGGCCCTTTGGCTCTGGTATGAATATCAAGGGGAACCCCCGAATTCACACCAGGCTCTTTGGGTCTGGTATGGATTTTAAGGGGAACCCTGCACCAAAATAAAAAAAATGGCATAGGGGCCCCCCAAAATCCATACCAGACCCTTATCCGAGCACGCATCCTGGCAGGCCGCAGGAAAAGAGGGGGGACGAGAGAGCGCCCCATCCCCCCTCCTGAACCATACCAGGCCACATGCCCTCAACATGGCGAGGGTGTCCCAGCCCCCTCTGATGCCATGGGGAAGTCCCCTGGGCATCAGAGGGGGGTGGGGTCACCCGGTTACGTCACCGGGTAGCCCCACACTCAGTTATATAAGAGCTGTCACAGCGAAGATGCGTCAGACGATGGGAGCCTCCCATGGAGGCGGGTCAGTTGCGGTTTGTTTTTTTTTTTTTTGTTTTTTGGTCCGTCGAGTGGCGTGAACTTACTTCGTGGGACATTTTTTAATTTTTTAATAAAGCACTTGTCCCAAGCTGTGTCTTGTCTTTTTTACCATTTTGATACTTTTTTTGTGAAATAGGCGGGGGTACATTTGTACCCCGTTACCAATTCACACAGGGGGGAGGCTGGGACCTGGGGGTCCCCTTTTTAAAGGGGGCTTCCAGATTCCGATAAGCACCCCGCCCGCAGACTCCCACAACCACCGGGCAAGGGTTGTGGGGATGAGGCCCTTGTCCCCATCAACATGGGGACATGGTGCTTTGGGGGGCTACCCTAAAGCTCCCTCCCCATGTTGAGGTCATGTGGCCTGGTACAGTTCGGGAGGGGGGTGCTCTCTCACCCCCCCTTTTCCTGAGGCCTGCCAGGTTGCGTGCTCAGATAAGGGTCTGGTATAGATTTTGGGGGGGGACTCCTACACCATTTTTCTTTAAAATTTTGGCGCAGGGTTCCCCTTAAAATCCATACCAGACCTGAAGGGCCTGGTATGGATTTTGGGGGGACCCCTATGCCATTTTTTAAAAGTTGGTGCAGGGTTCCCCTTAATTTCCATATCAGACCGGAAGGGCCTGGTATGGATTATAGGGGGACGCCCTAAATAGCGGCCACTACAGCTACACGAGGCCAGGTCCAGGATCCAGAGGAATCCATCGCCGATCCAACAGACCAAGACACATACACAGAGGGTCTGCATCCTCCAACAGTGAGTAACCAGCAGCCCCCATTATTATCCCCCACATCCACCAAATCGTTGTTTGGCAGGACCCTAGATGGCCTCCCCCTTACACCAATGGAAGATCTTACTAAAACCCCCGACCATCCAGGGGCTCATACCAGATATATCCCCTCTACCCCCACACACTTTTCATCTTTAATGGAGACTTTTTCAAAAATGCTCCCCAGAGGACTTGCCTAAACTGCCTCACAAATTACATCAACAATACAGGCTGATCTGCATCACTTGGGAGCCAGAATAGAGGTGATTGAAGCTAAAACTGACCAAACTGTTGCCATAGCCAACCAGAATACTAACAGGATTCAGGAATTACATGAACAGTTAGATATTGCATTCTCAAAACTGGATGATCTCGCAGATACAATTTCAGACTCAGAGGCCTTCCTGAATCATTTAAGGAACCGATAAAATCGTTTGCACATTTATCAAACATCTGATCCCTGACATACCAGAGCACCGCCTGGAAATGTACTGTGCCCACAGAGCCCTCCAACCACCACGCCAAGATGGCCTAACCAGGGACATTGTGGTAAAGCCGCATTTTTTCAGAGTCAAAGAGGAGGTCATGCGTAAAGCCCGGGAAACTGAAAACCTTACTATACAGGGACACCCCATCCAAATATTTGCTGACCTCTCTCCTTATACGATACAAAAAAGAAGATCCTTAAAACCTCTTCTGCAAATTCTGTCACAAAAATCGATCACTTATAGATGGTCTTTTCCTTTTCGCTTAAACTTTGCTTATCTAAACAAATCATACAGATTTGCAAACTTCGTAGAGGGAGAATGCTTGCTACTTCAACTGGGCCTCATGTCCCATTCTCCTGCCCTCGCATTGGACCCCAATCTCCACAAAAAGGCCTCCCCCCACACCCACATCAAACCCCTGTGCACAAACAACAAGCAAAGAGATCTAAAGACAGACGTCCACCCTAATGAGAATCCTGCAATTAACGTTTTATTTTCCTTCCGGAACTTCACTGACTAAACTCTGGTCAAATGACTCCCCAAGTCATCCCTGCCCACCTTGCACAAACTGGATCTGTTCCACGTCCTATAGTACAATAATGGCAACCACCCCAAATCTCTACTACATTGATCTGGACACCCTGCCATTCTCTTCCTACCTGAATTTTCAGACCCCTGAGTGACATTTCCCACACCTACTATATTTTGTTTTGAACTAATAATTTTCTCCTTTACAGGAAAAAAGACTCCCTAAAGACAGCTTGCTGATTATTTAATCACCCTCTTGGTTACTCTAAAGCATATTTCCTTTTCCTCTCCTCACTAATTGGCCAGGGGATGGAGACAGAAATCCCAGACCACAGATATGTGGACATCCCACACTCACAGGTTTTTTTGTTTTTTTTTAACTCTTTTTTTTTTATCTTCTTTTTTTTGATCTCACCCTCTTTTTTTATACTCATTACATATAAGATCTAGGTCTCCACCTATAATCTTTGCTTCCACAGTTTTTGTTTTTCATTTTTCTTGGCAGAATGGCTGGAGCGGCCGCACATCACCTCCACCTGTTTCGGAGTGGCGTTTTTTTCCAGTGCGGGTAAGAAAACCAAGGGTGTGGCCATATGCTTTTCTAAAAACCTGAAATTCTCCCCAACGGACATTATAAGAGACCAAGCAGGCAGATACTTATTAGGGATGGGCTGAACGGACCCCTGTTCGGGTTTGGACCAGGGCGTCCGAACACCGCGAATGTTCGGACCCGAATAATGAACCCCATTAAAGTCAATGGTGCTATGGGTCAGTCTCCTGGTAGTCAGTGCAGCGTCTGCTACTGACTACCAGGAGACTGACCCACATCACACAGCCCGGCTCCAAAACCCCTGAGGTCATAGCCTCTCTGAGCCCTCAGTCTGTTCTGTCCATGACACCCATACAGACCCCTTTACCACATGAATGGTGGCTTATACTACCAATATCTGTGCTTTTATAGGGCTGTGTTAATGCCTTCCTGTCCGCCGATATATCCAGATATATTTTTGGTTACCAGCACTATATCCCGCTAGTCTTTATGCATCTGACTTCTATATGAACTATCAATGCTCCTGAAGAAGCGTATCCTTACGCGAAACATGTCGAGCAAATAAAAGAACAATTGTGCCCAGATCCACATCCTGACCCACAGTCCATCTTACTCACATGCTCATTTGAAGAATACCACAGGAATTTTTATTTATTTTTTATTTTATTTCCACTCTCTTGGATGTATCATTGTACTACTTTTTATATTGTACTTAGTGGTGTCAGAGCTCATGTTTGGGGTACAAAATACTAGTGTATGAGTTTTTATATGTATTTATATGTAACAAAAAATCATTTTTCATCTAACCAATTTTGTATCTAATAAACCAATCTAATCATTTTTAGACAGTCTATCTGTGTACCCTTAAAATCCACCCTTTTAGTTTTTTCTTTCTCCTATATGCCCATTACTGGGACGTTGGCACACTGACACTTGTGTACCCACAGTGTCACCCTGTGAAAGTACACTAAAAAAATCGGAATCTCATGCTATTGCATTGCAAGATTGCTATTGCAAGATTATTATCTTGATGAAAGCAAGAATTTGCCTTGCTGTAAAAAATTGCAATGATATGCACCTGTCAAACAGGTGCAGAAAAATTGGTCCTTGGGTGTCGGTGGTTCCTTCCCACCGTAACCCTATAGAGGTACTCTTGATGAAAGCAAGAATTTGCCTTTCTGTAAAAAACTGCAATGATATGCACCTGTCAGACAGGTGCAGAAAAATTGGTCTTTGGCTGTCAGTGGTGCCTTCCCACCGTAACCCTATAGATGTAATCTTGATGAAAGCAAAAATTTGCCTTGCTGTAAAAATATGCAATATTATGCACCTGTCAGACAGGTGCAGAAAAATTGGTTTTTGGGTGTTAATTGTGCCCATCAAACCAATACCAAAAACATTCTTCCAGGTGAAATGATTGAACACCCTCAAAGCTAGGCAGCCTCAAAGTCCTGCAGAGATTCCACATCCCAAAAAGACTTAATCAGTGACATCCGCATCAGGGGCTTTATAGCTGGTAATCCAGGACTGATTCATTTTTATAAAAGTCAAACGGTCCACAGAGTCTGTGGACAGACACGTTCTATGATCAATAATGAAACCTCCTGCAGCACTGAATGCCCATTCTGAAAGCACACTGGATGCAGGGCAGCCCAACAACTCAATAGCATACTGGGCAAGTTCTGGCCAGTGGTCTATTCTCATGACCCAGTAAGCTAGTGGATCGTCAGCTGGAAAGCTCTCTGTCTCTGATTTGGCCCCGAGGTAATCGTCCACCATGTGATGCAGACGCTGCCAATGGGATGTGGAAGCTGACAGCCCTGGGCGGCGAGGACTAAAAAAATTCCGAAATGCCTCACTTAGGCAGATGCCTTCTCCAACGCTCCTTTCTTGACCAACGGAAGACTCAAAACGACTTTTTCCACCACACTGTAACCTACTAGAGTCAGGAAAAACGTTCAATAAAATCCTCTTTAATGTGTCCTCAAGAGATTTTATCCTCTGCACTCTCTGTGGGGACGGGATGAGTTCAGAGACCTTCCTCTTATAACGGTGGTCAAGGAGGGTTGCCAACTAGTAATCATCCTTCTCCTTTCGCAGGCTTTGAAGCATGAGGTTGCCCATGTGCCTCAAATTTGCAGAGACTTGAGAAGCAGACTCCTCGGGGTCACTCAGAATGACAGCATCTGGAACTTCCTCCTCCCAGCCATGTACTACTCCCAAGAGTCCTGGGGTTGGAAAGCCATTGCTTACAGATTGAAGCATGTCTTCCTCTTCTTCAAAGCCTATGAAAGTGCCAGAATCCTCCTCCCCATCCTCTTCCCCTCTCTCCTCCTGTGTGTTCTGTGACATAGGAATGATGGTGTCTGCATAAAGTGGGCCTTGAGAGGAAAGGAACACCTCCTCTTCCTCCTGCTGCTCTGCCTCCAGTGCTCTGTCCATAATGTCACTCAGAGTCTGCTCCAGCAGGAACACAACAGGGATTGTGTCACTGATGCATGCACTGTCACTGCTAACCATCCTTGTGGCCTCCTCAAATGGTGACAATACAGTGCACGCATCCTTAATGATCAGCCATTGGCGTGGGGAAAAAAAGCTGAGGTGGCCTGAGCCTGTTGTCGTGCCGTACTGACACAAGTACTCTGCTGCATGTATAACCACTGCAGCAATCCCAAAGTTAAGTTCCACTTGGTGGGCATGTCACAAATCAGGCGGTTTACGGGCAGATGGAATTCCCACTGAATTTCAGCGAACCAAGCACTGGCTGTGTATGACTGCCTGAAATGGCTACAGACTCTTCTGGCCTGCTTTAGTACATCTTGTAACCCTGGGTACGTACTTAGAAAACGCTGCACCACCAAATTGAGGACATGTGCCAGGCATGGCACATGTGTCAACTTTCCCTGTCCAAGGGCGGATACGAGATTTGAGCCATTATCGGACACCACCATTCCTGGCTCCAGCTGGCGTGGTGTGAACCACCTCTGGGCCTGCCCTAGCAGAGTTGCAAGAATCTCTGCTCCGGTGTGGTTCCTGTCCCCTAAACACACCAGCTGAAGCACTGCATGGCACCTTTTAGCCTGACTCTGGGAAAAGCCCTTTGAACACTTAGGGGGTACCTGATGTTCATAGGACAATTCTGCAGAGGAGGGCATGGAGGTGGCGGAGAAGGAGGAGGAGGAGGAAGAGGGGGTAGAGCTCACAGGTCTGGCATCATCACCACCAGCTGTATGGAGACATGGGGGCACAACAATCTGCAACACTGAGCCCTGTCCTGCATCCTTTCGAGTTGCAAGCAGTGTTACCCAGTGTGTTGTGAATGATATATATTGTCCCTGCCCATGCTTGCTGGACCACGTGTCAGCAGTAAGGTGGATTTTACGGCTGACTGCCTTGCCCAACGATGCCAGTACATTCCCTTCCACGTGATGGTAGAGAGATGGAACAGCCTTAGGTGAAAAGTAGTATCGCCTGGGAACCTGCCATTGTGGTACAGCACATTGTGCGAATTCATGGAAGGGGGCAGAATCCACCAGGCTGAAAGGCAGAAGTTGGAGAGCCAACAGCTTTGACAAGCTTGCATTCAGGCGCTGGGCATGTGGGTGGCCGGGACTGTGTTTTTTTTTTTCCGCTGCAGAAGATGGGGCAGATAAATTTGCCGACTACAGTCTACAGCTGGTGGTGTGCTGCTGGTAGATGAGCTGCTAGGACCTTGGACACCCTGTGCTATACCATCATCCCTGTCAGTGGAGGCTGCTGAAGGGTAATGAGTCGGTATCGCAAGGTCAGACTGAAGTGGGTAAGGAGGAGGAGGGACAGATTTGTGCCCCTTTTGTGTGGCTTTTAGGTGCTCTTGCCAATGAGTGGTTGGACGTTAAATGCCTTGTCAGGCATGTGGTACCCAAATGGTTGGTGTTTTTGCCACGTTTGATGTGCCTGAGACACAGTTTGCAGATAGCAACAGTGCGATCTGCTGCAGATGTGCTGAAAAAGGCCCAGACAGCTGAGCTGTGGGGAGTGGGCCGGGAGATAACAGCTGCAGAATGTGATGGAATAGGGTGGCTGCTCTCTACTCTTTCTCGATGCCGACCTCCTTGGGGTTGTGCCGCCTCACCTTCAGTTTCTGCCTCTGCTCTATCTGGCACCCAAGTCGCATCAGTGACCTCATCATCACCATCATCATCATCTCCATCTCCTCCATGTTCATCATTACCACTGGAGACAACTTGGCAATACGCTGCGGCTTGGGGAACATGAATGCCAATTTGTCTACCAGTGTTCCTCCCTCTCTCTAGGCTCATGTTCCTGTCATCCTCAACCTCAGAACCAGCATCTGAATCCAGTAATGGCTGGGCATCATCAAGGAACAAGTGGCTGACGCTGTGGTCAAATAACTCAGCTGACTCCTCAATGGCTGATGTTAGGGCTATGGCAGGAATAGATGTGGACAAGGAGGCAGGTTTATCCACTCTGGCAGGGGACTGCACACTTGTCTCTGATTGTGTGACAGAGGATGAGGAGGATGAGGAAGGTTTAGTAAGCCAGTCCACCACCTCCTCTGCATGCTGTGGCTGGATAGCACAGGCAAACTCACTAAACAGTGGAAATGATGCCCTGACTGAGGACTGACCACCACGTCCACCTTTGCCTGTGGACACATTTGTTGCTGGCCCCCTTACAGTGCCAAGGGAACATCTGCCTCTCCTTGTTGTTCTCCCAGACATTATTGGGAGGGAGGGGCAGGCCTTAAAAGCAAATGTAAAGAAGAAGTTGAAATCTGTATGTAGATGCACTTTAATCAATGTAGAGGTGTTTGGTGCCCTTTAATTTGAGTACTCACACTACACAGACACACTCCACAGATACAAAATAATATACTGCTAAATAATGCGCCAAACATACAGTGACGCACAGAACTATATGACATTAAACTGGCAGTAACACACACAGAAGTAAATGGCGTTAAACTGGCAGCAACGCACAAAACTATATGGAGTTAAACTTGTAGTAACGCACACAGAACTATATGGTGTTAAACTGGCAGTAACGCACGCAAAACTATATGGCATTAAACTGGCAGTAACTCACGCAAAACTATATGGCGTTAAACTGGCAGTAACACACACAAAACGATATGGCGTTAAACTGGCAGTAACGCACACAAAACGATAAGGCGTTAAACTGGCAGTAACGCACGCAAAACTATATGGCGTTAAACTGACAGTAACGCACGTAAAACTATATGGCGTTAAACTGGCAGTAACGCACACAAAACTATATGGCGTTAAACTGGCAGTAACGCACGCAAAACGATATGGCGTTAAACTGGCAGTAACGCACGCAAAACGATATGGCGTTAAACTGGCAGTAACGCACGCAAAATTATATGGCGTTAAACTGACAGTAACACACGCAATACGATATGGCGTTAAACTGGCAGTAACGCAATCAAATAGACGGTGTTCAACCCTCACTACACTGAATCTATCTGAACTGTCCCTACTCTAGCTATATACTAATGTCAAGATTACTGACACGGTCTCACTACACTACACTGGAACTATCTGAGCTGTCCCTACTCTAGCTGCACACTATGAAAAGCTGAATGATGGTCCTCCTCACTACACTCACATTATCCCTATACTGACACTAAACTAATATTCTCCACTGACAATTGAAGCAAAATAGCACAGTATAGCACACTACTAGCACTGAACAGAACCCTGTTCTATCTCTCTCCACACCAAAATCACACTGAAAATGGCTGCCATTGAAAGAATACTTTTATACTGTGGGGCAGGAATGAGCCATGATTGGACAAAGTCATGATGACAGTGTCCAATCATGACTCTGACAGTGCTCTGTGCCCTGATTGGCTGAAGCTTTCACTGCTTCAGCCAATCACGGCTTGCAATGCACTGTTCAGTGCCGCAATGCCTTGTGGTCAGTTCAGGGGGGAGAACAAACGGTCGAACAACCTGTTTGTTCAGCTGTTAAACAACCGTCCGAACAACGAAAGTTCGGCCCGAACTTATGCTCGGGCCGAACCGTTCGTCCATCCCTAATACTTATTACTAAAAGGCTCTATTAAGGGCACACAGTATTCTTTTGTCTCTTATTATGCCCCAAATAAAGGCCAGGCAACATTCTTTTCCTCCATGATGTCCACACTTTCCCCGGAGCTGGAAGGGAAAATAATCATGGGAGGCGACACAAATCTTCCTTTCAATCAATCCCTTGACAAATCGGGGGCCGGCCCCAGTCGGTCAAGGAAACCCCCGAAACAGAGCACTAAGATAGCCTCCACATTGTGCTCTCTGGGCCTTGTTGACATCTGGAGGGAACTAAACCCTAGATCCAAAGATTACACTCATTACTCTGCACCACATCAAACTTACACCAGAATTGATCACATTTTTATTTAGTCCCACAACATTCCATCTGCTGCTAAAGCGAACATCAGAGATACCACCATTTGGGACCATTCTATGGTTCTTTTATACTTACAGCATACCCACAACCCCTGTACGAAATTCATATGGCACCTCAATGAAGGGCTCTTAAGCGACCCAGTTCAATGCACGATCTTCACACGAGAAATCCAAGAACACTTCCTACTGAACAACAGCGACTCCATCTCCCCAGAAACCTTGCGGGCCGCCCACAAGGCGGTGATTAGGGGGAAGATTATCCAAACTACCTCACGACTTAAAAAGGAAAGCAAGGCAGATATCAACAATCTCACCAGGGAATTCCAATCCTTAAGTAAGGCCCATAAACATAATCCCACTAGAGAATCTCTGGAATCCCTTGAATCAACCCGAACGTCTTTAAATCTTGCCCTAACCACCGAAGCTGAGAAATATCTAAGATGGTCAGGAGCACAATTCTTCTCCCAGAAGGACAAGATAGGAGCCAAACTGGCAGCAAAATTATCCCCCAAGCCCCGATCCCATGCCTTTCCCAAGATACGAGCTCAGACGGGGGAGCTGACAAAAAATGTTCCATGAATTCTACACCACTTTATATAAAAACGAGCAATTAAGTACTCAACATCCCCTAGACGAATTCCTAAATAATGTCCCTCTCCCAAAACTATCTGCAGAACACTCTGACCTCACGGACAAGCCGATATCTGAATCGGAAGTCCTGGATGTAATAAAACAGTTTAAACAGAACTCAGCTCCGGGTCCGGACTGCTTTTCAGTCAGCTATTACAAAAAATTTGCTAATACCCTTGCCCCATATATGGTCAGATTCTTTCATTCTCTTAGGTCTGGTTCTCCCCTCATAAAGCCCTGAACTTGTCTTATATATCGGTTATACCTAAGCCTGGTAAGGATACAAGTATGGTGTCTAATTATCGCCCTATCTCCCTAATTAACAACGATCTCAAAACCTTAACAAAAGTATTGTCCAACAGACTCTCATCCTGTATTGCTCTTTATGTCCATAAGGACCAGGTGGGCTTTATCCCGGGGAGACAAGGACCTGACCAGATAAGGAAAGCAGTTGACATCATATCCCTCTTCAACTCCTGTTGGGATGGAGGCCCCCACAAGGAAGGATTCTTACTGTCGATCAACCTACAAAAGGCTTTCGACACAGTTACCTGGCCTTACCTATTTAATGTCCTAGAGATATGGGGTTTCGGCCCACACTTTCTGGGGACACTATGAGCCCTGTACTCGAGGCCTAGTGCACAGGTTAGACTCCAGGGTTTCTATTCTGACCCCTTCATCCTTGAAAAAGGTACCAGACAAGGCTGCCCACTCTCCCCCCTCCTTTTTGCCATAGCTATCGAGACCCTGGCCATAGCAATTAGGTCTCATCCTGACATTAAGGGAGTCTTTTTCGGAAACCAAGAGCATAGGTGTGCATTGTTTGCCGAATCAATGATTGTTTCCCAATCTTGGCTAGGCCGCATAAACGCAATCAAAATGATCCTCCTCCCTCGCCTCCTTTACTTATTCAGAACTCTACCTATCCCAATCCGGGCCCAAAACCTAATAGGGTCTCCACGGAGAGACAAGCAGTTCCCCTCTACACTATTGACTTCTTAATATGGTCACCTGCTAAACTCAGCCCCCCTATTTTAGCTCCCACTCTCTCCTACTCATTAGCTCTGTGCGATCAAATACACAAAAACCCATCCCTGATCTCTGCCCTTTGCCCCCTAACAGACATGTTCCATAATCCCGACTTTCCTCCGGGAATGAACATTTTAGCATTTAGTTGGTGGCTCAATAAAGGACTACTTAGAATAGGGAACTTTTTCACTTCCACGGGCCCCATATCTATCGCATTCTGCATTAGTAAACTAGAGATGCCCTCCTCTGAACGGTTCAGATACTCACAACTACTACACTTCCTCCATTCGATCTGGCCTAATAAACCAGAACCCCCCAGGGTCAGGACCTATGAATTATGGTGCTCGGACATCACGGACCAGAGGGGTGGGATCTTGTTATATTCTTAATATTCAAAATGTAATTCTGTTTTAAAAATATATATATATGCAGAGTTCTCCTTTAATAGTGTGAATGTGAGTCTATTGAGCAAATGGATTACAGATGGTGACATTTGAACTGAGTTCTCAAATTTCTAGAAGCTGTTGAGACATTTGATGGATATTATAAATCTTATATATGTTTTTAAAGGGTATTTCTATGTAACTGATATTTTGGCATAGAGGTTGTGTGTTTAGTCTGGCTGCCCCTCACCCATTTCCTGTGTAAATGGAATTTCACTCTTTTCTG
Organism: Lithobates septentrionalis; assembly: GCA_037952835.1. Taxonomy (NCBI): domain Eukaryota; kingdom Metazoa; phylum Chordata; class Amphibia; order Anura; family Ranidae; genus Lithobates; species Lithobates septentrionalis. Next base: position 940,690 of record JBBDGP010000685.1, on the reverse strand, counting down.
TGTTTAAAGTTAAACCAGATGTTGAATCTCATATTTCTACTCTCTTGACCCCCACCCTTGGATGGGAGGAGTAGGGAGTGAAAAGGGAGTGTGTATGTTTCAGCGCAAAGTTTAACAAGGCAGCGTTCATAAAAAGTCAAAGCGTCATGAAGAATTTCTCTTTTTCTATCTGCCTGCCAACTACATCACATCTAATTCTACAGCATACAGACTTTCTTCAGTACACAAAAGGTTAATCGGCCATCTTTGAATTCCAGAAGCACATGGTCTTACGTGCCTTTAAGAACTTTTTCATATCTTTGAAACAAACAAACTATATCTGAAACCTTTTTGATCATATATGAAGCAACACTAATTATGAATATGAATGTACTATTTTTGTAAGTATTTTTTGTCTCTTTTGTGTGAAAATAAAATCACACAGTTTGATTTAAGCTGACTCAAACATAATTCAGAAATTTTTGCATAATCATCATTTCAAAGCTTTTGCAATATTAAGCTACGCTTACAGATCTCCATCATCTACTCTTCCCTAGCCTCAGTTATGTCCAAACCTTCCTACACTCTCTCTTGGGAAAATGACCTTGATATATCCTGAGACTAGGATAAATGGTTTATCTGTTTTCAATGATCCTTAGAGAGTATATTAAATATCTCTCTGATTGAAGCAAACCTTAAAATACTGACCCTATGTTACAGGGTTCCCTCCCTCCTCGCTAGGATCTATCCAGATGCTTACCCGATGTGTTTTTCAAAAATGAAACCACATAGGAACAATGTTTTATATATGGTGGTCATGCCCACGCATAAGGGGTCTCTGGAACAAAGTATTTTCTTTGATACGCAGAGTGACGACCGTACAGGTCACCCAAACACCAGACATAGCACTCCTTAACCCTTAAAGTGAATAAAGTAGACAAACATACTCAAGCACTGATTTTCTGCATCCTGTTGGGCACTAAAATTACAATAGCTGCCCATTGGAAAAAAACTTTTGTTCCGATCACAGTGGTGAAGCATAAAATATCCTGGATCATGGCGCAGGAGAAAATAGTCAGCATTATACAGGACAAAACCTGTATATTTGAACTCACCTGGGAACCCTAGGCCAAATACTGTCATATCCACCTATATCCAGGCGTCGACCCCTCTAAATGAATATTGCTCTGGATGACCCTACTGATCCTCCCTTCTTATCCCATCTCTTCCCCCCCTCTCCTTGCACCCTTTCCTCTCTTATTCTTTTATCCTAATTTTTCTCCCCCCCCCCGATCCATGACAATGTATATAAGACAAGGCCGATTCTGACTTCTTTAATACACATCAGATGTGCATGGAACAGCAACACTGGAGCTAAGTTTCTCTGGACATCTTACTCACTAGGCTATCTGAGCTCACTTCCGTTCCGTTCCTAACAACCAAGTTTCAGTTCTGCATATATCAGTAGTTATTTTACCCGTTTTGATATACTAATATATCTAAATAATACTTCTTCGCACATTACTGTCCCGAGTGGAGATTTGGGTCGAATATTAAAGGAGTCGAGGGGTAGGGGGATCCCCCACCCACACCCTTTAGGGGTCGCTGGGGAACTTCTTCTCACCCTCCTCTCCACTACTAGCCAGGAGCTCGTGGGCAACAAACCCATACTCATCACCGACTCACTAACTTGCTTACCATTCTGACTTGGGAACATAACAGAGTTTGCGTTGTTTGCTGACAAAATGCTTTTTAGCAATTACACATATATAACCTATGCTGTATCCTATGAATAAGTGACATGCTATCTCACTGTTTGTTAGGCATGTTGGCCAATTGATATACTTTTTTAAGTCATATGTACCAAACGTTTCCTTTTTCGAATGTACTTTGTTTCCGTGAATATAAAACCAATAAAAATTATTGAGAATTAAAATTAGCACTTTTGATTTTTTATGTTAGTGTCCCATAGACCTTAACGGTGTTTCCCCTGCAGCTTTCGAATTTGCCGCGAACACTGCATATTGTTCGCTGTTCGGCGAACAGGCGAACACCCGATGTTTGACTCAAACTTACGTTTGACTCGAACATCGGGCTCATCCCTAGTCTCTTCCAATAGTAGCACATTGACCTGTTTGTGCATTTGATAATTTGAGGATTTGCCCACTTTTGAATGCCACATTGAGGCCATTTACCTTGTAGGAGCAAAATTTCAGTCAAGGATGAGATATCACCATGTGGGCCATGGTGGAGGGAGGAAAGGGGGTCAAATTATAAACAGCAGAAAAGAAAAGGGAGAAGAGAAAGGGAAGGGGAAACGAATAAGATAGCAAAGTTATGGAAGCATGACGGCTAGGCACAGAGACACCTGGATAGCCTAAAAAATACTAAAGTGGTCGCGGGTGCGAGACGCCACGAGAAAAATCACGTATTAGGCATAGTTTGTGCTAAGCCTATTAAGGGTGGGAAGTCGAGATGGAGAAACCTGAGCTGTGGGCCCAGTAGCATAACAGGCATAAATAGCTTAACTGAAGCACATCTATATATTAAATCATATATATTATAGGACACACAGCAGTTTATCCTAAAAGGAGGCTGGCGGTCTGCGTGGACAAATATTCCTAAACAGAATCGCCCCTCACCGTCTGTCCATGATGCAACACTGTAAAGGAAATTCGTAAGTTCTGTATTCTATTCTATATTTATTCTATTTTGTATGTATTGCACACTGACCTTCACTGTGTACACGGCACTAATAATGTTTTTAGTACATGTTTGCATTCTTTGAGTCCTGATTAGAATTAGTCTACCTATGTTACACCCCTTGTTATCATACAAGTACAATTGTAATATTAATGTGATACCTACGTAATCATGCGTATAAAAACCTTCAATTGCATCATAATAAAGCAAAACAATTATTTGGAAGATGTTTTTTTTTTTTTTTTGTCTGTTCCCTACTGCAGTAGTTATTATTAATTTGGAACCACTAATCAATATGAGGATAGAAGTTGCCTATCTATAAAATTCCATGTCAGATGGCGAGCTTTGCCTAGGAGGGGATTTACAGGTGACCCTGAGAATCCGAAACGAGGAGCTTGAGACGATCCGGGAATTTCTGATAATCAGCAGGTTGAGGTAAGCCTTAGCTTACATTTGAGTTATCAGACTTCCTTGATCGGTAAGGCATTTTTGGGACAAAGGGTACCTATTTTACTCCCCTTAATTGAACTGTATTGATTGGTGGTTATATGTTATGTTGTCACTATCTACTGTCCATCGGAGTGTTAAAGATAAGAAAGGGAAGAATAGTACCGTTCACAGGTATATGTAGTACACATTCTGCTAGATAAAGTAGTAGAGGCAAGAGGGTATAGGCACAAGTAGAGAAGAGAAAAAGACTGGCCACTCATTATGGGTATTAAATTAAGTAAGGGAATGAAGGGTAAGAGACCCTCAAAAAATTCCCAGCGCAAGAGGAGCGCTTTAAAATATATGAACCGAAGGTGCGGTTCCGCCTATACTGAGCCCCTAGATAAATGGTTAGAGTGGACAGGGATCCACAATGGGTAACTGGGTTACCAAAGTCCACAGGGACTAAGATTAATGCAGAGTAAACAGCTACAGACCCGGCTATGTGAGCAGGATGGATCAAGGGTAACAATTAACATTAAACAGAAAGAGACATTTTAATGTTAAGTTGTGGGATGAATTTGGGGTCAGGCACTACAACTAGTAAAGTCAAAACAGAGAAATGAGCGTTAAAACAGAATACTTTATATGTTGTCAGAGAGGGAAGATGGGATGAGCACTATGGCTGCCCATCTGATCATAGAATCATAGAAGCTAGAGTATGTGAAGTATGGGATTACAATACATGCCAAGGATATCAGAACAAAATAAGGAACGCAGAATTTAAGCAGGGAAATATTAAAGAGTTAAAAGAAAGTGAGAGAGTGATATGCATGTGTTGTGTAGAAATGGGAAAATGTAAGCGATTTTAGAGAGCTATTCGTGTATGAGTGTGTGAATGCTGGAACCTTTAGTTCTATCTCTTGTGTGTGTCATGTATGCACATGTGACCCCCTCCTTTGTGCTCTCATGCAAGAATGTAGCTTGGATGAGACATCAGTGATAAGCTGGACCATGTAAATTTCTGTTTTTTAGACTAAACATTAATAAAATGTGTCAGGTTTATTAATCTAATGATAAACAATGTGATCACAATTATTTTTTAATCTGTTTTCCAAACATGGTAAAATGAAGGTTACATTTAACTGTGTATTACACAAATTGAATATCCTTTGATAGTGGAAACAGGGAATTTAAGTAAAATGTCCTCCTTTAAGGAAATATATCTGTGAATATATATTAGAATTAGGGTGTGATATTGAGATTATCACTTGAGTTTTAATTTCTAATATGAGTTGAACAATTTTATTAATAATATAGATATATTGTAACTGGTTAAGACAACCTTTGGTTGGAAATGAAATCCAGGTTATTGGGGAAATTTGTAAAATGGGATTAGTTTAGATTAAGATAACAATTTTGTAATTTTACATTTATACAATAAACCTTTATTGAGAGAAAAAAACGATTAAGATGAGGTTGTTAATTGAAATACAGCTGCCATAATATTTAACAAAGCCAAGATGGATGGGATACATAAGAAGTTTTTCTACAAAAATGAAATCTAAAGGGCTGATAATAACTTGATGTGCGGTCCATGATGTGAGAGCAATAATAAATACAATTTAAATATAACAGACCCAACACATCAAGTCCACACACCCTGTTAGGATAGATGCCACCTGCAGCCAGTTGTTTTACAGTTTTTGATCTGGCTGAGAGCTTTCTGGTCTGTCATATACAGATTGTTGGTCCTTTTGTTTTATTTATTTTTATTTTTAAAATCCAAAGCAGAATGTGTGGATTGTGAAATGATGTGCCCTTTTTTCTTGTAAGTGCCGTGGTATAAGCAGAAGAATACTTATTATATTATGACATCAGGAAAATAATGTCAGATGGAAACTAAGGACTTGTGTATCTAGCTAAAACCAACAAAAGAGCAAGCAATGAGAAATTATAATATTGCCAGGAAAAAGTTGTCTTTTTGAAACATGAAACTGAAGTTCTTAAACAAACAGCATGATAGAAAACAAGCCATTGTAATATATTTCATGCAAGCTGGACAAGGTAATGAAGGGTTTGCCCCGATATATATCAGAGCTGTAGCTTTATGCAAAGGTGCTATTAGACAAAGTTACAGACATTATTTTGGTCAAATATTTCATTTTTAATGGTCCCACATTCTGCGCAGCAAATATACAGTTAACTAAATGTTTGTCTAATGAAAGGTTCAAAATATGATTTTTTTTTTAATTTACAAATCTAACAATGGAAAATGCGTACATTTGTATCCAGCCACCTTATTGCCTCTATTGGAGGAGGCTGGAGACAAAGATAAAAAACGTGTTAAATTGATGAAGTAGGAATCAGCTGCTGTCAACCCAGTGCAGGACACACTCGCTGAAGACCCAGATATTTTTTTTTTATGTAGATTTGATCCCGGTTTTATACTGAGAATGGCAATACCCATACTGAGTATGCAGTTTATCACCCAGAAGGATACTCTATATTCAGAGTTATTGGATCCTTTTTGCCCAGCTCAAGAAGCAGAGCTCCATGTGTGAGCTATATATTTATATACATAGTCGAGACATAGAGAGCTTTTGATTCCATTTGAAGAGCCAGAAGTTTGTTTTTACTTCTGCAGGTAAACCAGTCAAGCATGCCAAGTTAAATTGATGGTGTTTTCAGCCTTCCAGCTTCTTGCTGAGGTAGCCATACTAACATTAAAACTCACACATGGAAGCAGACCAGGTGACTAAGGATGCTGCATTACAGCCCCAGACACTTGCTGGGTCTGTGCAACTCACAGATTCCACCCTAGTTCTGGCCCAGTATAGCTGGGATTAATAATTCAACTTTAAGGAGCACAGAACGGGAAGAACAAGTGGTCCATAGGGGGCAACTTCTTATGAAACAGGACTTTGGAAAAATTTGATCTTTTAGGTCTGCCAGCCACTCTTTTCCCTCCAGCTTGACACATGGACCGTGTCATCAGTCACAAGCAGTTATGGCTGCCTTAATAAATGAGCATGGGATAGAGCCAGGGTTCACCACAGTTGTTTTTTTAACATACCACTTCTTGTTTTATCAGTTACCAAAGGTGTTACCAAAAGCTGAACATCCCTTCCAGAGATTACAAAAAGTTATGCCCAAGTCAGAATCTTACAAGTATGCATTTTGTCTGCATGGACATGTTTTCTGGATGTCCAGTGGCAAATGCTACTGCAAAAGCCACAGTAAAAAGTGTTATCAGAAGTAGTTTGTAAGTACAGAGTGCCAGAATCTACAGAGTGTAACAGAGGAAATAATTTTTATAGGAGAGTCCTTACTAGAAGTTTTGAGGTTTTATTTTTACACCCCCTACTGTCTACAATGTAGCGGAAAAAGTAGAGTAATGCCGCGTACACACGGTCGGACTTTTCGTCTACAAAAGTCCGACGGACGCCGACGGACTAAAGCTGACTGACAATCCGATCGTGTGTGGGCTTCCCCGGACTTTCAGTGGACTTTCAGCGGACTTTTCCAGCCTCAAATCTGACGGACTTTAGATTTGAAACATGCTTCAAATCTTTACATCGTAACTACGCCGGACCCAGAAATCCGCTCGTCTGTGTGCTAGTCCGACGGACAAAAACCCACGCTAGGGCAGCTATTGGCTACTGGCTATCAACTTCCTTATTTTAGTCCGGTGTACGTCATCACGTACGAATCCGTCGGACTTTTGTGTGATCGTATGTAGGCAAGTCCGTTCGTAAGAAAGTCTCCCGCAAGTCCGCCAAAAGTCCGCCAAAAGTCTGACAAAAGTCCGTCGAAAGTCTGTCGGACAGGCTGTCGGACTTTTGTAGCCGAAAAGTCCGACCGTGTGTACGCGGCATAAGACACTAAAAAACTTTTGCCTGAATGTTTTCTTATCAAGCCCCTAAGGGGGTATTTGACTCTCTCCCTATGAGATTTTGTTTGGGAGTGTGTTACTCACTTGCTTATATTTTGTCTCAGCAGCTGAAGTCCTCCATTTGGATCTCACAGAGAGAATGTTGCTGATCTTTTAAGGTTTTTGACAAACTAATTTATGTGTTTTCTCCCCGATTCCAGATCCTAACAGTTTGGAAGGATCTAAAACTAAAGCCAGGTGACTTGTGGATTGTTAAGAGACATATATATATTGTATATATATATATATATATATAAAAGGAAATTTTTGGAGACTCAATACAGCATCTTTTTCATGTACGGCTGTGCAAAACTTGAACCTGGATCCTCACCTGCAAAAATGACTAAATTAAAGAAATCTCTGTGTTTGATTTGTTTCCCTCTTGCGATCACAGTCTAGGGTACTATTTTTTCAAATACTTTAACTGTATATATATAAAATGTGATTTGAAAAGTAGTTTAGCCATGTTGAAGTCATATTTGTCTTTTGTACGTCTTCCATTTTATGTAGAATTGTCTGTGTTTACATATGCTGATAAGTTAGCATGCCAACAAGTAAGCTAGAAGGCCATTCTGATCACAGGAGTGTACAGCCAATACTCTGTAAATATGCCTTATCAATCATTTGTTTTTCACAATGAAAAGTCATTTTGTAATGAAAAAGCTGCTCAGCTATTATATTCTCCACAATGGAGATTTGCCTCTTTGACTAGGACTACCTCCACCTAAGCGTGTGGAGGTTCCAGGTTAAAGGTGATAGCAGGTATGGTTAGTGATCAAAATACTGATCAAAAGAGAGGAGACTGTAAAGGAAATTTGTAAGTTCTGTATATAATTATATTCTATTTTGTATGTATTGCACACTGCCCTCACTAATAATGGTTTTCAGTACATGTTTGCATACTTTCGAGCCCTGATTAGAATTAGTCTGCCTATGTTACGCCCCTATGGTAAATACAAGTACAATTGTAATATTAATGTGATACCTACGTAATCATGTGTATAAAAACCTTCAATTGCGTCAAAAATAAAGCAGAACAGTTATTTGGAAGATGCGGAGTGTATCTTTTGTGTCTGTTGCCTACTGCAGTAGTTATAAATTTGGAACCACTGATCAATATGAGGATAGGAGTTGCCTATCTATGAAATTCCATGTCAAACACCATATGGGAAAGGTGGCCATACCCAAACTAGGGTACACATATACTAATAGGGACCTTTGAAATATAAATATGAACAACAATACTAAATCAATGAAAAGGGAAACTTCAGAGTTATACTAATCAGAGCATGAAAAATTGTACATGAAAGGCTATAAATGCCCACGTGGGTAATGGAAAGAAACCGTGGACCCAGCAAGTCAATCCACCAGCCCCTCAGCCTATATCCAGGTGGGATATATTCTCTAATCAGAGGGGTTCTGCAGTGGAGAGGCATAGTCCCATGTACAGCATGGTCAAGTCAAGAGTGGGGATGTACCGGGCCAGTCCTAATCTCTCAATTAACTCAATTAACTCAATTAACTCATTCACCCGGGGCAGGGAATACGTGTCTGGACGGGAGACTTCATTTAACTTGCGAAAGTCGCACTCCATTTGTTCTTCCCGTCTTGGGCATTGGGCTGCCAGATGACCCAGTTGATGGCAGGACCAACAGTGAACCTCACAGGGTTCCCCCTGTCGGTTCTCCAGGAACTTTGGTCCGGGGATGTTCCTGGCAGTTGTACTCTGCCCCTGAGCAGACACCATGCAATGAATGGGTGCCATCCTGGTGCTGGAACGCACCTCTTTGAAACGGTCCAGCTCTCTAGGGACAGAGGGGCTCCCCTGAAAACTTTCCGCACATCCAAAGTGCTCGACAGCAGCAGAGATCTCATCCAGGGACTGAGGCTTGGACTGAGCCACCCATTGGTGGAGTTTAATGGGCAACCAATGCAGGAAACGGTTCAGTGCGACTCTTTCCACAATCTGAATGGGAGATATAACTTCAAGCACCCCAGAAATTGTACAAGCTTTCAGGGGGTATTATAAAAAACTCTACTCTTCGCAGAAAAGGGGCAAGGAGGCGTTGATGGAGGACTTTCTGGAAGGGCTAACCATCCCTACTATTTCACAGGAAGAAAGCGCCATATTAGACGCCCCAATAACGGTAGCAGAACTGCAACAAGCAGTAGCGGGCATGGCATGTCTTAAGTCACCCGGGCCCGATGGCCTTCCAAGCGAGACATATAAGCAGTATGGTGAAGTGTTGATCCCTGAACTACTAAAAACCCTGGAGGGGTCATTTGAGGGGGGCCAGCTGCCTGCCTCAATGCTAGAAGCAACAATTACGGTACTACAGAAGGTAGGGAAAGACCCACTGGATGTAGCTGCCTATAGACCAATTTCTCTACTTTGTACCGATGTAAAAATTCTCGCCAAGGTACTAGCAGTAAGACTGAACGGAGTTATTCACAAATTGATACACGAAGACCAGGCGGGCTTTATAGCCAACAGATCTACGAGCCTGAACATTAGAAGAGCGTTTCTGAATCTACAACTACCAGTGGAAAACGCAGGCTCGAGAGCGTTAATGACCCTCGATGTATCTAAGGCTTTTGATAGCGTAGAGTGGGGCTATATATGGAGCGTGTTGGAGAAATTCGGATTTGGCACGTCTTTCATAAGGTGGATCAGAATGTTATATACCCGCCCCAAGGCAAGACTAAAAATCAACAACGAACTTTCAGATTGGTTTGAGCTGGAAAGGGGGACTAGGCAGGGGTGCCCTCTATCTCCTCTGCTGTTCGCATTGGCAATGGAACCCCTGGCCATCTCTATAAGGGAAAGCAGAGCGATAACTGGTTTTCTGCGAAAATCGGGCGAGGAAAAAATCGCGCTATATGCGGATGATATTTTGTTATTCCTGGGGGACTGGAGACACTCGTTACCGAGTGCGATGAGGATAGTGAAGGATTTCGGCAACTTCTCTGGCTTAGAGATAAACTGGGAGAAGTCCGAGTTTATGCCGATAGATCCCATCAGCGAGTTAATAGCGGGCGATATTCCCCAGATGGTAATGGTGGACGCCTTGAAATACCTGGGAATAGTCCTGACGAAGGATCCGACCCGGTATATCAGCACAAACCTCGCTCCCCTATTAACAAAATTAAACAAAAAATAGTAATCTGGAGACGCTTGCCTCTGTCCGCCTCAGGAAGATGTAGCCTAATAAAAATGGTCTGGATGCCACAACTGCTATATATCCTGCACAACTCGCCAGTCTGGATAGGCAAGAAGTGGTTTAAAAGAATTGATAGTCTCTTTAGGGAGTTGATCTGGAAGGGGAAGCAAGCCAGAATTCGACTTCGAGTGCTTCAGCTGCCTACACGGGAGGGGGGCTTTGCCCTCCCACACCCAGAGCGCTACTTCTTAGCAACGCAGCTGCAGCAGCTGTGGGATACCGAAAGGCGGCACCCCCAATGGCAAACTGCTATTGCTGAGTACTCCACATAATACTCTAGTCGAAACACTAGAGGCGGATATGTTCCACGATAACTATCCAACTATCAAGTTGCTAACTAAACTCTGGAAAACTGTCAAGAAAATGATGGGATATGAAGATCCAACAGTTTATTCCCCTATTTGGAACAACCGTAATCTACAGGAAGTTCTTAAAATAGGTATCCCTGGGGAATGGGTGAATTCCGGCATCAGAAGGTTAAGTCAGCTTTATAATGATACCAAACTAAAGAGTTACCCAGAATTAGTAAGGGAATTTAAGCTACCTCAGAGCTCCTTCTTCCCATATCTCCAGCTAGAACACGCTCTTAAAGCACAATTTAAAGATCAGACTCTATGCTGGGAAGAAATGCCTCTATTTCAGTGTATAATGCAGGTAAACCCTACTAGAGGTCTAATCTCTAGAATTTATGACAAATTAAGTAAACCAGATAACAGCGGGGAGATACTCCAGGGACTAAAAGCCAAATGGGAAGAGGACATAGGGGGAATGACCCAGGAACAATGGGCGAAAATCTTGGAACTGAGTGTACAGGTCTCGGTGTCCCCTTCACAGCGGCTCTCTCATCTATTTTTGTTGAATAGATCTTACTATACACCTAAAAGACTTTTCAAATTTGGGGGAAGGCCTAATGACAACTGCCCCAGATGTCAGAGGTCGGGAGACCTCATCCACATGCTGTGGAGATGCCCCAAGCTATTTAGATACTGGGAGGAAGTGACCAGAAACCTGGGAAGTATCTTCGGTACTATAGTAGTAAAAGAGGCCATAACCTGTATCCTGGGGTATAGAAGAGCACAGGGGGAGAGACTGGGCACTACATTGGCCATCACGCGGGCCTTGTTCCAGGCTAGGAAGATGATAACACTAAGATGGCAATCAAAAGACCCCCCCTCGGTGAGAGACTGGATCTCCACTGTCAATGATACTCTGAGTAGGGAGAGGGTGGAGTACATAAAGAGAGGCAACCTTCAGGAATTTGAAGGCATGTGGAAGCCATGGCTAGAGAAAGCAGGTGTCTCCTAATAGGCAAGGCGTAGGATTAGCCCAGGAGTGGGGCTTTAGGTGACTACATAGATAACCGAGATCCTTGAGACCAAGGAGCGTTATAGCGAAGTGATTTGGATGTGCACATCTCTTTGTTTTTTTTTTGTTTTTTTTTGTTTCATGACGGTTTTGATGGTACGTAGGTTAAACTCTGGGGGGGGGGGGGGGGGTTGATCTGGGAATAAGTAAATCTTTTGGGAAACTTCGGGCAGCTTAGTAAAGAATGGGCATGGGGAGCCCATAAGCCTTCTATCCCATATCCTTTTCCTGTTTTCTCTTTACCTTTTCTATACTCCTACTTCCTTATACGAGCCCCTTCCTAGTTGCCGCATTAAAGCAGTCGGAGGGACGTTATAAAGGGAATTAGAGTTAACGCATTATCCACTATGATGTAAACCGGAGAAGGCGACCAGTCAATGAACATCAAGCTGATTTAGCCCTCTGCTTAATGGTTTCTGAAGTGGAAAAAAAAAAAAAAGATTAGTCTGATCAGATGCTTGTTCAGGCCGGTAATGGATTGTTTACATAATAACAAAACCGGAAGTGATAAAATTCTCGCCACTCCTGGTTTGTGGCGTCACACAGTGGGAGGAATGACATCCAAGAAAAAAAAAAAAAAAAAGAATGGGTGTCTTTTCCTCAGGTTTCAGCCAGTCCTGGAACAAGTGCAACAGGTGGTACAGCTGCGCACGGGCAGGCTTAACCTTGTCAAAGCGCCAGCCATGGACTCAATTCGCCCTTAAAGCGACAGTCACTCTCAGCCTGGCTAGGATTTCTGCTTTCAAGCATTTGTAGTCCCGTGCTGATTCAGGGGCCAAGTCACGGTATGCTTGTTGGGGGTCTGTGGTCAGGAAAGGAGCCAGTACATCTGCCCAGTCTTTATCCGGCAGACCTTCCCTTGCTGAAACCCGCTCAAACATTGCCAGGTTTGCTTCCACATTGTCTAAGGCTGTCATCTTTTTCAGGGTCCACTGCACTACCTTCTGGGGGTCACTCTTTACAGTGGGGTCACCTTTCATTATTTCAGCCTGCTGGGTCACCTTTTTTTGCAGTCCTGCTATCTGCTCACTCAGTAGGCAGTTTGTTTCCTGTTGCACAGCGACTGTCTGTACCAGGATCTGATCCTGACGGACCTGGGCCTCCTCATAATGGGCCTGCGCTTGTAGTAGGGCCTGCCCCTGACGGCCTGCGCTTGTGTATTAGCCAGTACCAGCTGCTTAACCACTTCCTAATGGCTTGTTCAGAAGACTTCACTGTCTGTGCAGTTTTAACCCAGGACATGGGATTGGACTGGACCTCTCAAACTTCCCGATGCACCCTCCACCAATTTGTAGGTGATCAGAGAGGTGAAAAGCTGTCTCAGACAGTTCAGTAAAATAAAAATGGCATTATTCAGCAAAACAAACAGAATAAATGGCTTGTCTTGAAACACAGGTGCAGATATAGGAAAAGTTCAGTCTCTTTCGACAACAGGCTGATATATAGACAAAGTACACAGCTCTAGCCAGAGCTATAGTCTTTGATATGGTTTTGTTCACTCCAGCAGGTCAGGGTTGCCATCTTTTCTTCAAGCTAAACCCAAACACTTTTGCGACGCACAGCAATTTTTATGTAGTAGACGCTATAGGGTTGTAAAATACCTGGGACACCTTTTGGGTTACCCAAGGAAAGTAGAAATGAGGCGTGCTACGGTGAATAGGGGCTGTGGCCAAATTGCATTAACAGGTGGGGGGGGGACTTAAAGGGGCATGGTTAAATAAAGCAAAAGCATTTGTGTACCCATAAAATATGATTTGATTAATAAAAGGAATGTCAGTTAAAAAATGAAACTAGCCTACCTTAAAAGTGGACACTGTCAGCCAGTAAAGCAGTGGACGGTGTCAGAAGATCAGTGGACGGTGTCAGTAGAGCAGTGGACGGTGTCAGTAGAGCAGTGGACGGTGTCAGTAGAGCAGTGGACAGTGTCAGTAGGGCAGTGGACGGTGTCAGTAGGGCAGTGGACGGTGTCAGTGAGGCAGTGGACGGTGTCAGTAGAGCAGTGGACAGTGTCAGTAGAGCAGTGGACGGTGTCAGTAGTGCAGTGGACGGTTTCAGTAGAGCAGTTGACGGTGTCAGTAGGGCAGTGGACGGTGTCAGTAGTGCAGTGGACAGTGTCAGTAGAGCAGTGGATGGCCTCAGTAGGGCAGTGGACAGTGTCAGTAGGGCAGTGGACGGTGTCAGTAGAGTAGTAGATGGTGTCAGTAGGGCAGTGGACAGTGTCAGTAGAGCAGTGGACGGTGTCAGTAGGGCAGTGGATGGTGTAAGAGCAGTGGATGGTGTCAGTAGCACAGTGTACCTCTATCCAAAAACCTGAATCAGCTCTACTGAACCCAACCCCATACAAACTGGTCACATAGTGGCACTGTGCTTTCTACAACCCTTTCAAGCACCTTTTAATTAGAAAAAAAGGCAAAAAAAAATCAAAGCAATCCACAGGCACCTCACAAATAGAGAAGAAAATAACAGATAAAGACTACTGATTGAGCACAGGACAATGTAGTGATTATGCCAGGATGGGACTGCAGGCAGAACTCATCTTCAATCAACAGTCATGTCCCTGGAAAGACCAGCATGACAAGTCCCGCACTGGAGAGCTTGTGGACTGCGAAATGATGGAAAGTAAAGTAATGAAGATGAAAGGAAGGTCCCTCAGCTTTTCACTCACTCAGCGGTCGGTATCCCCTTAGCTCGCGCTGCAGGCAAGCTCTGTCTTTAAGGTGTACACCGGCTCTGTATCTGTGCCGCCCACTCTCCGGACAGGTCACATACTTCCAGAGGGGAAGAGCCCGGTGTCAGGTCACCTTGAGGCTAGGTGACAGATGCACACCGTTGGGATCAGGAGTGCACCGCAAGGCAGTGGACCCTACGGCTGACTGCTGCAGATGGGAGTCCGGGTGGTAAGGAAGGCAGGGCCGCTGGAACACCAACACGGATCCCACCAGGGTTAGAGCGTAAGATTCCCTGGGGCACGGAGTCTAAGAGCCAGCAGGTGTTCACCAGAGCCTCTAGTGGTGAGGAAGGACTGGGCTGCAACTGGCTCCAGGTCGCGACCCCCAGGTCACACCCACAGTAGGCAACAGGAGGATAGGGATAGTAAAGGACTAAGCCAAGGTCAGGGTCACAAGCAGACAAGGACAACAGAGTTCATGCCAAGGTTCAAGGTCACAGGCAAACAGGGATAGTCGGGGACACGCCAAAGGTCAGGGTCACGAGCAGACAGGAATAGTAGAGAACACGCCAAGGTCAGTAACAGAAACAAACGTAGAGCACACGGCAGGCAGGACCAGGAAGCCAAAACACACAAAGGTTGATCAGCAGGGCTGGCCTGCAGTGCAGAGGTTGATATAGAGTTCTCTGATAGGAGCTGGGGTGGAGCCATGCTAGAGGAGAGTTAATAAAAGCAGTCAGGTGAGAGTCAGCTGGTCTATAGAGATGAACACATGGAGACGGGTAAGCTAATAGACAAATCTCTATTATATAACCATGACACCCGGGCTGTGTGTCTGCAGACTCTACACTAAGCAGGCACTGGAACACTTCTCCCCCCTCACAGCACACAGCCTCCCTGCAATGAGTCACACAGCACCGCACCGCAAAACTCACAGAGCACCCGGGAGTCAAGCAGAACGCTGAACAGCGCAGGCAGGGGAGGGAGACACCTGCACAGGAAACCCCATCACAGAGTCCCACATAATACGGGATTCCTCAGCCAGGTCTGAATAATGTGTCCGGAACTCAGGCGGACTGATCCCCGAACACAAGTTTCAAAACCCATACTGTCCAGGTGAATCCCGGACAGGTGGCAACCCTACAGCAGGTACACAATCCAGCAAATGATCCTCTCACACAGCATGCTGCTGGGTCTCTCTCTCCAAACACACTGCTCCTCTCTGACATTTTCAGCTCAGCTGGCAATAAGCAGGCCTGAAGGGGAAGTACCTGCCCTCTTCAATTAACCCCTTCTTAACCCTGCCCCAGGCTGACTTTCTACAATTCTCAAAAACACAATCCTAAACCTCGTGGACAGCCATCCCAGAAGGGTTGAAGCTGTTATAGCTGCAAAGGGTGGGCCAACTCAATATTGAACCCTACGGACTAAGACTGGGATGCCATTAAAGTTCATATGCGTGTAAAGGCAGGCGTCCCCATACTTTTGGTAATGTAGTGTAGATGTGCTCCTACTAGAACTGCATGATTAATCGTTAAGAATTCAGATCGCGATTCTTCCCCCCTCACGATCTTAACAAAGCTTTTTTCAGATTCTTCGGAGTTCTTTGCTCAAGCCGACATCTGTCAAAAAAAAAAAGTTTAATTTCTCAGCCGCTGAGCTAACTATAAACATTGTAACGTTTTGTTCTTTAGATTAAAGTATTGGACTTTGGTCTGTAAATGAGGGACGTTTAACCACTTAAGCACTTGCCGACCGCCGCAAGCCGATGTACGTCCAAACTTTGGCGGCGGATATCGTTGTTATGGCAGCAGCTAGCTGCCATAACCCCGGTATCCCCGTTTTCGTGTGGCGGTCGGCTTTCAGATAAAAGTGGTCTCTGAGGCAGATTCGCCGTGAGATCACTTTTATCGGTGGCAGGAGAGGGGCCCCCCCTCCCGCCATGATCCGGTGGCCTCTGCCGCTTACCAGAGCCGTCGGTAGCGGCAGAGGCGATCACGTCCTTCTCCGTGCTGTGCCTGGAGATGAGTGAGGCTAAGATGGCGCCCACTCGTCTCCATGACACTGCTGGGCGGAAGCGACGTCCAAACATCACTTCCGCCCATACGTCTTAAAGGCACATTTTTTTCAATGTCATTTTTTTAAAAAAAAATTTTATTGCATTTTAGTGTAAATATGAGATCTGAGGTCTTTTTGACCCCAGATCCCATATTTAAGAGGTCCTGTCATGCTTTTTTCTATTACAAGGGATGTTTACATTCCTTGTAATAGGAAAAAAAGTGACACTTTTTAAAAAAAAACAGTGTAAAAATAAATAAAATAATGTAAAATAAATAATAAAAATATATATATTTTTTTAAAAAACCCCCTGTCCCAACGAGCTCGCGTGCAGAAGCGAGCGCATACGTGAGTAGCGCCCGCATATGAAAACGGTGGTCAAACTACACATGTGAGGTATTGCCGCAATCGTTAGAGCGAGAGCAATAATTCTAGCCCTAGACCTCCTCTGTAACCCAAAACATGCAACCTGTAGAATTTTTTAAACGTCGCCTATGGAGATTTTTGAGGGTAAAAGCTTGATGCCATTCCACGAGCGGGCGCAATTTTGAAGCGTGACATGTTGGGTATAAATTTACTCAGCATAACATTATCTTTCACAATATAGAAAAAATTGGGCTAACTTTACTTTTGTCTTATTTTTTTATTCAAAAAAGTAAATTTTTTCCAAAAAATGCGTGCTTGTAAGACCGCTGCGCAAATACAGTGTGAAAAAAAGTATTGCAATGACCGCCATTTTATTCTCTAGGGTGTTAGAAAAAAAACAATATATTATAATATAAAACAAAAAAAAAACTGTTTTAAACATGTAAACACCTAAATTCCAAAACAAGGCTGGTCCTTACGTGGTTAAAGCGGTTGTATACTCAAATTTCAAACTTTCAATCCAATCATGTCTCCTAACATCCCCAAGCTATTGCTATTATTAATTTTTTGCCTACCTGGTTCCTTCCGGTATTATTGCAATATTTCCGACTAATGACGTCACAAGCGCATGCGCAGTAACATATATAAAATCCGGCAGCTCAAGACCCTGCCGGACAGATTCCTGTGTATTTCGGGGCTGCGTCATTTCCTGTTGTAGACGTCAGCCCCGACATCCCGCGATGGTTCCTGATCTTTTTCGTCCCTAAGAGGATCATGGTTACCTTGTGACTCCTACGTCACAGGGTTCATGGAGACAGACGGCGAGACTTTCTAAGAAGAACAACAACAGAGAGCTGCATGCCAAACGAGTGATAAACCCGATCAGCATACACATTGCAAAGTAAAGAATATTATAAGAATTTTATGTGAAATGTAAATGTTTTATTTTATATTTATTTAACTTGTAATCTTTTAAATAAAATTTTGTTTTTTAATTTTGTTATCCTTGTATCAAGTGTCAATTATTTAAATATAATAAAGTTGCTATATTAAATGACAAATTATCAATTGATCTATATATCTATATCTATCTATCTATCTATCTATCTATCTATCTATCTATCTATCTATCTATCTATCTATCTATCTATCTATCTATCTATCTATCTATCTATTTATATATATATATATATATATATCTATAGATATATATATATATCTATAGATATATATATATATATATATATAGATATATATATACATATATATATATATATATATATATATATATATATATATATATATATATATATATATATATATAAACATATATATATAAATATATCTATCTAGATATATCTATATATATATAGATATAGATATATATATATATATATATGTAGATAGATAGATAGATAGATAGATAGATAGATAGATAGATAGATAGATAGATAGATAGATAGATAGATAGATAGATAGATAGATAGATAGATAGATAGATAGATAGATAGATGTGTCTATATATATATATATAGATATAGATATAGATATATCTATCTATATATTTATACATATCTAAAAAAAATATATGGATATATATCTATAGATATATCATATATATATCTATAGATAAAATATCGATATAAATACACACATAATATTATCTATCTATCTATCTATCTATCTATCTATCTATCTATCTATCTATCTATCTATCTATCTATCTATCTATCTATATATATATATATATTTATCAAGATAAATAGATAGATAGATAGATAGATAGATAGATAGATAGATAGATAGATAGATAGATAGATAGATAGATAGATAGATAGATAGATAGATAGATACAGTTTTAGATATCTATATATATATATATTTCATAATTAAGTTATTCACGATTTTTAATATTTACAATTTTTTATTTATTTTTTAATAAAAGTGACAGCTGCTGGGGAAATAAAGGTCGATCAAACTTTGCAGATTGAAATTATTTTCAAGTAATCTTAATATACGGTATTATTAATTCTTAATAATATTTTACAGAAGAGAAGAAGTAGAAGAGAATCTCCTTGAGGGAGGAGACATGGCCGAATGAAGACGTGCTAAACCTGAGCTCCCGATCCCCGCCTAGCTACCCCTGCTGTTTCTCACTAGCCGCTGCGGTATGCCCATTACTAGAAGAAAGAAGGCACTAGGGAGCAGCCAGAAAGTAAAGGCAACAACGAAAGCAGTAAGGACAGCAGTAAACTGTGGGAAAATAGATCGCTATCTCACGGATCCTCAGCCGGCATCTCCTGCCTCTCCTGCTCCTAAGATGACGGATCCGCGAAGCTCACTACCGCTATCCCCGGACCTTAGGGTTTTACCTACCTCTCCAATAGTACCTGCTGTCTCTGCTGTCTCTGCCGTCTCTCATTCACGTCCAGGCTCCCCGACGGCCCTCAGAACACCCCCGGGACCTCTCTCTCAGCCACTTACTCTCTTGGTAGACTCGGATTTGCGAGCACTGTTACAAGCCCTGCCGACCAAGGCAGATATTGAAGCTCTTATCGGCCGCCTGGAGGAGCAGCACCGAAGAGACTTCACTGAAGTGAAGCAGGATGTGCAAGCTTTGTCGTCCCGCCTGACTACCGGCGAGACGTCCCTGGAGTGTTTGCAGCAACGAATTACCAACCTAGAGAGGCTGCAGGACACCCACGCACAGACATCTGTGTCCCTGCAGCTTCGTTTGGAGGAAATGGAAGACAGGAGCCGACGTAATAACTTGCGGCTCCGAGGACTCCCGGAGGCTATGGGCTCGGAAGATCTGGCGGCGACGGCGATCGCGATCTTCCGGCAGCTGACAGGTGAGGTTACCCCTGCGGACCTTGAGCTGGATCGGATACATAGAGCCCTAGGACCTCGGCAGCCAGACCCAAACCGCCTGCGAGATGTTATATGCAGAATCCATCGCTTTTCTCAGAAGGAGATTATCGCCCGTAGGGCCTGGGAAGTAGGTGCTGTTCAATATGAGGGCGCATCGGTTAAAATCATGCCGGATTTATCAAAAGCTACGCTCCACAGACGAGGACTGCTACGACCGGCCCTGGACATAGCCCGCCGCCAGGGAGCCACATATAGATGGGGTTTTCCCCTCTCAGTTATCTTCAGGAGAGGGAAAAAATCTTTCATCCTACGTACACCAGGTGATCTGCCTGCCTTCTTTACTTTCATGGACGCCGAGCCCATCCAGATACCAGACTGGCTGCAGCCTATTACACAGCCGATGGGTCGCTCGGGCCGTCCGGATCCAGCAACATCTTGAAAGAGTTCCCAGTCTCGGTCATAGGAGACCAAGTAGCAGTTCAGCAACGGCACAAACGATAGTCCCTGTTGGACTCACGTGAGTTCTGCAGTGTTAGATGTTTTAACCGCTGCTGAATATTATCTGAAGTATTGTCTTGCTGGGTTTTTTTTTGCCTCTTACTGTATTTTTTTTTTTTTTTTCCTTCCCCCTGTTTCCCTCTGTGGTTAGTAATCACTTCCCCCCCTCTTTTTTTTTTTTTCTTTCACCCCCACTAGGGAATCCCCCTAGCGATGCCCCTAGTAATGCCCCTCTGGCACATGGACATATGGACATATGCTTGATACCTACAGGTGCCACCCTGGCTGGTGTTGCTTAATCCCTAACCCCTAACTGAGAACTTACTTACTAATTGAGAATTCACTGAAATCCCCTTTTTTGGTATGACCATGGGTCTTATTCCTTGGATTTTTTTTTTTTTCTGAAGACCCAAGGCTGATGCAGAGATTGGTTCATGAATCTTGGTGTTTAATGCTGGAAACAATTATTGTTTTATTATTGTTTAATTATTGTTTAATTATTAAAGTATTATATTTACCCCAAGATATTTATGTTAAACAGGACTGTGGTTAATGAGGATATGCTTATAACTTCTGCCAGGGGGTGTAGGGGCTGTAATACGGCCATATTAGTTACCTCATCGCATCTTGTTTCGATGCGATCGGGTCAGTCAGTCATGCTTATGTATGATGGACTTGTGGGATGATTAGAGGTCAATGGCCCCATACCTCCCTTCCCTGTCCATGATCTCCTGTGTAACAGGTGGGTTTTATTGCCCGCGGTGCTATGTAACCCTCTCTTACTATGGGGACACGAGATGTATGGGGACCTCAAACCGAAGGTCTTGGAGAGGGGCCTCCGTTCTCACCTGGACTGGATGGGGGTGTTGTTGGGGTTGGGAGCACTGGTGTAGGGGCACTGGAATGATAAAATGCCCCCTACGACTAGTGCCCCTGGAAGTGCAGATCCCTGGTGTATTAAAAATGGATTATGAATCTGGCCATCAGTAGGCCCAGGGAGATGTACGCACCTGGGGTATGGGGGACCCCCGGGGTGGGGGCAATTTCACTTTTTATATATATATTTTTCAGGGGGGGAAGGGGGGTTCTGAGATGTCTGCCTCCCTCCTGTCGGACATGCCCCCTCTTATTCTCGGGAGATGTTGGGCTGGGGGAGGGACGCAGATGTCTCTAGCTAATGCTACCTTGACATGAAATATTGTTATTTGAACTGGTGGTGTTAAGACAATGAGGTTTTTTTCTCCTTTTTCTTTTTTTTTTTAAAACATACCGTGTGACTATATAACTTTACGATGATGGGGGTGGGATGGGGGGGGATTAGGGATGCTCGTATGGAGCTTGCTCTACCCACTTCCCCATATAGGCCGTCACATAAACCCCCCAACTCATTTTGGGGGGTAGAGATGTGACTTATTATTTGGTGCTAACCAATTTAGTTAAGTGGTGCGCGGAACGGATTATATTTCCGTTTCTCGCTCCATCTCCCCTTTTTTTTTTTTCCTCTCCCTCTTTTTCCCCTCCCCCCACCCTCTTCCCCTCCCCCCTCCCTTTTTTTTTTTGGCAATGAATAGCCTTAAGGTGTTTTCACTCAACACTAAGGGATTAAACACCCCTGAGAAACGGAAAATGCTGCTACACGATTTGAAGGCTTCTCACACTGACATAGTATTCATACAAGAGACCCATTTTAGAGGGGATAGGCTGCCCATGCTTAAGAACAGATTTTTCCCTGTAACATATCACGCCACTAATAAAATGGCTAAATCTAGAGGTGTATCTATCCTCCTATCTAGTAAACTTCCATGGGTCTGCAGTAAATCCTTGCTAGACGAAGGGGGACGCTTTGCGTTTATAAAAGGGCTACTTGGCGGGGTACGCTTGACCCTAGCGACGATCTATGCGCCTAATGATCACCAGGACATCTTTATTCGTCAAATTTTGGTCAAATTGATGGACTTCACGGAAGGCCCATTGATCCTGGGAGGGGATTTCAATATCTCTTTGACCCCTCAAGTAGACACGTCATCAGGGAAATCATCAGTTCCTATAGGCTCCCATAAACTGATTAATCAAGCTATACATAATGCCCAACTTATCGACGTGTGGCGCCTTCAACACTCGGGCGAAAGAGACTATTCATTCTATTCTCCCCCTCACAAGGTTTACTCGCGAATTGACTTTTTTTTAATCCCTCATGCCCAGTTGCATGCTGTTCGCGAAACTTCCATTGGTCTGATCACATGGTCAGACCATGCTCCCATATTAATGACATATGCTCTATCGCAGGTTGTCTCACATGTGACACGTGTCTGGAAACTGAATGAAAGCCTCCTACAGATCCCGGAAGTAGTATCCGAAATTACTAAAGAACTGCCTTTATATTTCCAGACAAACCGAACTCCTGACAGTAATCAAGGCGAGGTCCTTCCTAGAGATACATTAAAGGCACATATATCCGTCATCCCGAAGGAAGGCAAGGACCCGACCCTATGTGGCAGTTATCGGCCAATTTCTCTTCTGAACGCTGATATCAAACTGTTCACTAAAATTTTGGCGACTCGCCTAGCAACCTACCTACCAGATCTGGTGCATCTGGATCAGGTAGGCTTTGTCCCCACTAGGGAAGCGAGGGATAATACAACCAAAGTCTTAAATTTGCTTCACGTAGCTAGAACTTCCCTCACATCATGTGTTTTTCTTAGTACGGACGCTGAGAAAGCTTTCGATCGGATGAATTGGCAATATATGTTCACGGTCCTTCGCCACCTGGGCCTAGGAGATAACATTATCCAATGGATTACTACAATTTACTCACAACCTACGGCTCAGGTTAAAGTAAATGGGGTCCTTTCTGATCTGTTTTCTATACAGAATGGCACTAGGCAGGGATGTCCACTTTCCCCCCTGCTATTTGTCCTGTCTCTAGAACCATTCCTAAATAGAATTCATCTGAACCCGGACATTCAGGGCATAAGTGTTGGAGGTGATCAGTACAAAATATCGGCTTATGCAGATGATATGCTCTTTTCTTTGACAAACCCCGCTATCTCGCTCCCTAATTTACTACGCGAGTTCGAGGGGTCTGTCCTGGGGGTCTGTACTAGTGAAGGGGGGGTTTGTCCTGGGATGTCTGTACTAATGAAGGGGGGGGGTTGTCCGGGGGGGTTTGTACTAATGAAGGGGGGGGGGGGTTTGTCCTGGGGGTCTGTACTAATGGAGGGGGGTTTGTCCTGGGGGGGTCTGTACTAATGGAGGGGGGTTTGTCCTGGGGGGTCTGTACTAATGAAGGGAGGGGTGGTTTGTCCTGGGGGGGTCTGTGCTAATGGAGGGGGTTGACCTGGGGGGGTTTGTACTAATGGAGAGGAGGTTGTCCTGGGGGGTTGTACTAATGGGGGGGGAGTTGTCCGGGGGGGGTTTGTACTAATGGAGGGGGGGTTGACCTGGGGGGGTTTGTACTAATGGGGGGGGTTGTCCTGGGGGGTATGTACTAATGGAGGGGGGTTTGTCCTGGGGGGTATGTACTAATGGAGGGGGGTTGTCCTGGGGGGGTTTGTACTAATGGGAGGGGGGTTCCTGGGGGGGTTTGTACTAATAGAGGGGCGTTTGACCTGGGGGGTCCGTACTAATGGAGGGGGGTTTGTCCTGGGGGGGTCTGTACTAATGAAGGGAGGGGGGTTTGTCCTGGGGGGGTCTGTACTAATGAAGGGAGGGGGGTTTGTCCTGGGGGGTCTGTACTAATGAAGGGAGGGGGGTTTGTCCTGGGGGGATCTGTACTAATGAAGGGAGGGGGGTTTGTCCTGGTGGGGGTCTGTACTAATGGATGAGGGTTTGTCCTGGGGGGGTCTGTACTAATGGAGGGGGGTGGTTTGTCCTGGGGGGGTCTACACCCAGGAAAGTACACCCAGGGCTCCAGAGGGAGAGGACACTGCTGAGGGAAAACCATTAGAGAGAGAACCCTGCTGCCCTGTGCCACCAGAGGGAAAGCCACACAGCCTGGTGCCATCCCTGGCGGAGAAAGGAATGGAGTCATTGCAGGAATACAGATCTGGGTGCTACCCAGCGGAGTCGCCACGGGCAATTCAGAGTGAGCTGACTCCTGATCAGAGGAACCGTTGCTGTATCGCTGGGTCAGGTGAGAGGGCCGATCGGCCATTATCTACTAATGTCCATAGGAACTGCAGTCTCTGACCGTCTCCTGTATTATGTCTGCAGTCTCTGACCATCTCCTGTACTATGATTGCAGTCTCTGACCATCTCTTGTATCATGTCTGCAGTCTTTGACCGTATTATGTCTGGGGGCTCTTTCTGGTGGTGTGTGTGTGTGTGTGGGGGGGGGGGGGCAGCATTGAAGGGCCCGGCCTTGGGGCGGCAAAGGGTGTAAATCTGGGCCTGGCCATATATGAACACTACCCTTTATACGCCTTGGCTATCCAGAACCAAATATACCTAATCCCCTTCCCTCCCTTCCTACCTGTCCTTTCTCCCCTTCGCTGTTTATTTATTTTTTTATTTATTTGTTTTTTTTTTGTTTTGTTTTTTTGTTTGTTTGTCCGTTTTTGTTTTCTTTTTTGATTGGAAATAGGAAAAAGGAAACGAGTGATGTCAGACTTGCTACCTGAATCCCTTCTACACACTGCTCCTAGTAGATAACAAGGGGCGGCGCCGGCCGGGGATAGGCTGTTTATATGATTTTACTGATGCGTGCCGCCATATATTATATTATATTATATAAATGAAGTTATATTTTAGTTGTAATCTGTATGTTATATTTTTCTTCTTTGTTGTATTTGATCTGATTTCGCCCGTTGTGGGTGTTAATAAAAGTTATATTTGAAAAAAAAAATAATAATAATATTTTACAGTAATAATAATTAGCATATATTTATTATTACTGTGAAACACACACACACATATATATATACATATATATACATCTCTCTCTCTCTCTATATATATATATATATATATATATATATATATATCTATTTATATAAATATATAGATATATATAGATATATATATATATCTATATATATATCTATATATTAGATAGATAGATAGATAGATAGATAGATAGATAGATAGATAGATAGATAGATAGATAGATAGATAGATAGATAGATGTGTCTATATATATATATATATATATATATATATATATATATATATATATATATATATATATATATAGTGTGGCAGAGCTAGGCTCTGTCCCTATGAAAATGGGGTTAAAGTGGACACAGAGTCTGCATATTGGCTAAGTGCAGAGCTACAGAGTGTAAATTTGAAACGGAGAAAACTGCTCTGGCAGTTTTCTCCAGGTTTTGCTGGTTCCTTATGGGGCTCTGTAATTTGGAGATCCTTCAGAGTCTTGGGTGGGACGGGATCTCCAACCCTGTGTCCGGGTCTTGTGGACAGCCAGCAGGGTGTGTGCCCAGGTGCACACAGCCCATATAACGAGGGGCTGGTAAGAGCAGAGAGTGGAAGAAGGTGGAGTGGGAGCAGTATAGAGAATAGATGCTGTGGGCGTCCAGGGAGCCAGAAGCTGTATGCGTTGAAGGGCTTCAAAGCTGTGTGCGTCCAAGGAGCCAGAAGCTGTGTGCGTTAAAGCTCTTGAAACTGTGTGTTACCAAGGAGCCTAAGACTATGTGCATCCAAGCAGCTTGTTTAAGGGGCCTGTTCCCTATAGCGGCATTACTGCTGAAGAGTAGCCAGGTGGGCTAGCATTTTCATTTTGATTTTGTGTGTTTAATTGAAGCTTGGACCCCTGCGTGGGATTCCTGGATGGACTTTTGTTTTGTTTTTCCCTTTAATAAACGTGGGCTACCAGGCCCTTAACTATAAATGCCTATCTGATGTGGACTCACTGCACCAAAATGCATCTATCCACTTGAGCTGAACAATCCCCAATGTCACAATAGATATATCTATCTATATATTTACACATATCTAAAAAAAAAAATATATATATACACACATGCATAATATTATCTATGATCTATAGAGATAGATAGTTCTATATCTATCTATCTATTTCATAATTAAGTTATTCACAATTTTTAATATTTAAAAAATTTTTTTTATTATTATTAAAGGTGACTGCTGCTGGGGAAATAAAGGTCGATAACACTTTGGAGATTGAAATTATTTTCAAGTAATCTTAATATTATTAACTCTTAATAATATTTTAATAATAATTAGCATATATTTATTATTACTATGAAACACACATAGATATTATTATTTTACTTATTTAATCATATGTATATTGATTTATGTAAATTTTTAATTATAGACTTCTGCAGAAGGGCAAATAGACCTGGTAACACATTTATCTGCCTAATAGAAATTATGTTCTTATACATTTAAAATAATATTATTCTTAATATAATTTTTTTTTTCTTAATTCAAAATATATTTATTTTTCAACTGTTATGATATTTTTTGTAAGATAAATTATATAATGATATTAAAAATAAATTTGTGTCACTTTTATTCCTATTACAAGTAATGTAAACAACCCTTGTAATAGAAAAAAAGCATGATATGACCTCATACGTATTGAAACCTAAATACCGCGCTAACCTTAAAAAAAAAAAAAATATATATATATATATATATATAAACAAACAAAGCAGCTACTATAGGTCAGATACACACAATGAAAACTAAGAATAAAATGTTTCTGCGCTATTATGACCTCTTACATTTGAGATCCCGGGGTCTAAAAGACCTCAGATCTTATATTTACACTAAAATGAAATAAAGTAATAAAAAAAATATATATTTTTTTTTATTTTGAATAATAAAAATACATAAATGTCCTTTTTAAGAGCTTTGAAATTAGAGAAGTTTCGACGTTGCTTCTGCCCTGCAATGATATGGAGCAGGGGGGGGCATATTCCCCTCACTCGTCTGCATAGCAAGCGATAGGGAGAGGACCCTATCGCCTCTGCCACTATTGATGGCTTCGATAAGCTGTGGAGGGCACTGGAGCATGGTGGAATGGGTTGGGGTGCCCTCTCGTGCTGCCACAGAGACCACTTTTAGCTAGAAGCAGACCGCACGCTTAAGAAGAGGATTCCGGTGTAATGGCAGCTAGCTGCTGCCATAACATCGATATTCCTCTTCCAAGTTCGGACGTATAACAACGGTGGTCGGTTCTGAAGTGAATTCTGTTATGTGAAAAGTGTTCTGTGAATTCCTTAAAGGTTTTTTTAAAGAACCTTAGTGAGCAAACAACATACTGAAGTCAAAAAGAACACACCAGCCTGATATGGTCTAAAGTGAATTTGAAAGCAGTGATTTAAAAAAAAATGCTATCACAAGCTTTGAACATCTCATAGAGCTCTGTTCAATCCGTCATTGAAAAATAGAAAGAGTATGGCACAACTGCAAACCTACCAAGACATGACCGTCCACCTAAACTGACAGGCCGGACAAGTAGAGCATTCATCAGAGAAGCAGCCAATCGGCCCATGTTCAATGATATGTAAAGGTAAGTCTTCATGATTTTTTAATAAACTCAAATAGACATACAAATCTCCTCCTGTGCATTTTTTTTTTTTTTTTGCACAGAGCTGCCCCAATCCTTCTCTTCAGGGTTTTTGGCTCATAGCTCCTGCATACGATTCAGTAAGAGTGCGGCCTTGTAGAACCTATTTCCATGGTGGCACTTATGCAGGTGCGCTCACGTGTCTAGCTTCTTCGTCCATTGACACATACAGCAGTACTCTGCTCCACCCACCCCCATTGGCTCCCAATTTTTTTAATATTATTGCCAACAGTGAGAGTCAATGGCTGCGCTGCTATCAATATATATAAGCAGTAACCCATACCAAGACCCAATCACCGTCTCCTTTAAAAGTGATATCTGTCACAAAATGGAAGAGCCACTGTCAACTTTTCTGTGCCCCCTATCAATGTCCATTAGTGCTTCATGAGTGTACATCCTCTCATTGCAAACTATTGCCACCTATCAGTCCACACTTGTGCCACACTTGTGCCACTGATCAGTGCCACCTCATCAGTGCTCAACAATGATGCCTCATCATAGCCCATAACTGCTAACTTATCATTGCATGCAATCAGTGCCCATCAGTGCTGCCCCATAATCATTGTATACATGCCCTTTTTAAAAAAAAAAAAATTAAGAATATGCACTGCATACTATCTTATTCTTAAAAAATTAATTTATAAAAAGGTCACCGTATCGCATGCAAAGTGAATGTATACTAAAACTTATAAGTTTACTATATATTCATTTAACCTGTTGCCGCACGCCTACTTAGTTTGGGACCGCTGTCATATGTCGGCGTTCCAAAATGTACGCTCTTGCGTGGCCGTGTTGCTAGGACATGGCGCAACCCCTATCTGTGTAAAGAGCCGCGCCCGCAGCTCTTTAAAGATGTGATCGGCTGTGTCCAATCACAGACGGTCACATGTAAAAAAGGAAGTGTTTATATAATATATGTAATATATTTATTGGAATTAATGAACAATATTTTATAGATTGTGCATGTTATAAATATTAATAAAATTATTATGATTAAAAGAATTAATTTACTCTATTTTATTTTCAGATTGCATAAAAATGCCAAAGTGCATTTTTAATTCCTGCCCAAATCGGACGAGCTTAAAATCTAAATATCCTGATCTAAAACTCCACATCTTTCCAAAAAATTTGGATATGATCAAACTATGGATTGCCTCATCTAGTTTGAGAGATGAAGATCTTATAATTGCGGCAGAAGAAATTTTCAAAGATAAAAATGGAGATCGTTTTAGAATGTGCTCTGCCCATTTTTCAGCAAAGTCATATGACAAGAAAAAAACCAAAACAAAAGTTTTGAAACACGATACTGTTCCATCATATCTTCCCGATGACAGATCAATTTCTGTTAAAAAAAGGGAACCTCCCTGTTGCTGCCAATGTAATCAATCCGTCTTGGAAAACCAGACTACTAAATGTGATGTGGGTACCCAAAGCATGGAAGAAGATTTTGCTTCTTTTATTTCAGAGAAATCATATCGATGTATTGCCAGTTATCGTGACATACTGTATGTCAAGATCATGATTACTCAGTGTTTTGTCCTATACTTGACACCGATTTATTAAAATCTACTCCTGCAAAAATGAATACTAAACATGGAATGGCAGAATTAGAAATCACCCCAATTAAGTCTGCTGTTACACAGTCAGATGGTGACTTTACTGAAGCTTCGACTAGTGCTACACAAATATTTTTATCCGCTGAACAAAGTGTTGGTCGACTGCCAATTTCTCATGTCACTGAAACGCTTAGTTTGGAATCAGCAGATAACACTATTATTTCAGGATTTGATGTTCCAAATTTGGAAGAAGATGATCCCATTAAGAGTATGGATACAAATGATCAAATGAATAGCTCATTAGATCAAAATACTACACTCGATGAAAATTATGCACCAGTTTTTTCAGAACTTTCTCAAACCAATATTTCTAGGGATGAAAGTAGATTTAACACTGATATTATGACTGTTACACCTCCAAATGAATGTTTATGTGTTGAAGAAAGAAAATTCATTGTTTTTGAATCTAGTCTGGATAAATTATTTGAGCAGCTACTTTGCCCCAACGATCAATGTTTCGAAAGAATAATTAATTTAGAAAAAGTAATGGTTGGCAGCTTACTCAAAGTTTATGGCACATGCAAAGAAAACCACAAAATTCTGCTTTGGGAAAGTCAACCAAAAATTGCTAATTTTGCGGCTGGCAATGTAATTCTTGCGTCGGCCATTACTTGCAGTGGAGCATCATTTACAACTGTTAAGGAAATGATGGATCTATGTTATATACCGACTTTTATTTATTTATTTATTTTTTCAAAGGCAACATATCACAAATATTTGACAAGATTCATCTATAGTGGAATTGATCATACCTGGGTTGAATGGAAAAATAAAAAATAAAAACTAATTTGCAAAAAGATTCGGTTTTTTTTTAGTCGGCGATGGACAATGTGATAGCCCAGGGTTTTCGGCAAAATACTACACATATACAATGATGGAACTGGAGTCTGAATTATAATTGATTTTAAAACAGTGCAGGTGACTCAAACTACCTCGTCCGTTGCCATGGAAAAAATGGCATTTCAAAATTGCCTGGACCGCATTATAGAAGATAAAAATGATGTGCAAGTTCTTGGAACCGATCGCCATGTGGGCATAAAGAAAAAAACGCGAGAACAATATAGCCAGATTTCACATCAGTATGACCTGTGGCACTATGTCAAATCTTTAAAAAAAAATTAGTAGAGGCCAGCAAGAAAGCTAATTTTAAAGAGTTGCAATTTTGGCTATCTGCAGTAATAAACCATTTTTACTGGTGCAGTAGGCACTGTAAGGGAGATACTGAAATATTTCGGAGCACATGGACATCCCTGCTGTACCATGTACGCAACATACATGAGTGGGAGGAGGCTGGTGAAACAAAGTACTGTAAGCATACTCCGATAAGTGACTCTGATGTCCATGTGGAATGGTTAATAAAACCCAGTGCAGCATTCAAGGCACTTGAGGAATTAGTACTGTCAACACAATTGAAAAATGATGTCCCTCATTTGGTGCTGTACTGTCGCACTGGTGCTATCGAAACATTTCATTCCAGTGTTCTTCAATATCGTAGCAAATTACAAATTACAAATTACATTACAGGATGAACTCCATGGAGGCACGAACAAAGTTGGCCATTCTATCACATAACAATAATGTTGGCCGTTCACAAGCCATAGTTCATAGACCGACAAAAGTAAAGAGCTGGGCACAAAAAGAACCTCTTTAGAGCACCCCCGCTCTAGGAAGAAATGGATAGTGCGTAAAATATATGACCCTGTATGCCATGACCATTTTATAAAACTAATGAAGACAATTGTTATTGTTGCTGCTGGAAAAATAACACCGACGTGGAAATCTAAAGAGGATCTTATGCCTGTAAATATAGCATCTTCAGAAATACCTGGAAAAAAAATATGCTGTGTCCCTGCATAAGTCACGATTTCCCTTGCATAGGGAAGAAGATTAGATGGCATGAACCTATCTGTTAAAAAATAAACATAATTTTTTTTACTTATATACTTTATTTTATACAAATATTTATGTTCATAATAATTTTTTTTATTTCCAGATATTCCTACATTACGGTATCTTATTTGTTTCAGGTTAGTATTACATTTATATAAAATTTATATTTTATGTAATGAAAGTTATAATCTATCTAACATATATAAATAATTTCTCTATCATTTTAGGTTTAAATTTTTGAAAAGTTTTCTTCAAGTAATGGTTTAATATGTAAAATTTAAAAATTTATGGACAATAGAAATTTTCAATAACTTTATTTTAATGCTCTAAATAATAAAAATGGTAATTTAATCCAAGAAAATGTGTTTTCTTTTTTTAACTAAGATATATTGGTGAAAAAATAATACTTTTCAATATTTTTTTTCTTCAAAGACTCATTTACATTGTTAACCAATAAATTATTTTCATATCATAATCAATTATTGATTAATATTCATATACCATTTAATTATATTATATAATTATAAAAATTCATATTAATTAACTTGACAAATAAAATAAATATTATAAAAAACACAAATTAAGATTTTTATTTTTTTATTCAAGCACTTGTCAAATAACATTGCACAGATAGATATTAAAAAATAATAATGTAGGTTATTTTTTTTTTGAGCAAACGAAAAGTTTATTGAGCATAAATGTCAATACAGGTTATTAACAACGGGTTACAAAGTGCAATATATTTCAATGTTATGCATAGTGTTCAATTCACAGAGTTTTAAACATGTCATTATGGCTTAAATTCGGGTATCAAATATTGTCATGCATATATAAAGGGTAGGTTGCTTACAGGAAGGCTGGGTCTGTGCAACAAAAATTTCAATAAAAAAAAAAAAGTCATAAAACGAAAAAAGTAGAAAAAGAAAAGATGGGACACAATTGGTACTGGTGAGTGCATGTGGAAGACTCATTTATCCACCTGTCCCATATTTTATGGTATTTGCCCGGGCAGCCACGGTGGGTATACAAAACCTTCTTGTAGGGGAGGGTAAGATTCACAGCCCTTCTCCATTGTTGCATGGTAGGGGGGGTGGGCCGAAGCCACAGTTGGGCTATCTGCATTCTGGCTGCAAAAAGGGTTTCCTGCAAGAATATTGATAGATATTTTGCTTCCACTGAGGCGGGAAGAAGGCCAAGCAGGCATTGGCATGGGCAGAGTGTTAGGGGGAGCCCATGCAGTCGTGGAGAAATTTGACAATTTGTGGCCAGTAGCATTTGATAGGTGGACAGGACCATATAAGGTGATAGAAGGTACTGGGGTTGTCGCCGCAGCGGGGACAGGCTGGATCAGTATCTGGCTTGTATTTAAAGATTCGTGCTGGAGTGAGGTATGACCTATGGAGGATATAAAGTTGGGTAAGGCGGTCCGATAGTTTAGGAGACACCTTCGTGCTAGTCAAAAGAATTTCTTCCCACTGTTCGTCATCTATTTCACCAGTGTCAGTCTCCCATTTGGCTCTCAAGTGTTGCGTATGAATGATGGCAGAGGGTGTGAGTAGGCTGTTGTATAGGTTAGATATCAGTTTTTTGGGGTCGCCACCTAGGGCTATATCTACGAAGGTCACTATTTCCAGGTTGGGAATGGAGTCATCAAATTGGGATTGGAGAGCGTGACGGACTTGGAGATATCGAAAAAACATATAATTGGGAAGAGCATATTCCTCCTTTAGGGTCTGAAATGTTTTGACTGCTCCTCCGGATATGAGCTGGGAGAGGTAAATGACTTTATAAATAATCCACAGTTTATAATCTGGGATGGTCAGTAATTCAGGGAGCTGGGGATTATCCCAGAGTGGTGTGTGGGCGTGTATGGAAGGGGCCCCAACAGTGGTGAGAGCGCATTGCCAAATTTTACTGTGGTGTTTTAACATGTGGTTCCCACCCGTGAGACGAGACACTCCTCTGTGTTTACAGAAAATTATCTGAAATGGATGAGCCACTACATCTGTCTCAGATGTGCATACCAATGCGGAGTAACGAAGTTTGTCATGATTATTTAAATAATAGAAATGGGACAATTGGGAAGCCATATAATAAAATGTGAGGTCAGGGGTGGCCGTTCACCCCAAGATGAGTGGGGCACTTCAATGTCTGCCATGATAATTTGTGTCGGGAGGAGCCCCATATAAAAGGTATTGAGTATAGATTCCAGGGATCTAAATACGTGGGTCGGGATATGTAGGGGGGCATGCCAGAATAGGTATAATAATTTAGGAAGGAGAACCATTTTCACTAAATTAATGCGACCCATTACACCGAGAGGGAGCCTAGACCATATTTGCGTTTTACTTTTAAGGAGGGCGTACATTGGTTCGATGTTGAGGCGCACGTAGTCCGTGAGGGAGCGCGAGCATTGTATGCCTAAATATTTAATCTGGTTGGTCCTGACCAGTGAAAGGGTGGCCTGAGTGTTTGTTGGGACAGAGATATCTATAGGGAGTATTTGGGATTTCGACCAATTTATTTGTAGTCCCGAGAAGGTTCCGAATTGTTGTATGAGTTGTAATGCTGCTGTTAAAGAGGGACCTGCGTCTGACAGAGGAGCATCTCGTCAGCATATAAACTGATTACTTCTGTCAGTTGACCCAAACGGAGACCCTTGATATCGGGGTGTGACCTGATGGCGATGGCTAATGGCTCAACGGCCAGCGTGTACAGAAGAGGGGATAGGGGGCAGCCCTGTCGTGTACCTCTAGATAGTGCGAAGGGGGTGGACGTTTTACCGTTGACCTGGATCCGGGCAGTGGGAGCCTGGTAGAGGAGTTGGATCCACCTGATAAATCTGGGTCCGAATCTGAATCTGTGTAAACACTCCCACAGATAGCTCCACTCCACGGAGTCGAACGCCTTAGCGGCGTCGAGACTAACCACCACCCGGGAACCAACGTCATCATGTGTAGCTTGTAGGTTTGTGAATAGTCTTCTTAAGGTAAATGCTGTGTTCTTATTAGGCATAAAGCCTGTTTGGTCGGCATGAATGAGGCTGAGTATGGCTTTGTTGAGTCTCAGGGTGAGGATCTTGGCGAGGATTTTTACGTCTAATTGGAGGAGAGATATCGGGCGATAAGATTCAGGGTAAAGGGGTTCTTTACCTGGTTTGGGAATAAGGAGAATTAATGCCTCATTCATAGTGCGTGGGAGTGTGCCCGAGTCGAAGATGTGTGAGTATAAAGATTCCAGTCTGGGTATAAGAACTTCTTGGAAATGGGAATAGAATTCCAACGGGAGCCCGTCAGAACCTGGGGCCTTTGACACTGGCAGGTTCGCTATAGCCTCCCTGATACACTCCTCAGTGATGGGTGCCTCAAGGAGATCTACTTGGGAGGCTGTGAGAGTGGGGAAATCGATACTATGCAGCAGATGGCGCAGCTCCTCTAGGGGACGGTCAGTTTTAGAGGTGTAGAGATCAGTGTAAAATCTTTGAAACTCATGGGCTACCTGGTCAGGGTCTGTAATCACGACTCCATCTTGCGAGTGGAGCCGGATCACGACAGGGGGTGTATGATCAAGATGGGCCATATAGGCAAGTATTCTCCCCGCCCGCTCCCCATGCTCAAACACCCTCTGTTTACTAAAAAATATATGTCCTTTTTGGCCTTTTCATAATGTAAATGGTCCGTGAGCCTGGATTGTAAACGAAGCTGAGCTGAGTTAGGGGGTGTGGGATCTGCAAGAAAGTTTCGTTTAAGGGAGTTTAAGTGTTCCTCAGCCTGCTGGAGGATAATTTTGGAAGAGGCCTTGTGTCTATTTATATGGGTGGAAAGAATCAGGCAGGCATGGGACTTGAACATCTCCCATATTGTCCAGATCGAGGCCGAACCAAGATTTGACAAGAAGTAATAAGACCACTCATGCTGTATAATCTCGGTATCCGTAAGGATAGTGAGCCAGAATGGGTTCAACCTCCACCGGCAGGCCGGCGGAGTGGAGGGCAGACGCAGTTTGATCCAGTAGGGTGAGTGGTCCGAAAGGACCCTCACACCAAATCCTACTGCAAGGAGCTCTGGGATCAGGGCTGGGGTAAGCAGTATCATGTCT
This sequence comes from Lithobates septentrionalis, assembly GCA_037952835.1. Taxonomy (NCBI): domain Eukaryota; kingdom Metazoa; phylum Chordata; class Amphibia; order Anura; family Ranidae; genus Lithobates; species Lithobates septentrionalis. The sequence continues at coordinate 905,439 of JBBDGP010000685.1, read as the reverse complement.
ATGCGAGACATTGCAGACTGCGAGGGCGTGAGCAGGAGTATGCGGGTGTGTTAGGGTGTTTAAATGGCCATGTGTCGGTCAAGGCGAATTCTGATAAGAATCTGCCAAACCTAGTAAGGGCCGGTCTGTCCGGTGGCATTGCTGATGAGTGAAGTCTGTCCAGCCTAGGGTCAAATCACTGTATTGAAGTCGCCCAGCCCCACAGCTGGTACTGTCGGGTGTTCAGTCATAAAGGTCAGCCCCTCTTTGAGAATAGCAAACTGGAATGGTGGAGGTATGTAAAAGGCCAACAAAAGAATCTCGAGTCCCCCCACTGTGGCGTGCAAGAAAAGGAACCTTCCATGCTGATCCAACCGCAGACCATGAAGCTGGAATTGGGCCGTTTTGGCAGTTAGGATTGCTATCCCCCTGGAATTGTTGGTGAATGGGGCCTGATACATCCAGCCCACCCAAAGTTTTTTGAGCGACAGCTGCATTTGCCCTGTGACATGAGTCTCCACAAGCACCGAGATATCCGCTCGCATGCATTTGAGGTGGGACAGTGCAGCAAGTCGTTTAGTTTTGTCTCGCAGTCCCCGCATGTTCCACGTGACAATTTTTAGAGAGGCCATCCCAGCATTGAGGGCGGTTGTAAACTCAGTCGGATCAGCATGAAATGACCCACACACAAATACACCATACAAAGAACCAGAGCATATAGTGATGCAGATTGAGATTCAGGGGGCCACAAAATATAGTACAATGAGTCCCCGCAAACTGGTAAAAAGAGGCCGCGTGGTGACCACCACCATTCCGCGGGGAGCCATGCAAATCAGTATCCCAAACAATCCTGATAATGTCAAACATTGTATATGCATTTTAGTATGACCGGTTGCACTATGCAGATAAATACGTATAAAACAGATTGAAAAATAAACAAACAAAACAAATAGAGCCAGAACTTTTCCTACTCTGGACCAGCGTGGCAAGGCAAACTCGTAGCACCCCTCCACGGCCGTGGGGGCTGCAGCTGGCCAGGGAAGCATTTCTTTTTGCGGCTGCAGGAGGGAACCCGACCCGATCGATATAGGAGAAGTGGTACATCTGGGTGAAGCAAGGAAAGGGTCGGGCATCCCCCTGGGCGCCGCGGAGGGCGAACAGTAGTCAACAGAAGAGTACGGCGGTGCTGAACAATTAAGCATCCGATCTTGCAAAGGGGGTGTGGGAAGTTAATTGAGCCCGGCTGGGTAAATGGCTCTGTTGCGGGGCCAAGTAACTGTACAGGTAGCGAAGATGGCGTTACGTGGATAACTTATTGGATGAGATGGGGAGGCAAGCAGAGTGTAAGGAAGTTCGTTGGGGTGACAAATGCCAGGGTGTTAAGAATGGAAAAGTAAGGGTAGTTAGACTCACTGTTCTGGTAGCATAGGTCCTCGGATTAAGGACTAGAGTAACATCTAGGTGCGGGTCAGCAGGGCGGTGGAACGTATTGTAGGCGGCTATGACGCCGGGCCAGCCGCGGCGCGATGTTCCAGCCAGGAGATGACTGCCGAGGGATCCTCAAAGAAATAGGCCTTTCCGTCTCGAATCACACGGAGGCGTGCTGGGAACAACATTGCGTAGGTTAAGTGATGGTTTCGCAGTTGTCGCTTGGCCTCTGAGAATTGCGCCCGCTTCTTCTGAACTTCCGCGGAGAAGTCAGGGAATACTGCAATGTGGGCTTCTCTGAATGGTATGTTCCCTTTCTCGCGGGTGAGACGGAGGATAGTATCTCTGTCGCGGTAGTTCAGAAGCTTTGCGATGAAGGTTCTCGGAGGGGCTCCAGAGGGTGGGGGACGTGCTGCCAGCCGATGTGCGCGCTCCACCACTTTGTGGAGGAGAAGGCCTCTCTACCAAAGGTGGAAGTTAGGAAGTTCTCTAGGAACGTGGGGGGGTCGGAGCCTTCCGATCTTTCCGGTAGCCCCACAAATCGGAGGTTGCATCGGCGTAACCTGTTCTCCATATCGTCCTGTCTACTCAGGACTGTGTTGAGCTGGTATTGTAGTCTCTCCGTAGTGATCTGCAGTGGAGGTATTTCATCTTCCGCTTGCCCGATCCTGCGTTCTGCTTCGGTCACTCTCTCTCTTAGTTTGTGGATATCTTGACTGATTAGAGAGATATCAACTTTGACTTCCTCTATCTTAGATGTGAGGGTTGTTTGGCAAAGGGATACAGCTTCCAGAATTCGGGCCGTATCACCCGACTGCGTAGTCTCTTCCCCTACGGCTGAGGTGGCGCCATCTTCATTCACAGGGTCCCGCTCCTCGTGGCGGTATTTATCCAACTTTCCAGTCGTCCCTGTGGTTCTTTTGGGTGGTAGCCACAGGTATCCGAAGCAGATATTGTTCGTTTTGGGGGTGATTTGGCCCCGAAGGATAAAGATAAAGGATAAGTATGGCCAGAGCTCTCACACCACACTCCTTACTCCATGCAGCTTCAGGCCACGCCCCAATGTAGGTTATTTTTACAATTGAGTTTAAGAAGTTTTTTAAAGATAAAATTCCAATGCCATGTCTCCAACGTCATAATCATTTGAATATTTTAAATCCAACGTATTGACCATCTCTGTCTGGAAAAGCTGTTCTAACTGCATGAACTGCACATGAAGGTATGGGCCTTTGATTCCCTTTGCCCAGATAGCCATGTATCCATGCTGTAAAAGACTTGTATGCAGTTTTACGTAGTTTCTGTAAAATATAATATAAGTTTTGTGCAAAAAAATTAAAATATTTATTTATTTTTGTTAGTGAAACAAAAAATTTCATTAAATTTAAAAATCCAAAAATTACTTAAAGTGTATTTTTCCTTTACAAAAAAAATTAAAGTCAGCAGCTACAAATACTGCAGCTGCTAACTTTTAATAATTGGACACTTACCTGTCCCAGGGTCCAGCGATGTGGAGGGATAGAAGCCCCGCTCTTCTCCCCCTCTGCTCGGTGGCACCGGCATATTAACTTTGGGCGCTCGGCTGTGGCTTCACAGATGGGCACCCACTGCACATGCGTGAACCGCGCCGCGCACCATGACTGGAAGCAAAATCATCTGGGACCTGTCACATGTCAAAGATGATTGACTAGAGGGAGGGGAGAGAGATGATCTCCCTTCCTGCGCCGAGGGAATGTGACGTCAGGAGCCCAGGCACTGAAGGAGTCAGACTACGAGGGACCCCATAAGAAAAGGCATTTAGAGCTGACTAAAAAAAAAAAATGGTCTACAAATGTTTATTTATTTTTTTTAAGGACATAAATTTTATTTTTTTGAGGATGGGGAGGGCACGGGTGGTGGAACTCCACTTTAAAAAAATATTCTTAAAGTTCCTAAATCTTAAGCAATATGCATGTATATAACAATAATCTATGAAAATTTAAATAAAATACTATACCTAATTATCATCAGCATTTGGTGCATGTGAAATTCCTTGGTGTATAATAGTCAAGATAATTGTAGTATTGAGCCTATCAACAACCATATTTTTAAACATGTTTGAATCCGTTATACACAATGAACCTTCATCAATATTTTCTGTAACATTGGATATTTCATGGCAGAAAATTGACTCTCTGGCCGTAGGCATTGCAAGACAATTTCCACATTCACACCAATCATGACTATTGGATAACAGATGTCTATTACCTCTGATAAAATCCTTATACTCCTACTCCAAATAAATAAAACCACACAAGCTTTTTGGAGTAATAAAAAAGGCCGTAGCAGCCTACTTTATTTTAACAAAACCTTTTTCTATAAAATTATAAAATATAAAATATAAAATATAAAATTCTGTCATCAGAAAAACAATAACCAAAAAACATCTGTTATACAACCTGTTATTTCAAAAGAGCGTTGGTCTGAGCAATCGCTTAGCAAAACAAACTGATGGCCATAACAACTATAGCACTGCAGCCCCAATCCAAAATCTCCAATAGGCCTCAAGCCGACAAGCTGGCTCAGAGACGGCCGTGACCACAGTGCCCCATATCACTTCCCGGCTAACCTCCGTTAACCGGGAACCAAAAAACCTCCGGACCCATATCAACGTTGGATCCCCACTCTTACTTTTTTGCCATCTTCCTTCCTTTTGCCCAGACCAACGCCCGCCGATGCCACGACATCTTCTCTCTTTTCACCTGTGAACAAAAGAAAACACAATACCCTTCTACCCTAACATTTTCTCAGTATTAGGGAGGGTGGGCGGAAACTTTCCTAATCTTTCTGTTGTCCCTCCCAGAGCGGGAACCCCTTTTAACTAGTCCCTCCCCTGCTCCTCCCTCCCCCTCGGCTCCACATTCACAACTTAACCTTAACCCTTACCCTGCTACCACTGTCATGTGCGCCCTTCGCATACATCATTGCATGCTGTTGCTCCAGGCTTTTCTTGACTATTGGATAACAGATGTCTATTACCTCTGATAAAATCCTTATACTCCTACTCCAAATAAATAAGACCACACAAGCTTTTTGGAGTAATAAAAAAGGCCGTAGCAGCCTACTTTATTTTAACAAAACCTTTTTCTATAAAATTATAAAATATAAAATATAAAATTCTGTCATCAGAAAAACAATAACCAAAAAACATCTGTTATACAACCTGTTATTTCAAAAGAGCGTTGGCCTGAGCAATCGCTTAGCAAAACAAACTGATGGCCATAACAACTATAGCACTGCAGCCCCAATCCAAAATCTCCAATAGGCCTCAAGCCGACAAGCTGGCTCAGAGACGGCCGTGACCACAGTGCCCCATATCACTTCCCGGCTAACCTCCGTTAACCGGGAACCAAAAAACCTCCGGACCCATATCAACGTTGGATCCCCACTCTTACTTTTTTGCCATCTTCCTTCCTTTTGCCCAGACCAACGCCCGCCACAGCATCCCAATAGTAACACCTTACTCTTGGGTGCCCCTCCACACCCGAATAGCTCGCTGTATTCCATCCTGCAAGCCTAGAGTCCACAAATCTGTACCCACATCGTTGAGGTGTACCCCATCGCGTCTCAGATACCTCCATGTCTCGAATTCCAATTCACTATGCCGTATAGCCAACCCCCCATTACCGACCACAAACTTACTAATTTCCCTGTTGATCTTCCTCCTGGCTCTGTTCACACCCTCCACTGACCTGGCCATTCTCCAAGACATCCTGGCAACCATATCCGACCATATAATGATCATCTGCGGGAATTCCTTCGTCAAACGCCAGATGTCAAATTTGATATCTCGCGTGATGTCTATCATCGAGCGAATGCCCAAATCGTTCCCGCCAACATGTATCACCAGGACATCCGGAGGTCCCTCTCTGTTTGCGTAGCGCTGTACCTCCTGTACCAACCTACCCCACAACATCCCCGGTATACCAAACCACTTTATATACACTTCCCTTCTATCAAAACTTAGCTGCCTACCCTCAGGCCGAGCGTCTCCCCTCCGAGCCCCCCAACATACATAAGAATGGCCCATAATCCAGACCATTCTCGGCGCTACACCTGTAATTAGAAGAAAACAAACACTATTCTCAGCATTGACTATGCCAACTATAATCCTGGCCATAACAGATAACTCTAAATCCATGCCCCATATAACCGACAGAAACCCAAACCTACCACCTACAATTTTATTGCCAGCTGTGGCCGCACATAAGATTGAAATCTGTTAGATTCCCACCGCCCAATGCTTTTTATTACCTCCACATCCATCCCCAATCTGGCCGCTTCCATCGCAGCTCCAATCCTAAATGAGTGGGATGAAAAATCCTTCTCTTCCAGCCCCAGTCCCTGCAAACATTTTCTCAACACGGCTATAAACTGAAAACGTGATAACAAATTACCATTTGAATGCATTAAAATGGGGCCAGTAAAATCCGGCCTAACCTTCAAGAATTCCCTGACCGTGCCCACCGGGCACATGGGGGAACCGTGAATGGGATAAATTCTCACCATCCTGCCTCTTCCCCCCTGATCCGTCTTAGACTTCCTCAAAAATATTGATACCCCCTCCTCTTCTAGTTGCACCTCCTGTAACCCAATTCCCCCTTGAACCTTTTTGGAAGGACTGACCAGTTCCCCTATCCGAAATGCCCCAAAAAATGCCAACACAAAAGCAACCTTAAACAAAGTAACTTCGTATTCAGATGAGCAAACCACACCCAACTGATCCACAATACCCCCCAGAATCTCAAAAGTTACCGGTCTCCTCGAATCGCGCTTGACCACTGCCCTCCTATAACCCTTCAACGCTTGTCTTACCCAAAATCCCTTAGTCACGTCGGGCTGCCCTTGTAGCTTGAAAAGGAAAGCCAAACCAGCCAACTGTGTATTCATTACTGACACTGACACGCCCTCGTCCAATTTCTTTGCCACATAGTACAGCAATAACGAACTTAATCCTTGCCCTACAGGCTCTTCCCCTAACTCTTGTCTAAATGACATCCATTCCCGCCATACCTTATTGTATGCTGCCCATGTACTCCCACTTACCGACCGCTTAATCCATCCCTCTACGATGCCAGCGCAATCTCCCACAGCCAGTCTGGACAAGGTACCCCCTGTTGCTCCGCGTCCGGCGCCAACTCTCGGAACCTGTCCCACTGGAAGCGAGACAGTGCATCAGCAATGACGTTTTCCACCCCCGGCAAGTGCACAGCATGAATGAAAACATTCAGTTGTAGACATCTTAAGACTAAGTGCTGCAGCAGCCTGATCACCGGCGGAGATGACGCCGTGACCCTGTTTATCACTTGCACCACCCCCATATCTTCCCCATGAAAACGCACTTTCAGATCCCTGAACGATGCACCCCATAGCTCCACTGCCAGAACTACCGGAAACAACTCCAGCAGAACCAAGTTCCTCGTGAAGCCCTCGTCTATCCAAGATTGTGGCCATGGACCCACGCTCCATTTTCCTTGAAAAAATGCCCCAAAACCTGTTGCTCCTGCGGCGTCGGTAAACAATTCCAAGTCAAAATTGCTGACTGGTCCCGACATCCACATTGCCCTGCCATTAAAGGATTCCAGAAAGGTATGCCATACCCTCAGATCCTCCCTATGCGTTTTCCCTAAACGCACAAAATGTTTTGGTGATTTTACCCCACTCGTGCTGGCCGCCAGCCGGCGACTGAACACTCTCCCCATCGGAAGTATGCAGCAAGCAAAATTCAGTTTGCCCAACACCGATTGCAACCTACGCAGTTGTACCTTTTTAATTCCTATCAACCCTGCCACCTCTTTTTTCAAATCCTCCAATTTGTCAGCAGGCAATCTACATTCCATGGCTTCTGAATCTAGCACAATACCCAAAAACGTGATGACCGCGCAGGGTCCCTCCGGTTTTTCATCCGCCAATGGAATGCCAAATCTGCCTGCTATATGATGCAATGAAGCTAGCAACACCGCGCATACTCTAGAAGAGGCCGGGCCTATGCATAGAAAATCATCCAAGTAGTGAATTATCGAATTCACCCCGGATACATCCCTTACCACCCATTCCACGAAGGAGCTGAATTGCTCAAATATCGCACACGACACCGAGCAACCCATTGGTAGGCATTGATCGACATAGAATCCGTCATTCCAATGGCACCCGAGCAACCGGAAACTATCCGGATGAACCGGCAACAGACGAAACGCTGACTCTATATCTGCCTTAGCCATCAAGGCACCTTTTCCATAGTGTCTCACCCACCTTACCGCAGCATCAAATGACGTATACGTCACCGAGCATGCTTCTTGGTCTATGGCATCATTCACGGATCCTCCTTTTGGGAAGGACAAGTGATGAATGAGCCTGAATTTGTTGGGCTCCTTTTTGGGCACCACGCCCAGCGGAGATACCACCAAATCGACTATAGGTACTACTGGGAAAGGGCCACTCATTCTACCCAAAGCCACTTCCTTCTGCAGTTTCTCCGAAACCACTTCCGGATGTTGCAGGGCTGACTTTAAATTTTTGGGCACCGGGGGAGTCGCCGATAAACTACATGGAATCCTAAAACCTAACGCAAATCCATCTTCTAATAGCGATGCTGCCTTTCTGTCTGGGTACTTACCGAGAAACGGCCGCATCCTTTCCACCATCACCGGCGTCCTCCCTTTTGTTCCCAGCCTCTCCTTGTCGACCTTTGCCCTGCTTAAAACATCTGGATGATGGATGTGTTCCCCCGCAGCCTGAGCACTCATGCTTGAACTTACATGTTCCTCCAAACTTACAGGATCCTGAGTTATACTGCCAGCAAACCCCTTTTTTGTTTCCAGCCGAATGTCCCTGGGCGGACGGTCCACCGGCTCCCCCTTGAAAAAACTGATTCGGCGCCCTCGCCGTCGTCATCAAGCGCATCCATAGGCTGATGTCCTTATGGTCCCAACGTAGATCTGGGCGAACCGCTCTCCTCTGCCTAAACTGTTCGTCATATCACAACCATGCTGTACCTCCATATACTCTATACGCTTCCCCTATCGCATCTTGATAGCAGAAAAGCGCCGAACAGTGTTCCGGTTGCTTCTCCCCTATCACACTTGCCATGATCGCGAACGCTTGTAACCAATTTGTAAATGTCCTGGGTATCAGCCTATACCTCCTCTTTTCCTCATCTTCCTTTTTGGAGTCGTCCGGCTTGACTCTATCAAGATTGAACTTCTCCAAGGGCAGTAACGAAAATATTTCTACATACTCACCCTTCCATAACTTTTCCCGCACTTCTTGTTTCAAGTGCGCTCCTAACGGCCCCTCGTAGCACGCATACACTTCACAGCGAGCCGCGTCCGCCAGCCTAATGATATCCTTCCTCGCCGCAGCCTCCCCTGTCGGCACTGCTTTTTCCTTCCCTTGCGCAACTCCACTCCCCGTGGCTTGCTGAGCAGGCACCGCGACCACAGCTGAAACCTCTGTTGTCGGGTCCCCCCCAGTACTTCCTAAATCCTTCCCTGACTGCTGTACCCATGCAGCTCCCGGACCTTCTACCGGCTTCTCTGCAGCCTCCAACCTCTGCACCAGTTCTTTAATGCCCGTTAGAAACCCCAGGAAACCCACCCCTATAGCAGACCCCACCATGCTTTTTTCTAACCCCCCATCCCCAGTTGCTACACATGATGCATCATTTAAACTAGACATTGTAATGACCTGTGCTGGCTCACCTGGCTGCATAGGTGTCGCCCCATCAGTCGACCGTCTGCTCTCCTCAGGCCCCATCCTCCTGGGCAGGGGGGCCGCCTCCTCCTCCGATCCCGACTCTTCATCTCTTCCGCTCCGACCCGACTCGTCACCTGCATCTGATGGAGGCCCGCCCGGGATGTGGACCGCGGCTGCCGCATTGCTTGCCATCCTTCCCCTCCTCCACGCAGCGAAACCACCTGTGGACTTCCGGATCGCCTTCCCAGGACCGGTGTGGGCTACCTCAGTCCTGCCAGCCTCCGCTCCTGCAGTGGTCAGGCCAGCCCTGCTTCTCTCTCCCTTCTGCCTGTCCCCTGCCGCCGCATTAGAAGGCCCGGGGATCCCTCCAGGCAGTGCAGCTGCTGCGATGGCGGAGCTCCCCGCCGTCATCCTGGGGGCGGGGCTTGCGCTCTCCGTGCGTCTCCTGATAGTAGGCCTCACTGTGGCCGGTTCCCTGGCTTGCCTCTGCTCCTGTCCCGCCGGGGCCGCATGCCCGCTGACCCGCTCTCTACCCGCTGCTCGTTTCGCCGGTGGTCCCCCCGGGAGTCTGGAAGACAGACTACCCGAGTGCCGCTGTGCTGACGTCATGCGGTCTGGAGAGAACCGCTCGGGCGGACGAGAGCGGCGTGCTCTGGTGCCGCTTCTCTCTCCCCCACTTGCCTGTATAGTGGAGCCTTGTAGTGCCGCTGCGATCGTCTCCTGGAGCCACTCAGCACCCCGCACCGCTGCTTCTTCCCGCTTCTTCCTGCTTCTTCCCGCAACTGGGCCATGAGCCCCTCCAATTCAGCCATGTTGTTAGCACAACCTTCCTGAGAACTTTCCTAATCTTTCTGTTGTCCCTCCCAGAGCGGGAACCCCTTTTAACTAGTCCCTCCCCTGCTCCTCCCTCCCCCTCGGCTCCACATTCACAACTTAACCTTAACCCTTACACTGCTACCACTGTCATGTGCGCCCTTCGCATACATCATTGCATGCTGTTGCTCCAGGCTTTTTTTTTTTTCCTATTCTTGTTTGCAGTCTGCGCTCTTCGGCTGTTTCTGAGTTTGAATGCAATGAAACTTGACATGGTGGATTGAATGGAAAACTTGGGTCCTCTTCAACTGTCGGATACTTGGACCACATTTTGGCTAAAAGATTTTTTCTCTACATACAGTGAAAAACATTGTTAATAAATTAGTAGTCAAGTGTAGAAGTTTATAGTCAATCTTGTTTTTGATTAAAACGTACCCTTTCCTCTGCAGATCTCATGCTTGTTGCCTGATTCTCTTCCATATGAGAAATGTATGCGCATGTCTTTCAGATGCAATTTTTTGGGAAAAAAATACACTTTAACCACTTGCGCCGACGGGCAATTGTTTGATTCGCAGCTGTAGTGATTTGTAATAGGAGTTTGAATTGGCAGTAGGTGAGAGCGGCTGGTTTTAAGTTTAAAAGTGCTATTGTAGGATCAGGATTGATAGGGATTTCATAGCCAAATTTTTTTGTATAATGTGAAAGATGTTACGCCATGAGAACTGTTATATTTATTCTAAGCAAAAAAATTGTGATTCTCATTTTTCCCAGAATCGTGCAGCTCTAGCTTCTACTATGGATGCTCTCAAAATTTATACAGGTAGGGCTGCAGATAATACTGGGGTGCCTTGTTGCGGTCTCTGCAGCTTACGCATGTATTTGCACGTGCAAAACCCCTGTTTTTAATTTGAACTGTAAGACAGGGCAATTTGGTTTGTTGCAGGCTGGTTGGTAAGTTGAGCTGGGATTTTTTCTTTTTTTTTTGTTTGACATGTGTCACCTTTCCAATCGCACTGCTTTGATGTCATGCTAAAGTAGCGTGACTTCAAAATCACACTAGTGTGAACCAGGGGTTAGGCTCCATTCACACCAATGCATGTTGCTTTTGAGCGTTTCTGCTGTGCTTTTTGCTGTGCTTTTTTTTACCGCGATTTGCATTTTTCTTTTTATGCTTTTTGTTTTGTGGTTTTTTGGCAGATTTAAACATGCAAATTACAGTCAAATCGTGGTAAAAACGCACTACATGTTTTTCTTACATAGTTACATAGTTGGTGAGGTTGAAAAAAGACACAAGTCTATCAATTCCAACCTATGTGTGTGCTTTTATGTCATTATTACATTGTATATCCCTGTATGTTATGGTCATTTTGGTGCCTATCTAATAGTTTTTTGAAAATTATCTATGCTCCCTGCTAAAAAAACACTGCTTGTGGAAGAGGATTACACTTTCTTACCGCTCTTACAGTAAAGAACCCTCTACGCAGTTTAACCACTAGCTGACCAGCCGCCATCAATCTACTGCGGCAGGTCAGCTCTCCTGCGCAAATCGCCATAGCTGTACATCGGCCCTTTAAACAGCTATAGCAGGCGTGCACCCACTGCATGGTGGTGGACATCGCGCCCGCCGGCCACGTGCGCCACGCACATGCCCATTCTGTTAGAGGAGAGACATATCGTCTGTTCCTGCTAGTTAGGAAGTTAGGAACAGCAATCTCGCTCCTCCTCTAGTCAGTCACATCACCCCACAGTTAGAAACACACACGAGGGAACACATTTAACCCCTTGATCGCCCCCTAGTGTTAACCCCTTCCCTGCCAGTGACATTTACACAGTAATCAGTGCATTTTTTTCGCTGTATAAATGTCAATGGTCCCAAAAATGTGTCAAAAGTGTCCGATCTGTCTGCTGCAATGTCGCAGATTGTAGATTGCCGCCATTACTAGTAAAAAAATTATAATAATAAAAATGCCATAAATATAGCCCCTATTTTGTAGACGCTATAACTTTTGCGCAAACCAATCAATATACGCTTATTGCAATTTTTATTTTTTTTACCAAAAATATGTAGAAGAATATATATCGGCCAAGATTGAGGAAGAAATTAGTTTTTTTTATTTTTTGGGGGGGATATTTATTATAGCAAAAAGTAAAAAACATTGCTTTTTTTTTTCAAAATGGTTGCTATTTTTTTGTTTATAGCGCAAAAACAATAAAAAATGCAGAGGTGATTAAATGCTACCAAAGGAAAGCTCTATTTGTAGGAAAAAAAGAACATCAATTTTGTTTGGGTACAGCATCACACGACCGCGCAATTGTCAGTTAAAGCGACGCAGTGCCGTATCGCAAAAAATTACCTGGTCATTAAGGGGGCAAACCATTTTAGTGAATGTTTCGTTTAATTTACCTTTTGCGGAAAAGTTTTATCCCTATTTTGGAGTCACCATTACGGTATTTGTACATTGAAATCATATCCCCTCTCAAGCGTCTCCTCTCCAGAGAGCATAAGTTCAAAGCTTGTAATCTTTCCTCATAACTAAGGTCCTCCAATCCCTTTATTAGCTTTGTCGCCCTTCTCTGGACTCTCTTCAGTTCCAGCACATCCTTCCTGAGGACTGGTGCCCAGAACTGGACAGCATACTCCAGGTGTGGCCGGACCAGAGTCTTGTAGAGTGGGAGAATTATTGTTTTATCTCTGGAGTTAATCCCCCTTTTTAACCACTTCAGCCCCGGAAGGATTTACCCCCTTCCTGACCAGAGCACTTTTTACAATTCGGCACTGCGTCGCTTTAACTGCTAATTGCGCGGTCATGCAATGGTGTACCCAAACGGAATTTGCGTCCTTTTCTTACCACAAATAGAGCTTTCTTTTGATGGTATTTGATCACCTCTGCCGTTTTTATTTTTTGCGCTATACACGGAAAAAGACCGAAAATTTTGAAAAAAAATGATATTTTCTACTTTTTGTTCTAAAAAAAATCCAATAAACTCAATTTTAGTCATACATTTAGGCCAAAATGTATTCGGCCACATGTCTTTGGTAAAAAAAATGTCAATAAGTGTATATTTATTGGTTTGCGCAAAAGTTATAGCGTCTACAAACTAGGGTACATTTTCTGGAATTTACACAGCCTTTAATTTATGACTGCCTATGTCGTTTCTTGAGGTGCTAAAATGGCAGGGCAGTACAAAACCCCCACAAATGACCCCATTTTGGAAAGTAGACACCCCAAGGAATTTGCTGAGAGGCATGTTGAGCCCATTGAATATTCATTTTTTTTGTCCCAAGTGATTGAATAATGACAAAAAAAAAAAATTACAAAAAGTTGTCACTAAATGATATATTGCTCACACAGGCCATGGGCATATGTGGAATTGCACCCCAAAATACATTTAGCTGCTTCTCCTGAGTACGGGGATACCACATGTGTGGGACTTTTTGGGAGCCTAGCCGCGTACGGGGCCCCGAAAACCAATCACTGCCTTCAGGATTTCTAAGGGCGTACATTTTTGATTTTACTCCTCACTACCTATCACAGTTTTGAAGGTCATAAAATGCCCAGATGACATAAAACCCCCCCAAATGACCCCATTTTGGAAAGTAGACACCCCAAGCTATTTGCTTTGAGGCATGTTGAGTCCATGGAATGTTTTATATTTTGACACAAGTTGCGGGAAAGTGACAAATTTTTTTTTTTTTTTTTTTTTTTTTTGCACAAAGTTGTCACTAAATGATATATTGCTCACACAGGCCATGGGCATATGTGGAATTGCACCCCAAAATACATTTAGCTGCTTCTCCTGAGTATGGGGATACCACATGTGTGGGACTTTTTGGGAGCCTAGCCGCGTACGGGCCCCCGAAAACCAATCACTGCCTTCAGGATTTCTAAGGGCGTACATTTTTGATTTTACTCCTCACTGCCTATCACAGTTTCGGAGGCCATGGAATGCCCAGGTGGCACAAACCCCCCCCAAATGACCCCATTTTGGAAAGTAGACACCCCAAGCTATTTGCTGAGAGGCATGGTGAGTATTTTGCAGCTCTCATTTGTTTTTGAAAATAAAGAAAGACGAGAAAAAAAAATTTTTTTTTCTTTTTTCAATTTTCAAAACTTTGTGACAAAAAGTGAGGTCTGCAAAATACTCACTATACCTCTCATCAAATAGCTTGGGGTGTCTACTTTCCAAAATGGGGTCATTTGGGGTTTTTTTTGCCACCTGGGCATTCCATGGCCTCCGAAACTGTGATAGGCAGTGAAGAGTGAAATCAAAAATTTACGGCCTTAGAAAGCCTGAAGGCGGTGCTTGGTTTTCGGGGTCCCGTACGCGGCTAGGCTCCCAAAAAGTCTCACACATGTGGTATCCCCGTACTCAGGAGAAGCAACAGAATGTATTTTGGGGTGTAATTTCACATATTCCCATGGCATGTTTGAGCAATATATCATTTAGTGACAACTTTGCGCAAAAAAAATAAAAAAAATAAAAAATTGTCTCTTTCCCGCAACTTGTGTCACAATATAAATTATTCCATGGACTCAACATGACTCTCAGCAAATAGCTTGGGGTGTCTACTTTCCAAAATGGGGTCATTTGGGGGGGTTTTGAACTGTCCTGGCATTTTATGCACAACATCTAGAAGCTTATGTCACACATCACCCACTCTAACCACTTGAAGACAAAGCCCTTTCTGACACTTATTGTTTACATAAAAAAAAAAATTTTTTTTGCAAGAAAATTACTTTGAACCCCCAAACATTATATATTTTTTTTAAAGCAAATGCCCTACAGATTAAAATGGTGGGTGTTTCATTTTTTTTTTTCACACAGTATTTGCGCAGCGATTTTTCAAACGCATTTTTTGGGGAAAAAACACACTTTTTTACATTTTAATGCACTAAAACACACTATATTGCCCAAATGTTTGATGAAATAAAAAAGATGATCTTAGGCCAAGTACATGGATACCAAACATGACATGCTTTAAAATTGCGCACAAACGTGCAGTGGCGACAAACTAAATACATTTTTAAAAGCCTTTAAAAGCCTTTACAGGTTACCACTTTAGATTTACAGAGGAGGTCTACTGCTAAACTTACTGCCCTCGATCTGACCTTCGCGGCGATACCTCACATGCATGGTGCAATTGCTGTTTACATTTGACGCCAGACCGACGCTTGCGTTCGCCTTAGCGCGAGAGCAGGGGGGACAGGGGTGCTTTTTTTTTTTTTTTTTTTTTTTTTTTCTTTATTATTATTATTTTTTTATCTTATTTTTAAACTGTTCCTTTCATTTTTTTTTAAAATCATTTTTATTGTTATCTCAGGGAATGTAAATATCCCCTATCATAGCAATAGGTAGTGACAGGTACTCTTTTTTGCAAAAATTGGGGTCTATTAGACCCTAGATTTCTCCTCTGCCCTCAAAGCATCTGACCACACCAAGATCGGTGTGATAAAATGCTTTCCCAATTTCCCAATGGCGCTGTTTACATCCGGCGAAATCTAAGTCATAAAATGCTCGTAACTTCCGGTTTCTTAGGCCATAGAGATGTTTGGAGCCACTCTGGTCTCTGATCAGCTCTATGGTCAGCTGGCTGAATCACCGGCTGCATTTTCAGGTTCCCTGTTGAGACAGGAGAGCCAGAGAAAAACACGGAAGATGTTGGGGGGGGGGGCATTCCCTCCCACTGCTTGTAAAAGCAGTCTAGAGGCTAATTAGCCGCTAGGATTGCTTTTACATGAAAGCCGACCGCTGGCTGAAAAGAATGATACCAAGATGATACCTAAACCTGCAGGCATCATTCTGGTATAACCATTCAAAGTCGTGAATGGCGTACCTGAAGACAAAAAAATGGTTAACAATAAAGCACAGTAAACGGTAAAGTATAAAAAATTGCATACCTGAAAAACAAACATGATAAAACATAATAACAATAAAACATTGCAGAATAGAATACAGTAAAAAAGAGCAGAACAATAGAGAGAGAGAATAGAGAGAGAAAGAACAATAAAACGACAACTATTTTTTTTTTATTTTATATTTTTGTATGTGTTTTTTTTTTTTTTTTTGTAACTAACTTTTATAACTGTAACCGGTTCCAGGTTCGGGTCTCTCAAAATGCGATGGCATCTTGGGAGACCCTGTGAAAGTGTGTCTAGTCTGTGGAATGCTGTACCCTACGCTAATAGTCAACTAGTGCATGGTAGCGTTCAAAATATTCACCAATGCAAAGACCAGGATTGTCAGGACAGGAGGGACAATAATAGCGGGTGTCACGCCTATATCCGCGCTTGCTGCAGACACAACATCTTTTTTGGGGGGGTTCGCTGGGTAGGGGTACTCGGGAGGACATAAAGAAAATGCCTCTCATGCAGCCGACTGCATTTGGTTGGGGATGTGAATGGGGGAAGTACGGGCGCTGCAGAAGCGGTGGGTTCCCAATTAGGATTGGCGAATGCAGCAGGAAGGGCACTATGGGCACGACGGGCCTGTGTTTGTCTTTTTGGTGGCAGCGGGACACTACTTGTGCTTGCCACCTCACCAGCTTGAACTGCACTTATGGGACTCGCCACGTCACCAAGTGTTACTGCAGTGCTGGTTTGACTACGACCGGGGTGTACAAGGCCGCTGGCGCTTGCCAGTTCACCAAAACGCTACCAAAAAAACTGTTAGCGATCGCAGGGATCAGGCCTGACTCTGCGAACGCTGCAGTTATGCGTTTAGTGTTCTGTAAGTGACAGTGATCGATCGATACTGCACTTGGGTGGGCTGGGCTGGGCCGGGCGGAGGGGCAAAACGCAGGTGCTAGCAGGTATCTGGGCTGATCCCGCTAACACTGCGTTTGTGGGAACCCTAAACTGCTGGGGACGCCAGTATAGATCTGATCGGATCAGATATTGATCCGTTCAGATACTATACCACTAAGGGAGGCGTATGCTGCGTGCGTGGGTGTTAGCGGTACTGGCGCTAATCTGACGCTGCCTGGGGCTGGTGCTTGCCAGTTCACCAAAACGCTACCAAAAAAACTGTTAGCGATCGCAGGGATCAGGCGTGACTCTGCGAACGCTGCAGTTATGCGTTTAGTGTTTTGTAAGTGACAGTGATCGATTGATACTGCACTTGGGTGGGCTGGGCCGGGCGGACGGGAAAAACGCAGGTGCTAGCAGGTATCTGGGCTGATCCCGCTAACACTGCGTGTTTGGGAACCCTAAACTGCTGGGGACGCTAGTATAGATCTGATCGGATCAGATATTGATCCGTTCAGATACTATACCACTAAGGGAGGTGTACGGTGCGTGCGTGGGTGTTAGCGCTACTGGCGCTAACCTGACGCTGCCTGGGGCTGGTGCTTGCCAGTTCACCAAAACGCTACCAAAAAAACTGTTAGCGATCGCAGGGATCAGGCCTGACTATGCGAACGCTGCAGTTATGCGCTTAGTGTTTTGTAAGTGACAGTGATCGATCGATACTGCACTTGGGTGGGCTGGGCTGGGCCGGGCGGAGGGGCAAAACGCAGGTGCTAGCAGGTATCTGGGCTGATCCCGCTAACACTGCGTTTTCGGGAACCCTAAACTGCTGGGGACGCTAGTATAGATCTGATTGGATCAGATATTGATCCGTACAGATACTATACCACTAAGGGAGGCGTATGCTACGTGCGTGGGTGTTAGCGGTACTGGCGCTAATCTGACGCTGCCTGGGGCGACGCATATCACCGCCGGGCGATCAGGGGGCTAAACCTTTATTCGGTAATAAACGGCGGGTGCCCTGACACTATAAAAAATAAACGAACTAACCAGCGTCACCCGTAACAGTTATACGGTGATCAGTGGTGAAAGGGTTAACTAGGGGGCAATCAAGGGGTTAAAACATTTATTAGGTAGTATATGGGGGTCCCTGTCGCTATAAAACGCTGACGGCGAACCTAAATATTTATGTCCCTAACTAGCGTCACCAGCGACACTAATACAGCGATCAGAAAAATGATCGCTTAGCAACACTGGTGACAGGGGGTGATCAAGGGGTTAAAACTTTATTAGGGGGGGTTAGGAGGGTACCCTAGACCTAAAGGGGGCCTAACATTCACTGCCCTAACACACTAACTGTCACAAACTGACACCAATACAGTAATCAGAAAAAAAAAAAAAAAAAAAAAAAAAACCTGCTTTGTGTCAGTTTGTGACAGGGGGGGGGGGTGATTGGGGGGGGATCGGGGGGTGATCGGGGGGGGGGGGATCGGGGTGTAATGTGTGCCTGGCATGTTCTACTGTGTGTGTGTGTGTTGTGCACTCACATTACAGTCTTCTCTCCTCGGCCCGGAACGGAAAATACCGAGCCGAGGAGAGATGACATAATTTCCTCTGCCTCTGTGTACAATACAGAGGCAGGGAAATGATCCCATTGGCTGGGAGCGATCGCGAGGGGGGGGCCACGAATGGATGGCCTCCCCCTCACCACCGATCGCCGGGGGACATTTGCCGACCGTCGCAGGCACCGGGGGGGGTCCGATCGGACCCCCCACCCGCGGGCAGGCAGGGACGTACAGGTAAGCCCTTATGCCTGCCCGTGCCGCTTTGTCGACGTACATCTGTGTGCGGCGGTCGGCAAGTGGTTAATGCATGCCAAAATTCTGTTGGCTTTGCTTGCAGCAGCCTGACACTGCAGGTCATTGCTGAGGCTGTCATTTACTAGGACCCCCAGGTCATTTTCCATCCTAGATTCCCCCAGAGGTTTTCCCCCTAATGAGTAGATTGCATTCATATTTTTGCCCCCCCATTTATCACTATCCTCTGAACTCGCCCCTGTAGCCAGTTTTCAATCCATGTACTCACCTTTTGGTCCATGCTGACAGACCTTAGTTTGTACAGTAAACATTTATAGGGAACTGTATCAAATGCCTTTGCAAAAACCAGATACACCATGTCTATAGGCCTTCCTTTATCTAGATGGCTGCTCACCTCCTCATAGAAGGTTAAAAGATTGGTTTGGCAAGACGATTCTTCATGAATCCATGCTGATTACTGCTAATTATACAGTTTTCATTACTAAAATCTTGTATATAATCCCTTATGCCGCGTACACACGGTCGGACTTTTCACCTGCAAAAGTCCGACGGACGCCGCCGGACAAAGTCCGGCGGAAAGTCCGACCGTGTGTGGTCTCCATCGGACTTCCGACGGACCGTTTCGGTCGGATTTTTGCGGAAATCCGACGTACTTTAGATTTGAAGCCTGCTTCAAATCTTTACGTCGTACCTCCGCCGGACTCAGTTCCTGACGGAAAGCCCGTTCGTCTGTATGCTAGTCCGAAGGACCAGATACGACGGAGGAGCAGGTTACTGCATCTCGCGCTCGCTGCAATAGGAAAAACAAATCTTCCTATTGCGGCGAGCGCGGGGCATACCAGGCCCTTAGGTCTGGTATGGATTATAAAGGGGAACCCCTACGCCGAAAAAACGGCGTGGGGTCCCCCTAAAATCCATACCAGACCCCGATCCGAGCACGCAGCCTGGCCGGTCAGGAAAGGGGGTGGTCGACCACGCCCCCTAAAACGTCACAGTCCCAGCATGCCCAGGGACTGTGACATCATATGGGGGCGGGGTCTCCGCCTATATAAGTCACAACGCAGCCCTCAGAGACCAGTCCAGCCGGAGAGAGCGTCGTGTTAACATCTGGGGGAAGAGAAGAGAACACAAGAAGCCAAGAAGCCCAGAAGTCCGGACCTCCGCTGGCAATAGAGCTACCTGAAGAAAGCGGAGGGGCCGGCCGAAGACCTGGGACACCGGGAGAAGAGGCCGGAGAGCGGAGAAGAACCAACCGGACGCCGGGAGAAGATGAACCGGAGGGACCCCCGAAGACGGAAGAAGACCCCCCCCCGGAGCTGTTTAATAAATTATTTTAAAAACCTGTGTTGTGTTTTATTACTGACACTTTTTACCTAGGTAAATGGGTAGGGGTACCATGTACCCCATACTCATTTACATAGGGTGGGGGGCCGGGATCTGGGGGCCCCCTTATTCCGATAAGCCCCCGCCCGCAGACCCCGACAACCAACGGCCAGGGTTGTCGGGAAGAGGCCCTTGTCCTCATCAACATGGGGACAAGGTGCTTTGGGGGGGGGGGCGCAGGGCGCCCCCCTCCCCCAAAGCACCCACCCCCCCATGTTGAGGGCATGCGGCCTGGTACGGTTCAGGAGGGGGGGGCGCTCGCTCGTCCCCACCCCCCTTCCTGACCGGCCAGGCTGCGTGCTCGGATCGGGGTCTGGTATGGATTTTAGGGGGACCCCACGCCGTTTTTTCGGCGTAGGGGTTCCCCTTTATAATCCATACCAGACCTAAGGGCCTGCGACGGGGCTCGCAAGGCTTCAATCTCGCCAAAAAAAGCGGCGAGATTGAATTCCTTTTCTAGTCCCGTCGTACCAAAGTCATGTTCAAAATGAACGGACTTGTCCGTGTGTGGGAAAGTCCGTTCGTTCTGAAAGTCCGGCGGAAGTCCGTCGGGAAGACCGGATTCCGGAAAGTCCGGCCGTGTGTAGGCAAGTCCGGCCGTTCAGAAAGTCCGGCGGTAGTCCGCCGGAAGTCTGGCGGCAAGTACGTCGGACCTAGCTTTCTAGAAAGTCCGACCGTGTGTACGCGGCATTATCATCCCCTCCAAGAGCTTACTGACGTTAAGCTAGCTGGTCTACAGTTCCCAAGGATATATATTGATCCTTTTTTAAATATTGGTGCTACATTGGCTTTTCTCCAATCAGCTGGTACCATTCCAGTCAGTAGACTGTTCGTAAAAATTAGGAACAATGGTCTGGCAAGTTCCTTAAGGACCCTCAGGTGCAAGCCATCTGGTCCCGGTGACTTATTAATGTTTATGTTTTTCAAGTCTATTCCTAATTCTATCCTCTGTTAGCCATGAGGGTGCTTCCTGTGATGTGGCATGAGAATAAACCTTGCAGTTTTGGTTACTGAAGCCCCTTGTTTCCCTCGTGAAGACTAAGGAGAAAAATAAATTCAATACCTTCGCCATCTCTCCATCCTTTGTAACCAGATTCCCTTTATCAATCTTTATGGGGCCAATATGATCTGACCTCCCTCTTTTACTATTTATAGACTTAAAGAGTTTCTTGGTATTTGTTTTACTCTCCTCCGCTATGTGCCTTTCTGTTCTATCTTAGCCACCCTGATTGCACCCTTACATTTCTTATTGCATACTTTGTAAAGTTGGAATGCTGATTTATCTTTAAACACTCTGTAAACACATTGTATATAGCTAGTTGTTAAGGAGTGGGCCGGAAAGCTGGCAGCCGCACCTTTAACAACCAATGAGTATAAAAAAAATTGTGAAAAAAATGGCGTGGGGGCCCCCAAATCCATACCAGGCTCTTCGGCAGCCCCCCTGCCCCAAAGCACCCCCCCATGTTGAGGGCATGCGGCCTGGCATTCACTCATCCCCTCCCTTTCCTGACCTGCTGGGCTGCATGCTCAGATAAGGGTCTGGTATGGATTTTGAGGTGGACCCCATGCTGTTTTTTCACGATTTTTTTTTTTTACCAGCAATTCTTTTTTTTTACATGCAGCAGTCAGCAGGGAACCCCGCTGACAGCTGATGGCTCATCGTTTGTTAAGGACGCAGCAGTCAGCTTCCTGGTCCACTCCTTAGCAATGCTGACTGTAAAAAAAAAGAATTGCTGGCAAAAATAAATCATGAGAAAAAAACGGTGTGGGGTCCCCACCAAATCCATATCAGGCCCTTCGGGTCTGGTATGAATTTGGAGGGGAATCTCACGCTGAAATAAAAAAAAGAAAAAAAGTGTGGGGTGCGCCCCAAAATCCATACCAGGCCCTTATCTGAGCATGCAGCCCAGCAGGTCAGGAAAGGGAGGGGACGAACACCCTCCCGAACCATGCCAGGCTGCATGCTCTCAACATGGGGGGGTTGCTTTGGGCAAGGGGGGGCTGCTAATCGGCCTGGTATGGATTTGGGGGGGACCCCACGCCATATTTTTTTTGCAGGCAATTCTTTTTTTTACATTCAACTGTCAGCGGGGAACCCCGCTGACAGCTGATGACTCATCAGTTGTTAAGGACGCAGCGGCTGGCTTCCTGGCCCACTCCTTAGCAACCAGCTATATACAGTTCTTTTAAAGGGAAAAAAATACAAAAACGTAAATACAAAATAATTGCATCACAAACGCAACATTTGCATTTCTGGTGCAACTCCATTGAAGTCTATTACACGCAAAACGCTGAAAAAAAAGTCCCTGACCCTTTCCAAAAACGCACTGGCTTCAAAACGCATAGATGTAAATGTGTACCATAGGAAACCATGTTAAATGGACTGTAGTGCGTTTCTGTAAACTACAAAATGCACTAAAAAAATGCATAGGTGTGAATGTAGGGTAAAAGTATGTGCTGTGCTTATGAAGAATTTCTCTAATTTGTGTTTCCCTTACTATGTGTGGTGGGGTTTCAGGGGTAGTGTTAGAAGAAAAATAGTGCTCCAACAACATCTGACATGATTGCTGGCTTCTATGATGGTATTGCACAGAGGTCCCTGGGGTCCCACATGTGCGATAGACGCACACAGCATACCTCGGCCCCATCCCCTGCTTCCTCCTCACAGGATTTATTGACATTGGCTCCTGTGACTCTCAGCAAAGCCTGTAAAAGCAGGGAGAAGGCAGAGAAGACCTGGAGCCGGGCACAGCACTGGAATGATAAAGGACTCAGGTAAGTGTTAGGGCATGGGCAGGGCCATCTTAAGAGCATTATAGGCCCCCGGGCAATACAGTGCACTGGGGCCCTGTCTACACAATCACGCACGAGAATAAAAATGAAAATTATCAATAAGGCTATATTAATTGGTACCTGGTTCCTATTCTGACCACTACACTGACCCTTACACTGACCTACATGATTCCTACACTGTCCACTACACTGACCTTTGCACTGACCCTTACGTAGGGATGAGCTGAACACCCCCCGGTTCGGTTTGCAACAGAACCTGCGAACGGACCGAAAATTTGCGCAAACTTTAGAACCCCATTGAAGTCTATGGGACTCAAACGTTCAAAATCAAAAGTGCCTGCCCTATATGCTCTGCAGAAATTGGGGCCTTAGGTGTTGGTGTTGCCACAACACTGTAAGTCCTCACAGTTACTCTTGGTGGCCGCAGAAACGGGCCCTGCTGTGAAATATTAGATCAAGAATTGTAATTACATGTCCCTGTTGAACAGGGGCAGAAAAATTGGGCCTTAGGCACTGGTGCCACAACACTGCAACCCCTCACAGATACTCTAGTTGGAGCACAGGAATGAGCCCTCCTGCAAAATATTGCATCAAAAATTGTAATTACACGCCCCTGTTAAACAGGGGCTAAAAAATTGGGCCTTAGGCACTGGTGCTGGTACCACAACACTGCAACCCCTCACAAATACTCTAGTTGAGTGCAGCAACGATCCCTCCTTGCAAAATATTGCATCAAAAATTGTAATTACACGCCCCTGTTAAACAGGGGCTGAAAAATTGGGCCTTAGCCACTGGTGGCGGCGCCCAGAACCAAAAATATTCTTACAAGCTATCAGCATGATCATTGAGGAGGAAGAACATAGTCACTCAGCATAACAGGATAGTCACTCAGCATCAGCACAGGCAGTCTTGAAGGGATCTGACATTTCAAAAAAAATTATTCGGTTACATCAGCATCAGGTGCTTGGTAGCTGGTGGTGATCCAAGACTGATTCATTTTTATGAAGGTCAGTCGATCGACCGAGTCGGTGGACAGGCGCACCCTGTGATCGGTTACAAAGCCTCCAGCAGCACTGAATGTGCGTTCCCGAAAGAACGCTGGATGCAGTACAGGCCAATAGCTCAATTGCATACTGTGCAAGCTCTGGCCAGTGATCCATCCTCAAGACCCAGTAACCCGGAGTATTTTCGGTGGGAAAGGTGTCCATGTCAGATCTTGCCCCTAGTTATTCCTGCACCATGTAAAACAGACACTGGCGATGGTTGCTGGAACCGATCACACCTTGGGGCTGTAGACTAAAAAATTGTCTGAACGCATCGGTCAGAGGGCCACCTTCTCCACCGCTCCTTCTTTGACTGACCGAAGCCTCAGCAACACGTTGTCCAGGAATAGGAGTTTGTAACCTCCCAATCTCTGGGAACGCGTTGCACAGACCTTTCTGCAAGGCCTCCTGAAGATGTTTTATCCTCTGCTCCCTCTGCGATGGCAAGATAAGGTCCGCAACCTTACCCTTGTAACCTGGATCAAGGAGGGTTGCCAGCCAGTAACGATCCCTCTCCTTGATAACACGAATACGAAGATTCTTCCACAGGCTTTGCAGGATCAGGGAGGCCATGGAGCATAGGTTTGCTGAGGCGTTTGGTCCGGAGTCCTCTGGGTCACTAAGGACGACATGATCCGCAGCCACCTCCTCCCAGCCACGTACAATTCCATGGGTTTCTTGGGACTGTAAATGATCCCTTAATAACTGCTGCAGATGCTGAGTGCCAGGCTCTACCTCCATGCTTTGTCGCAGTAAGTGGGCTTAGCACTATATGACCATATAGTGTGACCAAACCCCCGTATTTTTTGAATATGTTCAGGTGTTTTTAACTAGCCC
Source organism: Lithobates septentrionalis (assembly GCA_037952835.1). NCBI lineage: Eukaryota > Metazoa > Chordata > Amphibia > Anura > Ranidae > Lithobates > Lithobates septentrionalis. The sequence continues at coordinate 880,869 of JBBDGP010000685.1, read as the reverse complement.
TGCAGGAAATGTCATTCTTGTATGTGTGCGCTGTAAAATATTTTGTACTGTTTGTAGGTCTTATAGCAGCACCATCTTGAATTTAAACACATTGTATGGTGTGCCCCCCAAATATGTTCTTGTATATTGTAATAGGCCCTGACCAGGTTTTTTTGGGCTTGAGCATTCCTCCCCCTTCTCATTACCTCTTATTTAGTGGCCACCAGTGCATAGGATATATTCCCCTTCAGTTCTCCCACATAGAGGAGTTTAGCTCCCATGGTTGAGACAAAGGATCTTCCATTCTATTACTAGAGTAGGACCCACTAATTCAGGGTACTTTGTCATAGTAAGTGGGCTTAGCACTATATGACAATATAGTGTGACCAAACCCCTGTATTTTTTGAATATGTTCAGGTGTTTTTAACTAGCCCTGCAGGAAATGCCATTCTTGTATGTGTGCGCTGTAAAATATTTTCTACCTCCATGCTGACACAATCCTCCTCCTCCTCCAGCTTGTCCTCTTCCTGTGTGATCGGCGGGCGTTCAGAAGCACTGTCTGGATAAAGGGGGCCTTGAGAGGTAAGGAAGTCCTCCTCTTCCTGCCTCTGTTCTGCCTCAAGTGCCCTGTCCATTATTCCATGCAGCGTGTGCTCCAACAGGTGGACAAGGGGGACAGTGTCACTGATGCATGCACTGTCACTGCTCACCATCCTCGTGGCCTCCTCAAATGGTGACAGGACAGTGCATGCATCCTTGATCATGGCCCACTGGCGTTGGGAAAAAAAAACAAGCTCCCCTGCTCTGTCCTGGTTCCATAGTCGCACAGGTACTCATTGATGGCCCTCTGCTGCGTGTGCAGCCGCTGCAGCATGGCCAACGTTGAGTTCTACCTGGTGGGAATGTCACAGATTAGGCGGTTCTTGGGCAGGTTAAATTTCTTTTGGAGGTCAGCCAGCCGAGCACTGGCATTATATGACCGGCGGAAATCCACACAGACTTTCCTGGCCTGCCTCAGGACATCCTGTAAGCCCAGGTACCTGCCCAAGAACCGCTGCACCACCAAGTTAAGGATGTGAGCCAAACAGGGCACATGGGTCAGTTGTCCCTGTCGGAGGGCGGAGAGGAGGTTGGTGCCATTGTCGCAAACCACCAATTCCTGCCTTAAGCTGGTGTGGCATCAACCACCTCTGAGCCTGCCCCTGCAGAGCTGACAGAATCTCTGCCCCAGTGTGGCTCCTGTTCCCCAATAACACCAGCTCAAGCACCGCATGGCATCTTTTGGCCTGCGTACTTGCGTAGCCCCTTGAACGCCTACGGAGCACCACTGGTTCCGAGGACAAACCACAGGAAGAGGCCATGGAGGAAGAAGAAGAGGAGCGGATGGAGGAGAGAGGTGTGTCAGAATCACCAGTAGTAGCATTTTGGAGGCGTGGTGGTGGAACAACCTCCAACACTACTGCACCTTGTCCTGCATCCTTCCCAGCTGCCAGCAGGGTCACCCAATGCACCATGAAAGATAGGTAACGTCCCTGTCCGTGCCTGCTGGACCATGAGTCAGCGGTAATATGCACCATACTGCTGACCACCCTGTCCAGGGAGGCCAAGACATTGCCTTCCACATGCCGGTAGAGAGCCGGAATCGCCTTCCGTGAGAAAAAGTAACGTTTGGGAACCTGCCACTAAGGAACCGCACATTCCACAAACTCACGGAAGGGGGCAGAATCTACCAACTGAAAAGGCAGCAGTTGAAGTGCTAGCAATTTAGCCAAGCTAGCATTCAACCGTTGGGCATGTGGATGGCTGGGAGCGAACTTCTTTCGGCGGTGCAGCAGCTGGGGCAGGGAAATTTGCCTGGTACAATCTGACGTTGGTGTACCGATAGCAGATTGCCTGCAAGTACTTGGCTGTGACACACCTAATTCTACACCTTCATTCCTCTCAGTGCAGGTCTCAGAGAGCACTGAATGTATAGTGGGGTCTGGAGATCCCGGCTGATGAGGAGCAAGGAGAGGTCCTCTTTGTTCTTTGGTGTGGGTCTTTTAGGTACGCTTGCCAACGAATTGCATGGCAGGTCAACATATGTCTGGTCAAGCATGTAGTGCCCAAGCGGGTGATGTTTTGGCCACGCGAGATACGCTTGAGGCTAGGGATGAGCCGAACACCCCCCTGTTCGGTTCGCACCAGAACATGCGAACAGGAAAAAAGTTCGCTCGAACACGCGAACACCGTTAAAGTCTATGGGACATGAACATGAATAATCAAAAGTGCTAATTTTAAAGGCTAATATGCAAGTTATTGTCATAAAAAGTGTTTGGGGACCCGGGTCCTGCCCCAGGGGACATGGATCAATGCAAAAAAAAGTTTTAAAAACGGCCGTTTTTTCAGGAGCAGTGATTTTAATAATGCTTAAAGCCAAACAATAAAAGTGTAATATCCCTTTAAATTTCGTACCTGGGGGGTGTCTATAGTATGCCTGTAAAGGGGCGCATGTTTCCTGTGTTTAGAACAATCTGACAGCAAAATGACATTTCGAAGGAAAAAACATTTAAAACTACCCGCGGCTATTGCATTGCCGACAATACACATAGAAGTTCATTGATAAAAACGGCATGGGAATTCCCCACAGGGAAACCCCGAACCAAAATTAAAAAAAAAAATGATGTGGGAGTCCCCCTAAATTCCATACAAGGCCCTTTAGGTCTGGTATGGATATTAAGGGGAACCCCGGCCAAAATTTAAAAAAAAAATGACGTGGGGTTCCCCCTAAATTTCATACCAGACCCTTCAGGTCTGGTATGGATTTTAAGGGGAACCCCGCGCCAAAAAAAAAAAAAAATACGGCGTGAGGTCCCCCCAAAAATCCATACCAGACCCTTATCCGAGCACGCAACCTGGCAGGCCGCAGGAAAAGAGGGGGGCTGAACCGTACCAGGCCACATGCCCTCAACATTGGGAGAGTGCTTTGGGGTAGCCCCCCAAAACACCTTGTCCCCATGTTGATGAGGACAAGGGCCTCATCCCCACAAGCCTGGCCGGTGGTTGTGGGGGTCTGCGGGCGGGGGGCTTATCGGAATCTGGAAGCCCCCTTTAACAAGGGGACCCCCAGATCCCGGCCCCCCCCCTGTGTGAAATGGTAAGGGGGTACTTACCCCTACCATTTCACTAAAAAACTGTCAAAAATGTTAAAAATGACAAGAGACAGTTTTTGACAAATGCTTCTTCTTTCTTCCTTCATCTTCTTCTGGTTCTTCTGGCTCTTCTGGTTCTTCCTCCGGCGTTCTCGTCCAGCATCTCCTCCGCATCGTCTTCTATCTTCTTCTCCTCGGGCCGCTCCGCACCCATGGCATGAGGGGAGGCTCCCGCTCTTCTCTTCATCTTCTTCTTCATCCTCTTCTCTTCTTTCTTCTTATCTTCTTCATTTTCTTCTCCGGGCCGCTCCGCGTCCATGCTGGCATGGAGGGAGGCTCCCGCTGTGTGACGGCGTCTCTTCGTCTGGCGGCTCTTAAATAACAGGGGCGGGGCCACCGGTGACCCCACCCCCCTCTGACGCACGGTGACTTGAGGGGACTTCCCTGTGACGTCACGGGGAATGCCACAGGGAAGTCCCGTCATGTCCCGTGCGTCTGAGGGGCGGGGTCACCGGGTGGCCCCACCCCCCGTTATTTAAGAGCCATCAGACGAAGAGACGCCGTCACACAGCGGGAGCCTCCCTCCATGCCAGCATGGACGCGGAGCGGCCCGGAGAAGAAAATGAAGAAGAGAAGAAGAAAGAAGAGAAGAGCGAGAGCCTCCCCTCATGCCATGGGTGCGGAGCGGCCCGAGGAGAAGAAGATAGAAGACGCCGCGGAGGAGATGCTGGACGAGAATGCCGGAGGAAGAACCAGAAGAGCCAGAAGAACCAGAGGAAGATGAAGGAAGAAAGAAGAAGCATTTAAATAAAGGAATTGTCAAAAACTGTCTCTTGTCATTTTTAACATTTTTGACAGTTTTTTAGTGAAATGGTAGGGGTAAGTACCCCCTTACCATTTCACACAGGGGGGGGGCGGGATCTGGGGGTCCCCTTGTTAAAGGGGGCTTCCAGATTCCGATAAGCCCCCCGCCCGCAGACCCCCACAACCACCGGCCAGGGTTGTGGGGATGAGGCCCTTGTCCTCATCAGATATAAACAAGGCCTGGGGAATGCCCAGGAAAAAATTCCAAGCCTACTTACCACCAGCTCGCAGACAACCAAATTAACCTGTCTAACAGTATGCGTTAAAAACAGGGGTTTAGTCCGCACGCATTTGCAAACGCATGCGTAAGCCACAGAGCCTCGTCATGGCACCCTGATATCTGTGGTCCTAACACTAAAATATGAGTGTCCCCACAGTGGAGGCACATGCATTCTGATGGATAAATGAGAGCAGGTGGACTGAAGGGCAGCCCATCCCTTCTTAAAGGTACAGGAGCACACCAGACACCCAGCAAATAGCACAATGGCTGCAAAGGTGCTGGTGTGTTACTGGACCAATACACACACCAAGGTGATCTCAAAAAACTTGCCACCACCCTCATTTATAGCTGGCTATCGCAGTAAGCGGCATTGGAGGGCTACAAACAGATATAAACAAGGCCTGGGGAATGCCCAGGAAAAAATTCCAAGCCTACTTACCACCAGCTCGCAGACAACCAAATTAACCTGTCTAACAGTATGCGTTAAAAACAGGGGTTTAGTCCGCACGCATTTGTCTGGTGTGCTCCTGTACCTTTAAGAAGGGATGGGCTGCCCTTCAGTCCACCTGCTCTCATTTATCCATCAGAATGCATGTGCCTCCACTGTGGGGACACTCATATTTTAGTGTTAGGACCACAGATATCAGGGTGCCGTGACGAGGCTCTGTGGCTTACGCATGCGTTTGCAAATGCGTGCGGACTAAACCCCTGTTTTTAACGCATACTGTTAGACAGGTTAATTTGGTTGTCTTCGAGCTGGTGGTAAGTAGGCTTGGAATTTTTTCCTGGGCATTCCCCAGGCCTTGTTTATATCTGTTTGTAGCCCTCCAATGCCGCTTACTGCGATAGCCAGCTATAAATGAGGGTAGTGGCAAGTTTTTTGAGATCACCTTGGTGTGTGTATTGGTCCAGTAACACACCAGCACCTTTGCAGCCATTGTGCTATTTGCTGGGTGTCTGGTGTGCTCCTGTACCTTTAAGAAGGGATGGGCTGCCCTTCAGTCCACCTGCTCTCATTTATCCATCAGAATGCATGTGCCTCCACTGTGGGGACACTCATATTTTAGTGTTAGGACCACAGATATCAGGGTGCCGTGACGAGGCTCTGTGGCTTACGCATGCGTTTGCAAATGCGTGCGGACTAAACCCCTGTTTTTAACGCATACTATTAGACAGGTTAATTTGGTTGTCTGCGAGCTGGTGGTAAGTAGGCTTGGAATTTTTTCCTGGGCATTCCCCAGGCCTTGTTTATATCTGTTTGTAGCCCTCCAATGCCGCTTACTGCGATAGCCAGCTATAAATGAGGGTGGTGGCAAGTTTTTTGAGATCACCTTGTCCTCATCAACATGGGGACAAGGTGTTTTGGGGGGCTACCCCAAAGCACCCTCCCAATGTTGAGGGCATGTGGCCTGGTACGGTTCAGGAGGGGGGGGCGCACTCTCGCCCCCCCCTCTTTTCCTGCGGCCTGCCAGGTTGCGTGCTCGGATAAGGGTCTGGTATGGATTTTTGGGGGGACCCCACGCCATTTTTATTTTTTTTTGGCGCGGGGTTCCCCTTAAAATCCATACCAGACCTGAAGGGTCTGGTATGGAATTTAGGGGGAACCCCACGTCATTTTTTTTTTAAATTTTGGCCGGGGTTCCCCTTAATATCCATACCAGACCTGAAGGGCCTGGTATGGAATTTAGGGGGTCTCCCACGTCATTTTTTTTTTTTTTTTTGGTTCGGGGTTCCCCTGTGGGGAATTCCCATGCCGTTTTTATCAATAAACTTCTATGTGTATTGTCGGCAATGCAATAGCCGCAAATAGTTTTAAATGGCTTTTTTTCCTTCGAAATGTCATTTTGCTGTCAGACTGTTCTAAACACAGGAAACATGCGCCCCTTTACAGGCATACTATAGACACCCCCCAGGTACGAAATTTAAAGGGATATTACACTTTTATTGTTTGACTTTAAGCATTATTAAAATCACTGCTCCTGAAAAAACGGCTGTTTTTAAAACTTTTTTTGCATTGATCCATGGCCCCTGGGGCAGGACCCAGGTCCCCAAACACTTTTTATGACAATAACTTGCATATAAGCCTTTAAAATTAGCACTTTTGATTTCTCCCATAGACTTTTAAAGGGTGTTCCGCGGCATTCGAATTTGCCGCACACACCCCAAATTGTTCGCTTTTCAGCGAACTTGCGAACAGCCAATGTTCGAGTCGAACATGAGTTCGACTCGAACTCGAAGCTCATCCCTACTTGAGACATATGTTGCAAATAGCAGCGGTGGGATCTGATGCACTCGTCTCAAAAAAGGCCCACACCAAAGAACTTTTGGAATAACGCACAGAGACAGCAGCGCCCTGCACATGCGGTGTGATGCAGTCAGTGTGCTGCCCTTAAGCTGGCCCCTGGAGGGTATCCTGCCTCATTGGTGATGTGCCTCCTCCTCCTCCTCTCTCCTCATCATCCCCTCCCTCCTCATCACTGAAGCAAAGCTGGCAGTATGCTGCAGCTGGGGGAACATGACTGCCAGATTGCTGTCCTTCTTGGGCACCCCCTCTGTCTGGGCTCACATTACTGCCTTCCTCTAGCTGAGTACCATCATCGGAGCCTTCAAAACGCTGGGCATCCTCCTGGAGCATGTACCCAACACTGTGGTCAAACAGTTCGGGGGACTCCTCAGGAGGACATGGTGGGGCTAGGGAAGGAGTGACTGATGCCGTTGATCCGAGGGAAGAGGGCGCCTTGGCAGCTGCTTTGCCAGACAAAGTACCCTGAGCCTGGGTGAGAGAGGATGAGGAGGATGAGGACGGCTTGGTCATCCACTCTACCAAGTCTTCTGCATGTTGCGGCTCAACAAGGCCAGCTGCCGAAAAAAAAGACAAGCGTGTCCCACGGCCACGTGCTGATGGGGATGCACTGTGTCCACGACCAGCACTGTTGCCTTTAGACACAGAGCCTGCTTGCCCTCTTTTATTTGCTTGTGACTGTCTGCCTCTCCTTGTTGGCCTTCCAGACATACTAATGGCTAGGGACGAGCTTTGAGTTCGAGTCGAACATTGCCTGTTCGACCGTTCGTGGAATTGTGAACGATACGAGTGGCGCGTCACGGCCCATAATTCACGGCGACATCGCAGTGCATTGCTGGCTGATGATTGGCCAAGCATGCACAATGACCCGCATGCTTGGCCAATCACTGCAACGTGTGTACAGAGAGCCGTAGTTGGCCAAAGCCAGGGTGGCTTTGTCCAATTATGGCTCAGGGGGTTTAGTACATGCCCCACACTACATAAGGCCGCCTGCGTGGCAGCCTTGGGTAGTGTGTTGCGGCGGCGGAGAGAGATAGATGTGTCATTTGATTTAAGTTAGAGTAGGCAGGTCAAGTCAGTTAGCTGCACTTACAGTGTATTGTGTACATATATATATATACATCCCAGGTGTTGTGTGTATATATATATATATCCGTTCCTGTTATTCTCTTCCTAATATACTGACAGGCAGGCAGGTGTTTTTACAGTTAGTGTACTGTGTACCCTGCACAGTTGCACCTACAGTATAGCTACCTGAAAACAAGTGCTTGTGTTCTTCTTCTGATCCTATTAATAGCACAGGCAGGCTCTTGAAGTATTTACAGTTAGTGTACTGTGTTCCCTGCACAGTTGCACCTACAGTATAGCTACCTGAAGACAAGTGCTTGTGTTCTTCTTCTGATCCTATTAATAGCACAGGCAGGCTTTTGAAGTATTTTCAGTTAGTGTACTGTGTACCCTGCACAGTTGCACCTATAGCTAGCTGAAGACAAGTGCTTGTGTGCTTCTTCTTATCCTATTAATAGCACAGGCAGGCTCTTGAAGTATTTACAGTTAGTGTACTGTGTACCCTGCACAGTTGCACCTATAGCTACCTGAAGACAAGTGCTGGTGGTTTTCTTCTGATCCTTTTAATAGCACGGGCAGGCTCTTGAAGTATTTACAGTTAGTGTACTATGTACCCTGCACAGTTGAACCTACAGCATAGCTACTTGAAGACAAGTGCTGGTGTTCTTCTTCTGATCATATTAATACCACAGGCAGGCAGCTTGAAGAATTTACAGTTAGTGTACTGTGTACCCTGCACAGTTGCACCTATAGCTACCTGAAGACAAGTGCTTGTGTGCTTCTTCTGATCCTAATAATAGCACAGGCAGGCTCTTGAAGTATTTACAGTTAGTGTACTATGTACTCTGCACAGTTGCACCTACATTATAGCTACCTGAAGACAAGTGCTGGTGTTCTTCTTCTGATCCTATTAATACCACAGGCAGGCAGCTAGAATTATTTACAGTTAGTGTACTGTGTACCCTGCATAGTTGCACCTACAGTATAGCTACCTGAAGACAAGTGCTGGTGTTCTTCTTCTGATCCTATTAATAGCACAGGCAGGCGCTTGAAGTATTTACAGTTAGTGTACTGTGTACTCTGCACAGTTGCACCTACAGTATAGCTACCCGAAGACAAGTGCTTGTGTGCTTCTTCTGATCCTATTAATAGCACAGGCAGGCTCTTGAAGTATTTACAGTTAGTGTACTGTGTACCCTGCACAGTTGCACCTATAGCTACCTGAAGACAAGTGCTTTTGTTCTTCTTCTGGTCCTATTAATAGAACAGGCAGGCTCTTAAAGTATTTAAAGTTAGTGTACTGTGTACCCTGCACAGTTGCACCTACAGTATAGCTACCTGAAGACAAGTGCTTGTGTTCTTCTTATGATCCTATTAATAGCACAGGCAGGCTCTTGAAGTATTTACAGTTAGTGTACTATGTACCCTGCACAGTTGAACCTACAGCATAGCTACTTGAAGACAAGTGCTGGTGTTTGTCTTCTGATCCTATTAATACCACAGGCAGGCAGCTTGAAGAATTTACAGTTAGTGTACTGTGTACCCTGCACAGTTGCACCTATAGCTACCTGAAGACAAGTGCTGGTGTTCTTCTTCTGATCCTATTAATAGCACAGCCAGGCTCTTGAAGTATTTACAGTTATTGTACTATGTACCCTGCACAGTTGAACCTGTAGCATAGCTACTTGAAGACAAGTGCTGGTGTTCGTCTTCTGATCCTATTAATACCACAGGCAGGCAGCTTGAAGAATTTACAGTTAGTGTACTGTGTACCCTGCACAGTTGCACCTATAGCTACCTGAAGACAAGTGCTGGTGTTCTTCTTCTGATCCTATTAATAGCACAGCCAGGCTCTTGAAGTATTTACAGTTAGTGCACTGTGTACCCTGCACAGTTGCACCTATAGCTACCTGAAGACAAGTGCTTGTGTTCTTCTTCTGATCCTATTAATAGAACAGGCAGGCTCTTAAAGTATTTACAGTTAGTGTACTGTGTACCCTGCACAGTTGCACCTACAGTATAGCTACCTGAAGACAAGTGCTTGTGTGCTTCTTCTGATCCTATTAATAGCACAGGCAGGCTCTTGAAGTATTTACAGTTAGTGTACTGTGTGCCCTGCACAGTTGCACCTACAGTATAGCTACCTGAAGACAAGTGCTTGTGTTCTTCTTCTGATCCTATTAATAGCACAGGCAGGCTTTTGAAGTATTTACAGTTAGTGTACTGTGTACCCTGCACAGTTGCACCTATAGCTAGCTGAAGACAAGTGCTTGTGTGCTTCTTCTTATCCTATTAATAGCACAGGCAGGCTCTTGAAGTATTTACAGTTAGTGTACTGTGTACCCTGCACAGTTGCACCTATAGCTACCTGAAGACAAGTGCTTGTGTTCTTCTTCTGATCTTATTAATAGCGCAGGCAGGCTCTTATAGTATTTACAGTTAGTGTACTGTGTACCCTGCACAGTTGCACCTACAGTATAGCTACCTGAAGACAAGTGCTTGTGTTCTTCTTCTGATCTTATTAATACCACAGGCAGGCAGCTTGAAGTATTTACAGTTAGTGTACTGTGTACCCTGCACAGTTGCACCTATAGCTAGCTGAAGACAAGTGCTTGTGTGCTTCTTCTTATCCTATTAATAGCACAGGCAGGCTCTTGAAGTATTTACAGTTAGTGTACTGTGTACCCTGCACAGTTGCACCTATAGCTACCTGAAGACAAGTGCTTGTGTTCTTCTTCTGATCTTATTAATAGCACAGGCAGGCAGCTTGAAGTATTTACAGTTAGTGTACTGTGTACCCTGCACAGTTGCACCTATAGCTACCTAAAGACAAGTGCTGGTGTTCTTCTGATCCTATTAATACCACTGGCAGGCAGCTTGAAGTATTTTCAGTTAGTGTACTGTGTACCCTGCACAGTTGCAATTATAGCTAGCTGAAGACAAGTGCTTGTGTGCTTCTTCTGATCCTATTAATAGCACAGGCAGGCTTTTGAAGTATTTACAGTTAGTGTACTGTGTACCCTGCACAGTTGCACCTATAGCTACCTGAAGACAAGTGCTTGTGTTCTTCTTCTGATCTTATTAATAGCGCAGGCAGGCTCTTATAGTATTTACAGTTAGTGTACTGTGTACCCTGCACAGTTGCACCTACAGTATAGCTACCTGAAGACAAGTGCTTGTGTTCTTCTTCTGATCTTATTAATACCACAGGCAGGCAGCCTGAAGTATTTACAGTTAGTGTACTGTGTACCCTGCACAGTTGCACCTACAGTATAGCTACCTGAAGACAAGTGCTTGTGTTCTTCTTCTGATCCTATTAATAGCACAGGCAGGCTTTTGAAGTATTTTCAGTTAGTGTACTGTGTACCCTGCACAGTTGCACCTATAGCTAGCTGAAGACAAGTGCTTGTGTTCTTCTTCTGATCTTATTAATAGCGCAGGCAGGCTCTTATAGTATTTACAGTTAGTGTACTGTGTACCCTGCACAGTTGCACCTATAGCTAGCTGAAGACAAGTGCTTGTGTGCTTCTTCTGATCCTATTAATAGCACAGGCAGGCTTTTGAAGTATTTTCAGTTAGTGTACTGTGTACCCTGCACAGTTGCACCTATAGCTACCTGAAGACAAGTGCTTGTGTTCTTCTTCTGATCTTATTAATAGCGCAGGCAGGCACTTATAGTATTTACAGTTAGTGTACTGTGTACCCTGCACAGTTGCACCTACAGTATAGCTACCTGAAGACAAGTGCTTGTGTTCTTCTTTTGATCCTATTAATACCACAGGCAGACAGCTTGAAGTATTTACAGTTAGTGTACTGTGTACCCTCCACAGTTGCACCTATAGCTACCTGAAGACAAGTTGCTGGTGTGCTTCTTCTGATCCTATTAATACCACAGGCAGGCATTCTGCTAGCTGCTATATAATCAGTGTATATATATAGATTGCAGTTTTGTGAAGCTACATCTCACTACAGTGCAGGCCATTAGTATGTCTTGCAAGCCATCAAGGAGAGGCAGACAGTCACACGCCAATAAAAGAGGGCAAGCAGGCTCTGTGTCTAGAGGCAACAGTGCTGGTCATGGACACGGTGCATCCTCATCAGCACATGTCAGCTGACCCCGTTGAGCCGCAACATGCGGAAAACTTGGTAGAGTGGATGACCAGGCTGTCCTCATCCTCTCTCACCCAGGCTCAGGGTACGTTGTCTGGCAAAGCAGCTGCCAACTTGGCCTCTTCCCTCGGCTCAATGGCATCAATCACTCCTTCCCTAGCCCCACCATGTCCTCCTGAGGAGTCCCCCAAACTGTTTGACCACAGTGTTGGGTACATGCTCAAGGAGAATGCCCAACATTTTGAAGGCTCCTATGATGGTACTCAGCTAGAGGAAGGCAGTAATGTGAGCCCAGACAGAGGGGGTGCCCAAGAAGGACAGCAATCTGGCAGTCATGTTCCCCCAGCTGCAGCATACTGCCAGCTTTGCTTCAGTGATAAGGAGGGAGGGGATGATGAGGTCACTGACTCAACGTGGGTGCCTGATAAGAGAGAGGAGGAGGCACATCACCAATGAGGCAGGATGCTCTCCAGGGGCCAGCTTAAGGGCAGCACACCGACTGCATCACACCGCAGAGCTCCGCATGTGCAGGGCGCTGCTGTCTCTGGGTGTTATTCCAAAAGTTCTTTGGTATGGGCCTTTTGAGATGAGTGCATCAGATCCCACCGCTAATATTTGCAACATATGTCTCAAGCGTATCTCGCGTGGCCAAAACATCACCCACTTGGGCACCACATGCTTGACCAGACATATATTGACCTGCCATGCAGTTCGTTGGCAAGCGTACCTAAAAGACCCACACCAAAGAACAAAGAGGACCTCTCCTTGCTCCTCATCAGATGGGATCTCCAACCCCACTATACCTTTAGTCCTCTCTGAGACCTGCACTGAGAGGAATGAAGGTGTAGAATTAGGTGTGTCACAGCCAAGTACTTGCGGGCAAACTGCTATCGGTACACTAATGTCAGATTGTACCAGGCAAATTCCCCTGCCCCAGCTGCTGCACCCTGAAAGAAGATCGCTCCCAGCCATCCACATGCCCAGCGGTTGAATGCTAGCTTGGCTAAATTGCTAGCACTTCAACTGCTGCCTTTTCAGTTGGTAGACTCTGCCCCCTTCCATGAGTTTGTGGAATGTGCGGTGCCTCGGTGGCAGGTTCCCAAACGCCACTTTTTCTCATGGAAGGCGATTCCGGCTCTCTACCGGCATGTGGAAGGCAATGTCTTGGCCTCACTGGACAGGGCGGTCAGCGGTAAGGTGCATATTCCTGATCCTGCAAAGCCTGCAGAAGGATCCTCGTATTCGTGGTATCAAGGAGAGGGATCGTTACTGGCTGACAAACCTCCTTGATCCACGTTACAAGGGTAAGTTTGCGGACCTTATCTTGCTGTCGCAGAGGGAGCAGAGGATAAAACATCTTCGGGAGGCCTTGCAGAAAGGTCACATTCCTAGAGACTGGGAGGTTACAAACTCCTGTTCCTGGACAACGTGTTGCTGAGGCTTCGGTCAGTTAAAGAAGGAGCGGTGGAGAAGGTGGCCGTCTGACCGATGCGTTCAGACAATTTTTTAGTCCGCAGCCCCAAGGTATGATCGGTTCCAGCAACCATCGCCAGCGTCTGTTTTACATGGTGCAGGAACAACTAGGGGCAAGATCTGACTTGGACACCTTTGCCACCGAAAGTACTCTGGGTTACTGGGTCTTGAGGATGGATCACTGGCCAGAGCTTTCACAGTATGCAATTGAGCTACTGGCCTGTCCTGCATCCAGCGTTCTTTCGGAACGCACATTCAGTGCCGCTGGAGGCTTTGTAACCAATCACAAGGTGCGCCTGTCCACCGACTCGGTCGATCGACTGACCTTCATAAAAATGAATCAGTCTTGGATCACCACCAGCTACCAAGCACCTGATGCTGATGTAACCGAATATTTTTTTTTGAAATGTCAGATCCCTTCAAGACTGCCTATGCTGATGCTGAGTGACTATCCTGTTGTGTTGAGTGACTATCCTCTTCCTCAATGATCATGCTGATAGCTTGTAAGAATATTTTTGGTTCTGAGCGCCGCCACCAGTGGCTAAGTCCCAATTTTTCAGCCCCTGTTTAACAGGGGCATGTAATTTCAATTTTTAATGCTATATTTTGCAAGGAGGGTTTGTTGCTGCCCTCAACTAGAGTATTTGTGAGGGGTTGCAGTGTTGTGGCACCAGCACCAGTGCCTAAGGCCCAATTTTTCAGCCCCTGTTTAACAGGGGCGTGTAATTACAACTTTTGATGCAATACTTTGCAGCAGGGCTCGTTCCTGCGCTCCAACTAGAGTATCTGTGAGGGGTTGCAGTGTTGTGGCACCAGCACCAGTGCCTAAGGCCCAATTTTTCTGCCCCTGTTCAACAAGGTCATGTGATTACAATTCTTGATCTAATATTTCACAGCAGGGCATGTTTCTGCGCTCACCAAGAATAACTGTGAGGACTTACAGTGTTGTGGTACCAGCACCACCACCAAAGGCCCAATTATTCTGCCCCTGTTCAACAGGTGCATGTAATTACAATTCTTGATCTAATATTTCACAGCAGGGCCCGTTCCAACGCCTACCAAGAGTAACTGTGAGGACTTACAGTGTTGTGGCAACATCACCACCACCAAAGACCCAACTTTTCTGCCCCTGTTCAACAGGTGCATGTAATTACAATACTTGATCTAATATTTTACAGCAGGGCCCGTTCCTGTGCCCACCAAGAGTAACTGTGAGGGCTTACAGTGTTGTGGCAGCACCAACACCTAAGGCCCCAATTTCTGCAGAGTATATAGGGAAGGCCCCTACTTTCAAACATCCAACTTACAAACAACTCCTACTTGCAAACTGAAGGAGACAACAGAAAGTGAGATGGAAGGGAAATTCTCTCCTGTAAGAGTTAATAAGGGAAAAACATGTCTTCTCTCCACTGATGCTTTATCAACAATCCTTGTTTCGGTAAAAACCCCAAATTGTCAAAAAACATTTGTCATTGGAACAGAAAGTGAGGTGAAATCTTCTGAAGAGGTGCACAGACAGCAAAACAAATGTCACAGGGGTGATAACCCTTCCCTATGTTTTCCAAAAAGCTTAAAATTGATTTTTTGGCTGGAGCTACACTTTAAAAATGTACCAGTTCAAAATTACAAACAGATTCTACTTAACAACAAACCTACAGTCCCTGTCTTGTTTGCACCGCCTGTATACAGCTGTTCAGAGTATATAGGACCTGGGGGCCCCACGCCTTTCCTTTTTTTAATTTGGGTGCGGGGTTCCCCTAATATCCAAACAAGACCCAAAGGGCCTGGTAATGGACTGGGGGGGGGGTACCCATGCCGTTTGTCTCACTGATTTTTATCCATATTGCCGGGACCCGACATTAATATAAAGCCGCAAGCAGTTTTAAATGACTTTTATATTTTGGGCAGGGACTGTTCTAAGCACGGGAAACATGTGCCACTTTACAGGCATACTATAGACACCCCCAAGGTACGATATTTAAAGGAATATTTCACTTTTTTTTTCACTTTAAGCATCATTAAAATCACTGCTCCCGAAAAAACGGATGTTTTTAAAACTTTTTTTGCATTGATACATGTCCCCTGGGGCAGGACCCGGGTCCCAAACCCTTTTTAGGACAATACCATGCAAATTAGCCTTTAAAATTAGCACTTTTTATTTTGAGCGTTCGAGTCCCATAGACTTCCATGGGGTTCTAAAGTTTGCGCAAATTTTTGGTCCGTTCGCAGGTTCTGGTGCGAACCAAACCGGGGGGGGGGGGGGGGGGGGGGTGTTCGGCTCATCCCTACTAATGGCCTGCAGTGAGATGTAGCTGCACAAAACTGGGATGTGTATATATATACTGATTATACTGCAGCTAGCAGAATGCCTGCCTGTGGTATTAGTAGGATCAGAAGAAGAACAACAGCACTTGTCTTCAGGTAGCTATAGGTGCAACTGTGCAGGGTACACAGTACACTAACTGTAAATACTGTAAAAACACCTGCCTGCCTGTCATTATATTAGAAAGAGACTAACAGGAACGGATCTAGCTAAACTGAATACAGTGTGTGTATATATATATATATATATATATGTGTGTGTGTGTGTGTGTTGCGGCGGCGGAGAGAATTAGACAGAGAGAGTGTCATTTTAGATATAGTAGGCAGGCGAGTCAGTTAGCTGCAACTACAGTGTATTGTGTATATATATGCATCCCAGGTGTTGTATGTATATATATATAAATATAAATATATATATATATATATATATATATATATATATATATATATATATATATATATATATATATATATATATACACAACACCTGGGATGCATATATATACACAATACACTGTAGTTGCAGCTAACTGACTCGCCTGCCTACTATATCTAAAATGACACTCTCTCTGTCTAATTCTCTCCGCCGCCGCAACACACTACATTGACCACTACATTGACCATTACACTACACTGTCCACTACAATACCCACTACACTACATTGTCCACTACAGTACACTGACCACACACACTACACTGACCACTACAACAAACACTACACTGACTACTGCAATACACACTACACTGATCACTACAACACACACTACACTAACCACTGCAATACACACTACACTGACCACTACAACACACACTACGCTGACCACTACAACACACACTACACTGACCACTACAACACACACTACACTGACCACTGCAACACTCACTACACTGACCACTACAACACACACTACACTGACCACTACAACACACACTACACTGACCACTGCAACACACACTACACTGACCACTGCAACACACACTACACTGACCACTGCAACACACACTACACTGACTACTGCAACACACACTACACTGACCACTGCAATACACACTACACTACACTGATCACTACAACACACTACACTACACTGACAACTAGAAGCCTACAGGCATGGAGAGGTAACCAACAGCCAGAAGGTTCGCTGGTGGATCATGGAAGGGCACCAGCAACCATGCTGGGGAGGATGGAATCCCTGTCTGGAAGTGTAGCGCCAGATGGCTGCAGGCTATGAGCAGAGACGCGGCTCTGTCTAGTAGATGGTGGTACCTGCGGTGCGGGAGGATGTGGGGCCGGCCTAGGCCAGGCTGGGGTCCGAGGGGTCTACCAAACAGGGCCATGTCTCTTGAAAATGGAGAGCCAAGG
This sequence comes from Lithobates septentrionalis, assembly GCA_037952835.1. Taxonomy (NCBI): domain Eukaryota; kingdom Metazoa; phylum Chordata; class Amphibia; order Anura; family Ranidae; genus Lithobates; species Lithobates septentrionalis. The sequence continues at coordinate 864,036 of JBBDGP010000685.1, read as the reverse complement.
ACCAGGGTAGCCGAGCTGGGCCGTAGGTGTCCGGTGCGTGACAATGACGTCAGCGCCAAGCGGTAGGTGGAAGAGGAAAGCCGCACATGACCCTATTCGCCCAATCACAGGGGCAGCCGGAAACTAAAAATGGCGGCTGGAGTGCAGGCCACGGGGACACAGGAGATAGAAAGTTTGGGGGACAGAGCTGGAATTTCAATGCCACTGGTCGCTGGGCAGTTGGGGCCCCCCAGGCAAGTGGGGCCCTCGGGCAACTGCCCAGCGTGCCCAGTTGAAAAGACGGCCCTGGGCGTGGGGGAAACTAGTATTAGAATGTTTTGTACCTTAATGCAGAGAATGCATTAGGGTATAAAACCTTTAGACCCCTTTTACACTGAGGCATTTTTCAGGCGCTTTTGGGCTAAAAATAGCACCTGTAAAGTGCCTGAAAAACACCTCCCCTGCAGTCCCAGTGTGAAAGCCAGAGTACTGGGGTGATGCGCTGGCAGGACGTTAAATAAAGTCCTGCAAGCAGCATCTTTGGGGCGGTGAAGGAGCGATGTATACACCGCTCCTCCACGGCTCCTGCAAATAAACCGCTGCCGAAGCGCCTGCAAAATGCTTCGGCAGCGGCGCTACACGGGCGCATTTAACCCTTTATTCGGCCGCTAGCGGGGCTTGAAAGTGCCCCTTTATCAGCAGAATTGCACCGCTAAAATGACCGTAAATCGCCACTAAAACTAGCAGCGTTTTACCGTCAACGCCTTCCCCAGTGTGAAAGCAGCCTAAAGCCCCGTACACACTGTGACGGAACGTCCCACACTCCGCTTGAGTGCTTCCGTCAGTATACCACTTCCTCCCAGTTTGGATACAGATATCAGATATTCCAACCGCTCACAAAGCACAAAACAAGGCAAGACTTGCTTAGATGCTAACATGGACTGTTTCATTAGAACCAGAATACAAGACTTTATATACCGTTAGAGGAGGTTCCCCCTTCCTGCTCATATTACTCCAACAATACAACTGTAACCTAATTAACATGAGCTAGTTTACTAAATCATTTACCCAGACTAGGTGACTCAGAGACATGACCTTTGGGTTTAAGACTTTACATCTCCTAGCTCATTGGCTATTCAATACACATTACCATGAACATCAACACAGGGTTAATTAGAACAAACAACAATGTGTGGAATAAAAGCTGTAGTAAGCCAGACTAGACTCATTTACATTAAACACATTATAGCAGACATCAGACAGGTGAGTGGAGTTGATGATATTAGCATCTCCTCACAGTATGAGTCCCAACAGTATGACTCAGTCACTATTGCTAATATGGCAAATACAGGGTCCCCAGAGTCTGTGTGTCCTGGGGGACAAGGACCCGAAGCCAAAGTAACAACACCTCAAGGGTACCCCAAATGCCAGGGCCCATAATCTGTAGGCAAGAAGCTGACATTCAGTCCCCTCCAAAAGCCTCTGTCCCGGGTGCGTCTGTCACATTTCTCCCCCATCAATAATTGACTAACAAGGTCCTAGACCTCCACCTGGTCTGGACATGCGTTAGTCAGGCAGAGTGAACTCACAAAGTCTGTCCGCATGATCTCCTTTCTTGGCTGCAAGCAATAGTTGACCTCAGTAGGTGTGGGGCAGAGGTCATTGATTCTCTGTCCGGATGTCAGCGATTCATCTGGGTGGTGTTTACCATTCCATGGCTTGACCTGTTGCTGGGCAGAGGGTCCCACTGTCCCAGTTCCCTGAAGCTGAGAAGAAACTGTAGGTGCTAGGCAGAGGCCAGCAGCGCTCTGCCCTGTTGCCAGTGATTCAGCTGGGAGTAGCAGCTCCACTACATCAGCTTGTCCCCGGAGAGAGGGGCTGTCTGCCCCGACTCCCTGGATCTCAACAATTGTTGCTGGTGCTGGGCAGAGGTTGGTAGCACTCTGCCCTGTTGCCAGCACTTCTGCTGGGGACTTCACACCCTCTGCTCCGGCTAACCGTTGGGGCAGGAGGCTGGATTCCTCCACTCCCAAACTGTGTAGCTGCCATTGGGAAGGTGAGCTGGCTGCTTCCTGCTTCATTCCCTCATCTGGCTGCTGGGACGACATGTTTGTGGTACTGTCTCCCTGGTGCACGGATCTTTGCTGGGGAGGACAGTCCGCTTCCTCCACCCTGGCCAACTGTTGGGGAGGGACGAAGAACACCTCCTCTCCCTTCTCCCCCTGTATCTGCTGCTGGGAAGTGATTGCCACCTTCTCTCCCTGAGCCTCCGAAACTGCCACAGGTGTGGGGCAGAGGTCTTGGACCCTCTGTCTGGTGACCAGCACTTCAGCTGGGGAAGTTCCTTGTAACTCCACAGATACTGCTGTTGGTGCTGGGCAGAGCACAGTGAAGTTTGGCCCTAATACCAGCTCTTCTGCTGGAGGCTCATCAGGTTATTCTTCCTCAGCAGAAAAGTCTATTAAATCCCCTGTCTCTATAACTGGTGTCTGGGGATAGAGGTTCACCATCTCCTGTCCATGGAACTCGGAAGATGCTATCGGTGCTGAGCAGAGCACAGTGAAGTTTGGCCCTAATACCAGCTCTTCTGCTGGGGGCTCACCCGATTGTTCTTCCTCAGTAGAAAAGTCTATCAAATCCCCTGTCTCTGCAACTGGTGTCTGGGGATAGAGGTTCACCATCTCCTGTCCATCAAACCCAAAAAATGCTATCAGTGCTGGGCAGAGGTTAGCAGAGCTCTGCCCTGTTGTCAGCACTTCAGCTTTGGGGATGGCGATCTCTAGATTTTCCACTGCTGATTCTCTGGCATGCTGCTGGACAGGCACATTCCTCCATCCAAGATCATCCCATGCAGAAACAAGATCATCAAGGTCAGTCAGCACTTGCTGCTTCCGCCATAAGACCTCCGCCTCCATAGCTGCAGGGGTAGGTTGGCAAAGCACACTATTACTCTGCCACATTGCCGACTCTTCAACCAGGATTTCAGGGTTGTCAACTGGTATTTCCTGATAGTCCCAGGCAAAGGGAGCCCAGCCCTGGCACTGAGCAATGTCTAGCAGCCGCCTGTAGGCGATCTCCAGCTCCCATTCCTGAATGGCTAGAAACTCTATATCTTCCAGTGCCCAATGCACTTCCGAGTTGTTCAGTAGCCCTTCTCTGAAATCCATGATTTCGTCCAACCGCCACTCCAAATCACTCCCAAAGTTAGGGTCCCCTGTCAGCTTCACATACAACAGTCCCAAGCTGCCGTAGCTTAAACCTTCCGTTGGGCTGTCATCCGCTATCCAGGGACATGCTTGGGATACATGCCACCGTAGGGCTCTGTAGCTCTCATCCAGCTTTATCTCTGCCCAGAGCAGCCTGCTTAATTCAGCTGTCTGCTCCTTGTGCGGTTTTTCTCCCAAAAACCGCACCCACAATCCGTACTGCGACCAGTACCTTTCCTGGATGGAGGGGAGAACTTTTCCCTGGTGTCGCTGCTCACTGGCTAGCACTTCTTTCCAGACTTTGCAGCAAATAGAATCACACCATCCCAGCAGGACCTGCTCTGATACTGGTCCTCTATGCTGTATCTGCATCTCTCGCAACCTCCTTCTGAATTCCTCCTCCATGGCGGTTGGTATCTGTACCTCTCCTCTCCTCTCCTGCTATCCAGACCTTGGATCCAGGTGGAAGTTTGGATGTCCCAGACTGCAAGAAGCGTCCCTAACACGATCGGACTTTCCGAAAAGGAAACTTTGGATGTCAGGCTGTTGGCGGACAATCCGACCGTGTGTATGCTCCATTGGACAATTGTTGTCGGACTTTTCGCCAACAAATGTTGGCTAGCATGTCTTCAAATTTTCCGCCAACAAATGTGTGTTGTTGGACTTTCCGATCGTGTGTATACCAGTCCGTCGGACAAAAGTCCAAAGTACAAGCACGCATGCTCTGAGCAAAAGCGGTCGGTCTTGTAAACTAGCATTTGTAATGGAGAATTAACATTCGTGACATGCCAAATTATGAAAACTCCAAATGCAGCACACAATTCTCTTCTTCTTTAATGGGATAATAATGAAGCTGCTTTGCTTGTGATACTGATGGAGTTATTGCAAACATATTTTCAAAGGCTTTTTTTTTCTAGGGATATTAAGAATAATATTATCAAAGCTACAACTATGTTGTTGTCCCTTGTTAATTTTACATTGTATTTTTTAAAGTGTAACTGCCTACTCCCAAACTGTCATTTGAAGTAAAACACATAGCCAAGTATTATTCTCCACAATTTTTTAATGGGCTTTAAAAAAAATTTAAAAAATTTAGACGTGCTATCTGCTAATAGAACTTAAAGAGGAGTTCCACTCAGGGGGGCCGTCAAAAAAAAAAAAAAATTAAAAGTCAGCAGCTACAAATACTGCAGCTGCTGACTTTTAATTGGACACTTACCTGTCCCTGGGTCCAGCGATGCGGGGGGATCGAAGCCCCGCTCGCCCCCCCTCCGCTCGTCAGCGCCAGCACTTCAACTGTGGGCGCCGGGCTGTGGCTTCACAGCCTGGCACCCACTGCGCATGCGCGAGCGGCGCCGCGCGCTGTGATTGGCCGCTCAATCACCTGGGACCTGTAATGGGTCCCAGATGATTGACAGGAGGGAGGGAGCAGAGCGGAGCCCTTCCTGTGCCGAGGGGGAAGTGATGTCACCAGCGCAGGCAAAGGAAGGGGCAGACTACGAGGGACCACCTAGCAACAGGCATTTAGAGGTAAGTGAAAAAAAAAAATATCCAAATGTTTTTTCGTTTTTTTTTATAGAATTTTTGAGGTATTTTTGTCTTTTTGGGTGGAACCCCACTTTAACCAAAAAGTGCATTCTATGCATCCAGAAATATAGAAAATATACCAAATCAAATCATTATTCAACCAAAAAAAAATAATGTCAAAGCAATAACTCCAAGGCCAATAATAAATAACACATTATTTCATCCGATTCCGCAACATGTCTGGTTGACGAACGGCGTTCAGAAATGAACTGAAAAGCACGAAATGAAAAGAGCAAACTGAAAAGTGCTAAATGAAAAACGTGAAAAGAAAAGCGCGAATCAACACTCACCAAACTTCTACTAACACGAAATTAGCAGAAGGAGCCCAAAGGGTGGCACTAAAGAGCTGAAAAACTACGTAGTATGTCTAGTACATCACTACGTTCGTAATTGTTGGCCAACATTTGTGTGACTGTGTATATGCAAGACAAGTTTGAGCCAACGCCCTTCGGACAAAATTCCACGGATTTGTTGGCCAACAATCTGATCATGTGTATAAGGCATTAGAGTTTAGAACACCTTCAACTAAACAATTTCTAAATCCACCACTGTAGTTTTGCTTCCATGCAGCCTGTAAGCTCTTTTCCTATTAGGTATAATAGAGATTATAGTGATGTAGTAATGTATGTGAAAGGTCAAAGCAACATTAGGGAACTTTGTACTCTTGTTTTTCAAGCACTGTGTGATGATCCCAGCCCAGTGACAAGCACCTGGGGGTGGGAAGTTAGCCATTGAACAAGGAAATTGTTTTGCAATAAGTCTAAGTACAACATATTAGACAAAGAACTTAGATGAGCATACCAGACGCCAGATATATTCGGGGAAGGACATTACGTTTAGCTTCAAGTAATGTTAATCTGAATGACTCTCTAAGACATATGGAGGTAGAAAAAAGACAGGTATGTTACATTTTACTTAACAGAACCTTGTGGTCCATACTTGTGAGACAAAATTTGTGTCCATTTTTCAAATTTGTTTCAGTTGTGTATATAGATTTGAATCTGACTCTTGTCCTTGAAGTTGTATTAGTGTCCATGCACACTGGCTTAAAAATCGCTGCTTCTATAGGAGTTTTGTGTTCTGCCTGTAGAAGCAGCTTAATGCTATCTTGTGTCCATATTTTAAAGTCAACGTTTAGAGGCAGGAAAAAAAACCCTTCTGGTTTGCATTTCTGATTGGAGCTTTCTGGTAGAAAAAACACAAAACTCTCCTAAACTAATTTTTTCCTGGCAAAGGAACAGAATTTTTTTTAAGCCCAGTGTGCATGGAGCCTAATATTGATAAGAAAAGCTTAGCAGTTTGTATTCTGTTATGTACCCTTAATTTTTTTTGCCTATTCTTGTGTTTTATCCTTTAAAATATAAAAATGCTACATCAATTATTGTTGAATTTAGAAAAATCATTAACTTATTACAAATAGTGTATTACATACAAAGTGTGTCCTCCTAAATTATTACACAATTCTGTTTAAATACCTAGCATTATGACTCACTAATGCCGCGTACACACGGTTGGACTTTTCGACTACAAAAGTCCGACAGGCTGTCCGACAGACTTTCGACAGACTTTTGGCGGACTTGCGGCGGACTTGCGGCAGACTTTCTAACGAACGGACTTGCCTACATACGATCACACAAAAGTCAGACGGATTCGTACGTGATGACGTACACCGGACTAAAATAAGGAAGTTGATAGCCAGTAGCCAATAGCTGCCCTTGCGTGGGTTTTTGTTCGTTGGACTAGCATACAGACGAGCGGATTTCTGGGTCCGGCGTAGTTATCACGTAAAGATTTGAAGCATGTTTCAAATCTAAAGTCCGTCAGATTTGCGGCTGGAAAAGTCTGCTAAAAGTCCGGGGAAGCCCACACACGATCGGATTGTCAGCCGGCTTTGGTCCATCGGCGTCTGTCGGACTTTTGTAGACGAAAAGTCCGACCGTGTGTACGCGGCATAAGAGTGTGTTTTCTCTGGTACATAAAATCTAATTTTTATATGGGTTTTATTTATCTTCTGACAAGGGTAAATGCTTAAATTTGAAACAAGAGTAAATGTTATGAAATTAAGCAGGTTTTTTTTACAGTAAAATAAATTTAAGGGAGTGTACATAAAGACACATAAAGGCATATTGTTTTCAATTGGTTAACCAAATATTTTCTGCTTAGTTCTTTCACCTAGTTATACTTTTTTTTTTTTTTTGTCACACGCATCTGTACACTTTTGTACTTTGCATGTATACAATGTAATCAGTCAGCAGAGAAAGTTTTTTTAATTTTACAATACAGGATGTTTATTGAAAAATGGGAGTGAAATATCAATACAATTGAGCAACCATAAACCATTTGACATGGCGTAGTACAATACGGATTACAATAGGCACAAGTTACAGTTTGTCAAACATAAAATAAAGAAAGCAGATAAATGGTCACAATATACAAAGTGAACAGTAAAGTATCATGCACAATTTCAGGGAGAGACCCAGGATATGAAGAACCAGCAAAAAGGAGAGGATTAAGAGAAGGAGAGGAAGTCAAGAGGGAAGGGGGAATAGGGGAGAGGGAAGGGGGTGGGTGAAGGAGAAACCTCAATAGTCTACCCACTGATATATATTTGGAAGTGCAAGGCCCTGGGACATCCAGGGAAGCTACACCTTGTCATACTTCCAGGGACATCCTCTAAGTTAGCTTATACATGGGATTAGCCACATTAATGGTGTCCTCTCAAGACAACACCACAAGAGGGCCCCCCAAGCTACATTTCAACAGAATCTCTTTTTTGTCATGGTATAGAAAAGAAGATATCATCAATTTCAAAAAATGGGACCGTTGTACATCGACATGAAGTCCCAGTAAAGCCATATCTTGCGAGAGGAGCAGAGATAGCTATAGCTGCAGATTGATTAGCTTGAAAACTTCAGACCAAACAGGAATAACCCTAGGACATGTCCAAAACATTTGTATAAAGGATCCCATGTGTAACTGGCAGTGGGGACAGGTAGGATCTCGCTCTGGGTATATCCTAGAGAGCTTCAGAGGTTATAGTAAACCCCATGTAGAAACTTGACCTGTAGGAGTTTATATCTAGAGGAGATGACAAGCTTAGGACCCTGCTCCAAAGCATCCTCCCAGTCCCCCTCGTTTAAAGAGGGATATCCTCCCTCCAAGTCACCCGCTGCTTCTCTAACTTAGGGGAATTGACACACAGAAACGCTCCACAAAAGGGCAGATAACGTTTTTTTCAGATCTCGCTGGACCAGCAGCTCTTTAATAGGGTCCGCCTGGAGAATAGGTGACTGCAGAAAGTGCACCCTGGCCCGTGTGTCTTGGTTGGAAATACCTGAATAGCATCCCTCGCGGAAGGTGAAACATCTGTGAGAGCCAAGGGAAAGGCAGAAAGACCCCAGAGGGCATAATATCAGCCAGGCTCTTGATGCTATATCTCACCCACAATTGGGGATCAGGGATAGAGTGAAAGTGGGGAAGAGCAGGATTCCCCCAGAGAGGTTGGGCAGGTGACAAATGATCAAGTTGCACAAACCAACGTTGAGCCGTCGCCCAAACTCTTAAGGTAAGTTGCGTTGCGCCAGGAACAGTATCACACGCTCTACGCCCCCGATATGCTATATTATGAAGATCAGTTATGAAGCCTAGAAAGGCCGCTTCCAAACAGACAGCAGCATTACACCTATCGCCGCCCATTAGTACACTTGAAAGTTTGGAAGGGCCAGACCCCCCATATTGGCGGGAAGCTGTAATGTAGACTTCACGAAGTGAGAGAGAGCACCACTCCAGATAAAGGGGCCTATACAACGATCTTTATCTCTAAAAAAGGAGGCAGGAATCCACATCAGGCAATTATGAAAGATATAGTTAAACTTAGGCAGGATCATCTTTTTCAATAAATGTATACATCCTATTAAATTAAGAGGAAGACCTGACCAGATCTAATACCGCTCTCGCAGAAGGAACAAAAGAGGAAGAAGGTTATGACCGAAAAAAAAAGGTTCACCTGCCTGGTCACCTGAATCCCCAAGTGTGATGGATGTGAGTACCAGATGCCTGCCCCACCAACTTGTGACAAAGGACTGGACAATCTTATACCGCGCTGTCATTTGCGTAACAGCTGCACCCTGCACAAAGATTTTCCAGCTCGTGGGGCCGCAATCTAGAGAGCGATTGTTACTGAGCTATGTTAATTAACCACTTCAGTACCTGACCAGGTACTGGTTTTTGCAATACGGCACTGCGTTAATTTAACTGACGTTGTACCCAAATAAAATTTTATGTCCTTTTTTTCCCACAAATAGAACTTTCTTTTAGTGGCATTTGAGCACCTCTGCAGTTTTTATTTTTTGCACTATAAACAAAAAAAGACCGACAATTTTGAAAAAATATATATTTTTTACTTTCTGCTATAAAACATATCCAATAAAAAAAAAAATCAAAATCAAATTTCTTCATAAATTTAGGTCAATATGTATTCTGCTACATATTTTTGGTAAATTTTTTTTTCCATATACTGATTGGTTTGTGCAAAAGTTATAGCGACTATGGGATATTTTTATGGAATTTTTATTCTTTTTTTTTTTTTTTACGGGTAATGGCGGCAATCAGCGACTTATAGCGGGACTACAACATTGCGTTGGACAAATCGGACACTAATTGACACTTTTGAATTTTTTTGTGGAACCTGTGACACTAATACAGTGATCAGTGCTAAAAATATGCTCTGTCACTGTACTAATGACACTGGCAGGGAAGGGGTTAACATCAAGGGTGATAAAAGGGTTAAATGTGTTCCCTGGGAATGCGTGCTAACTGTGTGTGTGTTGGGGGGGGGGGGATGGGCATTTACTGTGTGCATAATACAGCAACAGAGAAGAGTTGAGAAGGCAGAATACTTGCAGTGTCCTTGGGTTTAGCAGAGTTCAGTCAATGAGCCAGATATTATCGGTTCTCAAACAGATGTTCCTGATTTGATGGTACATGATAACTGTCAAATGTCCTGTCATTCCTTTTTTATTTGGGTACAAAGGGGTGTTGACAGAGGCCATCTGACCAATAAAGCGACTGAGAAGTGGTTTCTGAGATGTCCATGTGGTCATGACTATGTCCCAGAGACAGTTTTCTCTAAGTATTCATATCTCCGAATACTTACTGTTTACAGGCTGCTAATGTACATATTATGGTCTATCGTGGAATTTGCATCAAAATAAATATGACAGGTCTCAGATGGCTACGATACCTACAGTATAAAGGGGTAAGGGGTGCCAGTGTGGGTTCCCCATGTGATCTGACATAGGGGTGTCTGGACTTGAAATGTTACAAACTAACTGAGTAAAGTAAATATGTCTACATTCTGACTGCTATTGTTTTGAAAGTTGTAGAACATACTGGAATGATGGATTCTACCGAGAGACAGATATGTGTATTGTACAGGTTCCACTGCAGTATTTACGACCCCGGTCTGTTAACTTTCTAGTCAAAGAAGCGCTGAGTCACACACTTTTATGGGCCCTGAGATGGGTCTTGGGAAATTGATAAGAGGTGTCTGGGGTCACTGCAGCTACGTCTTTTTATGACAAGATGGCAGGAAGACTTGTGACCTGAACAAAATGGCTGCTACACACCCCGTACATAGCTATTCATGAGCCCAGTACCTAGGATCAAGTAGTGAAATTCATCTACCCAGCGTAGTGAGGAGGGGCTTGCCGCCACACGGGTGTTATCATTAAGAGAAAAAAGTAGGGATTTTCTCCAGTTAATACGTATACCATAGGTATCAAACAGCTCCATAACCGTCAAGCAGGGAGGGACGGTGAGGTCAGTGGCTGGTGAGGCACTGGCTAGTACCAGAGCCAGATAAACACAGGTTACCCTCGCCGTGAACGTTTGAGCGAGAGCAATAATTATAGCACTAGACCTCCTCTGTAACTCTAAACAGGTAACCTGTAAAAAAAAAAAGTGTGCCATTCCACAAGTGTGTGCAATGTTAAAGTGTGACATGTTAGGTATCTATTTACTCGGCGTAACATCATATTTCACACTATACAAAAAAAATTAAAAGATCGGGCAAATTTTAGTGTTTTTTTTTATTCGTGAAACTGTTCTTTTTTTAAAAAAAAAACACGTTTAAAAAATTGCTGCGCAAATACCGTGTAACATAAAAAGTTGCAATGATCACCATTTTATTCCCTAGGATGTCTGCTAAAACAATGTGTATATATATATATATATATATATATATATATATATATATATACACGGTATCTCACAAAAGTGAGTACATCCCTCACATTTTTGTAAATATTTTATTATATCTTTTCATGTGACAACACTGAAGAAATGACACTTTGCTACAATGTAAAGTAGTGAGTGTACAGCTTGTATAACAGTGTAAATTTGCTGTCCCCTCAAAATAACTCAACACACAGCCATTAATGTCTAAACCGCTGGCAACAAAAGTGAGTACACCCCTAAGAGAAAATGTCCAAATTTGCCCCTTAAGTGTCAATATTTTCTGTGGCCATCATTATTTTTCAGCACTGCCTTAACCCTCTTGGGCATGGAGTTCACCAGAGCTTCACAGGTTGCCACTGGAGCCCTCTTCCACTCCTCCATGATGACATTACGGAGCTGGTGGATGTTAGAGACCATGCCCTCCTCCACCTTCTGTTTGAGGATGCCCCTCAGATGTTTAATAGGGTTTAGGTCTGGAGAAATGCTTGGCCAGTCCATCATCTTTACCCTCAGCTTCTTTAGCAAGGCAGTGGACGTCTTGGAGGTGTGTTTGTGGTCGTTATCATATTGGAATACTGCCCTGCGGCCCAGTTTCCGAAGGGAGGGGATCATGCTCTTCTTCAGTATGTCACAGTACATGTTGGCATTCATGGTTCCCTCGATGAACTGTAGCTCCCCAGTGCCGGCAGCACTCATGCAGCCCCAGACCATGACACTCCCACAATCATCCTTAATTGTAGGCAAGTCACACTTTACTCCTCACCTGGTTGCCGCCACACACGCTTGAAGCTAGGGATGAGCCGAACACCCCCCTGTTCGGTTCGCACCAGAACATGCGAACAGAAAAAAAGTTTGTTCGAACACGCGAACACCGTTAAAGTCTATGGGACACGAACATGAATAATCAAAAGTGCTAATTTTAAAGGCTTATAGGCAAGTTATTGTCATAAAAAGTGTTTGGGGACCTGGGTCCTGCCCCAGGGGACATGGATCAATGCAAAAAATTTTTTAAAAACGGCCGTTTTTTCAGCAGCAGTGATTTTAATAATGCTTAAAGTCAAACAATAAAAGTGTAATATCCCGAGGGCGTGACCGGAAGCCGCTCTGGATGGCAGCCTGATCTCTCTGCTCTCTCTCAGCCCGGGAATAAACAGTGCATAGGGGACATTACACAGCTTTCGTATGGGCAAATCCAGGACCACCAGATCCACGGCAGCCAGGGGATCATCATTACCCTCTCCGGGAACCTCCTCAGACCTCCGGTCCTTCTTCCCGCCGACGGACATGCCACAGACTGGAGCAGCCAAGATGGCGCCGGACACTCCCGCGGCCTACTCCCGGAGCTCCGCTCGGATCTCTCCACCGCCCCATCCACCGCAGTGGAAGCCCACGGACTCCGGATCAGCTCCGTTGGGCAGTACAACCAGACCCCTTAATCCGGGAGCGGTGAGTCCCCCCTCCAGATCCCCGCCTTATGAGGCACCACAGCACGGCTCACTGGGCGCCATGACGGCCCCCCCTCCCCAGCAGTACACACAGTGCTCAGAAACGTTCCCTCGCTTGCTGAGAACAGCATCAGACCCCTGCATACATGGCACTGAACCAGACTCCCCAACCTCCTCAGTCTTCTCTATGGACTTTCCGGCTTTACCGGTCCCTATGCACCCAGCTAACCGGATCCCTCCAGAACCTGCAGTAAGCCCAGCACCCCACAGCCACGCAGAGCCTGATTCACCAACACCAAAGGCCCAAAAACTAGCATTTCCACAGGCACTCGGCTCGCCCAGAGAATGGGCAATACCACAGGCCACTTATGCTCAAAAAGTGAGCCTGCCTGACCCCCGCTTTCAGGGGATGGGTGCAACAGGGGCCACCCCACCTGCTCAGACTCCAACCTGGAGTGAACCCTGGGACTCTCCACCGAGAACAGCACACCAGGCCTTAGGCCTCACCACCTCAGGCCCTCCACCCTTACCACCCCGCACACCTCCGGCTCTTTGGTCCACAACGCCAGAGCACCCCCAGCCAGCACCCCCACAATGGCAAACATATTTACAGGTGATCCCCACTAAAGAGGACTTTAGACAACTGATAGAAAATGTAAAGTCCACGTGTCGCTCAGAAATACAAGTGCTCCAGTCAGGCCTTAAACACCTAGCTGACAGAGTGGAAATGGCTGAAGAAGAGATCCAAGAGACCAAGCTTGCAGTCCACAGAACCCAACTTCAGGGAGCAGACCATCATACCATGTTAAGAGATATGCAGCGACACGTGGAAGACTTGGACAACAGGGGACGCAGGAATAACATACGAGTGAGAGGAATTCCAGAAGTCGAAGGCCCAGAAGATATTCAACATACTCTACAAGATGTATTTAACAATCTCTTGGGTGAACCCGTCACTAAGTTCATAGAAATGGACAGAGCCCACCAAGCCTTGCGACCTAAGAATGCCACTACGCAACCGAGAGACATTATATGTAGGATTAACTCCTACCCTCTGAAAGAGGACATTATGCGACAAGCTCGCTTAGCACGCAGAGTGACTTACAAAAATGCTCAAGTACAACTATATCCAGATCTCTCATGGATCACATTACAAAAACGAAGACTTCTTCAACCACTACTGCGCATCTTACAAGAAGAAAATATCCCCTACCGCTGGGGGTTCCCCTTCAGCCTTACAGCTAAAAACCAAGGCAAATCTGCCATCCTACGCTACCCGGAGGACCTACAAGCCTTCTGCAACACAGTGGGAATATCCGTTCCCCGTCTTCCAGATTGGGACCTGGTCACCAATCCGCCTATACCACCCGCAACCTGACAGAAGGTTTCCTCATCCAACAGATCCCGAAACAAAGATGCTTCACGCAAGAGTACCAAGCACAGAAATGGCTGACTTCGGATGTCGTGACAACACCTTAAAGATACTTACTGAACTGAACTTACTGTACTAATCACCTGTTTCTCTTTGGCCTATTTGACCACCAGATACCACTGGTGAACTAGCCCTGGACACTATAGTTTACTTAGTCCCCCCCTCCTTGCGCCCCAAGTTTACATCTCAGTTTACAATATGGGCATGTCTCCGAGGAGATTTGAGAGAGTAGGAGATATCACTTCTACCCACCCCTCTCCTGGTTAAATGATAGCAGTTGTAGCTATTTTACAGTTCATGTTTTATGACCAAATTAGGGCTCCCTTGCATCCACCCGACTAGTCCTTCTGGACCCCAGTTAGGGGGATCCCTGGAATCCCGTACCGACCTAGGCCTTTTTGCCTCTCAAGGTCGTTTGATAACAGTTGTTCGAATTTATACTTGTTTGATTTGTACTAATCACCTGTTTCTCTTTCTCTTTCTTTCTCCCCTTTCTCCCTCCTTTTTACTCGTCTTCTCCCCCCTCGTCTATCCACCATCATGTGACCCAACGGGTAACCCCTGGAATCTACCTGGCTCCCCTCTCGAGGTATGTGCACAGCCAACCCACCGCCTTCCGAACATCCTCTCATCAGGTAAGACAACTACCCCCTTCCAATTGACACCATGGCTAAGATCTTATCTTTAAACGTCCACGGCCTAAATTCCAATAAAAAGAGACATCTGGCGCTGAGGGAATTTAGACAATCTGGAGCAGATATCATTTTTGTCCAAGAGACACACTTTGATAAGGGGGGCCGATTTGCATTTGCTTCCAAACATTTCTCCCAAATATACCACTCTTCAGGTCCACATAAACGGGCAGGGGTCGCCATTCTCATTAAAATGGGTCTCCCTTTAAATGCACGGCACAATATAGCGACCCATATGGCCACTTTGTCATCCTTCAAGGACAATGGCAAAAACAGGCACTCACCCTTTGCACCCTCTATGCTCCCAACATTAAACAATATAACTTTCTGTCTAAAGTATTTACTCGCCTCTTTAAATCTGAACATGAGACATTAGTGGTGGGAGGCGACTTTAATCTAACTCACTCAACAACTGCGGATCGTCAGGTGGTGAGCCCCAGGGCAATACCGGCTCGTGCCCTGAGGGACTCGAAGCTTTTTCGCAGACTCTCTAGACGTTATGCTCTCTTCGATGCCTGGAGAGCTCTCCACCCTGGCGATCGGCAATACACGTTCTATTCAGCCCCCCACCAAATACACTCACGCATCGATTATTTCTTTGTAAATAATTTCACGCTTAGACATACACGAGAGGCATGGATATTACCAATCTCATGGTCTGACCATGCACCTATTTTACTTAAATTGGAACTAGGTTCCGCCAACTGTAGGCCATACAATTGGAAACACATTCCTCCTTCAGCACCTCCCATCGAAAACGGAATTAATATCCACTTTAACTCACTACTTTGCAGAAAACAATACCCCTGACATATCTCCATCCACATTATGGGAAGCCCACAAGGCCGTGATCCGAGGCAGATGCATGGCACTGTCATCTGCCATGAAAAAGGATGCCCTGGCCACAAAATTTCAAACCGAAAAAGAACTCAGGGCTTTAGAAAGCCAACTACAACGGTCCCCTACTCTAACCCTCCTTTAAAAAAGTCATACACCTGTGAACAACCCTGAGCGACCTGGCTATGGGGCGGGTAGAAAAAGCCATCCTCAGACTAAGACAACTGTACTATGATAAAGGCAACAAAGCACACTCCTTACTAGCGAAAAAACTATGTGATAATTCTCACATATCCACACCACATCAAATTAAGAATAAATCAGGCTCCCTACTATCCCACCCCAAAGACATTGCCGATACCTTTGCAGAATACTATCAGGACCTCTACAATAATCCTAATATCCCTAGTAATCCCGCCCCCCCAGACCTTCTCCACCGAATGCAACGTTACCTTGCGGAGAGCGGAGTCTCACAGCTCCAAACCTCTGATCTGGCAACTTTAAACATGCCGATTACCGAGGAGGAAATAGAACAGACTATAAAAACTCTCCCGTCTCACAAGGCCCC
The DNA here is from genome assembly GCA_037952835.1 of Lithobates septentrionalis. Classification (NCBI taxonomy): domain Eukaryota; kingdom Metazoa; phylum Chordata; class Amphibia; order Anura; family Ranidae; genus Lithobates; species Lithobates septentrionalis. The sequence continues at coordinate 848,053 of JBBDGP010000685.1, read as the reverse complement.
CGGTCCAGACGGATTACCCTACGAATATTACAAGGCCGTCCTCCCCATCCTCTTACCACATATGTGCAAACTCTTTAATGCCTTTTACAGAGACTCCCCCATCCCATCAGACATGCAACGCTCATTTATCACTCTGATCCCTAAACCAGATAAAGACCCTACCCTATGTGCTAACTATAGACCCATTGCCTTGCTGAACTCAGACCTTAAAATTTTTACTAAACTACTATCAATACGATTGAACATGATCCTCCTATCCCTTATTCACAAAGACCAGGTGGGCTTTGTCCCTCTTAGGCAGGCAGGTGATAAAACCAGAAAGGTGATTGATCTGGTGGATGTGGCGAACAGGGAGAAATCAGCGTCTTTGCTACTCAGTCTGGATGCCGAAAAGGCCTTTGACCGACTAGGGTGGCCCTTCCTGTTCGCCACATTACAACACGCGGGATTTCGGGGACCATTCCTGAGAGCTATAAAGCACCTCTAGACCAATCCCTCTTCACAGGTCAGGACTCCCTTTGCCATTTCAGGACTCCCTTTGCCATTTCCCCCGCTTTCTGGATAACAAACGGCACTCGCCAGGGATGCCCATTGTCACCCCTATTATTCGCACTATGTGTCGAACCCCTGGCGGCTTCTATTCGAGGCAACCGGGACATTCAGGGAATCTCTGTCAGGGGTCGGGAGTTCAAGATCTCATTATTCGCGGATGACGTGATCCTCACCCTGACCCAACCCAGAATCTCCCTACCAAATTTGCATGCAGAACTGGACAAATATGGAGCCCTATCGGGCTATAAAATTAATACCTCTAAATCAGAGGCCCTCCCAATTAACATCTCAGATACGGAAACGACACACCTGAAGGCAAATTTCACATATCACTGGAAAACCACTTCCTTGAAATATCTAGGGGTACATATCACTACAATATTGAACACCTTATACCAGGAAAACTTTCCTCCCATATACCGCTCCATCAGAGCCCTGCTTACAACTTGGAAAAGACACCACATCTCCCTGTTGGGTCGGATCGCGTCGATTAAGATGACAATCCTCCTGAAATTACTCTACCTTTTCCAAACACTACCCATCCCTGTCCCCCGCAATCACCTGAGTAAACTGCAATCTGACCTTTTTAAATTCACCTGGAACTACAAAAGACATAGAATTCCTCAATCGGTAATGATGGCGGCGCGCTCAGATAGAGGTCTTGCATTCCCCAACCTCATTAAATATTACCAAGCCACCCAACTATGAGCCATAGCCTCATGGTTCACTCAAAGGTCCTATAATAGGTGGACAGAGATTGAAAAAATATGGTTAGCCCCAACCCACCCAAACAGCCTACTATGGAACGCGAGGGCGGAGGTCCCCCCTGAGCACTTACTGGGAACCATGTCCCATCTTCGTCAATTGTGGAACAAACTATCCCACTTACACGAGTTGTCCTCAGAAAAATCGGTCCTAACGTCCTTTGTCTGCAACCCCAAAATCCCAGACAGTCTCTCTCACCAGATGTCCCATTCATGGTCGTCACGGAACCTTTTCCACTACGGACACATAGTAGACCCTAGAACCCGCAGGCTACTGTCCTACTCTGATCTTCAGACCAAATATGACCTTCCGCATCAAGCCTTTTACAGTTACCTGCAAATACGCCACTATGCCTTGTCCATATCGTCTGACCTACAGTTCTCTCCTCCAACGCCGTTTGAAAACCTAATCCTGGGGGGCACGGCCCAGAAGGGCCTAATTTCTGACATTTACAAAATAATAAATGCCCACCCATTAGAAACTAAAGGTAAGCATGCTTACATGATTAAATGGGAAAAAGCCCTCGATGAGGAACTCCCCATGGAGCAATGGCAGACGATATGGACCCAGGCGGCAAAAAGCTCCCTTTGTACTCTATACAAGGAAAACACTTATAAAATCCTCCTGTACTAGTATATGACTCCGGACACCCTCCACGCCATATACCCCTCCAGCTCCGATCGCTGCTGGCGCTGTCAAAAAGAAAGAGAAACACTCCTCCATATATATTGGAGCTGTCCAATGATTGCTCCTTTCTGGGCTACGGTCCACCAGTTGTTGACCGGTCTATTAGAAGTACAGATCCCCATGATCCCCAAGTCCTTTCTTCTAGGAGTCTTACAATTAAAGATCCCCATGCCATACAAAAAATTAATGCGCCACATTCTCACAGCGGCACACTGTCTTATTGCCCTACACTGGAAAAAAACTCCCCCCCCACTCCTGAAGCCCTATACGCCAGGATTAAAGATGTGGAGTTGATGGAGAAGATGACGGCCAGAATACAGGATAGGCTGGAAGCGCATAATAAAGTATGGGAGCTGTGGCATCTTCGAGAGGACCCACCATGAAAAAGTAAACAAGTTATTATAACAATCGCCCCCCCCTCCTTCTCTTCCCTCATTCTCTTCTCCCTCTTCTTTCTTTCTCTATGCCTTGAATGTTTTAACGACCTGTACAGTTTTGAACAGTGTTATGGGGAAAGATGAAGGTAATTGTTATATACATGTCTCGTATTACATGCTCCCCTTCTTTCCTTTTTCCTTCCCTTTTTTATTATGTCGTTCTCTATATATTATGTACTCCTGTAATACAAATATTACAATAAAATGTTATTTGGAAAAAAAAAGTGTAATATCCCTTTAAATTTCGTAGCTGGGGGGTGTCTATAGTATGCCTGTAAAGGGGCGCATGTTTCCCATGTTTAGAACAGTCTGACAGCAAAATGACATTTCGAAGGAAAAAACCCATTTAAAACTACCCGCGGCTATTGCATTGCCGACAATACACATAGAAGTTCATTGATAAAAACGGCATGGCCACAGGGGAACCCCGAACCAAAATTTAAAAAAAAATGACGTGGGAGTCACTGCTCCTGAAAAAACGGCCATTTTTAAAACTTTTTTTTGCATTGATCCATGTCCCCTGGGGCAGGACCCAGGTCCCCAAACACTTTTTATGACAATAACTTGCATATAAGCCTTTAAAATTAGCACTTTTGATTTCTCCCATAGACTTTTAACCACCTCAATACTGGGCATTTTCACCCCCTTCCTGCCCAAGCCATTTTTCAGCTTTCAGCGCTGTCGCACTTTGAATGACAATTGCGCGGTCATGCAACACTATACCCAAATGAAATTGTTATCATTTTTTCCCCATAAATAGAGCTTTCTTTTGGTGGTATTTGTCACCTCTGCGGTTTTTATTTTTTGCGCTATAAACAAAAGAAGAGTGACAAGTTTTAAAAAAAACACAATAATTTTTACCTTTTGCGATAATAAATATCCAATTTTTTTTTCTTTAAAACAATTTTTTTCTCAGTTTAGGTCGATATGTATTCTTGTACATATTTTTGGTAAAAAAAATCGCAATAAGCGTATATAGATTGGTTTGCGCAAAAGTTATAGCGTCTACAAAATAGGGGATAGTTTTATAAAATTTTTATTTTTTTTATCTTTTTACTAGTAATGGCGGCGATCTGCGATTTTTATCGTGACTGCGATATTGCGGCGGACACATCGGACACTTTTGACACATATTTGGGACCATTCACATTTATACAGCGATCCGTGCTATAAAAATGCATTGATTACTGTAAAAATGTGACAGGCAGTGAAGGGGTTAACACTAGGTGGTGATCGAGGGGTTAACTGTGCTGCTAGGCAGTGATTCTAACTGTAGGGGGCGGGGACTCACTAGGGGAGGAGACCGATCGGTGTTCCGCTGTACTGGGAACATACCATCGGTCTCCTCTCCTCTGACAGGACCGTGGATCTGTGTGTTTACACACACAGATCCACTGTCCTGCTGTGTTACCGGTAATCGCGGGTGCCCGGCGGACATCGCGGCCACCGGGCACGCGCACCGGATGCCCAGTGACACGGCGGGCGTGCGCGATCGCCGGCGGGCGTGCGCCCCCTGGTGGCCTAGGAAAGCGAGGACGTCATATGACGTCTGCCCGCAACGAGAGCTGCGCCGCCTGGCCGTCAATTGACGGCCGGCAGTCGGCAAGCGGTTAAAGGGTGTTCCGCGGCATTCGAATTTGCCGCGAACACCCCAAATTGTTCGCTGTTCAGCGAACTTGCGAACAGCCAATGTTCGAGTCGAACATGAGTTTGACTCGAACTCGAAGCTCATCCCTACTTGACACCATCTGAACCAGATACATTTATCTTGGTCTCATCAGACCACAGGACATGGTTCCAGTAATCCATGTCCTTAGTCTGCTTGTCTTCAGCAAACTGTTTGCGGGCTTTCTTGTGCATCATATTTAGAAGAGGTTCCTTCTGGGACAACAGCCATGCAGACCAATTTGATGCAGTGTGCGGCGTATGGTCTGAGCACTGAAAGGCTGACCACCTACCCCTTCAATCTCTCCAGCAATGCTGGCAGCACTCGTACGTCTTTTTCCCAAAGACAACCTCTGGATATGATGCTGGGCACAGGCACTCAACTTCTTTGGTCGACCATGGCGAGGCCTGTTTTGACTGGAACCTGTCCTGTTAAACTGCTGTATGGTCTTGGTGTGGTCGTGCTGCTGCTCAGTTTCAGATTGCCAAGACCCTCAGTTTCAGGGTCTTGGAAATCTTCTTATAGCCTAGGCCATCTTTATGTAGAGCAGCAATTCTTTCAGTTCATTCCAGTGACCAGTATGAGAGAGTGAGAGCGATAACACCAAATTTAACACACCTGCTCCCCATTCACACCTGAGACCTTGTAAGATTAACAAGTCACATGACACCAGGGAAGGGAAAATGGCTAATTGGGCCCAATTTGGACATTTTGACTTAGGGGTGTACTCACTTTTGTTGCCAGCTGTTTAGACAATAATGGCTGTGTGTTAAGTTATTTTGAGGGTAATCAAAAAATTGTAAAAAAGATATTCAGCGCTGACCAAAATATAATAAAGGCAAACTGCAAGCTGACACTCAAGGTTTAACTCAAACAAAATACCTCAGATACATAATAAAAAAATAACAGTGCTGCGCAATTCTTAAAATTGATACAATAAATCAGAGAGTCCCAAAATGTGTGCAAATAGCAACAACACAAATCTCCAATAGGTGCGGTGAAAAACACACACTGAAGTGATGAGTCCAGTGACAGTGATCCCTCCACCACAGGAAATAGATGGCCTCTCATCTCATCTATTCGACCTGAAACAGGTCACATAACAATAAACAGATCACAGGGCAAAGAAGATACCCGCTCTCAAAAGCGTCCTCTGGTCCTCAGATCCACATTCAATAAGTGTAACCGTAAAATGAAACAGAGGAAAACGATCTAGTGCTCACTGTTTAAAAGCTATTTATTGTCTAAAAATGGTATAGATATACACTTACATTTAGCCGCACTCAGACCCGAGTGCCGGCGCAAAGATGAGAGATGTAAACAAAACCAACAAGATTGCCGCGGGTGACGTCATATGTGACTCCTGACCCCTGTACGCGTTACATCCGTGGGCGGGACTTCATCAGCGCGAGGTAGGATACACATAGACGGCCCATACACATACAAATAGACTATGTAGTCACGGTAACCACCAATTAGCGAATCAGGCTGGGGAATACAGCGGTCAAATCACAGCTCATATTACATAAAGAAAGCTTTATACAAACCCGTAGAGCCGCTGGGTGGAATGGACAAAGAAGTGCATAACATCCCATGAATTTTATATCAATGAGGTTAAAACGAATTTCAGAATTAAATACAGGGAACAGATATATCCTCACATATCCATAAAAAGACTTATGGGGGCGTGGCTTGGCGAGCAACAGGGATGGCAGCACATTGAAGGAGCTCCTCGACACACACGGCAGTTCGCAGCTTTTAACCCGATCAGCCGCCTCCAGATGTCGGGCAGAAAGCTCCACTTGACCCCCCGCACAAGATCGCGCCGCAATTCGGTACCGTCAGCTAACAATACCATCGCTGACATCTTTAGAAGCAAGTCGGCGGCCCGCAGCGGAACAACAAGGCCTAAGATGGCGCCGCCGTCTCATGAGGAAGAGGGCAGTGAGGACTCTCTCTCAGCCGCGGAAGACACAGGCAGGGGTAAGTCCAGGCCGGACCATACCCTAACGTTCGCTGACATGTCAGTGTTTGCTGCAGACATCAAAGCGACCTTCTCAGCAGCCATCACAGACTTAAAAACGAGCATGCTGGTGATTAATGAGAAGATGGCTGCTGCTGAAAACGCTGGCAGACACAGAGATAAGGCGATACACAAGCTAGAGATGACTACATCAGCACATGTGCAGCATCTCATAGACATGAACTGCCATATCGAGGACCTTGATAACAGGGGCAGAAGATGCAACATCAGGGTGAGAGGGATCCCTGAATCGGTGGAACAAGAACAAATTGTCCCAGCCCTCAGGAGAGTCTTTAACACACTATTGGAGAGACAGGAGGACACAGAGATTGACTTTGTGAGAGCCCATAGAGCCTTAAGACCCAGAGGGTTGGAATCAGCACCACCCCGAGACATAATATGCTGCCTACAAAATTTCGGCATAAAAGAAGTGACCAGATCATCTTTAATGGAGCTACAATTATGCTCTTTCAGGATCTATCACAGATCACTCTGAGGAACCGTCGCGCCTTACGCCCCCTGCTGGAGAAATTGAGAGCTAGAGACTTAAAGTACACATGGCGATTCCCGTTCGCCCTCACAGTATCTCATAAGGGGCACCAATGCATACTGCGCACCCCAGCAGATCTCCCAGAATTCTGCGAGATGTTGGACATAGATCAACTAGACCTTCCGGAATGGTACGCTGAATTCCTACAACCTCCGGTGATGAGGAGCCCACCTACTTCGCCCTTCTCGTCTCCAGACAAGAGACAGCTGAAAAAACGTAAACAAAACCGTGGGGGCAACTCTGTAACAGACACCCCGAGAAGTTTGGCTAGCACCTCTAGAGAACAGGAAGAGGATTGAAATGCCATCTCAGAACTCTCCTGTTTCAACTTTTCGTTTTGAATTTCGACACAACCCCAGACAGGCAGGTAAAGAATTTGTATGAACTTCCTTCCTCACTACAGCTCAATGCAGATGACATCATCATGACACAGTAACACTCTCTGATGAGTTTTACCTTAAACTCACACAGAATAGCCTTGGCAACACTTTCTCTTCATATCCTGGTCCAAGGAAAAAAAAAAATGAGATCTCGGTTCATATTATCTGTGAGCACAGACTGACCATAAGAATATTAGCAGATTTTACAATGCCCAAACAGGACCCACACACCATCTTGCCCAGGACATGGCTCACTGTCTGTAAAAAGGTCACTACGTGCAAGTACTGTTTCTCGCTCTGACCAAAGTTGATAACGTTGAGGCAACCGAACCGATGAATGCAGCAGGGGAAGAGGACTTACGCATAGGGAAAGAAGAGGAGTAACGACGCTACTATTGCACACCGTATAATCCCTCTCGCATATATCTACCACCCTAAGTCCTGTTAACCAGCAAAGTTAGAAATAACGCTACCTATACGTATTAGTCACCATCAGTTGAGACGGTTCTCATTTAATAATTATGATGGCGAATACATGTTATGCTACCTATAACGACACTCTGTGCCAATTAGGTCTTATACATCGTACTACATTATATTATGTTATACTTAAAAAAACAAAAAAATAAATAAATAAATAAAAAATGCCCATTTACTTCCATACGCTACACCATGATCGGGTGTAAACAAATAAAGGATAATTTCCTACCTTAAACTATAATTGAACTGACCGTGTGCCTCACTGAGGCTAGCCCCGTTTACAGTTATCTGATCAATCTACATCTTTGCGGATTGACGGGTAGACTGTCCCCTGGTTGTTGTCGCCTCCCAGCGATCCCACAAAGCTTCCCCGACCTCCTGGTTGAGCGAAGGGAATAGCTACAGTGCAACAGGTGGTACCTCTACTCTGGGGGAGTAGGTGACCCCTCGGGAGAGAGGACTACCATAGTAATACTCTCCCAATACTTTCAACAAGTGTTTCCTTTTCTCTGTCTTTCCCTCTCTTTCCTTCTCTCGACCTGTCCTTTTTCTCTTCCCCTTACTTATTTTGTTTTTAATATATAGAAGGTACCAGAAAAGTTTGCCATAAGAGTACTGTTTTTGACAAAGGTCGTGGGTATTAACCTCCATAAAACAGTTTTGTATCCCCAGTAAGGACCTCCGACCGTCTCCTCCTACCGCTCCGCCATGGTCTACTCATCCATGGGCACCCGCCCTCTTCTAGTATCACATAACATCAGAGGCTTAAACATTCCTGAACGCCGCTCCACCCTCATGAGGGAACTTAAAAAAGGTAAGCCTCAATTCGTTTTTTTGCAAGAGACCCACTTTAAGACACACCATGTACCAAGACTCACTAATTTACACTTCCCAAGAGCTTTTCATGCCACTACTGCTGACTCTAAGTTCAAGGGTGTATCTATCCTTATAGGTAGAGATGTACCCTTTGAACTAGCTGAACAAATGTGTGATCCGGAAGGAAGATTTGTATTCCTGAAGGGCTCATACAGAGGCACTCCCATAACCCTGGCTAACGTCTATTTTCCGAACAAAGCCCACATTACATTCTGTCAACATATTGTGGGAAAGCTCCAGGAGTTTGCAAGGGGATGCCTGATACTTGGTGGGGACTTCAATGTTCCCTTGAACCCCCTCCTTGATACCTCTAATGGCAAGACCTGTATCACTTACAAAATACTTAAAAAACTCAAGTCACTCTTACAGACGCTACAACTGGTGGACTCCTGGCGCTTTCTTAACCCAGAAGGAAGAGACTATACCCACTTCTCAATCCCACATAATAGATACGCACGACTAGACTATCTATTCATCTCACAAAGGGATCTTTCAAAGCTAACTGACGCCCGCATAGGCATACAGACGATTTCAGACCACTCCCCGATTTCTATCTCCATGGACTTACAAATCACCACACAAAAGCAACCGACTTGGAGACTAAACACTTCACTACTGACGGACCAAGCGCTCCTTCCCACGATCACTAAAAACTTGACAGAATACTTTACTCACAACGTTACACCTGAGGCAGACCCACTGATGGTATGGGAAGCACACAAATGTACAATACGTGGAACACTAATAGAACTGGGTTCCAGGCGTAAAAAAGAAAGAGACGCCAAAATAAAGAAACTGATTGACCAAATTGAAACTCTGGAACGATTGCACAAACAGTCCCTCTCTGTAGCTTCAGCCGGGAACCTATTGGAAGCCAGGAAAGAGCTACAACAGATGCTTGACTCTAGAGCCAAACGGATGCTATTTTTCAAAAAACGAATTTATTATGAGTCAGGAGACAAGGCCGGTAGGTTCCTGGCGAGAGCTCTAAGAGAACAAAATTCTACCAACAATATTGCGGGCATTAGAAACAAGGAGGGGAAACTAGATATTGCATCAGAGGCTATAGCCAATCACTTCCATGATTTATACACAAAATTATACAACCTACCTCCACAGCATAAGCAGCCGCATATGACCGGAGACCGAACACAAATCATGCAGGACTACATAACCAACAGCGGACTCCCAACCCTAGCGAAATCAGACATAGATCTACTAGAAACCCCAATCTCTTCATTTGAAATCAAACAAGCCATTAAACAACTCAAATCAGGTAAAAGTCCGGGCCCAGATGGGTTCTCAGCCACCTACTATAAGACCTTTATAGACATTCTCACTAATCCTTTAAAAGACGCCTTGAACACACTTTTTAACCCGAGAGCAGTAACCCCAGATTTATTAGCAGCTCACATCACGGTTATACCAAAAATGGGCAAAGACCCCAGAGAATGCGCTAGCTATTGACCCATCTCTCTATTGATTTTGGATGTCAAATTGTTTGCTAAGGTGCTTGCTTTGAGGATGGGCCCACTATTGCCGAATCTGATAGGCATGGAACAGAGGCCAAGGATAATGTAACCAAAGCACTTCTGCTCACTCATGCAGTGAAATTGCGAAAGATCGAGGGTTTTCTCCTATCAACTGACGCGGAGAAGGCCTTCGATCGAGTAGCATGGGATTTCATGCTGACTGTATGTAGACGAGTTGGTTTGGGTCCACATATGATGGCTTGGATCTCCGCACTTTATCAAAACCCTTCAGCGGAACTAAAAATAAATGGCATACTCTCTAAAAAGGTCTACATTACTAACGGGACCAGACAAGGATGTCCCCTTTCGCCCCTATTATTTATCCTATCCCTGGAACCCTTCATTAGATCAGTCCAACACAACACAGCAATTCATGGATTTCAGATCAAAGACAGAGAATATAAGGTGGCAGCCTATGCTGACGACCTCTTATTCTTCCTCACAAACCCGACAATAACCCTCCCCAACCTCTTACAAGAATTCGCTAATTATAGGTATATATCCAACTTAAAAATAAATTACACAAAATCTGAAGCTTTAAATATTTCCCTTACAGAAAGACTGCTTACACAGACCAAGACCAACTCCCAATTTCGATGGGATCCGAATACATTGAAATACCTAGGGACTTGGCTCACGCCACAGCTAAGCTCCATTTCTGAGAGAAATTTCATACCCCTCCTTCAGGGATACAGGACAGATCTCGTGAGGTGGAATGAGGGGTTCTTCTCATGGTTTGGCAGAGCAGCAATAGTGAAAATGGTGATACTGCCCAAATTCCTCTACCTAACACGCACGCTACCGATCGAGATTCCCCAAAAATTCTTTAGAGCCCTAAACTCTTTAATTTCGAAGTTCCTATGGCACCACAAAAAAACCAAGAGTCAAACTAACCACACTAACAAAACCTAAAGATTTAGGAGGCATTAACCTACCAAACTTTCAGCACTACTATTATGCATCACACATAGTGAGAGTCATTGATTGGCACTGCCATGACCACACGAAGGATTGGGTTACCTTAGAAGCGGAGTTATCCACGTACCCATTGAAGTATTCGCCATGGGTTGCCCTGAATAGTTACCCGCATGTCCTACGCAAACACCCAATTACTGGCACGACTTTGCGAATCATTAATACAATAGCAAAACAAAAAGAGCTTACTACACTACCAAGCCCCCTGACACCGCTGTTGGACAATCCTGACTTTTTGCCAGGCATGCACAATCAGACACTCCAACCACCGATGCAGAATGTTCCTCTGCTGGCTGGTGACTGCTACACAGACAATAAATTTAGAGATTGGTCACTACTTAAATCAGAAAAAAATTTACCCCGTATGAGACAATGGGCTAGCTTTCAAATAAGGAGCTATTTAGGTAAATTTAAAAACGACCAACAACTATATAGACCACTGACAGCTCTAGAATCGGTTTGCAAAGAAGGGAAGCCACTTGACAGAGCTACTTCGGTAGCATATTCCTGGCTGAGATATGCGGGAGCCGCGGGTGGGAGTGGACACAGGAGGAGATGGTCGGAGGAACTGAAAGAAGACATAACGGATCAACAGTGGAGGTATGCCTGTATATTAACACACAAATGTTCCATCAGCACAAAACTTCAAGAAACAAGTTATAAACTGCTGACACGTTGGTATAACACACCCAACAAATTACACAAATGGGATAAACAGAAATCCGATTTGTGCTGGAGATGCCTATCGGAAAGGGGGTCTCTAGCGCACATCTGGTGGCATTGTCCCAAGATTGAGCCCTTCTGGAATGAAGTGTGTAGACTAATCAAAAAAATCACTGAAACAAGGATAACACTGAATGCAGCTTGTTGTTTGCTACATATAACCAAATTCTCCCTTAAACGCTATAAACACTCCCTAACAAAGCACCTGCTAAACGCAGCCAAATCACTGATCCCCTTACATTGGAACTCTACCCGAGCTCCATCTATTGACGAATGGGTGAAAAAAATAAGCAAAATCTATGAGATGGAAGACACTCTGGCGCAAGATACAGGCAACATTGAAAGGTTTCACAAAACCTGGCAACCATGGTTGATTTTCAAATATGCATAAAGTGCTGACTCACACTGGGATGATACACCTGAAATTGATACCTGAAATTGCCCTCTGAAAGATCCTAATATGATTTAAGTAATTCACTATGATACCATATGTACGATACCTCCTATTACCTAACCTGACTTCTCTTCTCTAAATCTTTACTTTCTTTAATTTTCCTACACTGGGCACATCCTTCATTCTAATTAAGAAGACAGATGTTTTTGCTAGCTCAAGCTGAATTTGAATCTATTAATAATTTTCAACTAATGTTTCAGGTTATAATTGTTCTTGCGAAATGACCAAGTGTGTTCCACTTCAGCTCACTACAGTAATGTTTAATTCAACTGAAAGGTTTAACCATACTTGAAATGTTTTGCGAATTCAGTTCCTAAAAGAGAACTAAATATTTTGAAAATGTTAGCTACCTTATGCGTACATGTTATATATGAAAAACAATACACGCAGTTGCATCTGCGATGGAAGCACTGTGCACTATGTTTTATTTTTATTTTTCTTGTACCTATTTCAATAAAACTTTGAATGATAAAAAAAAATAAAAAGACTTATATAATAAAAATGAATTAAGAAATCGCCCCCATCACTAATCCTATGAAGATGGATGAAATTAAAGGAGCACTCTGCTAAAAATAACAACAAAATTAAAAATAAAAATGACATCAGTCCACGGCCATCTGTCACTGGACTCATCACTTCAGTGTGTGTTTTTCACCGCACCTATTGGAGATTTGTAATGTTGCTATTTGCACACATTTTGGGACTCTCTGATTTATTGTACCAATTTTAAGAATTACGCAGCACTGTTATTTTTTTATTAAGTTATTTTGAGGGGACAGCAAATTTACACTGTTATACAAGCAGTACACTCACTACTTTACATTGTAGCAAAGTGTCATTTCTTCAGTGTTGTCACATGAAAAGATATAATAAAATATTTACAAAAATGTGAGGGGTGTACTCACTTTTGTGAGATACTGTGTGTATATATATATATATATATATATATATATATATATATATATATATATATATATATAAATGTTTGGGGGTTCTGAGTAATTTTCTAGCAAAAAAATTATGATTTTTACATGCAGGAGAGAAGTGTCAGAATTGGCCTGGGTGGCAAGTGGTTAATCACCATAAGTAATATACAAATAATTATTGTATCTTGTTTTTAAGGTAATTTACTATATTTTCAAATACTGTACTCAAGCAGGCTTAATAGACAAATTACTGAAGTTTAAAGTTATAACTTCAAACCAGTAATTTCACGGTAAATAGATAAATAATAAATAATAATGTTATAACATAGAGCATAATAATATATGATTTACCTTTATTAAAAAAGTACCTTTTTAGCAGCAGCAGATTCTCATTCTCCCTCTTAACTGTGTGAGAAAAACATGGGATTATGGGTAAACCTTATGCCGCGTACACACGAGCGGACTTTACGGCAGACTTGGTCCGGCGTACCGGATTTCGGCGGACAATTCGATCGTGTGTGGGCTCCAGCAGACTTTGTTTTCTCAAAAGCTGGACGGACTTAGATTTGAAACATGTTTCAAATCTATCTGACGGACTCGAGTCCGGTCGAAAAGTCTGCTCGTCTGTATGCTAGTTCGACGGACAAAAAGCCACGCTAGGGCAGCTATTGGCTACTGGCTATGAACTTTCTTATTTAAGTCCGGTCATACGTCATCACGTACGAATTCGTCGGACTTTGGTTGATTGTGTGTAGGCAAGTCCTTTCATTCAGAAAGTCCGTCGTAAATTCTGTCGAAAAGTCCGCCGGGCAAAGTCTGCCGTAAAGTCCGCTCGTGTGTATGCGGCATTATACACATAAACCCATGTTTTTGCCCTGTAGTTAAGAGTGCTGGGCTGGAAGGGAGCATGTGTCTTTTAGACACATGCCCCCTTCTATAACACTGCAGTGAGAGGAAAGCTTCCACTGCAGCATTTTTTTTGGACAGCTTGGATCAATGGTACTTTACCATTGGTCCAAAGCTCCAAGCTGTGACAAGAAATCAGAGGCACTGTGAGCTCATCCTCTGTCAGGAACCATGAATCAGACCACGAGACAGAAGTGCAGTAAAAATCATACTTTAATAAAAGTGCTAACATTTTAAAATGGTACAAACCATTTTAAATGGTACAAACAGTGCAAACATAGTCAAAACATAGTCAGGGTTTGGTAACCAGAGCAGGTAGTCAGATCAAGCCAGTAAAACAGGGATCCAGAGATCAGCGTAGTCAGAGGCAGCAAACAGGATCAGGAACCAGAAGGGAAGTCAGCTAGGCAAAAGTCTTTAACAAAAAATATAGCAACGTAGAAACTGCTCCAAGGACTGGTTAGCTCGTTCCGCAGCCCAATTAGACTTCGGGTGATATGCAGAAGAGAAGGAAAGCTGAATTCCCAACTGTGCACAAAAGGCTCACCAAAACCTGGATACAAACTGGCTACCCCTGTACGAGACGATAACCTTGGGTAGCCCATGTAATCGAAAGATCTCCCTAGCAAAAATGGATGCCAGTTCTTTTGGATGTGGGCAACTTCTTAAGTGGAATGCAATGTGACATTTTCGAGAACCGGTCAACCACCATAAGGATAACTGTGTTGCCCTGGGAGTTGGGTAACTCCACAATAAATTCCATAGACAGGTGGGTCCAATGCCTCTCTCCATTGGGTATGGGTTGTAGGAAGCCCACTGGAAGGTGTCGTGGTGTCTTACTCATAGCACACACTGAACAGGCAGTGTCACGTACCTTACAGCAGAGACTGAAATGCTGAGGGTGGCCTCTTGCAAGGCCCTGGTCTCAACACCCCTGGTAGTGAGGACAGGGAGTGCTGGGGCACGGAAGGGTGCAGGTGCCTGCGGCTGGAAGCTGGAACTTGGAGATACAGGATCCTTTTGGAGAAAGACGGGAAGACTGATCACCAGAACTGTTCAGTAGAAGCCAGGCAGGTAGGTATGGATTAGGAACAACTGCAACGTCAGGAACAGGCAAAGGTTGGCAACTGGCTAGCAACAAGGTATCCAAACAGAAGGCAAGTTCATAGTCAAGGACAGGCAGAGGTTGGCAACGGGCGGGCAGCGAGGTACAAAGTCAGGAAGCAGAGCCGTAGTAGAAAGTCCAAGCCAAGGTCGGTATAATCAGTAGAGGTAGGTAACAGGCAGGGGTGATCCAGGAGAGTAGTCAAGGAAGCCGGGTTTGTCAGGAGCAAGGTAAAAGGTCACACAAGAATCAGGAACTCAGGAACAAGCTGAAGACGGTCCAGCACTGGTATCAGGCAGAGACCTTGTTTATATATGGCACTGTGCGCCTGGATTGGTGGGCGTGAATGTGCGTGCGTGAGAACGTACACACTCTCGTATGGGTGTGCGGGTGCGCGGGTGCACACATTTGTACGGGTGCGTGGGTGTGCACGTTCGTTCCGGAACTCGTTCGCTTCCATCAGGGACACTGCGCATGGCCGTTGCTGCACGGAGACGGGTACTAGCACTGTGAGTTCTCTGACAGGCAGCTACGTAGGCGGCTACATCAGCGCGTAGACTAGGCCACCAGAATTGTTGGGAAATAGCCCAAATGAGTTGATTCTTCCCTGGGTGGCCAGCAGCCTTGGGAGAGTGGTAAGTCTGGAGCACAGCGGTGCGAAGACTCTTAGGGACAAAACAGCAGTCACAAGGTTTCTCAGGAGGAGAATGGATCTGAGCGGCAAAAATTCTGTCACCCAAAGGTGAAGTGAGACTGGAACGAACCCTAGCCAGAATACGATCAGGAGGTATCACAGGAACAGGGACCAACTCCATCTTGGAAGTGGAGGAAAATTTCTGCGATAATGCATCAGCCCTTACAATCCTAGTACCGGGTAAGAATGGGACTATATAATTGAAACTTGACAAGAAAAGAGCCCATTGCGCCCTTCTGGGAGAGAGGCGTTTAGCCACAGACAAGAATGTGAGATTCTTATGGTCAGTCAGAATGAGAACCGACACAGTTGTACCTTCGAGGAGATGCCTCCATTCTTTGAAGGCTAAAATGATCGCCAACAGCTCTCTGTCCCCAATCTCATAATTGCACTCCGCAGGTGACAATTTCTTGGAAAAGTAGCTGATAAGTAATACCCCTTTGGTAGGTACACTTCTGCTGGCCAGCCTCCCTTCAACCAGAATGTATGAGCAATCGGAAATAAGACATCAAGACGTGTAGTCTTTCAGCCTGTATTCAACTGGATTCAAGTCTGGACAGCTTATATACAGTTCAAAAAGGGGATGTGACATTAGTCCCCCAGACCAACTAAAAATATACATAGAATATTTATGAGAAATTATTAATACATATATATATATACGTCATAGGAAATAGTAGTGCGCAAATAACGTCAATCTGAAATGATAAACTGGGTGTATGAACGTAAAAGGAAACAGATGTATACATAACAGGAAACTAACTCAGGAAAGATAACCTAGAATAAGCAGAAGTAACTGGAAAACACAAATATTCCCAGGCTTCAGATAACAATGGGAGGAAGCTTACATCCTCAGTCTGAGTTGCAAAAACAGAGAATTTCAGCTGTAATAAAGCATAATACTTACATCCCCTCTCATTTGTCACAAAGTGACAATTATAAATCTTGTCTCCAATATGCATTATCTTGTGTTGCCTTTCTATAAATGCATTGGCCTATCTTTACGAGCAAATATATAAAGAGAAGAAGCAATAAACACGTTAAAATTAACATTCCGGCTTGTCTAAACCATAGTAATATAGACCCTAAAAATCTCCAAAACTTCCCAATCCCTTAAAAGGATTCCACCCTTTATTAACAATTTTCCTGGCTTCTGCCTGAAGTCTTGCTACCTCCTTTCGATGCTGATTAATTACTTCATAATAATCAGGCACTTCCATACTTGTATTATGAATCCATGTACAACGCTCATATCTTCTGTTATCTTCTGTTACTTCACAGAGACCAGTAAGTGCAGCTCCCATGGATTTAATTGCTAGCTCATGTAGCATTAACTGTTTCCGTAAGGCCCTTTGTTCCTGATTAAACAGAGCAATGTCATCTGACATTTTATTTAATACCTCATCCATAATAATTGAATACTTGTTTAATCTTTTCATTACTTTAATTCTCCATCTTGTGCATGATGGTAATCATGACCATGCTATGTCTCCTTTATTAAGGAGACATGGCATGGAGTATATAGCTGCACGTTCAAGGGGATATATTGGATGTTTACTTGCTTGTAATACATGGTGAGAACTCGCACTCCCAATTATCTCCATGACTGGAACCAGAGAGATGGGTAACATACCTTGCCACAACATTTGATTGATTATAGGAAAGGAAATTGATTCATTTCCCTGGACTCTTGATATGTCTTGCATACTTACTGTGGGGTTTCCATTCAAAAAAGAAGTGATGTTCACCGGCGCAGCCAGTAAAGGAATCCTTATTGTATTTGGATGTAATTTACTGCAAACCCAACATTTATCATACTCTGACTTTTGTGCATAGTTATATTTGAATTGTAACAAAAACATCTTATCAGTAATGCTCCGTACACACGATCAGACTTTCCGCCAATAAAACCGTGGGTTTTTGTTCAAAGGTTGTTGGCTCAAACTTGTCTTGCATACACACAGTCACACAAATTTTGGCCAACAATTCCGAACGTGGGAACGCGGTGACGTACAAGACGTACGATGAGCCGAGAAAAAGGAAGTTCAATAGCCAGTGCGGCTCCTTCTGCTTGATTCCGAGCATGCATGAACTTTTGTGCGACGGACTTGTGTACACACGATCGTACTTTTCGACAACAAAGTTTTGTTGGCGGAAAATTTGAGAACCTGATAGCAAACATTTGTTGATGAAAAGTCTGACAGCAAATGTTCGATGGAGCATACACACAGTCGGACTCATCTAGTGAAACGGAACGCCCGAAGTGAGTAAGTATTCTCCTTACCAGCTAAAAAGACCAATATGTTGGTCTCACCGAGCCCAGGGAATTCAGTCTCCCAAAAACCTTATAGGACATCCAGGGCTGCTGAATCTGTATCCCCCAAAAAAACTATAGGACATCCAGGGCTGCTGAATCTGCTGACAGGTCGGACGGCCTTGGAGACAGAACAGTGGGCCGTGAATGTGTGAGTGCCAGCTTGGGAACAGTGACACCGATTGCTACAGATTCAGCAGCCTTGGATGTCCTATAGTTTTTTGGGGGGATACAGATTCAGCAGCCCTGGATGTCCTATAAGGTTTTTGGGAGACCGAATTCCCTGGGCTAGGTGAGACCAACATATTGGTGTTTTTAGCTGGTAAGGAGAATACTTACTCACTTCGGGTGTTCCGTTTCACTGGATGAGGGATCCTTCTTTTTCACCAACTGTTGGTCACATCATTCACTTGGCTAATTTTTCCTCTTTGCAAGATTAATGGGACTTATTTAAATTTTCATCACATATGTTTTTATATTTTCACTTATGATTATCAGATTCACATCACTTATTTATCCTAAGTTATGTATATCTGGAGTTTATTGATCCACGGCTGAGGATCAATATTTTCACTTTGTTTATGTGTATACACTTATGTTATATTTGATGCATTTACTTTATATTTTAATTTGATTGGTATAATACCAGGTGATTTAACATTCACAATATTCATTTAACAGAGCACGGTATATTATTCTTGGCAAATTCCTCCACCTTAGTTTTCTGTTTTAGCTAGTTTTCACCATTTCATTATGTCAACATTTATTTTTTTCATTCAATGATTTTAGCGCCGCACTAATTTATACTTTAGGGTTTGACCCCAACATAGGAATTAATACAGCTCTATCTGGAAAAAAGTTAGAAAAGGCTCCTTTGAACCTAGGTTTCTGATTTCAGATACTCTTTTAGCTGAAGTAACCGCCACTAGGAAGGCGGTTTTGAGCGTAAGATCCTTCACTGATAGAAGTTTGTCAGGATCGGATCCGAGTGAAGACAGGAAATCCAGGATAAGAGGAAGGTCCCATTTGGGAAACCTCGGCTTCCTTTGAGGTCTAAGCCTGATAGCACCCTTGAAGAACTGGCGAACAAGAGAATGATTAGCTCATGAAACTCCCGTGAATGCCGAGATGGCCGATACTTGAACACGAAGTGAGCTTACTGCTAGGGATAGGTCTAGACCTGACTGTAGAAAGCTAAGTATATCCTGGACTGCTGGAGCACTGCAAGGATTAGGCCTAGACGACATGTGATCTGTGAACCTTGACCAGATATGTTCATAGACGCTATTGGTGCTTTTCCTTCTGGCATTAAGGAGAGTCAGAATAGCCTCTTCTGGACAATCTAAGGCCTCGAGCCTTCCCCTCTCAAGAACCAAACCCTGAGGTGCAGATGAGAAGGTGAGGGATGTTTGGTCAACTTGTAATTGCATGGGTATGCATGGGTATGCTTAGAGATCCACTTCCGGAGAACTCCCAGTGTCAGAAGCCACTCGAACACCTCTCTGTGAAGAGACCACTCATTGTTGTTCATTTGAACACGATAGAGAAAGTCTGCTTGTATGTTCTGGATCCCAGGAATATAAACAGCTGAGATGTTGGACAAGTTCCTCTGAGCTCAGCATATGATTGGCTCCACTTCCCGTAACAGGGACAAGCTGCGGGTTCCACCTGTCAGTACTAGGATCCCTTTACGACCCAGCACAACTCACCTGACACAGCCTTTGCCTGGGAAATAACAGTGATTGGCCAGCTCACCTTTAAATCACCTGTATCAGCATTCAGTCAGTGCTCGTGTTAGAGTTTACCTTGTGTTTGATTAAGCTGATATCTGCTCTGCGTATTTCGTGTATGACCCGGCTCGTTTGACCCTGTTTGCTTGCTTCTGATTCGGTACCGTTTGGACTCTGATCTTCCTGTGTATGACCCAGCTTGCCTAGACTATGCTTTGCCTGATTCTACTGTAGTACCTTCATCTGCAGCGGTGAACTACAAGCACCAGTTAACATCTATCCTCATCTGCAGCGGTGAACTACAAGGTCCAGCAAACATCTACCTTCATCTACAGCGGTGAACTACAAGTCCCAGCTGACCTGCTCTGCTCAGACCTGCTCATGGTATGTGCTCTTGTTCTTTGAACTCTTTGCATAATCAGAACACCTGAACTGTTACCTGTTATATGCTCCTAGCCTGACACCACCTTCTTTCCTTATATAGGCCACCGCGGTTGTATTGTCCAACCTGAACATCACTGAAGAGTTCTTCGTTAGGTGATGGAAGGCTAGAAGTGCCTGAAAGGCAGCTCGTAGTTCCAGTATGTTGGACACAATCCCTGGAGAAGGAGAAATCCATCTGCCTTGTGCTACCTCGGATAGTCAATGAGCACCCCAGCCCTGGTTGCTGGGATCTGACGTTAACATGACCCACGTGATGGAAACTAAAGAATGGCATTTTCAAAGATTTTTTCCCTGGAGCCACCAAGGGAGAGACCCCTTCATAACTGGAGTAAGGTGATGCGCTGACTCTTGCTGTTGGAATTCCATTGTTGCAGGAAGCCTTTCTGGAAGGGCCGTGTATGCCACTATGTCCATTTCACCATGGGAAAGGTTGCTGCCATGGTGCCGATCACTTTGAGACACTGGAAAGTAGAAAGGTGAGACGAAGCAAGAGCTAAGCGGATTCTGTCTCGGATTACCACCATCTTCTCCTCGGGCAGGGAGATAGTGCCCTCCACCATGCTGAAGAAAGCACCGAGAAACATGAGAGACTGTGTGGTTTCCAGGTGACTCTTCTCTAGATTCAGGAGCCAACTAATCTCTTGAAGAGTGGAGATGACCAGACTCCTGTGCTCTAGAAGTTGACTCTTGTCTTGAGCTAGGAGAAGGAGATCATCTAGATAATGATAAAGACGAACCCCTTTGACCCGGCCCAGAGCCACCACGGCCAACAGAACCTTGGAGAAAACACGAGGAGATGTTGTAAGAAGGCAGGTAAACTGTAAGTGCTGATTGTCTACTGCAAAGCGAAGAAACTGTTGGTAGTCCGCTGCCACCGGAACATGAAAGTAAGCGTCTTTCAGATCGATTGACACCAACCAGTCCCCTGGATGAACCGACTGTTGGTTGTTAGTAAAGACTCTATCTTGAATTTCTCTTTTTCGAATGAAGCGGTTGAGATGTGTCAGGTCTATGACTGGTCTCCATGTGCCGTTCTTTTTCTGTACCATGAACAGAGGAGAATACTTACCCTCGCCTCGTTCGCCTTCTGGAACAGGAATGGCTGTGCCTTGTTCCAACAAAGAGCTTACGTAAGCTAACAGGATCTGCTTTTCTTCTTCTGAACCTGGAAGAGTTGTAGGCATAAATCTGAGCCTGGGGGTGCTGTTGAAGACCCAGGTGTGACCTGCAGAGACTGTTTTGATGGTCCAAAAGTCCTGGATTGAGTCCGCCCAGACATGCCGAAAGCGGAGCAGACGTGCCCCCACCTGACATGCTTGAGCGGGCCCAATCTCAAAAAGACTTTGTGGAGTCCCGGTTGTTAGAGGACCCACCCTTTGTGGCTTCTTAAAAGAAGTTTGCCTGTTCTTCCAAGACCATAAAAATTCCCGACCAGGCCTGTAACTGTGCGCCTCCCTTGTGCGATCGGTGTTCTGTGTTCTTGGAAAAGAACGCCTCTGGTTCTGTAAACGCCTATCCTGAGGGAGGAACCCCGACTTAGCACCCGTGGCCCGGGTTATGGCGCTGTCAAGCTTGTTGCCGAAAAGAGATGTGCCCTCAAAGGATATTCGGCACCAATCTTGCTTAGAAGCCGGATCCACCAACCAAGGACGGAGCCATAAGGCATGACAGGCTGTGACCGCTGCTAACATAACCCGGGACACCAGGCAGATGACATCAATAGAGGCTTCCCCCAGAAAGGCGAATGCCACCCTGATCTCTTGAATAGGTAAGTTCTTGGCCACTTCACTAGAAATGCCTCTGAGGGACTCGTCCACGCTGTCCGACCATGATTCCAAGGCTTTAGAGACTGCGGCTAAGGCCAGAACTGGTTTACAGGCCATGCCTGATGTTAAGTAAAATCGCTTCAGATCGGAATCAATCTGTCTCTCCAAGGGATCCTTGTAGGAGACCGTATCTTCCAGAGGAAGAGTGACATACCTAACGAGTCTCAGTGCTGCGTCCACCAAGGGGCCCGACTCAAGATGTTTAACCTCTTCTTCCTTGAAGGGATACAATTTTTGCATTTTAGACTGCATAGAACTCTTTCAGTCTGTTTTACCTTATTCATCAGAGATAATGTCCCCCACTTCCGTGAGGAAGGGAAAGAATTGACGCTCCTTATTGAACTGTTTGAAAAATTTCCTCTGCTTAGGAGGAGAGGTAATAGGATCTTCACAATTTAGAGCATCCTTAACGGCTCTTACCAAAGAGAGAACCAGGGCATATTCGAAGCCCATCCCCGGATCATCTGCTTCTGACTCGCTATCCGAGGGAGGAAATGACGGATGGCTAGGTTGGGAAGACTCCCACGTCTCGTGGACCTGCCCTTCTCCTGAAGGAGAACCCAGAGGCTCCGGTGGGGGTTCACAGGGTTTTTTAGCTTCTCTCTCCTGCAGAGATTCTCTCAAACCCGTTTGACTGAAGATTCAAAGTGTTGATCTGCACCCTCCCTCTCGTTTGCTGCATTGGAAAAACAGCGAACGCAGAGAGACTTGCTGGCAGGGACCGTGGCCCCACAACCCCAACATGACTTCACTGTCCCCTTGCTGGTGTGAGTTGAGGGGGGATGGGGAGAATCTCTACTCCGGTGTCTGGATTTAGAGGAAGACTTGTGGTGCCTGGAACCAGAAGAAGAGTGCCGGTGGTGGGATTTGGAAGACCCGCTCCTTCTGCAGGAACTGCATTGCGTTTTAGACCTAGAAGGGCTGTGGAAAGAAAGAAAGAGAAAGGCATATATTACCACTACTGCCCTGTACTCCACTCTCTTCCCCCCAGCAGGCAGAAAAAACGGAAACAAACAAATGTCCCACGTCCATACCTGCTGCGAGGGGGCTGGCCAACAGGAGGCAGTGAAGGGTCCATTGCTACTAGGCAGACATTGCAGGTGGGAAAGCGAAGGTTAAATACCAGTAAGGGAATAGACAAACCTCCAAACACTAGTACATACCTGGGAAAGCTGTAACAGATGCCCAGGGAAGTTGCGGCACAAGCCAATGATCATTCCCGAGGCTCTGCAGTCTTCTCCCGAATTTAAAAGTGGTGCCACGTGACATCACGGCAGCACCAGGCCTGAGAAATTCACGCGCATGTGTGAACCAGGCCTCACTTTAGTTTCCGAGACAATGCATGCGCTGAACGAACGACGGTACCCAGAAGAGAGAGAGAGAGGAGGCTGGAACACAAACGAACCAGCTGTCATGCACAGGGCAAACAGCAGAAAGGAAAATAGACACAGGCACAAGAGGTAAGACAAATATATAAATACAAACACTGCTGCCATGAAGGCGATCTTATCACCACCTACGATCGAGTAGGCCGAAGATATATCATACACACTGGACTTCAAAAGGCAGATAACAGCCACCCGCAACAGCTGAGCAAAACAGGCCTGCACACTCTCGTCTGACAGACGGACATGCTTCCATTTCTTCAGCGCTACACTGCTTATACACTCCATACCCTGCTTAACAGACAAGGCTTATCGGAGGGACGTGACACTCTGTCGCTCGGCCGATCCAGATCATAGAGGGGTCATCTTCAGGTAGGAAAACCAACTACATGGTCCTACGGAGGAGGACAAAAAAGGAACATAGCTGGTAGTCCAGAGCAAAGATTTATGGGAGAAGTGTCCTATAGGGTAGTTATGGAGGCAAGGCTAACCCACACGTATGCTGCCATGGAACCAAATAATCCTTTAAATATCGTGCCTGGGGGGAGTCCTTAGTAAGCCTGTAAAGGAGCGCATCTTTCCCATGTTTATAACAGTGCCACAGCAAAATTACATTTCTAAAGGAAAAAAATTCATTCAAAACTGCTCATGGCTGTAATGTATTGTCGGATCCCGGCAATATAGATTAAAATACCAAAAATACCAAAAAAAAATTATGTGGATGTCCCCCCCAAAATCCATACCAGGCCCTTCAGGTCTGGTATGGTTATTAAGGGGAACCCTGCACCCAATTTTTTTTAAAAAATGGTGTGGGAGTCCCCCAGGCACTATATATTCTAAATAGAAGTATATATACTATACGGCCTGTTGGTGGTACCAGAACACTGTAAGCCCATAGTTACTCTTGTTGGGCACAGGAACGGGCCCTGCTGTGAAATATTATATCAAGAATTATAATTACATGCCCCTGTTAAACAGGGGCAGAAATATTGGGCCTTTGGTTTTGGTGGTGCCAGAACACTGTAAGCCCTCCCAGTTACTCTTGTTGGGCACAGGAACGGGCCCTGCTGTGAAATATTAAATGTTAAACAGGGGCAGAAAAATTGGGCCTTTGGTTTTTAAACAATCTCCAGGACGCCAGAGATCTATGTGTGGATGTCCATGCCACAACTAATGTGTCGTATATACATAAATAATAGAAAATGATGGTATGGGCATCCACGCAGGGGTCCCTGGAAGACTCGAATCCACAAGATACTAATGGAAAGAGGGGGAGGAAAGAAATGGATCTGATTCCTAGCCTGGGAAATCCAAATGGCTGTAATTAGAGAAGCAAAATAAGTGTTGCTTCTCAATTATTGAGAAAGTAAAGTCCATGGAAATAATTTGTATCGAGGAAACAATTGGCAACACTGTTGCTGGTGTGGGTATATAGTCCAGATTAGATCCAGAGATGTAAATGTAGGGTATCCTCTGTGTTCACAAGGAGAACTATGCTCCAAGGTAACCCAGGGGGTGGAACCAGTGATATCGTGGAGCAAGTTGACTACTGATAAAGGATTGGATTATTGCTGTGTCCTAATTAGATCCAACAAAGGATAACATGCTCAGTATACTGATCTTTGACACACGTATTTATGATATTAATTGATCGGGTTAAACAGACCTTAATTTTTACCCAGCACTATATTTATGGCTGTATTAGGTATAGGAGGCCGGCCATACAATACCCGCCTGTAGTGATGCTCAGCACGATTGGTCAGCTCTTAAACACCAGAATCATAGCATATATCCAAACATTCTGTAATTGTCCCTCGGTACAGGCGCTAACAGTGCATATAACTCTTCCAGAGTTCCAAGGCTTCCACTCTATGTTGCAGCTATCAGGCTAGGAGGCTCCCTCGCTCATCGTGGACTCACTTCCGGGACATGATGGAACTAAGAGAGGCGCCACGTGACGCTAATGACGTCAATGAGTTTTGGCAGGGTAAATCACCTAGCTTCGTCTGAACGTCAGTTCCTTATCACGGCTTTCCGCCATGGCAGGTAATCGCCCAGGTTAAATTATTAAAGGAACATAGTGTGTTATATGTTCGCTGTCTTGTCATGGACTTTACTTGTTTCCAGTTTATGGCGTTCCTTCCACAAATAGTGGGGTGGATGGATAAAAAGAAGGAGAAATGGGGACGAGGAAAGGAAAGAAGGAGAGTGTTCATGAAACAATAATATACAAATTAATTTCTTATTGGTGGATTGAAGCAGATACTAACATATCTTATAACAGATTCAAAGGATGTCTAGAAAAAAGTGTAAAAAGTATAAAAAGTGTAAAAACACAGCAAAATGAAATTTCACAAACGTGACAAGACGAGACGTAGAACATACAATAGAGGATAGTATGACCTCATATTAGACATAAAAGTTCGTAATAAGATGTCATAGTGTTTCAATGTTTTAAGCGGCCCGAATCGACATGTACAGTCAGGTCCATAAATATTGGGACATCAACACAATTCTAATCTTTTTGGCTCTATACACCACCACAATGGATTTGAAATGAAATGAACAAGATGTGCTTTAACTGTAGAGCTTTCAGCTTTAATTTGAGGGTATTTACAGCCAAATTAGGTGAACGGTGTAGGAATTACAACAGTTTGTATATGTGCCTCCCACATTTAAGGGACCAAAAGTAATGGGGCAATTGGCTGCTCAGCTGTTCCATGGCCAGCTGTGTGTTATTCCCTCATTATCCCATTTACAAGGAGCAGATAAAAGGTCCAGAGTTTATTTCAAGTGTGCTATTTGCATTTGGAATCTGTTGCTGTCAACTCTCAATATGAGATCCAAAGAGCTGTCACTATCAGTGAAGCAAGCCATCATTAGGCTGAAAAAAAAAAAACAAACCCATCAGAGAGATAGCAAAAACATTAGGTGTGGCCAAATCAACTGTTTGGAACATCCTTAAAAAGAAAGAACGCACCGGTGAGCTCAGCAACATGAAAAGACCCGGAAGACCACGGAAAACAACGGTAGATGACCGAAGAATTCTTTCCCTGGTGAAGAAAACACCCTTCACAACAGTTGGCCAGATCAAGAACACTCTCCAGAAGGTAGGTGTATGTGTGTCAAAGTCAACAATCAAGAGAAGACTTCACCACAGTGAATACAGAGGGTTCACCACAGGATGTAAAACATTGGTGAGCCTCAAAATCAGGAAGGCCAGATTAGAGTTTGCCAAACAACATCTAAAAAAGCCTTTACAGTTCTGGAACAACATCCCATGGACAGATGAGACCAAGATCCACTTGTACCAGAGTGATGGGAAGAGAAGAGTATGGAAGAGGGAAAGGAACTGCTCATGATCCAAAGCATACCACCTCATCAGTGAAGCATGGTGGTGGTAGTGTCATGGCGTGGGCATGTATGGCTGCCAATGGAACTGGTTCTCTTGTATTTATTGATGATGTGACTGCTGACAAAAGCAGCAGGATGAATTCTGAAGTGTTTCGGGCAATATTATCTGCTCATATTCAGCAAAATGCTTCAGAACTCATTGGACGGCGCTTCACAGTGCAGATGGACAATGACCCGAAGCATACTGCAAAAGCAACCAAAGAGTTTTTTAAGGGAAAGAAGTGGAATGTTATGCAACGGCCAAGTCAATCACCTGACCTGAATCCGATTGAGGATGCATTTCACTTGCTGAAGACAAAACTGAAGGGAAAATGTCCCAAGAACAAGCAGGAACTGAAGACAGTTGCAGTAGAGGCCTGGCAGAGCATCACCAGGGAGGAAACCCAGCGTCTAGTGATGTCTATGCGTTCCAGACTTCAGGCTGTAATTGACTGCAAAGGATTTGCAACCAAGTATTAAAAAGTTAAAGTTTAAAAGATGATTGTTAATCTGTCCCATTACTTTTGGTTAAAAAGTGGGAGGCACATATACAAACTGTTGTAATTCCTACACCGTTCACCTGATTTGGATGTAAATACCCTCAAATTAAAGCTGAAAGTCTGCAGTTAAAGCACATCTTGTTTGTTTCATTTCAAATCCATTGTGGTGGTGTATAGAGCCAAAAAGATTAGAATTGTGTCGATGTCCCAATATTTATGGACCTGACTGTATTTCATACACCATGTCATAAGGGCTAGGTTTAACATGTAATAAAATCATTTAGGTCATATATCTCATATATTGCACATGGTGTGATTCATCCTAGCCCAAAAATAGGGCAACCTATGAATTGTTGTTATCACGGAAAACACCAATGGTGTGTCCAGGAAGGATTGTGGGATATATTGCCTAAGGCACAACCTATATTTCAAGTCTCAAGAAAGACCTAACAATTCAATTCAGTGTTGAGGCCTGATGGAATTAAGGACTTCAGATGGTAAATCCACCATTTTTCTTTTTGCAACAAAATGCGATTAAAGTCGCCTCTTCTCGGAGGTGATTTCAACATGTAAATTCCTTTCACCGTCATGTCTTCCAAACTTCCATTGTGGTGTTGTGTGAAATGCTTGGCCAAGGGTTTTTCAATACCCTTAGCCTTGATCTCGCGCATATGTTCTCCTATTCTGACTTTCAGGGGGTGTTTTGTCTTGCCTTAATACATCTTTCTGCATGGACATGTTATGATATAAATCACCCTGGAAGAAGAACAGTTGATAAGATCCCTTATCTTAAATTCTCTCTCTGCAAGGGCATCTCTGAAAAGATCCGATCTATCTACATAAGGGCACACTTGACAGCGTCCACATGGGAACATACCCCTACTCCTGTGGAGATCCGACAACCCAAGTTGCTCCCCTTTTCTTTCTATACTCAGATTTTATTAGTATATCTCCCAGATTTTTTGCTCTTCTAGCAACCATTTTTGGAGAGGGGCCCACAATTTTGGCCAATCCTGGGGCACCAGATAGGATACCCCAGTGTTTTTGAAGTATGTCTTGGACTGTGTCCCACTGTGCACCAAACTGGGTAATAACTCTTATAGGGCCCTGTGTTTCCTGTCCAGACTTTCTTATCCATGTATCTCCTGATGGAATCTTTAGAGGATCCTCCCTATTTCGTATTGCTACTTTGTTCTTTGCTCTCTTTGTGCATAGCCGTGTTCTCTAAATCTTCCATAGAGATTTTTACTTTCTCTTCTGTATTCAGGAGATTCAGTGCAATTATATTTAATACAGAGGAATTGGCCGACTGGTATGCTGTCTTTAAGCCACTTGGGTTGATGGCTATCTGCTTGGAGAAGTGTGTTTGCAGATGTAGCCTTCCTGAACGTGCACATTGAGATTGTATGATCAGACACTGAAATCCATAAGTCCAAAAAATGAAATCCTTGTCTGGTCAAATGTATAAGTCAAATGAATGTTCAAATCATTGACATTCAATTGTTGCATGAATTTGTGCAACTCAGGAAGGGTACCACTCCATATCATAAGGATGTCGTTGATGTATCTTAACCAAGTATGTACGTGGTCAAGATACATCTGTTTTACGAACACTTGTTCCTCCTCCCACAGGCCCCGATGCAAACAAGCATATGCTGGAGCCCAGGGAGCTCCCATAGAGATCCCCTTAATCTGTTGATAGAATTTAGTTAGGTATTGAAATCAATTGTTTTACATGCCCCTGTTAAACAGGGGCAGAAAAATTGGGCCTTGGGTGGTGGTGGTGGTGCCACAACACTGTAAGCCCTCACAGTTACTCTTGTTGGGCGCAGGAACAGGCCCTGCTGTGAAATATTATTATAAATTGGGCCTTGGGTGGTAGTGGTGGTGCCCTAAACCAAAAATATTGTTGGAAGCTAGCATCAAGATTGAGGAGGAATAGGATAGTCAGCATAGGCAGGCTTCAAGGAATCCCAGATTCATAGCAAATTTAATCAGTTATATCAGCATCAGGTGCTTGATAAGCTGCTGATCCAAGACTGATAAATTTTTATGAATGTGAGCCTATCAACATTCTGTGGACAGGCGCACTCTTTGATCCATTACAAACCCTCCAGCAGCACTGAATGTGCGTTCAGAAAGCACGCTGGATGCAGGACAGACCAGTAGCTCAATTGCATATTGAGCAAGTTTTGGCCAGTGGTCCATCCTCAAAACCCAGTAACCTAGTGGATGCTCTGTTGGAAAGGTCTCCAGGTCTGCTCTTGCCCCTAGATATTCCTGCACCATATAATGTAGACGCTGGCGATGGTTGCTTGAACCGATCAGACCTTGGCGCTGAGGACTGCAAATTGTTTAAAGGCATCGGTCAGCCGGCCACCTTCTCCACCACTCTTCCTCTGACCGAACGAAGCCTCAGCAATACGTTGTCCAGCACCTGTAAATTGTAACCTCCCAGGGTCTGGAAATGCGTTGCACAAACCTTTCTTCTAAGCCTCCTGAAGATGTTTCATCCTCTGCTCCCTCTGTGAAGGCAGGATGAGTTCTGCAACCTTACCCTTGTAATGTGGATCAAGAAGGGTTGCCAGCCAGTAATGATCACTCTCCTTGTTATCACAAATCCTAGGGTCCTTTTCGAAGGCTTTGCAGAATCAGGGAGGCCATGGTTGGTAAGTTTGCAGAGGCATTCGATTCTGAGTCCTCTGGGTCACTAAGGATCACATCATCCGTAACTACCTCCTCCCAGCCACGAACAACTACCTGGGTTTCTGGGAACTGAAAACCATTCCTTGAAGACTGCTGCTGAGTGTTATACTCTACATCCATGCTGACACAATCCTCCTCCTCCTCTTCTTCCCTTGTGTTTGGCGGGCCCGCCGGAATGCTATCTTGATAAAGGGGGCTTTGAGAGGAAAGGAAGTCCTCCTCTTCCCCCCACTGTTCTGCCTCAAGTGCCCTGTCCATTATTCCACGAAGCGTGTGTTCCAGCAGGAAGACTAGAGGGACAGTGTCACTGATGCATGCATTGTCGCTGCTTACCATCCTTGTGGCCTCCTCAAATGGTGACAGGACAGTGCATGCATTCTTGATCAGTAGTCACTGGCGTGTTGAAAAGAAGCCAGGCTCCCCTGACTCTGTCCTGGTGCCATACTCACACAGGTACTCATTGATGGTCCTCTGCTGTGTGTGCAGCCACTGCAGCATTGCCAACGTTGAGTTCCACCTGGTGGGCATGTCACAAATGAGGCGGTTGGTGGGCAGGTTGCATTCCCTTTGAATGTCAGCCAGCCGAGCACTGGCATTGTATGACTGGCGAAAATGACCACAGACTTTTCTGGCCTGCCTCAGGAGATCCTGCAAGCCTAGGTACCTGCTCAAGAACCGCTGCACCACCAAATTCAGGACGTGGGCTAAACATGGAACAGGGGTCAAGTGTCCCTGTCGGAGGATGGAGAGAAGGTTGGTGCCATTGTTGCATACAACCACTCCTGGCTGAAGCTGGCATGGCATCAACTACCTCTGAACCTGCCCCTGCAGAGCTGACAGAATCTCTGCCCCAGTGTGGCTTTTGGCCCCTAGGCAGACCAACTCAAGCACCGCATGGCATTTTTAGCCTGACTGCTTGCGTAGCCCCTTGAATGCTTACGGAGCACCACTGGTTCAGAGGACAAATCTGCAGAAGAGGCCATAGAGGAAGAAGGAGGAGGGGGTGGAGGAGAGAAATGTGGAAGAATCACCACTAGCATTTTGGAGGCATGGTGGCGGAACAAGCTCCAACAACACTGAACCCTGTTCTGCATCCTTCCCAGCTGTCAGCAGAGTTACCCAGTGTGCCGTGAAGGAAAGGTAACGTCCCTGCCCATGTCTGCTGGACCACGAGTCAGCGGTAATATGAACCTTACTGCTGACCGCCCTGTCCAACGAGGCCAAAACATTGCCTTCCACATGCCGGTAGAGAGCCTGAATGGCCTTCCGTGAAAAGAAATGGCGTTTTGGAACCTGCCACTGAGGTACAGCACATTCCACAAATACAAGAAAGGGGGCAGAGTCTACCAGCTGAAAAGACAGCAGTTGCAGTGCTAGCAATTTGGCCAAGCTAGCATTTAGATACATATGGATGGCTGGGACCGAATTTCTTTTTACGGTTTAGCAACTGGGGTATGAAAATTTGCCTGCTAAAATCAATTGGTGGTGTACTGCTAGCAGATTGACTGCAAGTACTTGGGACACCTATTGCTATACCTTCATTCTTCTCAGTGCAGGTTTTTGAGAGGACTGGGGGTATAGTAGGTTTGTAGATCCCAGATGAGGAGCAAGGAGAAGTCCGCCGGGACCAGATGGCTTGCATCCAAGGGTACTTAGAAAACTCAGTCAAGTAATTGCCAGACCATTGTTCCTCATTTTTACTGACAGTCTACTGACTGGAATGGTACCAGCTGATTGGAGAGAAGCCAATGTAGCACCAATATTTAAAAAAGGCCCAAAATACATCCCTGGGAATTACAGACCAGTTAGCCTAACATCAATAGTATGCAAGCTCTTGGAGGGGATGATAAGGGACTATATACAAGATATATACAAGAAGTAACGAGACCGGTATCATTAGCAGTAATCAGCATGGATTCATGAAGAATCGTTCTTGCCAAACCAATCTATTAACTTTCTATGAGGAGGGAAGTTGCCATCTAGATAAAGGAAGGCCCGTAGATGTGGTGTATCTGGATTTTGCGAAAGCATTTGACACAGTTCCTCATTAAACGTTTACTGTACAAAATAAGGTCTATTGACATGGACCATAGGGTGAGTACATGGATTGAAAACTGGCTACAAGGGCGAGTTCAGAGGGTGGTGATAAATGGGGAGTACTCAGAATGGTCAGGGGTGGGTAATGGGGTCCCCCAGGGTTCTGTGCTGGGACCAATCCTATTTATTTTGTTCATAAACGACCTGGATGGTGGGGTAAACAGTTCAATCTCTGTATTTGCGGACGATACTAAGCTAAGCAGGGCAATAACTTCTTCGCAGGATGTGGAAACCTTGCAAAAAGATCTGAACAAATTAATTGTGTGGGCAACTACATGGCAAAAGAGGTTTAATGTAGAAAAATGTAAAATAATGCATTTGGGTGGCAAAAATAAGAATGCAATCTATACACTGGGGGGAGAACCTTTGGGGGAATCTAGGATGGAAAAAGACTGGGGGTCCTAGTAGATGATAGGCTCAGCAATGACATGCAATGCCAAGCTGCTGCTAACAAAGCAAACAGAATATTGGCATGCATTAAAAAGGGGATCAACTCCAGAGATAAAAGGAAAATTCTCCCGCTCTACAAGACTCTGGTCTGGCCGCACCTAGAGTATGCTGTCCAGTTCTGGGCACCAGTTCTCAGGAAGGATGTACTGGAAATGGAGCGAGTACAAAGAAGGGCAACTAAGCTTATATAAGGTCTGGAGGATATTAGTTATGAGGAAAGGTTGCGAGCGCTGAACTTATTCTCTTTGGAGAAGAGGGATCTGAAGGGGATATGATTTCAATTTATAAATACTGTACTGATGACCACACAATAGGCATAAAACTTTTTCGCAGAAGGGAGTTTAACAAGACACGCGGCCACTCATTAAAATTAGAAGAAAAGAGGTTTAACCTTAAACTACGTAGAGGGTTCTTTACTGTAAGAGCAGCAAGGATGTGGAATTCCCTTCCACAGGAGGTAGTCTCAGCATTGATAGTTTAAAAAGAAAGATAAGCACCTGAACGACCGCAACATACAGGGATATACAATGTAATACTGACATATAATCACACACATAGGTTGGACTTGATAGACTTGTGTCTTTTTTCAACCTCACCTACTATGTAACTATGTAGTGGCCTGTGAGCATCTGCCTCTCCTTGGTGGCCATTCGTACATGATGTATTTTTTGTTTTGCAACACCACACTACACTGTGTTAGATAATGTGTACACCGCCTGAAGTGTATTAGAAAGTGTACAAAGGCTGCACTGTATTGTATACTGTGTACACCACCAGAAGTGTAGCAGAAACTGTACACACTGTATTAGATACTGTGTACACCACATGCACTGTATTAGCAACTGTACAATGGCTGCACTGTATTGTATACTGTGTACGCCACCAGAAGTGTAGTAGAAATTGTACACACTGTATTAGATACTGTGTACACCGCCTGCACTGTATTAAAAACTGTATAATGGCTGCACTGTATTGTATACTGTGTACACCACCAGACGTGTAGTAGAAACTGTACACACTGTATTAGATACTGTGTACACAGCCTGCACTGTATTAAAAACTGTACAACGGCTGCACTGTATTGTATACTGTGTACGCCACCAGAAGTGTAGTAGAAAGTGTACACACTGTATTAGATGATGTGTACACCGTCTGAAGTGTATTAGAAAGTGTACAATGGCTGCACTGTATTGTACACTGTGTACACAACCAGAAGTGTAGCAGAAACTGTACACACTGTATTAGATACTGTATACACCGCCTGCACTGTATTAGCAACTGTACAATGGCTGCACTGTATTGTATACTGTGTACACCAGCAGAAGTGTAGTAGAAATTGTACACACTGTATTAGATGATGTGTACACCGTCTGAAGTGTATTAGAAAGTGTACAATGGCTGCACTGTATTGTACACTGTGTACACCACCAGAAGTGTAGCAGAAACTGTATACACTGTATTAGATACTGTGTACACCGCCTGCACTGTATTAGCAACTGTATAATGGCTGCACTGTATTGTATACTGTGTACACCACCAGACGTGTAGTAGAAACTGTACACACTGTATTAGATACTGTGTACACGGCCTGCACTGTATTAAAAACTGTACAACGGCTGCACTGTATTGTATACTGTGTACACCACCAGAAGTGTAGTAGAAACTGTACACACTGTACACACACATAGGTTGGACTTGATAGACTTGTGTCTTTTTTCAACCTCACCTACTATGTAACTATGTAGTGGTCTGTGAGCATCTGCCTCTCCTTGGTGGCCATTCATACATGATGTATTTTTTGTTTTGCAACACCACACTACACTGTATTAGATAATGTGTACACCGCCTGAAGTGTATTAGAAAGTGTACAACGGCTGCACTGTATTGTATACTGTGTACACCACCAGAAGTGTAGCAGAAACTGTACACACTGTATTAGATA
The DNA here is from genome assembly GCA_037952835.1 of Lithobates septentrionalis. Taxonomy (NCBI): domain Eukaryota; kingdom Metazoa; phylum Chordata; class Amphibia; order Anura; family Ranidae; genus Lithobates; species Lithobates septentrionalis. The sequence continues at coordinate 813,535 of JBBDGP010000685.1, read as the reverse complement.
CTGTGTACACCACATGCACTGTATTAGCAACTGTACAATGGCTGCACTGTATGTATACTGTGTACGCCACCAGAAGTGTAGTAGAAATTGTACACACTGTATTAGAGGATGTGTACACCGTCTGAAGTGTATTAGAAAGTGTACAATGGCTGCACTGTATTGTACACTGTGTACACCACCAGAAGTGTAGCAGAAACTGTATACACTGTATTAGATACTGTGTACACCGCCTGCACTGTATTAGCAACTGTATAATAGCTGCACTGTATTGTATACTGTGTACACCACCAGACGTGTAGTAGCAACTGTACACACTGTATTAGATACTGTGTACACCGCCTGCACTGTATTAAAAACTGTACAACGGCTGCACTGTATTGTATACTGTGTACACCACCAGAAGTGTAGTAGAAATTGTACACACTGTATTAGATGATGTGTACACTGTGTGAAGTGTATTAGAAAGTGTACAATGGCTGCACTGTATTGTACACTGTGTACACCACCAGAAGTGTAGCAGAAACTGTATACACTGTATTAGATACTGTGTACACCGCCTGCACTGTATTAGCAACTGTATAATAGCTGCACTGTATTGTATACTGTGTACACCACCAGACGTGTAGTAGAAACTGTACACACTGTATTAGATACTGTGTACACGGCCTGCACTGTATTAAAAACTGTATAATGGCTGCACTGTATTGTATACTGTGTACACCACCAGACGTGTAGTAGAAACTGTACACACTGTATTAGATACTGTGTACACAGCCTGCACTGTATTAAAAACTGTACAACGGCTGCACTGTATTGTATACTGTGTACGCCACCAGAAGTGTAGTAGAAAGTGTACACACTGTATTAGATGATGTGTACACCGTCTGAAGTGTATTAGAAAGTGTACAATGGCTGCACTGTATTGTACACTGTGTACACAACCAGAAGTGTAGCAGAAACTGTACACACTGTATTAGATACTGTATACACCGCCTGCACTGTATTAGCAACTGTACAATGGCTGCACTGTATTGTATACTGTGTACACCAGCAGAAGTGTAGTAGAAATTGTACACACTGTATTAGATGATGTGTACACCGTCTGAAGTGTATTAGAAAGTGTACAATGGCTGCACTGTATTGTACACTGTGTACACCACCAGAAGTGTAGCAGAAACTGTATACACTGTATTAGATACTGTGTACACCGCCTGCACTGTATTAGCAACTGTATAATGGCTGCACTGTATTGTATACTGTGTACACCACCAGACGTGTAGTAGAAACTGTACACACTGTATTAGATACTGTGTACACGGCCTGCACTGTATTAAAAACTGTACAACGGCTGCACTGTATTGTATACTGTGTACACCACCAGAAGTGTAGTAGAAACTGTACACACTGTACACACACATAGGTTGGACTTGATAGACTTGTGTCTTTTTTCAACCTCACCTACTATGTAACTATGTAGTGGTCTGTGAGCATCTGCCTCTCCTTGGTGGCCATTCATACATGATGTATTTTTTGTTTTGCAACACCACACTACACTGTATTAGATAATGTGTACACCGCCTGAAGTGTATTAGAAAGTGTACAACGGCTGCACTGTATTGTATACTGTGTACACCACCAGAAGTGTAGCAGAAACTGTACACACTGTATTAGATACTGTGTACACCACATGCACTGTATTAGCAACTGTACAATGGCTGCACTGTATGTATACTGTGTACGCCACCAGAAGTGTAGTAGAAATTGTACACACTGTATTAGAGGATGTGTACACCGTCTGAAGTGTATTAGAAAGTGTACAATGGCTGCACTGTATTGTACACTGTGTACACCACCAGAAGTGTAGCAGAAACTGTATACACTGTATTAGATACTGTGTACACCGCCTGCACTGTATTAGCAACTGTATAATAGCTGCACTGTATTGTATACTGTGTACACCACCAGACGTGTAGTAGCAACTGTACACACTGTATTAGATACTGTGTACACCGCCTGCACTGTATTAAAAACTGTACAACGGCTGCACTGTATTGTATACTGTGTACACCACCAGAAGTGTAGTAGAAATTGTACACACTGTATTAGATGATGTGTACACTGTGTGAAGTGTATTAGAAAGTGTACAATGGCTGCACTGTATTGTACACTGTGTACACCACCAGAAGTGTAGCAGAAACTGTATACACTGTTTCAGATACTGTGTACACCGCCTGCACTGTATTAGCAACTGTATAATAGCTGCACTGTATTGTATACTGTGTACACCACCAGACGTGTAGTAGAAACTGTACACACTGTATTAGATACTGTGTACACGGCCTGCACTGTATTAAAAACTGTATAATGGCTGCACTGTATTGTATACTGTGTACACCACCAGACGTGTAGTAGAAACTGTACACACTGTATTAGATACTGTGTACACAGCCTGCACTGTATTAAAAACTGTACAACGGCTGCACTGTATTGTATACTGTGTACGCCACCAGAAGTGTAGTAGAAAGTGTACACACTGTATTAGATGATGTGTACACCGTCTGAAGTGTATTAGAAAGTGTACAATGGCTGCACTGTATTGTACACTGTGTACACAACCAGAAGTGTAGCAGAAACTGTACACACTGTATTAGATACTGTATACACCGCCTGCACTGTATTAGCAACTGTACAATGGCTGCACTGTATTGTATACTGTGTACACCAGCAGAAGTGTAGTAGAAATTGTACACACTGTATTAGATGATGTGTACACCGTCTGAAGTGTATTAGAAAGTGTACAATGGCTGCACTGTATTGTACACTGTGTACACCACCAGAAGTGTAGCAGAAACTGTATACACTGTATTAGATACTGTGTACACCGCCTGCACTGTATTAGCAACTGTATAATGGCTGCACTGTATTGTATACTGTGTACACCACCAGACGTGTAGTAGAAACTGTACACACTGTATTAGATACTGTGTACACGGCCTGCACTGTATTAAAAACTGTACAACGGCTGCACTGTATTGTATACTGTGTACACCACCAGAAGTGTAGTAGAAACTGTACACACTGTACACACACATAGGTTGGACTTGATAGACTTGTGTCTTTTTTCAACCTCACCTACTATGTAACTATGTAGTGGTCTGTGAGCATCTGCCTCTCCTTGGTGGCCATTCATACATGATGTATTTTTTGTTTTGCAACACCACACTACACTGTATTAGATAATGTGTACACCGCCTGAAGTGTATTAGAAAGTGTACAACGGCTGCACTGTATTGTATACTGTGTACACCACCAGAAGTGTAGCAGAAACTGTACACACTGTATTAGATACTGTGTACACCACATGCACTGTATTAGCAACTGTACAATGGCTGCACTGTATGTATACTGTGTACGCCACCAGAAGTGTAGTAGAAATTGTACACACTGTATTAGAGGATGTGTACACCGTCTGAAGTGTATTAGAAAGTGTACAATGGCTGCACTGTATTGTACACTGTGTACACCACCAGAAGTGTAGCAGAAACTGTATACACTGTATTAGATACTGTGTACACCGCCTGCACTGTATTAGCAACTGTATAATAGCTGCACTGTATTGTATACTGTGTACACCACCAGACGTGTAGTAGCAACTGTACACACTGTATTAGATACTGTGTACACCGCCTGCACTGTATTAAAAACTGTACAACGGCTGCACTGTATTGTATACTGTGTACACCACCAGAAGTGTAGTAGAAATTGTACACACTGTATTAGATGATGTGTACACTGTGTGAAGTGTATTAGAAAGTGTACAATGGCTGCACTGTATTGTACACTGTGTACACCACCAGAAGTGTAGCAGAAACTGTATACACTGTATTAGATACTGTGTACACCGCCTGCACTGTATTAGCAACTGTATAATAGCTGCACTGTATTGTATACTGTGTACACCACCAGACGTGTAGTAGAAACTGTACACACTGTATTAGATACTGTGTACACGGCCTGCACTGTATTAAAAACTGTACAACGGCTGCACTGTATTGTATACTATGTACACCACCAGAAGTGTATCAGAAACTGTACACACTGTATTAGATATGATATTCTGGATCAACTGTGGGTATAGTATTGGGTATATTGGATTGTACGATTTATTTTTATTTTATTTATTTATTTATTTTTATTTTATTTTTTTTATGGTTGAACTGGATGGACTTGTGTCTTTTTTCAACCTGACTAACTATGTAACTATATATTGGATGTGTACACTGCCTGAAGTGTATTAGAAACATTACACCACGGAATGCACTGTACTTGTAGTAGAAACTGTACACACTGTATTAGATACTGTGTCCACCACCTGAAGTGTATTAGAAAGTGTACAATGGCTGAACTGTATTGTATACTGTGTACACCACCAGAAGTGTAGTAGAAACTGTACACACAGTATTAGATACTGTGTACATCACCTGCACTGTATTAGCAACTGTACAATGGCTGCACTGTATTGTATACTGTGTATGCCACCAGAAGTGTAGTAGAAACTGTACACAATGTATTAGATGATGTGTACACCATCTGAAGTGTGTTAGAAAGTGTACAATGGCTGCACAGTTTTGTATACTATGGACACCACCAGAAGTTTAGTAGAAACTGTACACACTGTATTAGATACTGTGTACACCGCCATGCACAGCATTAGTAACTGTACAATGGCTGCACTGTATTGTATACTGTGTACAACACCAGAAGTGTAGTAGAAACTGTACACACTGTATTAGATACTGTGTACACCACATGCACTGTATTCAGGCCCGGACTGGGACAAAAAATAGGCCCGGGCATTTTGGATTGAGCAGCCCATGACATGTTAACTGGCCCCTTCCCCACTCTCCATCCTGACAGATCCCCTGAGAGAGGGGAGGGGGGAACCCAGCAGAGGTGTGGAGGGGGGTGCGACCAGGAAAGAGCATGGGGGTTGGAGAGCACAGGGAAGAACCTTGAGAACATGGGATGGGGCGAGAGCACAGGGGAGAGGCAGAGAACACAGGGAGGAAGAGGAGAGCACAGGGGGGCAGCAGGAGAGCATGGGGGGAGGTGGAGAGCCCAGGGAGGACAACGGAGAGCATGGGGGATGTGGACAGCACAGGAGGGCTGGCAGAGAGCATGGGGTGATAGGAAGACCGGAAGAGCACAGGGGGGAGTGGCGGAGAGCATGGGGGGAGGTGGAGAGCATGGGGGGAGGTGGAGAGCATGGGGGAGGTGGAGAGCATGGGGAATGTGAAGAGCACAGGGGGAAGCGGAGAGCGTGGGGGTAATGTGGAGAGCACGGGGGGGTGGCAGAGAGCACGGGGGGGTGGCAGAGAGCACGGGGGGGTGGCAGAGAGCATTGGGGAGGTGGAGAGCATGGGGGGAGGTGGAGAGCATGGGGGGAGGTGGAGAGTATGAGGGGGTGGCAGAGAGCATGGGGGGTGGCAGAGAGCATGGGGGGTGGCAGAGAGCATGGGGGGTGGCAGAGACTATGAGGGGGTGGCAGAGAGCATGGGGGAGGTGGAGCGTATGGGGGAGGTGGAGAGTATGGGGGGTAGGTGGAGCGTATGGGGGGTAGGTGGAGCATATGGGGGGTAGGTGGAGCGTATGGGGGGTGGCAGAGAGCATGGGGGGAGGTGGAGCGTATGGGGGGAGGTGGAGAGTATGGGGGTGACAGAGAGCATGGGGAAGGTGGAGAGTATGGGGGGAGGTGGAGAGTATGGGGGGAGGCGGAGAGCATGGGGGAAGGCAGAGAGCATGGGGGAAGGCAGAGAGCATGGGGGGTGGCAGAGAGCATGGGGGGTGGCGGAGAGCATGGGGGGTGGCAGAGAGCATGGGGGGTGGCAGAGAGCATGGGGGTGGCAGAGAGCATGGGGGGTGGCAGAGAGCATGGGGGGTGGCAGAGAGCACGGGGGGTGGCAGAGAGCATGGGGGGAGGTGGAGAGTATGGGGGGGAGATGGAGAGCACAGGGGGTGGCAGAGAGCACAGGGGGTGGCAGAGAGCACAGGGGGTGGCAGAGAGCACAGGGGGAGGTGGAGAGCATGGGGGGGTGGAGAGTATGGGGGGGGGGGCAGAGAGCACAGGGGGGTGGCAGAGAGCATTGGGGAGGTGGAGAGCATTGGGGAGGTGGAGAGCATAGGGGGAGGTGGAGAGCATGGGGGGAGGTGGAGAGCATGGGGGGAGGTGGAGAGCATGGGGGGAGGTGGAGAGTATGGGGGGAGGTGGAGAGTATGGGGGGGGGGTGGAGAGTATGGGGGGGGGGTGGAGAGTATGGGGGGGTGGCAGAGAGCACAGGGGGGTGGCAGAAAGCACAGGGGGGTGGCAGAGAGCATTGGGGAGGTGGAGAGCATTGGGGAGGTGGAGAGCATAGGGGGAGGTGGAGGGCATAGGGGGAGGTGGAGAGCATGGGGGGAGGTGGAGAGCATGGGGGGAGGTGGAGAGCATGGGGGGAGGTGGAGAGTATGGGGGGAGGTGGAGAGTATGGGGGGTGGCAGAGAGCATGGGGAAGGTGGAGAGTATGGGGGGTGGCAGAGAGCATGGGGGGGTGGCAGAGAGCATGAGGGGGTGGCAGAGAGCATGAGGGGGTGGCAGAGAGCATTAGGGGGTGGCAGAGAACATGAGGGAGGTGGAGACTATGAGGGGGTGGCAGAGAGCATGGGGGGGAGGTGGAGCGTATGGGAGGAGGTGGAGAGTATGGGGGATAGGTGGAGCGTATGGGGGGAGGTGGAGACTATGAGGGGGTGGCAGAGAGCATGGGGGGGAGGTGGAGCGTATGGGAGGAGGTGGAGAGTATGGGGGATAGGTGGAGCGTATGGGGGGAGGTGGAGAGTATGGGGAGTGGTAGAGAGCATGGGGGGGGAGGTGGAGCGTATGGGGGGAGGTGGAGAGCATGGGGGGTGGCAGAGAGCATGGGGGGTGGCAGAGAGCATGGGGGGTGGCAGAGAGCATGGGGGGGAGGTGGAGAGCATGGGGGGGAGGTGGAGAGCATGGGGGGTGGCAGAGAGCATGGGGGGTGGCAGAGAGCATGGGGGGAGGCGGAGAGTATGGGGGGTGGCAGAGAGCATGGGGGGGTGGCGGAGAGCATGGGGGGGTGGCGGAGAGCATGGGGGGGGTGGAGAGCATGGGGGGGTGGAGAGTATGGGGGGTGGCAGACAGCATGGGAGGTGGCAGACAGCATGGGGGGTGGCAGACCGCATGGGGGGTGGCAGACAGCATGGGGGGAGGCGGAGAGCATGGGGGGTGGCAGAGAGCATGGGGGGTGGCAGAGAGCATGGGGGGTGGCAGAGAGCATGGGGGGGAGGTGGAGATTATGGGGGGGAGGAGGAGAGCATGTGGGGTGGCAGAGAGCATGGGGGGAGGCGGAGAGTATGGGGGTGGCAGAGAGCATGGGGGGTGGCGGAGAGCATGGGGGGTGGCGGAGAGCATGGGGGGTGGCGGAGAGCATGGGGGGTGGCAGAGAGCATGGGGGGGAGGCGGAGAGCATGGGGGGGAGGTGGAGAGCATGGGGGGAGGAGGAGAGCATGTGGGGTGGCAGAGAGCATGGGGGGAGGCGGAGAGTATGGGGGTGGCGGAGAGCATGGGGGGTGGCGGAGAGCATGGGGGGTGGCGGAGAGCATGGGGGGGGTGGAGAGTATGGGGGGGGGAGGTGGAGAGTATGGGGGGGAGGTGGAGAGTATGGGGGGGTGGAGAGTATGGGGGGGTGGAGAGTATGGGGGGTGGCAGACAGCATGGGGGGTGGCGGACAGCATGGGGGGAGGTGGAGAGCATGGGGGGTGGCAGAGAGCATGGGGGGTGGCAGAGAGCATGGGGGGTGGCAGACAGCATGGGGGGAGGCAGACAGCATGGGGGGTGGCAGACAGCATGGGGGGTGGCAGAGAGTATGGGGGGGAGGTGGAGAGTATGGGGGGGTGGAGAGTATGGGGGGTGACAGAGAGCATGGGGGGCAGCGGAGAGCATGGGGGTGATGTGGAGAGCACGGGGTTGGCAGAGAGTATGGGTGCGGTGGAGAGCCCTGCGGGAGCAGCAGAGAGAAGCAGGATAGGAGGATCGGTGGGGGCGGTGCGGCTGCATATAGAAGAATCATTTTCTCCATCTTCCTCCTGCAGTCTCGGAATGCCTGCTTCTCCTCTACCTCTCACAGGCATTCCGATACTGCAGGAGGAAGATGGAGAAAATAATTGTTCTATATGCAGCCACCCCCACCGATCCTCCTATCTAGTTCACAGGGGAGGCTGAACTTACGTTTTCTGTTCCGGCACCTCTCGACATAACACCGGCTCCAATGTGTCTGCTCTGGCTCCTCCCCCCGGCACCGACGGCTGACCTATACGTGCGGCCGTGCAGCCGTGGTGAGGCCGAAGACGTCTCATTTAGCTCCTCCCCCGGCGCCGATGGCTGAGCTTAACTGGCAGCCGGGCGGCCGCGGAGAGGCTGGATGAGCGGCACAAGCTCAAGCCTTGGGCCATGCAAGGACTTGCAGCCTGGCGGCCCCAGCGGCCGCGGCCCACCGGGCAAATGCCCGGTTTGCCCTATGGCCAATCCGGGCCTGACTGTATTAGAAACTGAACAAAGGCTGCACTGTATTGCATACTGTGTACACCACCAGAAGTGTAGTAGAAACTGTACACACTGTATTAGATACTGTGTACACCGCCTGCACTGTATTAAAAACTGTACAACGGCTGCACTGTATTGTATACTGTGTACACCACCAGAAGTGTAGTAGAAACTGCACACGCTGTATTAGATATGATATTAGATGTGTACACTGCCTGAAGTGTATTAGAAACAGTACAATACACTGCCTGACATCTATTAGAAACTGTACAAACTGTATTAGATACTGTGTACACCGCCTGCACTGTATTAGCAACTGTACAACAACGGCTGCACTGTATTGTGTACACCGCCTGAAGTGTATTAGAAACTGTACACACTGTATTAGATACTGTGTACACCGCCTGCACTGTATTAGCAACTGTACAACGGCTGCAATGTATTATATACTGTGTACACCACCAGAAGTGTATTAGAAACTGTACACACTGTATTAGATACTGTATACACCGCCTGCACTGTATTAGCAACTGTACAATGGCTGCACTGTATTGTATACTGTGTACACCAGCAGAAGTGTAGTAGAAACTGTACACACTGTATTAGATACTGTGTACACCGCCTGAAGTATATTAGAAACAGTACACAACGGAATTCACTGTAGATATAGGCTACACTGCAGAGTATATATATATATATATATATATATATATATATATATATATATATATATATATATATATATAGTATCTCATAAAAGTGAGTACACCACTCACATGTTTGTAAATATTTTATCATACCTTTTCATGTGACAACACTGAAGAATAACATGTATAACAGTGTAAATTTGCTGTTTCCTCAAAATAACTCAACACACAGCCATTAATGTCTAAATCGCTGGAAACAAAAGTGAGTACACCCCTAAGTGAAAATGTCCAAATTGGGCCCAATTAGCCATTTTCCTTCCCCGGGAAGTTCAACATGGCACCTCATGGCAAAGAACTCTCTGAGGATCGGAAAAAAAGAATTGTTGCTCTACATAAAGATGGCCTAGGCTATATAAAGATTTCCAAGACCCTGAAACTAAATTGCAGCACGGTGGCCAAGACCATACAGTGGTTTAACATGACAGGTTCCATTCGGAATAGGCCTTGCAATGGTCCACCAAAGAAGTTGAGTGCACGTGTTCAGAGGTTGTATTTGGGAAATAGACGTATTAGTGCTGCCAGAATTGCTGCAGAGGTTGAAGGGGTGGGGGGGTCAGCCTGTCAGTGCTCAGACCATACGCCGCACACTGCATTAAATTGATCTTGCATGGCTGTCGTCCCAGAAGGAAGCCTCTTCTAAAGATGATGCACAAGAAAGCCCACAAATAGTTTTCTGAAGACAAGCAGACTAAGGACATGGATTACTGGAACCATGTCCTGTGGTCTGATGAGACCAAAATAAACATATTTGGGTCAGATGGTGTCAAGCGTGTGTGGTGGCAACCAGGTGAGGAGTTTAAAGTCAAGTGTGTCTTGCCTACAGTCAAGCATGGTGGTGGGTGTGTCATGGTCTGGGACTGCATGAGTGCTGTCGACACTAGGGAGCTACAGTTCATTGAGGTAATCATGAATGCCAACATGTACTGTGACATACTGAAGCTGAGCATAATCATGAAGCACACTTCCAAGACGACCACTGCCTTGCTAAAAAAGCTGAGGGTAAAGGTGATGGACTGGCCAGGCATGTCTCCAGACCTAAAACCTATTGAGCATCTGTGGGGCATTCAGAAACGGAAGGTGGAGGAGCGCAAGGTCTCTAACATCCACCAGCTCCGTGATGTCGTCATGGAGGAGTGGAATAGGACTCCAGTGGCAACCTGTGAAGCTCTGGTGAACTCCATGCCCAAGAGGGTTAAGGCAGTGCTGGAAAAATATGGTGGCCACACAAAATATTGACACTTTGTTCCCAATTTGGACATTTTCACTTTAGGGGTGTACTCACTTTTGTTGCCAGTGGTTTAGACATTAATGGCTGTGTGTTGAGTTATTTTGAGGGGACAGCAAATTTACACTGTTATACAAGGTGTACACTCACTACTTTACATTGTAGCAAAGTGTCATTTCTTCAGTGTTGTCACATGAAAACATAATAAAATAAAAGATGATAAAATATTTACAAAAATGTGAGGGGTGTACTCGCTTTTGTGAGATACTGTGTATATGTGTATATATAATTTTTTTAAATCGATTAATCAACTAATTTAGATTAATTATAACACACATACAGATCCAACTACTTTTAGCTGATTTAGCTCGGTTGTTATGGCAACGGCCAAAGCCGGACATAGCGGGGCATGGCTAGGACGTCACACGTCATAAACTCAGCCTCACTGTGCCCATAATCTCAGCCTTACTGTGCCCATAATCGCAGCCTCACCGTGCCCATAATCGCAGCCTTACCGTGCCCATAATGCAGTCTCACCGTGCCCATAGTCTTAGTCTTACTGTGCCCATAATTGCAACCTCACCATTCCCATAATGCAGTCTCACCATGCCCATAATCGCAGCCTCGCCGTGCCCATAATCGCAGCCTCACCGTGCCCATAATGCTGTCTCACCGTGCCCATAATCGCAGCCTTGCTGTGCCTATAATCACAGCCTCACCGTGCCCATAATGCTGTCTCATCGTGCCCATAATACTGTCTAACCATGCCCATAATCGCAGACTCGCCGTGCCTATAATGGTAGCCTCACCGTGCCCATAATCGCAGCCTCACTGTAGTCAGTGCCTGTGTCTAGATTACACAGTCTGCGGGCATCTCTCGCTGTGTGTCTAGGAGCTGAGTGTGAAAACTTTGGCCGCACTGTGAGAAAAGTCCCACCCTCCTCCTAGATCAGCTCGTGTGATAGACAGAACACTGCGTCTATCACACGAGCTGATCTAGGAGGAGGGCGGGACTTTTTTCACAGCGCGGCCAAAGTTTTCACACTTAGCTCGGAGACACACAGGGGGAGATGTGTATGCAGACTGTGTATGACATATAGTGGAGGAGGAGGAGGGAGCGGAGCTCTGTGCTTGGCCCAAAGCGGCCCAAAGGGCAGGCAGCCTACCGATCAAAAAAATTTTGATCGATCAAAAAAATGAACGATTAATTGAGGGATTAATTGTTAATTTCCGCAGCCCTAATATATATATATATATACATATATATATATTAATACACTGCCTGCACTGACTGAATATAGAGTAAACACTGAATTAAGGAAAATTGTTATCCATACTTACCGTAATTTTTCTTTCCTGGATCCTCCCCATGTCAGCCTACTATGTCAGACTACTATGGGTCAGCTCCACCCCCTCTGACCCCTCCAGGACCACCTCTTTCTTAGCCCATAAGGGGCGACTGTCTTAGCCCATAAAGGGCACCTCACGACGGATAAACTGGGTGGGAATCCCCGGCTGACATCGGGAGGATCCAGGAAAGGAAAATTATGGTAAGTATGGATAACAATTTTCCTTATTCCTGGACCTCCCCATGTCAGCCTACTATGGGATGTACCATATAGCATATGGTGCAGCGCTAAAAAAAAAATAATAAATAATGAAAGAAAATAGTCCATAAACTTCAAGCATTCATAAGTGTTGTGACATCATGCTGGAAACTTTGTGGGTAAAACTGATCCCTCCACCAACATAAGAAATGGCCTCTCACCTCAGCAACCAGACCCTTTCGTTATAGAGGGTCAAATGCGCTTTCCCTTACGGGTCATATGAAGCAGGTAAGCAGCCGATCCAAATCAGTCAGCAGCGGTAATGGATAAGCAATATGCAGAGTCAATCAATCCCCAAACGTATATGCCATGTAAATATAAAAGGGGTAGACCATAGTGCTCTCCGTAAAAACTTTAATGAGATAAGATACAAGGTAAAAAACTTACAAACAAGGCACTCATCCAGTGCCAGATGTAGCAGCATGAGTAGATAAACATACGAGATGGTCGCGGGTGACGTCACAACGCTCTCTTTCTTCCGAACGCGTTGCATCCCAGTGGGCGGGGACTTCATCAGCGGATCCCTACATCTGGCTCTGGATGAGTGCCTTGTTTGTAAGTTTTTTACCTTGTATCTTATCTCATTAACCGCTTCAGATCCACGCTATTGCCAAATGACGGCAACAGCACGGACCTACATTGCTGGGACTACGTCTATGGACGTCATATTTTTTTAGCGCTGCACCATCTGCTATATATTACTCTCAGGGATTTGATTTTTGACCCTGGTGTTCAGCAGCTTCCAGCTATTTGTACATATATTTGTGCTGATTTGTTCCTCTTTTTTCCTATGGAATGTACCAAGCAATATTAAGAAGGGAGGGAAAACACTAAATAAAAAATAAGCCAAACCCTCAATGCAATGCTACTCAAATTTTTAATGGGCAACAGCCGCCATAATAACCATAGAGCCAAATGTTTCCTCAGGCGGACAAGCCAAATTAAGCCTGTAATGCCTAATAAAAGATGTTGGGCGCGCGTATTGTTAACTGTTGTCCTCTGTGTCCTTTACCATGAAACTGCACTATAATGATAGGTACACTATGTTGAGGTATGCCTATGATCCCCTCTTTTGTCATGAGACCATTTTGGTCTAAGGACAAACCTCTCTTTTTCCAGTATTCTACATCTTCCTTGGTGGCTGTGTACTGTAGTTCTTTCAACAACTGGTGTTCTGGAATTGTGGGTGGCTCTAGAAGGACAAAGGTTGGATTTCTTGGGGCAAGGGAACCTACATGGGCAACAAAAGCAACTTCTTTGGCGATTTCGTCAGCCAAAGCATTACCAATGACAACAGGGTCATTTGAATTAATATGTGCCTTACATTTTATCACTGCAACAGTACGGGGTTTGTGTATGGGCTCTAACAAATCATTTACCAGTGAAGCGTGTGAAATTCCCTTACCATTAGCTTCTACAAACCCTCTTCTTTGCCATATTTTGCCAAAATCATGTACCACTCCGAAAGCATATTTAGAATCTGTGTAAATATTTACATCTTGTCCCTCAAATAACTGGCATGCACGGGTTAAAACAATCAACTCTGCTACTTGTGCTGAACAATGGGGAATGGCTTGGACTTCCCACACAATGTCTGGGAGTTGTACTACAGCATACCCAGTTAAGTATGTGTTGTCATTTAGTCTAGTACACGAGCCATCTACAAAAATGTCTATACTACCTGGTTGGGGATCTTGCATCATATCCTCATGAATAACCTGTACACAGTCATGTTCTTCTGGTGGGGAATCTTCTTCACCCTTAACACCTAGCATTCCATTAAGAATGGCTATGGTGCCTGAAGTTGGGGAAGCATATTTAATAGACAAGTTACTGGTCAAAGTCGAAAAAACTTCATAACCAAATGCTCGTTGGGCCGTCATGTGTTGGGTGGTCAAATTTTTCAATACATGTAGTACATGATTAGTGTGTAAAATAGTTTCATGTCCCAGTGTTACTGACTAGACATGTGCAAATTCAGCCAAATTTTGCATATTTCGGACATTCGGATGCATCGGATGCACTGCCCAGCAGTGCCGCCTATCAGTGCCCATCAGTGCCACCCATAAGAACCCATCTTTGCAATCTTTCAGTGCCCATCAGTGTCGCCTATCAGTGCCCATCTGTGCCCACCAGTGCCACCCAATGCCCCCCATGAGTGCCCATCAGGGCCGCCTATCAATGCCCATCAGTGCTGCATATCAGTGCGACCCATCAGTGCCGCCTACCAGTGCCCATCAGTGCCACATATCAGTGCCCATCATCAGTGCCCGCTCATCGGCGCCACCTCATCGGTGCCGCCTTATCAGTGCCTGTCAGTGCCGCCTTATCAGTGCCCATCAGTGAAAGAGAAAACTTACTTGTTTACAAAATTTTTTAACAGAAACAAAAGCAAAACTTTTATTTTTTTCTAAATTTTCGGTCTTTTTTTATTTGTTTCGCAAAAAATAAAAACTGCAGAGGTGATCAAATACCACCAAAAGAAAGCTCTATTTGTGGGAACAAAATGATAAAAATTTAGTTTGGGTGCAGTGTTGTATGACCGCACAATTGTCATTCAAACTGCGACAGCACTGAAAGCTGAAAATTGGTCTGGGCAGGAAGGTGTATAAGTACCCTGTATTGAAGTGGTTAATAATGCTTAAAGTGAAAAAATAAAATTGAAATATTCATTTAAATATCATACCTGGGGGGTGACTATAGTATGCCTCTAAAGTGGCGCGTGTTTCCTGTGTTAAGAACAGTCCCTGCACAAAATGAAATTTCTAAAGGAAAAAAAGTAATTTAAAACTGCTTGCGACTGTAATGTAATGTTGGGTCCTGGCAATATGAATGAAAATTATTGAGAAAAATGGCATGGGTACCCCCCCCACCAGCCCATTACCAGGCCCTTTGGGTCTTGTATGGATATTAAGGGGAACCCCGCACCCAAATTAAAAGAAAGAAAAGGCGTGGGGCCCCCAGGCCCTATATACTCTGAACAGCAGTATACAGGCGGTCCAACAAGACAGGAACTGTCTGTTTGTTCTTAAGTATAATCTGTTTGTCATTTGGAACAGGTACATTTTGTAAGTGTAGCTCCAGCTAAAAAAATACATTTTTAAGCTTTTTGGATAACATAGGGAAGGGTTATCATCACCCCTGTAACATTTGTTTTGCTGTCTGTGCCGCTGTTCAGAAGATTTCACCTCACTTTCTGTCCCAATGACAATTGGATTTTGAAAATTTGGGGTTATTAGGGAAATGAGGATTGGTGATAAAGCATCAGTGGAGACACCTTTTTCCCATATTAACTCTTACAGGAGAGAATTTCCCTTCCTAGAGGCAGATTTCCTTTCACTTCCTGTTGTCTCCCTCCGTTTGTAAGTAGGAGTCGTTTGTAAGTCGGATGTTTGAAAGTAGGGGACCGCCTGTATATACTATACGGCCTGCCCTATATACTGTGCAGAAAATTGGGCCTTAGGTGTTGGTGGTACCAGAACACTGTAAGTCCTCACAGTTACTTTTGGTGGGCGCTGGAATGGGCCCTGCTGTCAAATATTATATCAAGAATTGTAATTACATGCCCCTGTTAAACAAGGGCAGAAATATTGGGCCTTTGGTGGTGGTGGTGGTGGTGCCACAACACTGAAAGCCCTCACAGTTACTCTTGGTGGGTGCAGGAATGGACCCTGGCGTGAAATATTATATCAAGAATTGTAATTACATGCCACTGTTAAACAGGGGCAGAAAAATTGGGCCTTTGGTGGTGGTGGACAGGTGGTGGTGCCACAACACTGCAACCCCTCACAGATACTCTAGTTGAGCATAGGAACGAGCCCTGCTGTGAAATATTACAGCAAAAATTGTAATTACACGCCCCTGTTAAACAAGGGCAGAAAAATTGGGCCTTAGGCACTGGTGGTGGTGTCACAACACTGCAATCCCTCACAGATACTCTAGTTGAGCGCAATAACGAGCCCTGCTGCAAACTATTACAGCAAAAATCATAATTATAGGCCCCTGTTAAACATGGGCAGAAAAATTGGGCCTTAGGCACTGGTGGTGGTGCCCTGAAACAAAAATCTTCTTAAAAGCTATCAACATGAACATTGAGGAGGAATAGGATAGTCACTCAGCATAACAAGGATAGTCACTCAGCATAGGCAGTCTTCAAGGGATCTCACATTCATAGAAAAATTAATCGGTTACATCAGCATCAGGTGCCTGGTAGCTGGTGATCCAAGACTGATTCATTTTTATGAAGGTGAGCCGATCCACTGAGTCTGTGGACAGGCGCACTCTGTGATCGGTTACAAAGCCTCCAGCAGCACTGAATGTGCGTTCAGAAAGAACACTGGATGTAGGACAGGCCAGTAGCTCAACTGCATATTGTGCAAGCTCTGGCCAGTCCTCAACATCCTCAACATCCTCAACATCCAGTAACCCAGTGGATTTTCGGCTGGAAAGGTCTTCAAGTCTGATCTTGCCCCTAGGTATTCCTGCACCATGTAAATAAGATGCTGGCGATGGTTGCTGGAACCGATCAGACCTTGGGGCTGTGGACTAAAGAATTGTCTGAACGCATCGGTCAGACGGCCACCTTCTCCACTGCTCCTTCTGTGACTGACCAAAGCCTCAGCAACACGTTGTCCAGGAGGACCAGGAAATTGTAACCTCCCAGGCTCTGGAAACGCATTGCACAAACCTTTTTGCAAGGCCTCCCGAAGATGTTTCATCCTCTGCTCCCTCTGCGAAGGCTGGATAAGCTCCGCAACCTTACTCTTGTAACATGGATCATGAAGGGTTGCCAGCCAGTAATGATCCCTCTCCTTGATACCATGAATCTGAGGGTCCTTTCACAGGCTTTGCAGGACCAGGGAGGCCATGCAGCGAAGGTTTGCTGAGGCATTCAATCCGGAGTCCTCTGGGTCACTAAGGATGACATGATCCACAGCCACCTCCTCCCAGCCACGTACAAGTCCATGGGTTTCTGGGGACTGAGAATGATCCCTTGAAGACCGCTGCTGATGCTGAGTGCCAGGCTCCATCTCCATGCTGACACAATCCTTATCCTTCTCCTCCTCTGTGATCGGCAGGCCCGCAGCAATACTGTCTGGATAAAGGGGGCCTTGAGAGGTAAGGAAGTCCTCCTCTTCCTCCCTCTGTTCTGCTTCAAGTGCCATGTCCATTATTCCACACAGCGTGTCCTCCAACAGGAAGACAAGAGGGACAGTATCACTGATGCATGCACTGTCACTGCTCACCATCCTCGTGGCCTCCTCAAATGGTGACAGGACAGTGCATGCATCCTTGATCAGTAGCCACCGGTGTGGCTAAAAAAAGCCCAGCTCCCCTGACCCTGTTCTGGTGTCATACTCACACAGGTACTCATTAATGGCCCTCTGCTGCCTGTGCAGCTGCTGCAGCATTGCCAACGTTGGGTTCCACCTGGTAGGCATGTCACAAATGAGGCGGTTCTTGGGCAGGTTGCATTCCCTTTGAATGTCAGCCAGCCGAGCAGCCTTGAACGCCTACAGAGCACCGCTGGTTCCGAGGAGAAATCTGTAGAAGAAGAGGCCATATAGGAAGAAGAAGAGGAGGGGGTGGAGGAGAGAGGTGTGGCAGAATCACCACTACTAGCATTTTGGAGGCGTGGTGGCGGAACAAGCTCCAACAATACTGCACTCTGTTCTGCATCCTTCCCAACTGCCAGCAGAGTTATCCAGTGCGCCGTGAAAGAAAGGTAACATGCCTGTCCATGCCTGCTGGACCATGAGTCAGCGGTAATATGCACCTTGCCACTGAACGCCCTGTCCAACGAGGCCAAGACATTGCCTTCCACATGCCGGTAGAGAGCCGGAATGGCCTTCCATGAAAAGAAATGGCATTTGGGAACCATTCCACAAATTCATGAAAGGGGGCAGAGTCTACCAGCTGAAGAAGAGCATGAGCATGTGGATGCCTGGGACCGAATTTCTTTCTATGGTTTAGCAACTGGGGTAGGGAAATTTGCCTGCTACAATCAGATGTTGGTGTAGCAATAGCAGATTGCCCGCAAGTACTTGGCACACCTAATTCCACACCTTCACTCCTCTCAGTGCAGGTTTCTGAGAGGACTGAAGGTATAGTGGGGTTGGAGATCCCAGCTGATGAGGAGCAAGGAGAGATCCTCCTTGTTCTTTGGTGTGGGCCTTTTAAGTACTGTTGCCAACGGACTGCATGGGAGGTCGACATATGTCTGGTCAAGCATGTGGTGCCCAAGCGGCTGCTGTTTTGGCCACGCTTGATACGCTTCAGACCTATGTTGCAATCAGCAACGGTGCGATCTGCTGCACACGTATCAAAAAAGGCCCACACCAAAGAACTTTTCAAAATACGCATGGAGTCAGCAGCGCCCTGCACATGCGGAGCTCTGAAGTGTGATGCAGTCGGGGGTGGCTGCCCTTAAGCTGGCCCCTGGAGGGCATCCTGCCTCATTGGAGATGTGCTTCCTCCTCCTCCTCTCTTTTATCAGGCACCCACGTAGAGTCAGTGACCTCATCATCCCCTCCCTCCTCATCACTGGAGCAAACCTGGCAGTATGCTGCAGCTGGGGGAACATGACTGCCAGTTTCTTGTTCTTCTTAGGCACCCCCTCTCTCTGGGCTCATGTTACTGCCTTCCTCATCCTGGGTACCATCATTGGAGCCTTCAAAACACTGCGCATCCTCCTGCAGCATGTACCCGACGCTGTGGTCGAACAGTTCGGGGGAATCCTCCGTGCATGATGGTGGGGCTAGGGAAGGAGTGTCTGATGACATTGAGCCGATGAAATAGGCTGCTTTGGCAGCTGCATTGGCAGGAAAACTACTTTGAGCCTGGGTGACAGAGGATGAGGAGAATGAGGATGGCTTAGTTATCCACTCTACCAACTCTTCTGCATGTTGTGGATCAACACGGCCAGCTTCCGAAAAAAGGACAAGCGTGCCCCATGGCCACGTGCTGAGGATGCACCGTGTCCACGACCAGCACTGTTGGCTGTAGACACAGAGCCTGCTTGTCCTCTTTTAGTGGCCTGTGAGCGTCTGCCTCTCCTTGGTGGCCTTCCAGACATGCTGTAAAATTTTTATTAGCAAAACACCACCTGAAGTTTACTAGAAAAAGTACACCAGGAATGGCCTGCAGTCAGATATAGGCTTGGCTAGACTATAATGCAGTGGATATATATATGTAGGAGACTGTATATATATTTAATGTACTGCAGATCACTGAATCACCTGCCTGCCTGAAAGTATATTTGAAAACGTACACCAGCAATGGCCTGCAGTCAGATATAGGCTTGGCTAGACTAGAATGCAGTGGATATATATGTAGGAGACTGTATATATATTTTATGCACTGCAGCTCACTGAATCACCTGCCTGCCTGCCTGAAATTAATAACAGTATGCCAGGAACGGACTGCAGTCAGATCTAGCTAAACTGGAAACAGTGGATATATATATATATATATGTATATATATATATATGAGACTGACTGTATATATATATTAAATACACTGCAGCTAACTGAATCACCTGCCTGCCTGAAGTATATTATAAAGAGTACGCCAGGAACGGACTGCAGTGAGATATAGCTAAACTGGATACAGTGGATATATATATATATATATATATATATATATATATATATATATATATACACAAGACTGACTGTATATATATATATATATATATATATATATATATATATATATATATATATATATATATATATTAAATACACTTCAGCTAACTGAATCGCCTGTCTGCTCAATCTAAATGAAATGACACTCTCTTGGTCAACGCCAGCAACAAACTACACAGGGCTGATGTGCAGGTGGCCTTATATAGAGTGGGGCATGGACTTAACCCCCGAGCCATAATTGGCCAAAGGCACCCTTCCTTTGGCCAATTGTGGCTCTCTTTGCTGACAGCGCTGTGATTGGCCAAAGCATGCAGGTCATAGTGCATGCTTGGCCAATCATCAGACAGTAATGCACTGCACTCCCGCAGTGCATTATGGGCCGCTACACGCCACTCGAATTTGGCGCGAACGGCCCATAATGTTAGTTTTTCAATGAACGGGCGAACAGCCAATGTTCAAGTCGAACTCATGTTTCAAACTCATATAATTCTGATCGTATGGTGGACCGTGTGGACCAGGTGGCCCTTGTGTCTATTATAAAATGGAGAAATATGCCATCTACCATTAAAGGTATGGTTGGCTGATCAGAATATTGAGAGGATATCTGAGGGAGCATGAGGGGACTACCTTCCGAGCAACCCTATGGTTTTCCCTGCCAATGTAATGGATATTTAATGGTGTGATGCTCATTATTACCCTGGAGTTGATGTCTTTGTTGGGGGTAGTTTCCAGGATTATATCCTGAAGTAGCACCCTTGGACCGTGGGCATTGGTTCCTCCAGTGTCCTAATTCCCCACAAATTAAGCATTTCTCATTTCTCTCTCCTGAAACTCCTCTTCTATTTCCTCCCCTTCCTCTGTATCCCCCTCTATTTCCATATTGGGAATTCTCAAATTTCCCTGGGCTATGCTGAAGTCCCTGGAATTGTGCCTTTGATGACTTTTTGGGAATATTAAAACAACCTGCTTAATCGTTAAACATAACTTCCTTCTTAAATACCTTTGTATCCAGCTCAGGCCATTTAGCAACTATCTGCTTAATCAAAAGGGAAACCTCTGGTTTAAATGCCTGCATAATAGTAAGTGTGTTTATCATGCCCATATCACCTTTCATGGTCATTCCAGCTTTTTCCGTCCACACCTTTTAAACCTTTTAATAAATTATTACTCTTTAGGACTTGCTTACAGGCTATGGCTGTAGAAATTGATTTCTTATCCTGCCATAGTCTTTTTATTTCTACCTCAACTTCCTTCCACATGTCTTCCACATCGGTATCTTTTAACAAAGGATAATCTGCTGCTCTACCGCCTGGTGCTACTAGGTCTAATTTATTCACATTATCCCAACTCGATCCTGATTCCATGTCATATCCCAATATGCCACCTATAATTAAATCTGTAGTATTCTATAGAACACTGCCTACCCTTTGTAGATCTCTTTAAATAGTTTATGGTAGCTGAAGGATTTTTTCTAGGATCTGGGGAATTCTTGATAACGTCCATGCAGTATTGCATGCTCATTTGTTTAACCATAACATCATTTCCAACTATGATATAAGGTGCTGTTAAATCTGCAGATGGGAAGTGGCATGCAATGGGGGAAGAAGTACTGGGCCCAGCGATGGGAGTGGAGGCACTGGGCCTAATTAAAGTACCACTTCTCAAAGTACTAGGGGAGGTTAAGGGAACCTGACTAACAAATCTCCCTTCTGTGCTAGCTGCCACTCCTCCCCCCTCAGTAGAGGATGTTACTATAGCTCCTTGGGCACCCTAACTTTGTTCAGCTTACCCTAGAGGCAACAGCTCCCGCAGAACTACCTGCCTGGGGAACCCCATCCCTGACATCCTGTTGTACCAGCGGGGTCCTGGGATGATGGGGCAGAGGACGATTTGCACGAAGTCTAAAAACTGCTGCATCCTCATCCTCTGCTATTACCTGTGATGTTAGAGGTAAATGCGGGTGTATATAATTAATAAAAATGCCATAAAACTATCCCCTATTTTGTAGACGCCATAACTTTTGCGCAAACCAATCAATAAATGCTTATGTGTGTGATTTTTTAACCAAAAATATGTAGAAGAATACATATCGGCCTAAACTGAGAAAAACATTTTTTTTTATATATTTTTGGGGGATATTTATTATAGCAAAAAGTAAAAAAATATAGCTTTTTTTTCAAATTTGTTGCTCTTTTTTTGTTTATAGCGCAAAAAATAAAAACCACAGAGGTGATCAAATACCACCAAAGAAAGCTCTATTTGTGGGAAAAAAGGACATCAATTTTGTTTGAGAGCCACGTCGCATGACCGCGCAATTGTCATTTAAAGCGACGCAGTGCCGAATTGCAAAAAGTGCCCTGGTCTTTGGCCAGCCAAATGGTCTGGGGCTTAAGTGGTTAACATTTGCTCTAGACCCCATTCCAATAATTTTGCAGTACCCTCGGGAAATTGAGCCAATAGAGCATGGGCAAGCTGCATATATCTGAAAGTATAACTCTCAGGTATATTCCAACACTGCCTCATCTCTACAAATGTGGAGAATTTTCCCCCGTGTATTACTTGTAATAGCTTTTTAACCCCAAATTTAGTCCTTGCCCCTGGATCTTGAATAGAGTCTAGATGTGGCAACTCAGGATTTCTCCATCATGGAGTGTTTGGGGATAAATCAGTTCTCGGATATCCCTCTTTAACTATGGCAGCTCTCCATATTTTTATTGTTGTTATCATCAAAGGGGTCAAATCCCGCCTAGATTTTGACCTCCGATACAGTAATCTCTGAAGTGCCTCTACCAATTCGACCACTGCTGCTTCCAACATTGTAGCAGAATCAAACCCGTTAGGGTTCAGCCATCTCCCCACCATTACTAATTGTGTAGCTAAATAATACTGGTCTGGGAAGGCCAATCCCCCTGTACTATTGGTCGCATAAGTGTACTTCATTTAATTCTAGCTGGCTTGTTTGCAAATATAAATGCAGAAAACATACCATGCAACTGTGTAAAAAAAACTTTTAGGCAACCATTGTGGAGAATTTCTAAACAGATACAAAAATTTGGGAAGAATCTTCATTTTTATGAAATTTATTTGTCCTAATAGCAACAGGGGCAACGCTTCCCATACCTTTAATTTTTTCTTAAACTCCTGTATTCCTGGATCCAAGTTTAATATTCGAAATTCTTCAACCTGCTATATTATTATACCGAGATACTTAAATTCTGTTACCCATTTCAATGGCAGATCTGGGGCAGCAGTATCTTGTGCTCTCTGGTCAATGTGGAACAAAGTACCACAGTTTACTTTAAGCCCTGTAAATAATGAAAAAATATCTAATAATTCTAGGGCTCCTTCCAGGGATGGATCTGCGTCTCTCAAGAATAACAACATGTCGTTGGCAGTCGTCGGCATACAGGGACACCCTCTCCTCCAGCCCCCCCACTCTGAATCCTTGGATATTTGGTGAGGTCCTAAGAGCCTCTGCCACTGGCTCTATTGCTATCGCAAAGAGTGCTGGAGAGTGGGGGCAGCCATACCTCGTACCTCTGTACAGCTGAAAAAAACATGATAACTTTCCCCCCAGTTTAACCGCCGACATGGGTCTCCTATATATTATCTGTAGCCAGTTAATAAACACTAATGGGAATCCCATCCTTCTGAGTATTTCCCATAGAAAAGGCCATTCGATTGTATCGAAGGCCTTCTCTATGTCTAGGGAGGCCATCGTCCTAGATCCCTCCTGGAAATGGTGTGTATGTATATTTGTATATAACCTACGTAGGTTTATGTCCGTTGTTCTCTGTGGCATAAATTCTGTCTGATCCGAGTCTATAATATTTCTAATCAGGGGTTGTAATCTTAATGTTAATATTTTCGTCAATAATTTAAAATCTATATTTAGTAGTGCTATTGGCCTATATGAAGAACATAATTTTGGATCTTTCATTTCTTTATAAAATAAAGTTATATGTGCCTGTCTCATTGAATCTGAAAGGGCTCCTTCCAACAACCCACTTGTAAAAATTCATCCCCGGGCGGAAGTCGGAGGGGAGAGAGGAGGCATATAGCAAACTATAATACTCTTTGAAAGTCTCCAATATCTCCTCAGGCTCTTTTACTCTCTGTCCTTTTAAAGTCTCAATTTCTGATATAGATGTAGCTTGATATTCTTGTTGTGCTAATGTCGCCAAGAATCTCCCACTTTTCTCCCCCTGCTCAAAAATATTTTGTCTATTTCTATATAATTCTAGCCTTGTTATTTCTTCCATATGTAAATGTAAATCTCTTTGTGCGGCCATCATTAAATTACAGTTATTACTACTTGGGTCTTGACCATATTTTTCCTTCTGCAATTCTATCTTCTTCTGCAGCTCCTGTATCTTAACCTTCTGTTTTTTTATTGACCGCTGAAATATTTGAGATGTAGGGGGTCATTTACTATAGAGCTGCGGCGCTAATTAGCGCTAATTCGCAGCAATTTCGAGCTAAAACGGTATTCACTATAGCGCTGGTGAGAAAATACTCCCAAAATCAAATTTACTATAGTTCCCTGAAACCAAATAGCGCCCAAATCCTTACTCTGCTAAAACCTGGAGTAGTGCACATGGAAATAATGTTTTGAGCATGATATAATTGCCTAAATGGTACTGAAATATGCGTTATATTATTTAAAAATAGCTCTCATTTTGACTCAAGTGTCTTTTTTACCCGGCGTTATAGTAAATAACAAAATGAAAAGCTAATTAAAGAGCATTTTTTGGAAGTGAAATCTGCTCCATTCTAGTCCAAATCAAGTTTTAGCCATTGATTCTAATGGAACAATTGTAACTTTCACAAAAAAACCTTTTAGTGTTGAGATGAAATGTATCTTCCTTTGAAATAAATTTTCCTTTGCAACATTGTTGCTTCTACTTAAAATATTTTGTTTTTAAAGTGGAGTTCCACTCAAAAGTGGAACTTCCACTCATCAGATTCCTCCCCCCCTCCGGTGACACAGTTGGCACCTTTCAGGGGGGAGGGGGGTACAGATACCTGTATATTACAGGTATCTGTACCCACTTCCGGCATAGATAGCCGCAGAATCTGCGGTTATTTACGCCACTTCCTGCTCCCTCCCCGCTGCCTGCTGGGAAACACACGGGTCCCAGAGGCAGCAGGGACCATCCGTATTGCGCTGCGCGACTCGCGCATGCGCAGTAGGGAACCGGGAAGTGAAGCCGCACGGCTTCACTTCCTGATTCCCTTACCGAAGATGGAGGTGGCAGCACCCGAGGACAGAGAGACGCTTCGGCCTCGGGTGCCGACATCACGGGCGCCCTGGACAGGTAAGTGTCCATGTTTTAAAAGTCAGCAGCTGCAGTATTTGTAGCTGCTGACTTTTAAAAAAAAATTTTCGGCGGCGCTCCGCTTTAAGAATGCTAGAATGTGGAATGTTTTAATGTTTTGGTAAAATATATTTTTCTCTGTCACTTTCAATTGTTAGGCCCCTTTCACACGATCGGACGATGTCAGTCTATGGAGCAATGGATGTCAACGGAGACATGTCAGCAGAGACATGTCCGCTGACATCCGACCCGGTCCGATCCGCTAAAAGCAGACGGATGGCTCTACGTCCAGGTCCGTCGCTGGCGGATCGGATCGGGTGAGATCTGATGAAAACAGACATGCTGTCCGTTTTCATCCGATCCCTCCATAGGCGGCAGCGGCGCCTGACAAGCCCCTCCCCGCTCAGTGAGCAGAGAGGGACCTGTCATCCGCCGGCTCAGCGGAGATCAACGGACTGATCTCCCGCTGAGCCGGCGGACCGAGGCGGGCTCCGTAGAAACGGAGTCCGCCTCGTGTGAAAGGGGCCTTACTCTCCATCTCACAACAATCTTTACCCAAACTCACACAGGTGTCTTTACAAACCACAGACAATACAATTGCTGATGCAAATTTAAAATGAATCACATTTTTTTGTGCTTTTTATTATTTCCAAATATTCATAATTTGAGCCCAAAAAATGTGATATGTGTACCAACATCAGAAATCAAAATGTAATTCCCAAAAATTTGAGGGTAATATTCTACTCTCACCCACAAAAAACACCAAATATCACAGATTAATTTAAGAAGAATAACTCTTGAGTAATGTAATTCCATCACCTGTATGTCCAAAGAAATGCAGTATTTATGTGTTTTCATGTGTATTTATTAGGGATGAGCCGAACACCCCCCCCCCCCCGGTTCGGTTCGCACCAGAACCTGCGAACGGACCGAAAATTCGCACGAACGTTAGAACCCCATTGACGTCTATGGGACTCGAACGTTCAAAATCAAAAGTGCTCATTTTAAAGGCTAATTTGCATGGTATTGTCCTAAAAAGGGTTTGGGGACCCGGGTCCTACCCCAGGGGACATGTATCAATGCAAAAAAAACTTTTAAAAACGGCCGTTTTTTCGGGAGCAGTGATTTTAATGATGCTTAAAGTAAAAAAAAAAAAAAGTGAAATATTCCTTTAAATATCGTACCTGGGGGGTGTCTATAGTATGCCTGTAAAGTGGCGCGTGTTTCCCGTGTTTAGAACAGTCCCTGCACCAAATGTCATTTTTAAAGGAGAAAATTTCATTTAAAACTGCTTGCGGGTTTAATGTAATGTCGGGTCCTGGCAATATGGATGAAAATCAGTGAGACAAACGGCATGGGTACCCCTTGGGTCTTGTATGGATATTAAGGGGAACCCCGCACCCAAATTAAAATAAGGAAAGGTGTGGGGCCACCAGGCCCTATATATTCTGGACAGCAGTATGCAGGCGGTGCAAACAAGACAGGGACTGTAGGTTTGTTGTTAAGTAGAATCTGCTTGTAATTTTGAGCGGGTACATTTTTAACGTGTTTAGCTCCAGCCAAAAAATTTTTTTTAAGCTTTTTCGAAAACATAGGGAAGGGTTATCACCCCTGTGACATTTGTTTTGCTGTCTTTCCTCCTCTTCTGAAGATTTCACCTCACTTTTTGTCCCAATGACAAATGTTTTTTGAAAATTTGGGTTTTTTTGTGGAACAAGGATTGGAAAGCATCAGTGGAAAGGAGAAATGTTTTTCCCATATTAACTCTTACAGGAGAGAATTTCCCTTCCTAGGGGTAGATTTCATCTCACTTCCTGTTGTCTCCTTACGTTTGCAAGTAGGTGTCGTTTGTAAGTTAGATGTTTGAAAGTAGGGGCCTGCCCTATATACTCAGCAGAAATTTGGGCCTTAGGTGTTGTTGTGGCCACAACACTGTAAGCCCTCACAGGGCCCTGCTGTGAAATATTAGATCAAGAATTGTAATTACATGCCCCTGTTGAACAGGGGCAGAAAAACTGAGCCTTTGGTGGTGGTGGTGGTGGTGCTGGTGCCACAACACTGTAAGTCCTCACTCGCTCTTGGTGGGTG
Source organism: Lithobates septentrionalis (assembly GCA_037952835.1). Classification (NCBI taxonomy): domain Eukaryota; kingdom Metazoa; phylum Chordata; class Amphibia; order Anura; family Ranidae; genus Lithobates; species Lithobates septentrionalis. The sequence goes on along the minus strand of JBBDGP010000685.1, from coordinate 786,344 downwards.
CAGAAATGGGCCCTGCTGTGAAATATTAGATCAAGAATTGTAATTACATGCCCCTGTTGAACAGGGGCAGAAAAATTGGGCCTTTGGTGGGGGTGGTGGTGGTGCTGGTGCCACTAGTTGGAACGCAGGAACGAGCCCTGCTGCAAAGTATTGCATCAAAAATTGTAATCACACGCCCCTGTTAAACAGGGGCAGAAAAATTTGGCCTTAGGCACTGGTGCTGGTGCCACAACACTGCAACCCCTCACAGACACTCTAGTTGGAACGCAGAAACTCTGCTGCAAAGTATTGCATCAAAAATTGTAATTACACGCCCCTGTTGAACAGGGGCAGAAAAATTGGGCCTTAGGCACTGGTGCTGGTGCCACAACACTGCAACCCTCACAGACAGTCTAGTTGGAATTCAGGAACGAGCCCTGCTGCAAAGTATTGCATCAAAAATTGTAATTACACGCCCCTGTTAAACAGGGGCAGAAAAATTGGGCCTTAGGCACTGGTGCTGGTGCCACAACACTGCAACCCCTCACAGACACTCTAGTTGGAACGCAGGAACGAGCCCTGCTGCAAAGTATTGCATCAAAAATTGTAATTACACGCCCCTGTTAAACAGGGGCTGAAAAATTGTGCCTTAGGCACTGGTGGTGGTGCCCAGAACCAAAAATGTTCTTACAAGCTATCAGCGTGATCATTGAGGAGGAAGAGGATAATTACTCAGGGATAGTCACTCAGCATCAGCATAGGCAGTCTTTGAAGGGATCTGAGATTTCAAAAAAAATTATTCGGTTACATCAGCATCAGGTGCTTGGTAGCTGGTGGTGATCCAAGACTGATTCATTTTTATGAAGGTCAGTCGATCGACCGAGTCGGTGGACAGACGCACCCTGTGATCGGTTACCACGCCTCCAGCAGCACTGAATGTGCGTTCCGAAAGAACGCTGGATGCAGGACAGGCCAGTAGCTCAATTGCATACTGTGCAAGCTCTGGCCAGTGATCCATGCTCAAGACCCAGTAACCCAGAGGATTTTCGGTGGGAAAGGTGTCCAAAAGGGGGCCTTGAGAGCTAAGGAAGTCCTCCTCTTCCTGCCTCTGTTCTGCCTCAAGTGCCCTGTCCATTATTCCACGCAGCGTGTGCTCCAACAGGTGGACAAGGGGGACAGTGTCACTGATGCATGCACTGTCACTGCTCACCATCCTCGTGGCCTCCTCAAATGGTGACAGGACAGTGCATGCATCCCTGATCATGGCGCACTGGCGTGGGGAAAAAAAACCAAGCTCCCCTGACCCTGTCCTGGTGCCATAGTCGCACAGGTACTCATTGATGGCCCTCTGCTGCGTGTGCAGCCGCTGCAGCATTGCCAACGTTGAGTTCCACCTGGTGGGCATGTCACAGATTAGGCGGTTCATGAGCAGGTTAAACTCCTTTTGGAGGTCCGTCAGCTGAGCACTGGCATTATATGACCGGCGGAAATGCACACAGACTTTCCTGGCCTGCCTCAGGACATCCTGTAAGCCCGGGTACCTGCCCAAGAACCGCTGCACCACCAAGTTAAGGACGTGAGCCAAACAGGGCACATGGGTCATTTGTCCCTGTCGGAGGGCAGAGAGGAGGTTGGTGCCATTGTCGCAAACCACCATTCCTGCCTTAAGTTGGCGTGGCGTCAACCACCTCTGAACCTGCCCCTGCAGAGCTGACAGAACCTCTGCCCCAGTGTGGCTCCTGTCCCCCAAGCACACCAGCTCAAGCACCGCATGGCATCTTTTGGCCTGCGTACTTGCGTAGCCCCTTGAACGGCTACGGAGCACCGCTGGTTCAGAGGACAAAGCACAGGAAGAGGCCATGGAGAAGAAGAAGAGGAGGGGGTGGAGGAGAGAGTTGTGTCACAATCATTAGCATTTTGGAGGTATGGTGGCGGAACAACCTCCAACACTACTGCACCTTGTCCTGCATCCTTCCCAGCTGCCAGCAGAGTCACCCAATGCGCCGTGAAACTTAGGTAACGTCCCTGTCCATGCCTGCTGGACCATGAGTCAGCGGTAATATGCACCTTACCGCTGACCGCCCTGTCCAGCGAGGCATGGACATTGCCTTCCACATGCCGGTAGAGAGCCGGAATCGCCTTCCGTGAGAAAAAGTGGCGTTTGGGTACCTGCCACTGAGGAACCGCTCATTCCACAAACTCACGGAAGGGAGCAGAGTCTACCAACTGAGAAGGCAGCAGTTGAAGTGCTAGCAATTTTGCCAAGCTAGCATTCAACCGCTGGGCATGTGGATGGCTGGGAGCAAACTTCTTTCGGCGGTGCAGCAGCTGGGGCAGGGAAATTTGCCTGGTACAATCTGACGTCGGTGTACCAAAAGCAGATTGCCCACAAGTACTTGGCTGTGACACACCTAATTCTACACCTTCATTCCTCTCAGTGCAGGTCTCAGAGAGGACTGAAGGTATAGTGGGGTTGGAGATCTCAGCTGATGAGGAGCAAGGAGAGGTCCTCTTTGTTCTTTGGTGTGGGTCTTTTAGATACACTTGCCAAGGAACTGCATGGCAGGTCAACATATGTCTGGTCAAGCATGTGGTACCCAAGCGGGAGATGTTTTGGCCACGCGAGATACGCTTGAGACATATGTTGCAAATAGCAGCGGTGCGATCTGATGCACTCGTCTCAAAAAAGGCCCACACCAAAGAACTTTTTGAATAACGCGCAGAGACTGCAGCGCCCTGCACATGTGGAGCTTTGGGGTGTGATGCAGTCAATGTGCTGCCCTTAGGCTGGCCCCTGGAGAGCATCCTGCCTCGTTGGTGATGTGCCGCCTACTCCTCCTCCTCCTCTCTCCTATCAGGCACCCACGTTGAGTCAGTGATCTCATCATCCCCTCCCTCCTCATCACTGGAGCAAACCTGGCAGTATGCTGCAGCAGGGGGAGCATGACTGCCAGATTGTTGTCCTTCTTGGGCACCCCCTCTGTCCGTGCTCATGTTACTGCCTTCATCGAGCTCAGTATCATCATCAGAGCCTTCCAAACGCTGGGCATCCTCCTGGAGCATGTACCCAACACTGTGGTCAAACAGTTCGAGGGACTCCTCAGGAGGACATGGTGGGGCTAGGGAAGGAGTCACTGATGACATTGAGCCGAGGGAAGAGGCCGCTGCTTTGCCAGACAAAGTACCCTGGGCATGGGTGAGAGAGGATGAGGAGGATGAGGACGGCTTGGTCATCCACTCGACCAAGTCTTCCGCACGTTGCGGCTCAACATGGCCAGCTGCCGAAAAAAAAGGCCAAGCGTGTCCCACGGCCATGTGCTGATGAGGATGCACCGTCTCCACGACCAGCACTAGACACAAAGTCTGCTTGCCCTCTCTTATTGGCTTGTGACTGTCTGCCTCTCCTTCTTGGCCTTCCAGACATACTAATGGCCTGCAGCTGCACTAAGCTGGGATATATATATATATGTACTGATACTGCAGCTAGCAAAATCAACTGCCTGCCTGTAGTATGAGAACACCACCAACCTTCTACAGGTAGCTTTCGCTGAACACTGTGAGGTGGACGCACCCCACTAACTTGTAGGTTTAGCTGAACACTGTGAGCAGGACGCACTGCACTAACTGTAAATAGTCTAGCTGCCTGACTGTGGTACTAATAGCATCAAAAGAACACCAGTAATTTTCTTCAGGTAGCTGTATATACTGTAACAAGATAAGCCTGCCTGTCAGTAAGAAGATAACAGGAACGGATCTAGCTGAACACTGTGAGCAGGACGCACCCCACTAACTTGTAGGTTTAGCTGAACACTGTGAGGTGGACGCACCACACTAACTTGTAGGTTTAGCTGAACACTGTGAGGTGGACGCACCCCACTAACTTGTAGGTTTAGCTGAACACTATGAGCAGGACGCACCCCACTAACTTGTAGGTTTAGCTGAACACTGTGAGGTGGACGCACCCCACTAACTTGTAGGTTTAGCTGAACACTGTGAGCAGGACGCACCCCACTAACTTGTAGGTTTAGCTTAACACTGTGAGCAGGACGCACCCCACTAACTTGTAGTTTTAGCTGAACACTGTGAGCAGGACGCACTGCACTAACTGTAAATAGTCTAGCTGCCTGACTGTGGTACTAATAGGATCAAAAGAACACCAGTAATTTTCTACAGGTAGCTGTATATACTGTAACAAGACAAGCCTGCCTGTCAGTAAGAAGATAACAGGAACGGATCTAGCTGAACACTGTGAGCAGGACGCACTGCACTAACTGTAAATAGTCTAGCTGCTTGACTGTGGTACTAATAGGATCAAAAGAACACCAGTAATTTTCTTCAGGTAGCTGTAAATACTGTAACAAGACAAGCCTGCCTGTCAGTAGGAAGATAACAGGAACGGATCTAGTTAAACTGAATACAGTGTATATATATATACAGTGCCTTGCAAAAGTATTCGGCCCCCTTGAACTTTTCAACCTTTTGCCACATTTCAGGCTTCAAACATAAAGATATAAAATTTAAATTTTTTGTGAAGAATCACCAACAAGTGGGACACAATTGTGAAGTGGAACGAAATCTATTGGATATTTTAAACTTTTTTAGCAAATAAAAAACTGAAAAGTGGTGCGTGCAAAATTATTCGGCCCCTTTATTTTCAGTGCAGAAAACTCACTCCAGAAGTTCAGCGAGGATCTCTGAATGATCCAATGTTGTCCTAAATGACTGATGGTGATAAATAGAATCCACCTGTGTGTAATCAAGTCTCTGTATAAATGCACCTGCTCTATGATAGTCTCAGGGTTCTGTTGAAAGCGCAGAGAGCATCATGAAGACCAAGGAACACACCAGGCAGGTCCGTAATACTGTACTGGAGAAGTTTAAAGCCGGATTTGGATACAAAAAGATTTCCCAAGCTTTAAACATCCCAAGGAGCACTGTGCAAGCGATCATTTTGAAATGGAAGGAGTATCAGACCACTGCAAATCTACCAAGACCTGGCTGTCCCTCTAAACTTTCAGCTCAGACAAGGAGAAGACTGATCAGAGATGCAGCCAAGAGGCCCATGATCACTCTGGATGAACTGCAGAGAACTACAGCTGAGGTGGGAGAGTCTGTCCATAGGACAACAATCAGTCGTATACTGCACAAATCTGGCCTTTATGGAAGAGTGGCAAGAAGAAAGCCATTTCTCAAAGATATCCATAAAAAGTCTCGTCTAAAGTTTGCCACAAGCCACCTGGGAGACACACCAAACATGTGGAAGAAGGTGCTCTGGTCCGATGAAACCAAAATCAAACTTTTTGGCCACAATGCAAAACGATATGTTTGGCGTAAAAGCAACACAGCTCATCACACTCAACACACCATCCCCGCTGTCAAACATGGTGGTGGCAGCATCATGGTTTGGGCCTGCTTTTCTTCAGCAGGGACAGGGAAGATGGTTAAAATTGAGGGGAAGATGGATGCAGCCAAATACAGGACCATTCTGGATGAAAACCTGTTGGAGTCTGCAAAAGACCTCAAACTGGGACGGAGATTTATCTTCCAACAAGACAATGATCCCAAACATACAGCAAAATCTACAAAGGAATGGTTCACAAATAAACGTATCCAGGTGTTAGAATGGCCAAGTCAAAGTCCAGACCTGAATCCAATCGAGAATCTGTGGAAAGAGCTGAAAACTGCTGTTCACAAACGCTCTCCATCCAACCTCACTGAGCTTGAGCTGTTTTGCAAGGAAGAATGGGCAAGAATTTCAGTCTCTCGATGTGCAAAACTGATAGAGACATACCCCAAGCAACTTGCAGCTGTAATCGCAGCAAAAGGTGGCTCTACAATTTATTAACGCAAGGGGGCCGAATAATTTTGCACGCCCCACTTTTCATTTTTTTATTAGTTAAAAAAGTTTCAAAAATCCAAAAGATTTCGTTCCACTTCACAATTGTGTCCCACTTGTTGGTGATTCTTCACAAGAAAAAAAAAAATTTATATCTTTATGTTTGAAGCCTGAAATGTGGCAAAAGGTTGAAAAGTTCAAGGGGGCCGAATATTTTCGCAAGGCACTGTATATATGCAACACCTGGGATGCATATATATACACAATACACTGTAAGTGCAGCTAACTGACTGACTGTTCTGCCTAATCTATCTAACTCAAATCAAATGTCACTGTCTGTCTCTCTCTCTCTCTCTCAATGAACGCCGGAAAACACACTACACAGGGCCGCCGTGCAGGCGGCCTTATATAGTGTAGGGCGTGTACTAAATCCCCTGAGCCATAATTGGCCAAAGCCTCCTTGGCTTTGGCCAATTACGGCTCTCTGTTCAGGCGGCACTGTGATTGGCCAAGCATGCGGGTCATAGTGCATGCTTGGCCAATCATCAGCCAGCAATGCACTGCGATGCCGCAGTGAATTATGGGCCGTGACGCGCCACACGAATTTGGCGCGAGCGGCCCATATCGTTCGCAATTTGGCGAACGACCGAACAGCCGATGTTCGAGTCGAACATGGGTTCGACTCGAACACGAAGCTCATCCCTAGTATTTATGTGTAGTTATGTGTAGGAGGTTCTCACACGTGGCAGCTCTGCGGCTTAGAGGTTAGAACTTCTGCTTAGTATCCTTGAGCGTCTGGGTTCAAATCCCAAACATGCTGCTTCATGTAGAGAAGTTGTCTCATCTCCCAGGTCCTATAACTATATCTAAATGTAGTATTTATGTGTAGGAAGGTTCCACCACCATTGTAAATCTTTTCCACATACACTATTTAGCCAAAAGTACTGAGACGCCTGCCTTTACACACACATGAACTTTAATAGCAGCCCAGTCTTAGTCCGTAGGGTTAAAATTTGATTTAGCCCACCCTTTGCAGCTAGAACAGCTTCTGGGAAGGCTGTCCACAAGGTTTAATGTGTCTATGGGAATGTTTGATCATTCTTCCTGAAGTGCATTTGTGAGGCCAGGAACTGATGTTGGATGAGAAGGCCTGGCTCGCAGTCTCTGCTCTAATTCAGCCAAAGGGTGTTCTATCGGGTTGAGGCCAGGACTCTGTGCAGGCCAGTCAAGTTTCTCCACCCCAAACTTGTTCATCCATGTCTTTATGGACCTTGCTTTGTGCACTGGTGTGCAGTCATGTTGGAACAGGAAGGGGCTTTCCCCAAACTGATCCCACAAAGTTGGGAGCATGAAATTGTCCAAAATGTCTTGGTATGCTGACGCCTTAAGAGTTCCCCTAACTGGAACTAAGAGGCCAAGCCCAACCCCTGAAAAACAACCCCACATCATAATCCCCCCTCCACCAAATAATTTGGACCAGTGCACAAAGCAAGGTCCATAAAGACATGGATGAGTGATTTTGTGGTGCAGGAACTTGACTGGCCTGGACAGAGTCCTGACCTCAACACAACAGAACACCTTGGGGATGAATTAGAGAGGAGACTGTAGGTCAGGCCTTCTCGTCCAACATCAGTGCCTGACCTCACAAATGCACTTGTAAGAATGGTCAAACATTCCCATAGCCACACTCCTAAACACTCCTCCTTGTGGACAGCTTCACAGAAGAGTTACATAGTTACATAGTTACATAGTAGGTGAGGTTGAAAAAAGACACAAGTCCATCAAGTCCAACCTATGTGTGTGATTATGTGTCAGTATTACATTACATATCCCTGTATGTTGCGGTCATTCAGGTGATTATCTAATAGTTTCTTGACGCTATCAATGCTCCCCGCTGAGACCACCGCCTGTGGAAGGGAATTCCACATCCTTGCCGCTCTTATAGTAAAGAACCCTCTACGTAGTTTAAGGTTAAACCTCTTTTCTTCTAATTGTAATGAGTGGCCATGAGTCTTATTAAACTCTTTTCTGCGAAAAAGTTTTATCCCTATTGTGGGGTCACCAGTACAGTATTTGTAAATTGAAATCATATCCCCTCTCAAGCGTCTCTTCTCCAGAGAGAATAAGTTCAGTGCTCACAACCTTTCCTCATAACTAAGATCCTCCAGACCCTTTATTAGCTTTGTTGCCCTTCTTTGTACTCGCTCCATTTCCAGTACATCCCTCCTGAGGACTGGTGCCCAGAACTGGACAGCATACTCCAGGTGCGGCCGGACCAGAGTCTTGTAGAGCGGGAGAATTATCGTTTTATCTCTGGAGTTGATCCCCCTTTTAATGCATGCCAATATTCTGTTTGCTTTATTAGCAGCAGCTTGGCATTGCATGCCATTGCTGAGCCTATCATCTACTAGGACCCCCAGGTCCTTTTCCATCCTAGATTCCCCCAAAGGTTCTCCCCCCAGTGTATAGATTGCATTCATATTTTTCAATCCATGTACTCACCCTATGGTCCATGCCATTGCCAACGCACCTTATTTTGTACAGTAAACGTTTATGGGGAACTGTGTCAAATGCTTTTGCAAAATCCAGATACACCACGTCTACGGGACTTCCTTTATCTAGATGGCAACTCACCTCCTCATAGAAGGTTAATAGATTGGTTTGGCAAGAACGATGCTTCATGAATCCATACTGATTACTGCTAATGATATCATTCTTATTACTAAAATCTTGTATATAGTCCCTTATCATCCCCTCCAAGAGTTTACATACTATTGATGTTAGGCTAACTGGTCTGTAATTCCCAGGGATGTTTTTTGGGCCCTTTTTAAATATTGGTGCTACATTGGCTTTTCTCCAATCAGATGGTACCATTCCAGTCAATTTCTTATTGCATTCTTTATAAAGTCTGAATGCTGAGGATGATCCCTCAACCCTGTATTTTTTGAAGGCCTTCTCCTTTGTATTTATATGCATTTTTACATTGGAGTTAAGCCATCCAGGATTTTTGTTCGCTCTTTTAAATTTATTACCCAATGGGATACATTGGCTAATGCCCTTATTTAATATGCTCTTAAAGCAAACCCATCTCTCCTCCGTATTCTTTGTTCCTAATATTTTATCCCAATTTATGCCTTTTAGCAAGGTTTGTAGTTTAGGGAAGTTGGCTCTTTTGAAATTCACTGTCTTTGTGTTCCCTTCATGTTTCCTATTTGTGTGATTTATATTGAAACTAATTGACCTGTGATCGCTGTTACCTAAATTGCCCCGTATTTCCACATCTGTGATCAGGTCTGTATTGTTGGTAATCAGTAGCTGTTGTAGTAGAGTTGAAGCTGTTATAGCTGCAAAGGGTGGACCAAATGAGTTTTGAACCCAATACTAATCCTGGGATGCCATTACAGTTCATGTGCGTTTAAAGGCAGCCGTCCCAATACTTAGGCCAATATATTGTATATTGCTTGTGACACTGAGCATGGCTATGGACTTAGGGCTGGTTCACACCACAGAGATGCAAAGAACATGTGTGAGGCTGCCTGGTGGCTAAGTGGGTAGCAGTTCTGTCTAGCAACACCTGGGATGTTGGTTCAATTCCCCAACATGCTAATGCTAATGTTGAAGTTTATATGTTCTCCCTGTGTGGGTTTCTCACTAAAATCCAAAGACATGCAGGTGTTTTATTTGTCTCCTGTCGAAATAGGTTCTAATGTAAGAAAGTTACTTTTGGACTTTAGATTGGAAGCTCATTGCAGCCAAGGACTGATGTTAATGTTTGTTAGCACTAATCATGCCTGGGGACTTGGACATTTAAAATTTTAGGGTTTACACTGCACAGGTACATATGCTTAGAAAACTGTTGCTTTGTATATGTGTATGCAAATGGACTTTGATCTTTGGCCCGTAGTTGGAGATTTGATGCACATAGCCAAGAGCTAACACAGTTGTGAATAGTATTATGTGTTCCTGCTTATCAGGTGCTATCACTTTAGACATACATGAAGAGATAGTTTGAAAGATACTGGTGGCCGTGTACTTCTATTGGGCGTGTCAGTGTGCTAACAATACAACCTCTCTTATATAAAGGCCTGCAGTAGGGGGGGTTCGTTTGGCCTGAGAAGGTCAGGTTTTTTGCTGTGATTTGTGGGGGAGAAGGAATGATATTGTGCCTATTGACAAATGCCCAACTAGGGATATTTGCTGAAATTCTTGTGCATTTTTTCAATCAAAAGTGGGTTTATGTGGCCATGCTGTCAATGTTGTGTGTGTATTGTTCCTGTCTGATCATGCAAACATCGTTTGGAAGCATCTGCTGACCTTCTACCCTTTTTGATCTTGTTGTTTAATCGTGTACAACGAAATGCAGCTTCCAGCAGAACATGATCACCAATGTATGTGTTGATTGTGGGCTGGTGGTGGGTGTTTTGAATAAGTCTTTTTTAATAATATGTTGGAATGCTTTGTAAGAATGACTGTTAAGTATGTTTCTATAATCTTACAGATAAAAATTTGACGTGTTGCCCGTTATACACTGAAATTAAAGCAGTGTCCACTCTAAGGTTTTGTCAAATTTTAGATTGTAAGCTCCTATAAGCAGGGCCCTTAAAATCCCATTGCTAAATGTAGCACCATATATCCTGTCCAAATTTTTTTGAAGCTAGTAAATGAATGTAAATTTTTTTTTCTGCTGGTAAAATAAGTACATTATTGAGCTTTGTTGGTGTTTTTTTTTTTTTGTTTTTTTTTCTTCTACTTTTCTTTCTCTTTAGTTTTTGTGGGTGGTGGTTTTGGGAAAGTGCAATATCTCTTATATTTCAATATGTATTTGTGTACTAAAAAACGAATCTCTTCGCCTTGGTTCACATTGATGCTACTTTGAAATCGCGCTACTTCACTTGAAGTAGCACAATTTCAAAGTAGCAAGGTCAGCGTGATTTCAGGTGCTACTTGATAGACATCCGTGTGGCTTCATACACAGATATCTATTGAAGTCGCACCTGAAATCGGCAAAAGTAGTGCAGGAACTACTTTAGCAAATTGGTGCGGCGCCACAAAATCGGTGTCGTATCGATTGGAACAGTGCCATTGCTGCCAATAGTCATGCGATTTGATCTCTCAAGTCGCATGACAAATCGCTCCAATGTAAAACTAGGCTTCTGCACACCTGCAAGTAAATGATAAAGGTGGAATCTTTATATATAACAGCTGTGAAGAATTGCAGGTAATGAATTCAGCTGGTGGATAGGCAGTGTTGTATGTGTCAGCTTTAGTTCACATTGGTGCGATTTGACATGTCAAATTGCACCGTTTTAATTGGTGCGACTTTGGGGTGGAATTTGTATTGATATCAGTGCAGAAACTTGCACAGATGTCTCTGAAATTCCCCCTGCAGTCAGAAATGACATGCGGGAATGAAATTGTGTGAGTTCAGCTGAACGATTACCTCCCTCTGTCAGTGTGAACCAGGGCTCAAACTGGGCCGTTAGTTTTTGTCATTCACCTGCTGCTAACCCAGGGACACCATTTCTTATCGAACACCTTTAAATATCATAAGTAGAAATACAAATTTGCATATCTGCAAATCAACAAAAATTATAAAATTCTAATCGTGGTTGCGATCAAATATTCGCAGCAGCGATTAAAAGAGTGTGGTTTCGCCTTCTGACACAGAAATAAGTCATTGTAATCACCCGAAAGTTCCTGTGCTGGTCAGGGGCGGATCCAGAGCCTAGTCTCGGGAGGGGAAAAAAACAAAAATATGTTTTTTTGGGGGCAATTTGTCGGGGAAATGGCTGGTGTTGCCGCTTCAATCATCCCGGCACCATGGTTGATATGATGTCAGGATGATTGAAGCGCATTATTTCTATTATTACATTGTTATAAAAAATAAAATAGTTCAACTCACCATAATGCAGAATCAGTGGGAGCCCTGAGCGTGTCACTTGCCACCGTCGCCTGCCACCAGATGCAGATTGTCACTTGCCACATCACCTGCCACACGTTGAGGATTGTCACTTGCCACGTCGCCTGCCACCAGATGCAGATTGTCACTTGCCATGTCACCTGTCACCAGATGTGGATTGCCACTTGCCATGTCGCCTGTCACCAGATGCAGATTGTCACTTGCCATGTTGCCTGTCACCAGATGCGGATTGTCACTTACCACGTCGCCTGTCACCAGATGCAGATTGTGACTTGCCAAGTCACCTGCCACACGTTGCGGATTGTCACTTGCCATGTCACCTGCCACACGTTGTGGATTGTCACTTGCCACGTCATGGATTGTCACTTGCCATGTCACCTGCCACACGTTGAGGATTGTCACTTGCCACGTCACCTGTCACCAGATGCAGATCATCACTTGCCACATCACCTGCCAGCGGTTACTGATAGTCACTTGCTACGTCACGGATTGTCACTTGCCACGTCGCCTAACACATGTTGCGGATTGTCACTTGCTGTGTCACTTTCCTGTGTCCCAGAGTCAGGCAGCAGATTATCAGTCAGGCAGCAGAGAGATGATCTCATCTCTCTGCTTCCCGCAGCTGCCTGCACAGTGAGGGCGGAACTGTACTGCAGGGATTCAGGGCGGGCGCCGGGCAGTAAGAGACGTCACTCATCTCTCTGCTCCCCCGCCTACCGCCCACGGCTCCCTCATTGGCCAGCCGTCTGCTCACCCACAAGCCGCTCAGCTGTTCACCTGCTCTCTCACCTACCGAGCCGCCTGACAGCCTGTGGAGCTGCCTGCTCTCTAACCTGCAGAGCCGCCCGTGAAGCCGCCCACTCTCTAACCCGCAGACCCGCCCGGGAAGCCGCCCGCTCTCTAACCTGCAGAGCCGCCCGCTCTCCAACCTGCGGAGCCGCCCGGGAAGCCGCCCGCTCTGTCACCTGTGGAGCCATCCGCAGAGCCGCCCGGGAAGCCGCCCGCTCTCTCACCTGCATTCTCGGGGGGGGGGGCAATTGCCACGTTGCCCCCCCTGGGTCCGCCCCTGGTGCTGGTCAGGATCTCCATATAGGTGGACATGGCGAGGTCCCTCTTTAGCAAAGAGGAGGTGCTGCTCATTTTCCGGATAAGGATATGATATGTACTTGTGCTTAATCAATGTGGGGTGGATGTAGTGGTTAGATTTGGTGTGGGCGGGGTTCATTGATTTGTTTGGCATCCCTACACATTTGCTTATGGCCCATGTGCACACATCACTTCCTGCATTTGTTCTGCTGATGTAAATGCAAGTATAAATGAGAGCTCCTTTCTATTAAAATATATATGACTTGTTTCACAGTTGGGTGACTTTGGACCTCCGAGTTGCTTGACAAGTTGTACCCCATGATTCTCAATGATAACTAGGGATGGGCCGAAGACCCCCCTGTTCGGTTCGCAGCAGAACATGCGAACAGACATAAAAATTAGTTCGAACACTCGAACACCGTTAAAGTCTATGGGACACGAACATGAATAATCAAAAGTGCTAATTTTAAAGGTTAATATGCAAATTATTGTCATTAAAAAGTGTTTGGGGACCCGGGTCCTGCCCCAGGGGATATGTATCAATGCAAAAAAGTTTTAAAAAAGGCGTTTTTTTTCGGGAGCACTGATTTTAATAATGCTTAAAGTGAAACAATAAAAGTGTAATATTCCTTTAAATTTCGTACCTGGGGGGTGTCTATAGTATGGCTGTAAAGTGGCGCATGTTTTCCATGTTTAGAACAGTCTGACAGCAAAATGACATTTCTAAAGGAAGAAAAAAGTCATTTAAAAGTGCTAGCACTAGTGCCGGTGTTCTGCCGAGAAAGTTCCTCCCGGCGGATAAGGACTCCCCTGTACTGCACAGGCGCAGCGCTTGCGCAGTATGAGCCGCCAAAAATAGCTGAAGCTGAACACCTGTGAGTCAGCTGTATACGGCGCCTTCACTCGCCACGCTTCGGGCACGGCCTCGATTCGCTTGCCATATTTTTATTCTAACTCTATGTCCACTTGGATGGTGGGGCTTGAACCTAGACCCTGCAGTGTTTTCCCATTGCGTCAGAGGGGGCGTGGTCACCCGCGCATGTCACGGGTGGCCCCGCCTTCAGTTTTTTAAGAACTGTCACGGCAGTTCTAGCATCATTCAGTGGGCTCCTCCCATGGAGGCAGCTCGTGTCGTGGCGGCGTCTTTCTCCGGGCAAGGGTTGTGGGGATGAGGCCCTTGTCCCCATCAACATGGGGACATCCTCCTCATGTTGGGGGCATGTGGCCTGGTATGGTTCAGGGGGGCGCTCTCTCTTCCCCCCCTCTTTTTCTGCGGCCGGCCAGGTTGCGTGCTCGGATAAGGGTCTGGTATGGATTTTGAGGGGGACCCCCACGCCATTTTTAAAAAAAAAATTGGCGCGGGGTTTCCCTTAAGATCCATACCAGACCTGAAGGTGGCCCCGCCTTCAGCTTTTTAAGAACTGTCACGGCAGTTCTAGCGTTATTCAGTGGGCTCCTCCCATGGAGGCGGCTTGTGTCGTGGCAGCGTCTTTCTCCGGGTAAGGGTTGTGGGGATGAGGCCCTTGTCCCCATCAACATGGGGACATCCTCCCCATGTTGAGGGCATGTGGCCTGGTACAGTTCGGGGGGGCGCTCTCTCGTCCCCCCCTCTTTTCCTGCGGCCTGCCAGGTTGCGTGCTCGGATAAGGGTCTGGTATGGATTTTGAGGGGGACCCCCACGCCATTTTTTTTTATTTTGGCTCGGGGTTCCCCTTAAAATCCATACCAGACCTGAAGGGTCTGGTATGGATTTTAAAGGGGGACCCCCACGCCATTTAAAAAAAAAATTGGCGTGGGGTTCCCCTTAATATCCATACTAGACCTGAAGGGCCTGGTATGGAATTTGGGGGACCCCCAGGCCATTTTTTTTCAAAATTTTGTTTCGGGGTTCCCCTTAATATTCATACCAGACCCAAAGGGCCTGGAAATGCACTGTGGGGGATCCCAGGCCGTTTTTATCAATGAACCTTTATGTGTATTGTCGGGACCGACAATTCATTAATAGCCGGAACTAGCGCTAGTACTTTTAAATGACTTTTTTTTTCCTTTGAAATGTCATTTTGCTGTCAGACTGTTCAAACATGGGAAACATGCGTCACTTTACAGGCATACTATAGACACCCCCCAGGTACGAAATTTAAAGGAATATTACACTTTTATTGTTTCACTCTAAGCATTAATAAAATCACTGCTCCTGAAAAAACGGCCCTTTTTAAAACTTTTTTTTGCATTGATACATGTCCCCTGGGGCAGGACCCGGGTCCCCAAACACTTTTTATGGCAAAGAACTTGCAAATAAGCCTTCAGTGAGAACTTTGGATTTTGCAGGTTCGAGCCCCATTGACTTCCACTATTCCAGCGTATGTGATCTGACAGGCATTATTGCCGGCAATAGCGCTGCTTTCCATTTGCATTAGCGCTGAGTTTCTGAGAGTTGAAGTCTTTCTGGCCTTTTTTGAGAGCTATTTTTTGGCACTGCAGGATAATTTTTTGGCGCTATAGTAAATGACCCCGATATTGTCCTCTCAGATATGCCTTAAATGCATTCCAAACAATATTCACTGAGGCCAATCCCACATTACTCTCCCAATATTCCACTATTATAGATGTCATTTTTTTCCACTATTTATAGGTATAACACCCACTGTGGAGTTAATCTTCACAGTGAAGCTATCCTCGGAGTAGGAATACGTATCGACAAAAGTAGGGGAGCGTGATCTGAAAGGCCACTCAGTAAATATGCGGCTTCCGCAATGTCTGCTAACATTGCAGGATCCGCAAATGCTAGATCTATTCTAGATGCTGTTTTGTAGGATGTAGAAAAGCAGGAATAAGTTCTTTTTTCGGGGTTCCCCCATCTCCAAATTTCTGTTATCCCTATCGCCTGCACCCAGTTATATAGATCTGCTGAATGCTGCTTAGGAGGTTTTGATCTATCTATCTCTGGGCATAAGACCGAGTTGAAGTCTCCAATAAGCAGTAGCTGTGCTGGAAAATATTGAATAATTTTTTCCATTATCTCATTCAAAACTCCCACAGAAAACGGAGGTGGAATATATACCACCACTGTAATATACCTCTGTTGTCCAATCATATATAACAGAATAACATACCGTATTTTCCTTCTGTATCTATATAAGCCTTCTCTATTTCCCCAGGAAAGGATTTATTTACCAAATCCGATACCCCTCTAGCATAGGAAGAATAAGTGGCATGATATACTTTTTCTATCCAAGCTTTTTTTAACATTATTAATTTTTATCCCATGAAATGTGTCTCCTGGAGTATAATCAGCTGAGGACTATATTTTCTTATATATTGAAACATTAATGCTCGTTTAAACTTTGAATTTAATCCTCGAACATTCCAGGATAGTACCGAATATGAGTTATCTTTTTTTACCTGACATTGTACAAGGAGTATGGGAGGGATAAATACCTCCACCATATCTTATGTCTCCTTATTTTTACAGGCGACATCCATAGGGTCCTTAAACCACACCATTGTTTATCCAACACATACTCCCTCCTTGCACTCACTTCACCTCCCTCCTCCCATCCCTCGCATCCCCCCTATCCCTTTCCACTCCCTTCCCCAATTTACAACCCCATCCATTCATGGAATTTCTCCCCTTCTTCACTGCCCATAGTATCTATTCTATGCTCAGTACCCAACATAGCCCAACTCAATCCCCACCACACAAAGTATAAGGCCTTCTCCC
Organism: Lithobates septentrionalis; assembly: GCA_037952835.1. Lineage (NCBI taxonomy): Eukaryota > Metazoa > Chordata > Amphibia > Anura > Ranidae > Lithobates > Lithobates septentrionalis. The sequence continues at coordinate 769,802 of JBBDGP010000685.1, read as the reverse complement.
ATCCACGTATCTTTTACAATTCTTTACTTCCCTCGTGTCATATAATTTACTTTATATTTCCCCTATATCCAAGAAAAATATAATGTGTCATTTTGTGCTATTACATCCTCAATATCAATTAATATTTTATGATTCCACATGTATAGTCCCCCCTTTCAAAAAGGGGGGAAGAAAAGAAAAAAAAGCATATTTTTATTATTCAGTGCTATCAAAAATTCCATATATATGAAACCCCCCCCCCCCCCCGAAAAAAAAAAAATTACTTCATCCCTAAAGGGAAAGACTTGATTTATCTAGTGTCCAACCACTCCGATGCGGCTATCAGTGTTTCAAAAAAACAGGCATGCGAACCATCCATGATCCGTAATTTACTAGGATATAGGAGACTAAATTTTATCCCCTTCTCTCTTATGCCACATACACACGGTCAGACGTTCCGGGAGGAAAAGTCAGACGGAATCTTTTCATCGGACATTCCGATCGTGTGTGGGCCTGATCGGACTTTTTTTCCTGAAAATTCTGACGGACCTAGAAATAGAACATGTTTTAAATCTTTCCGACGGAAGCAGTTCCTATCGGGAAAACCACTCGTCTGTATGCTGTTCCGATGGACCAAAAACGAGGCATGCTCTGAAGCAAGTATGAGACGGCAGCTATTGGCTACTCGCTATTAAACTTCCTTTTTCTAGTCCCGTCGTACGTGTTGTACTTCACCGTATTCTAGACGGTCGGACTTTGGTGTGATCGTGTGTAGGCAAGACAGTTTCAGCGGAACTCCATCAGAACTTCATCGGAAAAACCTTCAGAGTTTATTCCGACGGAAAAAACGGTCGTGTGTACGCGGCATTAGTCTTCTCCGTACTTATATGCTCTTCTTTGCTGCTGTATTTCAGGGGGATAATCGGGGAAAAAAACAATAGTTTGGCATTTTCATATTGTATTTCTGTCCTAGGATAACTAGCTGCTGACAAAACACGATCTCGATCTCTATAATTCAACAAACGTATCAGGAATGGACGAGAAGGTGCCCCTGTATTTGGGGAACGAATAGAGATCCTATGCGCTCTTTCTACCACAAATGTTGCGGACATATCTGTAAAGCCTAATGTTTTTTTCAAACGTTCCTCTGAAAATTCAATTGGGTTATCTCCTTCTGCTCTCTCTGGGAGGCCTACGATCGGAATATTATTTCTCCTCAAACAACTTTCTTTGTCAATTGCTTAATCCTGTAGGGTACTGATTTGTTTTTTCAGTGTATGCCATTCTCTGTTATCCATTTTTAATTTATCTTCTACTTTTGAGACACGAACTTCGATTCCTAAGATCTTTTGTTGTATCTTATCAAACTCATGTCTCATTATGCTGACATCCACTGCTAAGGCATCAATTTTTGTTGTAAGAGCTTCACTACTTGCTTTAATAGCTTCTATGATATCATTACCAGTAGGTAACTGCTCTACTTCTCTCTGTTACAGTCTGAGTCTCTGCTGGTACCCCAATTTGCGGGCATTTTATTACTGGTTTTCCTGTTGTTTTTGCTGCCATTGAGATGGTAGCAGAGGTCTATGTCCTCCTTTGCCCCCACCTCTCCTTTCTCCTCTTTACCCCCCCCTTATTCCTAGAACAGTTCAGAATCTCAACATCATATCTGTTTTCTGTTTCCACTTGCTTCCTCCTGCCACCTTTTGCATTCACTTAAAAAAAAAACAGTAGAGAGGCTCACCTTCCAGGAAGGAAAAAGAAAAACCTTTCCTGTTCTTTTCTGTTTCATCTGCTGTGTTACTTTTGTACCTACTATGCCGCAGGCAGGATTATTTGTCCGTCCATTCAATGTGCCGCACTGTCAACTGAGGAGCCAAGGGCTGGAAATCTGTGTCCTCCTTCGAGAGCCGAGGGGCGGGTCGGAGACCATCCGCTGTCTCCTCACCACTCGAACTGCTCCCATCCACCCTTCCTCACTAACTGCTGATCATACCTGGCAGCTGGGGGAGCTGAGATCCGAGGGTCGGGAACCATCTGCTATCCCCTTCCGCTCTCTTGTCCATTTAGGAATCTGCTCCCATCCTCACCGCTCACGGATCGCTGTCACGCGTAGAGAGATCCACTGGATCCGGCATCTCTCCCTGCAACCATCGCGAGATCAGAGCCCGCGCCTCCGCACCATGTCACACGTTATCGCAGCTGCTGGCTTTTAACAATAGGACACTTACCTGACCTGGAGTCCCGCGATGTCGGCACTGCAGCTAATGTTTCCTTACGGCTTCACGCCGGGAACCCTACTGTGCATGCGTGAGGCCCCGCTCCTCTCTCCTACTGGCCCGGCGACAAGGAGAGAAGGAGAGAGGAGGAGATGACCCCATGGTGGAATTGCGGGCCGCGGCCGGAAGTGGGAACAGGATACCTGTGACCCCCCGCAAGATTCTAATTGTGGCACCGGAGGGGGGGAGGAATCAGATGAGCGGAAGTTCCACTTTTGTGTGGAACTCGGCTTTAAGTTTTATCCGTGCTGTTCCGGGATAGTGCTGGGCATCACTGGCTGGTGGAGGCGATCTGCTGTTCGGCGATGCTCTGTGATGACGTCACTTCCGGGAATGGAGTCAGCGGGTGGTGCTTCGCGTTCGTAGCATGTGTTCTCCTTCCTCAGGCTTTGCTGGTGGCCATCTTGGTGTCGGCTAAATATACCATACAGGGGAGGGGAACTGAACAACTAATACACTCCCATAGCGACTGATAGAACACAGCTTAATAACATGGCAATACTACCTTTTAGAGAACACGGCAATACTATCTTTTAAAAAACACGGCAATACACTAAGGTTGTACTGTCTTTTAAAAAAACATAATAACAATATTATCTATAAAAACACAGCATAATATGTAATATGGCATTATCTACCACTACTTAACTATAAACTAAATTACCATACTTACAGACGACCAATGGAATCATGATAGTCTGACATTATATCTATGAAGAATAATAATAATGATTTAAAAATGATAATTTAAAAATAGGAAGACAACCTATAATAATTTACTGAATTGTACTGAACTATATTGGGCTATATTTTTTTTTTTTTTAACAAGTTTTTATTGAGATTTTCATGCAGAGGTTAAATTGTACAGAAAGAAATAGGAAATACAAGAAATCACAGGTAAAATTAACAATGCGGGCGCAGCCGCTTTGATCACAAAAGTTAGACAATAAGGTTAACTAGTTGTTCTGTTTTTTTTTTTTTTTTTTTAAATCAAGAAGCATAGAAATGGTTACGTACTTTTGTTACATCAACATGGGTGGTTCAAAATACATTCCTAAAGTTTGTAATGAAAGCGTTACTGAAGAGAGTATCAACTATACATATTTCAATTTCTTATTGGGGAGAGTGATGAGTGTAGCGTACGATGGTTTAGAATCAAACTAATGCATAGAGGTATGTGATTTCAGGTATCGAGGAGGAGTGATAAAAGGGGTTGGTCGTAGGTGGGGGACAGGAGACGTAAAATGAGGAAGGGGCCTGCGAGTGTGGTAGATCGTTGTGATAGCGGTCGGTCTTACATTTTGGCTGGTAATTATAGGTATCGTAGGTGTAGTGTTGGGAAGGAAATGCAAAGTTAGTTTGTAAGTGGGATGTGTGGGGGTGTGTGTGAGGAAAGTCTGGAGAGTCTTGAGAGCCTGCCACAGCCCTGTGGGAGCTATCAGACTATATATTTTTTGTAATCAGTCGTTGTAGTGAAATGAATCCAGCACGTCCATGTTTTGGTGAACCTAGCTTGTGTGTCTTTTGATTGATGGATAAGGTCTTCCATTACCTTTGTTTGGTTGATGCGATGGAACCAGTCCGTTATGGTAGGCGGATCGGAGGATCGCCATTTGGGGGGTATACACATTCTAGCTGCGTTCACCAAATGCATGGTTAAAGAGCGGTGGTATGACGGTATATGGGTAGAGGGATGATGAAGCAGAAACATTGCGGGGTCAAAATCCAGAGAGTATGTGGTGATTTGTGAGATCAGTATGTGGACTGCTTTCCAGAATGGTTGGATTTTGGTGCATGACCACCAGATATGAAATAGAGAGCCAGTTTCTGAGTTACATCTCCAGCAAGTTTGGGGTATTTTCGGGTTGAAGTGATGTAGCAGAAGTGGGGTTCTATACCACCTGGAAAATAATTTATAGGCATTTTCTTGGACTTGCACATTTAGTGAACCTCTATGGATCAGTGTGTGTATGTTAGCCCATTCTTGATCGTTCAAATGTATGGAGAGATCTCGTTCCCATTGTCTGACGTTCCAGTGTTTAGTTTGGGTGTGTTCAGTGAATAAAAGATTGTATGTTTGTGAGATCAGATGTGTTAGGGTGTTGTCACTCAAACATAGGTTTTCAAATGGGGTTGTGGGTCTGGACCAGACCGGTGTATGTGTGGGTTTGGCGAAGAAGTTACGTATTTGGACGTATGTCCAAAAGGGAAAGGTGTCTGCGCTCACCTTGGAGGCCAATTCAGCTTGTGATAAAAATTTGCCTCTGTCAAAGAATTGTTCGGCTCTAACAGTCTGGTGGGGCCATATGTCTATTAAAAAAGAGGAGTGCATTCCAGGAGTAAATCCAGGATTTAACCGTAGAGGTGTCATTGGGCCTTGTACGGATGAGATGTGATTTGCGCTACAGGCCTTACGGAATGAGAGTAGGGTAGGTTGAACAAGTGGGTGTTGCGTGTATTCTAGGGGTGTTACGGAGGAATCGATCCATGGTAGGTTGCGGGTGGGCACAGTCGATAGTGATTGTTCTAATTGAACCCAATCTTTGTGTTTGGGGTGTACGTTCCAATCGATGATCCTGGCTAAGTGACATGCTTGCTGGTATTTACATATGTCTGGGAGTCCTATGCCTCCTAATAGTTTGGGTGTTGTAAGTCTCGCAAAGCTAATTCTCGGATGCTTTTTACCCCATATGAAGGCCGTGCAAGCTTTACGGTAAGTAGAGAAGAATGTGGGTGGTAGCTTTATTGGGATGGTTTGTAAAAGATATAGGATTCTGGGTAGGATGTTCATTTTAATTATAGCGGCCCTGCCGAACCAGGAGAACTGTCCCGTGGTCCATTTTTTAAGGTCAATTTGTATTTTTCGAAGAAGTGGGGCGTAGTTTAGATTGTATAGGTCTGTTAGTGAAGATGGCATCTGAATGCCCAGGTATGGGATTGCTAGCTTATTCCACGTGAAAGGAAAGTTTCGTTGGCATTGTTGACATAGTTCTGCGGGCAGGGAGATATTAAGGGCAGTTGATTTTGAAAAATTGATCTGGAGGTTGGAGAGGGTACGAAAGGTTTGAAAGTCTGTGAGTAGGTTTGGGATTGTAGTTAGAGGGTCTGTGAGAAATAGTAGGATGTCATCAGCGAATGCGGCCAGTTTGTATGTGTGACGTTTAATTTGGATACCTTTAATGTCAGGGTTGGAGTTAATGCGTCTAAGGAGGGGTTCCAGAGTGAGAATGAAGATCAAAGGGGAGAGTGGGCAGCCCTGGCGAGTTCCATTCGTCACGGAGAAGGCATCTGACAGGTGGCCGTTCACTTGGACTTTTGCAGTGGGACTAGAGTATAGAGCCGCTATATAGTTTAGCATCGTTTGAGGGAGGCCTATAGCTTTGAGGGTTTCTCTCATGTAGTCCCATGCCACTCTGTCGAATGCCTTCTCCGCGTCGAGGGAAAGCATGAATCCCTTATTCTTGGTGGTTGTGAGCCAGTGGTGAATATTGATCGCTTTGAGGGTGTTATCCCTCGCTTCCCGTCCTGGGACGAAGCCCACTTGTTCGAGGCCAACAAGCTGGGGGATCAGAGGAAGAAGTCTGTTTGCCAATGTTTTTGCATACCATTTTAGGTCTACATTGAGCAAAGAGATAGGTCTATAATTAGTAACTAGGGATTGGTCTTTGTCAGGCTTGGGAATTACTGCTATATGGGCTGTTAGGAGATCTCGTGGGGGGTTGGTTGGGTGCGCAAAAGAGTTGAAGGCTTTCAGAAAAGAGGGGGTTAGTAATTCTGCATAGGTTTTGTACTAACTGGCGGTTAGGCCGTCGGGGACTTTTGCCGGGTTTCATTTGTTTCAGGGCAACGTCAACTTCCGTGCGGGTAAGTGGGGCATTTAAGTCTTGGGCTACGGAGTCTGAGATCGGGGTTGGGCTGTATTTTTTTAAGAAGTCAGATATCATTTGGGTGCGGGTGGTTCCGTCCGTGGGGAGAGGGGAGGTGGTTAAGTTGTATAATTTACTGTAGTATTGTACGAATTGTCTTGCGATGTCGGTGGTTTTGGATATTTTTCGTCCTGAGGGGTCAGTGAGGTAGTGTACAGTTTTGTTAGAATGAGATGTTTGCAGTGCTCTGGCCAACATTTTGCTAGCTTTGTTGCCAAATTCATAATATTTTTTTTGGAAAGGACGTATTTGCGTTTTATCTGTCTATCTAATAAGTCTAATGCCCCGTACACACGGTCGGACTTTGTTCGGACATTCCGACAACAAAATCCTAGGATTTTTTCCGACGGATGTTGGCTCAAACTTGTCTTGCATACACACGGTCACACAAAGTTGTCGGAAAATCCGATCGTTCTAAACGCGGTGATGTAAAACACGTACGTCGGGACTATAAACGGGGCAGTGGCCAATAGCTTTCATCTCTTTATTTATTCTGAGCATGCGTGGCACTTTGTCCGTCGGATTTGTGTACACACGATCGGAATTTCCGACAACGGATTTTGTTGTCGGAAAATTTTATATCCTGCTCTCAAACTTTGTGTGTCGGAAAATCCGATGGAAAATGTCCGACAACACGCTCCAATCGGACATTTTCCATCGGAAAATCCGACCGTGTGTACGGGGCATTAGAGATCTTTCCTAGCTTGTATTAATTCAGTCAGGGCAGTAAGTGCTTGGGATTGTTTATGCATCCCTTCAAGTTTACGAATCTTATCGATTAATTCTGTGTGTTGTTTCCTTTTTTCTTTATTTCTCTTGGCCGCTGCCGCTAGGAAGGTTCCCCTAATTACACTTTTGTGGGCTTCCCAGTTGTTAATTGGTGAGGTGTCATCGGGGTTGTTGTCGAGGAAAAAGTGTTTTATAGTGGATTCCGCTTCCATCGTGATGGAAGGGTCAGTGAGCAGGGAAGAGTCAAATCTCCATAGCCGTGAGCGGGGCGTTGTGTCGGGAAGTCGAAGTGACATGGAGACAGGATGATGGTCCGAGATAGTCATGGGTTCGATGGTGGTGTGGTGAAGTAGGGGGAGATCTGTTTGGGTCAGGAATAGATAATCTATTCTTGAGTATCGGTGATGTGGTGCTGAGTAGAAGGTATAGTCCTTTGTGTCTGGGTTTAGGGTACGCCATGTATCATGAAGTAATAAACGTCTGAGTAGGGATTTAATGTCTTTCAGGGCCTTGTATGGTATGGTTGTGTTTCCAGTGGATGTGTCTTGTATGGGGTTTAGGGGAACATTGAAATCTCCTCCTAGTATAAGTGTGCCTTCCTGGAAAGGTGTGAGAGCTGTGATGACCGATCTGAAGAATGTTACTTGGTGTTTGTTAGGGGCATAGATATTTGCCAGCGTTACAGTTTTGTTTTGTATCGAGCCTTTTAGGAAAAGATATCTGCCTTCTGGATCTATGAGGGAGTCAGTGACGCTGAAAGGGCAGTGTTTTGCAATGAGGATCGATACCCCTTTCGTTTTGTAGTGAGGGTTGGTGGCATGTATCGCCGTTGGATAGTGGGCGTTGGAAAGTTTCGGGGTATTATCAGAACGGAAATGTGTTTCTTGTAGCATTATGATGCTGGCGTGGAGTCTGTGCATGGTAAGGAGGAGTTTAGATCTTTTTTCTGGAGTATTGAGTCCCTTCACATTGAGCGAGATAATTTTAAGCAAGGGGTCCTGTGATTCTTTGGTTTGTGGGACCATGGTGAGTTATGTGGTGAGTACCTTGTGATGTAGTTTGGGCTGTGGCAGGTAGAGGGGAGGGGTGGAGAGAGGGTTTGGGGTAAGGGCAGTTGGGAGGGAGGAGGATATCGAGGAGGGAGGGTAAAAGAATCCGGTACTATGTGGCGTTCCGGTTACCTAATTCGGTATTCGGAGCCACAGAATATATACGCCGGAGAAAATTGGTGGTTTTAGTCCGGTAGCAGTGTTTATGGATTAGGTGAGAATTGTAGAACTACCGTGTGGGGGTTGGTAGATGACTTGAGAGATATGTGTATCTGTATAGAAAGAGAGGTAAGTAGGGGTGACCGACGAGGTCCGACTCACCAACAGTCTGCGAAAGAGAGGCTGGGGGTGTGAGTGGTGTGGTAGTGTGGAGATCTATGGGGCGGAGGGGGCAATCAGAAAGATTTGTAGGGAAGAGTGTAGAAAATGACTGAAAGGGAGGCGGTGGGGTGGAGTTCTAGAAAGTTAGTTGCATTAAAGCTTGTAAGGGTTGCTTTATGTGTAAAGCGACTGAAGGTCCGGGAAGTTAGATAAATTATGTGAGAGTGCGTTGAGAGGAGAGTATTCGTAAAGAACAGCAATATAATCATGACTGCAGTGATCGTGCATTTAACATCAAAGAGTAGTCATAACGGTAACAGATAGGCATTAGCTTCTTGGCACTTAGCTTTCACGGTTGCTTAGAACATTCCATAACAATTGGAGAGAAGGTTAACTAAAACCTGATATTAACTATCGTAACCAAAACTTATTACAGTTGTTGGAGCCTCTAAGTGGCTATGCTCTGTTTCTCCTGTAAGGATTTGGAGTGTGGTCATAGCGTGGGTACTATCTAACTCCTGTGGTAAGTGGACCTCTAAACCCGTGCATGTCAATGGGTTACATGTGGTGTAAGGGCAAGGTGAAGCCTCTAGGCCTCTGTATTGGGCAACCTATGAGGGGTTGTAGGTTGTGGTCTGAGTGTGAGCATATTAGAGCCTTTTCTGTGCATTTTCTGTCGTTTCTGCAAGGGTGTGTCGAGGAGGGCATTGGGTGGGTACGGTGAAATGTTCTTTGCGTTACGTCTAAATACCAGTGGGGGTAGTGTTAGCATGTGTCTTAAGCGTTCGCAATAAGGCTTCTGCGTTTCTATCCTCGACTGCCCTGGGAAGGTGTGTTGAGGTGAGCGTTGGGGTCACGTAGTGGAACATTAGAGCAATCCTGCTCGGTGTCCCGAGATGGTTGGAGTATTGTAGACCTTCTCGTTGGACCACCAAATCTATAGGCTTTAGTTACCGATCACCTTAGGGGGTTGTTCATGTATGGGTATTTTGAGTGTGTAGTGAGGCTCGAATGTCTCTATACCCAGCTACTGGAGTAGGTTTATGAGGCATGGGAATGTAGTGTGTGTGTGTGTGGGTGGGCTTAGCTAGGATGACTCTATACGTTAACACACTATGAGGATCTGTGTCTCTGAACTCCTGTATGAGGCAGCGGGCTGGGTTATTAGACCCTTACTGGAATGTATGACTTTGCATAACACAATGTGTGGCTCAGATCAATAAGGCATAACATCAGTCACTTATACAGTGTATGTCTCAGATCATGAGGATAAAACATATATTACCTATAGATCTGAGGGTTAGTTAAGGCAGTTGTAGAGAAGTTCATTCATCAGAGGAGGTAGAAAATGGTGTCCGATGGGATAGCCGCTGGGCTCGTCTTCTTCAAAGTCTCGGTGAGGGGGATCAAAGTAGTGTTGTTGGAGAGTTCCTGGTAGAGTGCTGGTTACAAGAGTCACAGTGTTCCGTGTGATGTCTCGAGCAGCAAGGAGGGCAGGAGGTGGACGTCAGGCAATCGGGTTATCTTTATCTTCGTCATGCTGGTTCTAGATGGGATCCTTCAGGGGTGTGTGGTCGTCAGCAGGTGATATAGGTATAATAGAGAGAGTCATTTGTAGGAAAATTGATGAGTACAAAATGACCGCTGATGTTTAGAGCCGAGCAGTCAACGGTCTCGTCGCGCCCTGCGAGGAAAAGGAGCTGACATGGGACTGGATGGATGGTAGTGCGGGCCTGGAACAGGGCCGGATCTGGTGGTGGAGGGCGAGCGTCATCTGCGGAAGCTAGTGTTGAGAGCATCCATTGGTTCCTCTGGTTGAGGACTGTGATCGGGAGGTTGCAGATTAAATTCCGCATACCAGTTCGTGAACGGGGTGTAGGGTATGTCTAACGTACGACAAAAAGAGTCCAGATCTTCCGGTACTCTCAGGAGTGCTGAGCGGCCCTGGTGTGAGGCTGAGAGACCGAATGGGAACTTCCAACGATATCGGATTCCTCTTGTTCGCAAGGTGTCCAGCAGGGGGCGCAGGTCTTTGCGGTGGCGCAGCGTAATTGCAGAGAGGTCTTGGTATATGTGGACAGGGCCGCCATTGTATTCTAAAGCAGATTTTTCGCGGGCTTTTTGGAGGATTTCTTCCTTGATGGAAAATTCATTCACATAGCAAATAATGTCCCGGGGGGGATCAGTGTCTCTGCCTTTGGGGCGAAGCGCCCTGTGAATACGTTCCATTGTGATCGGTGTTCGTTCTGGGCGATCCAGAACATGATTAAAGAGGCCTGTCACTACTGAGGAGATTTCATCTTGTTCCACCGACTCGGGTATTCCCCTCACCCTGAGGTTGTGTCTGCGACCACGGTTATCGAGATCTTCAACATGACGTTGAAGATCTCGTAGCTGCATAGTGTGGAAGTCTACTTTGTGGTGGATAGTCTGTACTGTCGACTGTTGCTGTATGGCTTTGTCCTCCACTCGCTGTATGCGGCCTGTGATGGCCTGCAGTTCATGACGTAGGTCATTAATGGCTGAGAACAGCGTGTCTTTAATATCAGCCGCCACTGCTTGCAGGTCCTGCAGGTTGGGCTGACGGTGGGAAGACAGAGAGGGTGTCTGTGGGGTGTTGTTGATGTCGGTGGGGGTGAGAATGATCTCAGTGTGGGGCTGAGAGGAGGCCGAGGCAGTCGGGGAGGTCGCCATTGTTGTGCGCTGTGACCAGAAGATCTCCGGAATCGTGTGACTCACGCGGCCGGCGGTTTCTCTCGGGGATCGGGGTCTGCTTTGCGATGATCCACGGGAGGATGTTCCCATTATTGGGGGGTGGATGGCAGCTGTATACCCCAATAATCATAGAAGTTAGACTGTGGTGAGAGGGAGCCGAGTGATCAAGCATGGGCTATATTAAACTGTATTAGGAGTCTTGTATTATGTACAGTGAACCTGCATTTATACTGGGATTTATTAAAATGAGTTGGGTGGGGGAGGGTGAAGGAAAATAAAATGGCAATCGGATCACAGTCAAATATTACAGTAAAATATTGATTTCAATGCCCTCATTGAGACCTCTGGGTGATAGGCTTGACGTCCTTTTTTTCCCCCACAAATAGAGCTTTCTTTTGGTGGTATTTGATCACCTCTGCGGTTTTTATTTTTTGCGCTATAAACAAAATAAGTTTGAAGTTTGAAAAAAAAGCAATATTTTTTACTTTTTGCTATAATAAATATCCCCAAAAAATATATAAAAAACAAATTTCTTCCTCAGTTTAGGCCGATATGTATTCTTCTACATATTTTTGGTTAAAAAAATTGCAATAAGTGTATATTGATTTATTTGCACAAAAGTTATAGTGCCTACAAAATAGGGAATAGATTTATGGCATTTTTATTATTTATTTATTTTATTAGTATTTTTATCGTGACTGCCACATTGCGGCAGACACATCGGACACTTTTGACACTATTTTGGGACCAGTGACATTTATACAGCGATCAGTGCTATAAAATGCACTGATTACTGTGTAAATGACACTGGCAGGGAAGGGGTTAAACACCAGGGGGCGATCAAGGGGTAAACTGTGTTCCCTCACTGTGTTCTAACTGTCGGGGGATGGGCTCACTAGAACATGACAGAGATCACTGCTCCTGATCACTGGGAGCAGTAGATCCCTGTCATGTTGCTAGACAGAACAGGGAAATGCCTTGTCTACTTAGGCATCTCCCTGTTCTGCCTCTCCGTGTCACGATCATGGGCCACCGGCGGACATCGAGTCTGCAGGACCCGCGGGCATGCTCAAGTGGCACGCGGTGGGCACGCGCGCCCACTAGCCCGCGATTTAAAGGGGATGTACAGGTACGCCCATTTGCGCAGCAGTGCCATTGTGCAGACGTACATCGTCGTGCGCTGGTAGGCAAACGGTTAAAGTGTCTCGGAACATTATGTTTGTCTATGCCCTTCTCCATAAAATTACGATTCTCACCAAAACGCTTCCGAAGTGTGCATATGGTGCGACTTACATAAAGTAAGCTGTATGGGCATGTCAAGCAATATACTACATATTCGGATCCACAATTAAAAAAATCTGGTATAATATACTGTTTCCCTTTATGGGAGAATTATTTCTGCCTATGTGTTATATGAGCACATGTGAGACATAGGGATTTTTTACACTGGTACATCCCTTTAATATTAAAAAAGGTTAAAGGGAACACTAGCACTAGGATGTACTGATCTTATTTTACTTGGAGCTATTTGCGCTTTTATTTTTTTTGCTCGTCTATATGTGACTAGTGGTCGATCACTTATACTGTACCCAAAAATGGATGGAAATCATCATTAAGCAAAGGGATGTCCAATATAATGTACTTTTGTCCAAAGTCACAGACCTCATTCATAACCGTAAATCACGTATCACGTCTTTACCTACATCTTGGTACAGAAAACTTAAGCTTAATACTAAGTTCCAAGAAGATTGCCTTAGTAAGACAAAATTACAGAAGATCCGTAGAGATTTTGATGACTATAATACTAATAGGATTTTTTGTTGGAAAAAACCTAGACATAGTATACAGCATTCTGGTTCATATGAAGAGGAGGATTATTATTATAACACAACTAGGCATGAGAGCCCTATCCCTCTGATGAACTGTGAACCAAGGCCAACTTTTCCTTTCCCTCTCTCTCACATGTCTCCCCACTTCTCAGTAGATACGCATAATCACTGTATGCTTGGTCACCCTAAACCATTACCACATCTCAGATCTCAACGGCCATTTCCTTTGCCTGATAACTATATTAATCATCCCTATTTTCTATACAGAGTCATCCCTCTACCAAGTCAAAAATTCCGGCTAAAAAGAAAGTTAAAAAGAATACTGATAAAAGTATTCTCCCCCCTGTCCCTGTATCTATTTTAGATTTCGACACTGTTGCATTGGGAACGAATATTGAATCCAGTTCCTTGTTGCCAGCTTTAGATTTTGGTATTTCAAATCTTAATATTATACCCATAACCTCTAAGGAGATACAAAAGAAGACCAGTGCCCATCTTAGCACTGATTCCGTTACAGCAGATTTGTCATCTTCCACAGTCCACCTAAGCCCTATTCCTATAGATGAACCTTTACCTTCCACTTCCTCTTTTTTAGTGACTACCCCCCTAGCATGCCCCAAAAGAAAGCTCATCGAAGAGGCAGGAGAGGGGGGAGACAGAGACACAAAAAGGAGAGAGAAAGTGCGCAGACTATAAAAAATCTTTAATCTTTCTGATCATGTTTTGTCTTTCCTTCACCCCAACAGCATCTCCTAATCCATTCACTCTTTCCTCGATTTAAATAGAATTATTAGAAACATTACCATTAAACTTTACTATAACATTCAAGCCACCAAAAAAATGCAGTATTGAGCTAGATAGTGACACTAGCATCCCAGGGCCCAGTACAGCAATAGAGGACTCATCTGTTCTTGGGCCATCAGAACTGAGGGCCCGAGACCATTTGGAGAATCTATATACTGAAGACCAAGATGTAAAATTACTAACCCAACATTTATCTACTTCTCCACCAATTCAACACACGAAATTCAAACCAAAATCCATTTTTAACCCTACATTCGCCAAAGGCCCATATGTCCAAAGTTTTTATCAGGTTGTCTACGCTGACATTATTCAACAGTCTACCATACACACACATTCATCGCTGAATTTGACTACTGCAAAACGCATGGCCTTAAAACAGCTTACTGACAATCGACAACTTGTTATAAGGTTAACAGATAAAGGGGGAGGCATTGTGGTTCAAAATCGTACAGACTACCAGTCAGAATTGACTAGGCTCCTATCAGATAATTCAACATATCACAAACTTCCTAGAAATCCATTACCCAAGTTCTCTATCGAATGAACTAGTCAATAGAGCCGCAGCAGATGGGTTCGTTACAGCATGTGAGGCTGCATTTCTTAAACATGATTTTTTTACAAAAGGCCCTATTTTTATCACCTCCCTAAGATACATAAAGACCCACTACATCCTCCTGGTAGACCTATAGTTGCAGCTATGGAAAGTGTTACGAGCTATTTTTCCATATACATTGACCACTTCATGCAACCTATACTACAAAATTTGCCGTTACACATCAAAGACAGTATCCATCTCCTTAATATGTTACAACATTATTCTTGGGAACCAACGTATCGTTGGCTCTCATTAGTAGGGATGAGCCGCACACCCTCCTGTTCGATTCGCAGCAGAACATCCAAACAGGCAAAAAATTTGGCAGAACACACGAACACCGTTAAAGTCTATGGGGCACGAACATGAATAATCAAAAGTGCTCATTTTAAAGGCTTTATATGCAAGTTATTGTCATAAAAAGTGTTTGGGAACCTGGGTCCTGCCCCAGGGGACATGTATCAATGCAAAATTTTTTTTTTAAACGGCCGTTTTTTCGGGAGCAGTGATTTTCTTATTGCTTAAAGTGAAACAATACGTAATTAGGTTGCCCCGCCCCCTCTGACGCCACGGGGAAGGCATTAGGGAAGTCCCTGTGCATCAGAGGGGGGCGGGGTCACCCGTTTACGTCACCGGGTGGCCCCACCCTCAGTTGTATAAGCACTGTCACAAGCGAAGAAGTGTCAGACCGAGGGGGCCTCCCATGGAGACGGGTCGGTCACGGATTTTTTTTTTCTTTTTCGGTCCAGGCGGCGTGATAAACGAAGATGAATCTTGGGACATTTTTATTTTATTTTTTTTTTAATAAAGGACTTGTCCCAAGCTGTGTTTTGTCGTTTTTAACATTTTGACACTTTTTTTGTGAAATTGCAGGGGTACTTGTACCCCATTACCATTTCACAAAGGGGGGAGGCTGGGATCTGGTGGTCCCCTTGTTAAAGGGGGCTTCCAGATTCCGATAAGCCCCCCACCTGCAGACCCCCACAACCACCGGGCAAGAGTTGTGGGGATGAGGCCCTTGTCCCCATCAACATGGGGACAAGGTGCTTTGGGGGGCTACCCCAAAGCACCCTCCCCATGTTGAGGACATGTGGCCTGGTATGGTTCAGGAGAGGGGGCGCTCTCTCATCCCCCCTCTTTTCCTGCGCCCTGCCAGGTTGCGTGCTCGGATAAGGGTCTGGTATGGATTTTGGGGGGCCCCTACTGCATTTTTTTTACATTTTGGTGCAGGGTTACCGTTAAAATCAGTCTGGTATGGATTTTGGGGGGACCGCTACGCCATTTTTTAAAAAAAATGGCGCAGGGTTCCCCTTAATTTTCATAGTAGACCCGAAGGGCCTGGTATGTATTTTAGGGGGACCCCCATGCAATTTTTTTTTAATTTTGGTTCGGGGTTCCTCTTAATATTCATACCAGACCCAAAGGGCCTGGTAATGGACTGGGGGATGTCCCATGCTCTTTTCTTCTTTTTTCATTATAGCCGCGATCAGTTTTAAAAGACAAATTTTTCCTTTAGAAATGCAATTTTGCTGTGGTATTGTTATAAACACTGGAAAAATGCACAGGCATACTATAGACACCCCCCAGGCACGTTATTTAAAGAAATTTTTCATTTTTATTGTTTCATTTTAGGCATTAAAAAAAATCACTGCTCCCGAAAAAATGGACATTTTTAAAAAAGATTTTTGCATTAATACATGTCCCCTGGAGCAGGACCCAGGTCCCCAACACTTTTTATGATAATAACTTGCATATAAGCCTTTAAAATTAGCACTTTTGATTTTTCATGTTAATGTCCCATAGACTTTAACGATGTTCCACGGCTTTCGAATTTGCCCCAAACACTGCATATTGTTCGGTGTTCGCAGAAAATCCGAACAACCAAGGTTCAACCCAAAATTATGCTGGGGCCGAACCGTTTGCCCATCCCTAATCATTAGATGTTGTCTCTTTGTATACGTCTATTCAGCATAACATTTGACTACAAGCTGTACAATATTTCCTTTACAATGAATCATCACTCAATCCACGTCAGATACATTTTTTGTTGGAAACTTTGGAATACTGTCTCACACACAATTACTTTGAATCTAATGGGGATTTTTATATCCAGACCTAAGGCACAGCTATGGGGGCACATTTTGCCCCCAGCTATGCAAACCTAACCATGGGTTATTGGGAACACCACCATATACAGCAAAATAACCCATATGCGTCTCATATAGTTTTTTACGGACGTTACATCAATGACATGGTCATCATTTGGGACGGTCCAGAGTCTTCTATCCCCACATTTGTACAGTATTGCAATAATTACACCGTGGGTCTATCATTCACCTCAGTATCTGATAGTAATAAACTTGCCTTTTTGGATATGGAATTATTCCATCGTAGTAACACCATCTGCGCACATAACTACATCAAACCAACTTCAGGTAATTCATATTTATATTTTAACAGTTGTCATCATCCACAATGGGTAAATAATATTCTCAAAAGTAAATTTTGCCATCTTAAACACAATTATGCCCTGTACACACAATCGGACATTGATCGGACATTCCGACAACAAAATCCATGGATTTTTTCCGACGGATGTTGGCTCAAACTTGTCTTGCATACACACGGTCGCACAAAGTTGTCGGAATTTCCAATCGCCAAGAACGCGGTGACGTACACCACGTACGACGAGACTAGAAAAGGGCAGCTCTGAACCAAGCGCGGCACCCTTTGGGCTCCTTTTGCTAATCTCGTGTTAGTAAAAGATTGGTGAGAGACGATTTGCGCTTTTTCAGACTCGTGGTTTTCAGATTGTTTTCTGCTGTTCAGTTCATGCTTGTGGGTTTGTATCTGCTCTTCAGTGCGTGCAGTCAGCTCGTATTGGATTATTCAGTGCGTCCTTGTCTACTCGATGCTGTTTTTCAGGTCGCTCTTCACAGGCCTTGCTGTTCTTCAGTGCGTTCTGTTACCTCGTTCTGAGCAGCCGACCGTTTTCTAGCCATGTTGCGTATACGTACTCCTCGTAGAGTTCGTGCTGTGCGGGGGCTTGGTGTTGGGGTCCTTACCTTGACACAAATCCAGTCCATGAACAGGGTGGGGAGGAGTTCATGGACCAAGAATTGGTTGCTTCAGCATGACCAGTTCTGTCACATGCCTTTGCTCCGTGAGAATAATCCTGATGATTTCAGGAACTTTCTCCGGATGACGGACCCCGTATTTCACCATTTGTTGACTTTGCTGACCCCCTATATCAGCAGGCAGGATACCTGTATGAGGCAAGCCATCACTCCGGAGCAGAGGCTAGTCGCCACCTTGCGGTACTTGGCGACAGGGAGAAGCCTGCAGGACCTCAAGTTCTCGACAGGCATCTCCCCCCAGGCTCTGGGGATCATTATCCCAGAGACCTGTTCTGCCATCATCCAGGTCCTGCAGAAGGATTATATTAAGGTAAGATTTATCCTTTAATATCACATTTTATTGTATTTAATGTTTGATAATATATTGTATTTCTTTCCTCATTCCCTAATTACCATGATTCTAATCACACACATAGGTTGGACTTGATGGACTTGTGTCTTTTTTCAACCTCACCTACTATGTAACTATGTAACTATATATGATTGTAATATGCTGTGAATGTCCCCTTTGTCCTCATGCATGCTGGATTTTTATGTAATTATTTTTTTGTCCTTCATGCATATTTGCCTTCACTTACCTCTCCAGCATGCTCTCCTGGCCCTATATTCACCTCATGTAGTCACTTAACAGTGTATTTTGTCAGCTCCATAGTAGTGCTTTACCCTAAAAAAACCCTAAAATGTTTAAAAATGTGATTTGTGCTTTAAATTCAGGCAGAGTGCCAGAGGCTTTTTTTTTGGGTCCCCAAATCATTTGGAACCCTCCCTCCCCCCAACTGCTAAGTCAGCTGATACCAATTCTCTATCTATCCTCAATCATCTATCTGCTGACTTTGCCAAAACCATACACACTATACCCATCTCTTTTGTGGTCAGATGTATGGATGAATTCCCCAAAGCATGTAGTGCAAGGGCCTGCCTGTATACTTTCAAATGGTACTGTTTAAAGTTTTTGTATACTATTATTATCTTGATAGGTAATAGCAGAATATCCAAATGTGCTAAAACGTGTACAATGTGTATTTATATCTTTGTATTATGACACTTCTTACCTGTCCAGTGGGCTGTCAATAGTGTAAATAAGGAGGGGCTGGCCAAAGTAATACACATTATTTAGGCATTCATATCTCAACGAAGTGGAGAGGGTTCCCTGTCCAAAACATCCCCCCCCTAAAATGTTAGAAATGGCCCATGAGGGGGGGGGGGGGGGAATCTGTTAGGTGGACCTTATACCTTGGTCTTTCAAAACTCCCTAAAATAAATGTTATACTGATGTTGGCCAAGAATGTTTGTGTCTAATCTGCTTTCCCTGTTTAGGTGCAAAATGATTAATTTTTTTTCTTGTTTGACTTTCCTAACTGCGGAGGGGCAATTGATGGGAAACACGTCCACATCGTCCCACCACCCAACTCGGGGTCATACTATTACAACTATAAGGGGTTCAATAGTATTGTGATGTTGGCGGTGGTGTCGGCTACTTATGAGTTCCTGTATGTGGACGTGGGGAAGAATGGCCGGATGTCCGATGGTGGAGTCATCGCCCAGACGGAGTTTTACAGGCGTCTCCAGAATGGCAGCTTGGACTTGCCACCTCCAGAAGACAATGTGGAAGGACTCCCATTCGTCTTTGTTGCTGATGAAGTCTTTGCGCTGGGGCCATCTGATGCGGCCATTCCCTATGAGGACCCTCACCCCGGACCAGAGGGTTTTTAATTACTGGCTGGCCAGAGCCAGAAGAGTGGTGGAGAACACATTTGGAATCATGGCCAGCCGGTTCCGCCTATTTCTTACACCCATACACATGGCGGAGTACAAACTGAATCATATCATCCTGGCGTGCTGTGTTCTACACAACTTTTTAAGGCAAAATTCTGCCAACTATGCTGCCTCAGTTGGGCCTGAGGCCGGAATTCTTAATGAACCAACCCTGACGGCGCTTGAAAGTGGCCGTCCTGGCTTGCCCCCCCCTGAGTGCCAGTGAGGTCCGTCTTAGATACCTTGATTACTTTGCGTGTTGGGAGGCCATCAATAGGCCAGACAATGTCTGAAACATTTTTTAAATAAAAAAATAATTTTAACTACTAAAATCTTTGGTGACATTTACTGCTTGTGTTTCTTTTAACGTACCCTGACGGAAATGTGGTGAGTCCTGAAAATGGCGTGATTGTGTAACATTACAAAGCACTGTTGGGTGTTATTTACTAAAGGCAAAGACACTTTGCACTACAGGTGCACTTGAAACTGCACTGAAACTGCACTTGTAGTGCAAAGTGGATTTTCCCTTAGGAAATAACCCCCATTGTCACAGAAAACACCAATTTGAGCACAACAAAAGTTTTGGAGCGTTGAAACAATAATCCACACATTCTTGATTATCAATCTTTTTAATACCAGCACAATCACATGTGCATTTAGAAAAGGTTTTTTAAAACAAACCAACATGTTTGTTGTATAACAATTTTTTTGGTCACATTAAGAAAAATAAGAAATACACAAATCTGGAACTTACAAAGTTCAACTTTTAAAGAAATTGAAGGCAATATCAGACATGAGTATTTATAAACTGTGTTTGATATTGCCTTCAGATGGGGTGAAGTCACCCCTGGAAAAGCCAAATTTTGAAGATGCACACAAATTGCCGAATGTCAACATGTGCTACCTACCATCACGGGGGGATCAAGGGACATGTTTTGGGGGTGCAACCCCTTCCTCTCAGCTACTTTATTATTGAGGAAGGGGTTGCACCCCCAAAACGCATTCATTGATCTCCCATGATGGCAGATAGCACATGTTGACACACTGTGTGCATCTTCAAAATTTGGCTTTTCTCGAATATGTCAAAAAATGTAAGAAATTTTTAGATCCAAAAAGCACAAAAAAGGGAAGGGGTTTGGAGGGGTTTTAAACTTTCCCTAAAACATCAATGATGTTCTTCATTTTTTTTTGAACATCATTGATGTTTTTCTGGATGTTTTCAAAGTCCCTATTACACCCCATGATCTCCCCGATCAGGATCTGTACACTTTCAGAGGTGAAATGACCTGGATCCACAACATCACGATCACCTAAAAAGATAGAAACAAAAACACACCATGTATTATAAATATGCCGGCATCCATCTTTTACCTGAGCCTGTGGTCGCAGACACTGACCTGATATGGTGACTAGTTCCACCACGTCTCCTTCCTCCTCCTCCTCATGTTGGCTTTGTGGGATCTCCACTTCTTCCAGAGGTGGGGGGTCTGTGGTCTCCTCAGATGAGGGGTGTCCTCCGAGTCTTTTATCCCATATGTAAAAAAAAAATAGGTATACTTAGCACACAGATATTTGATGGCAGAAATAGGAATATGAAACATTGGTTGGAAGTGGGGTACAATTGTCTATTTTGCCAGAGTTCCAAGATGAAGAAATATTTTTTTCCTTTATCAAGCTTGAATACTTACCTGTATTGTGCAAGCTTCACAGATGGAGTCACCCCTATAGTATCCACTGGAGCACCTGTGTGGGGCCCCCTAATAAAAAGGGTGTTCTTGTGTCCCACACTAGTGCTCCAGCGTCCAGATGTGAAAACTGCTGCTGAGTGTCCTCTCCTTACACAGAATCTAGTTTGCATTTCATTCTAGTTACAAACCCATCTACACAAACAAATTATTTTAAGAGAAGTAGGCCATAAAAAATGTATTCAAATGCATATGGCCAAACAAACAATGGTGTTTTCTAGGCCGAACGAACAATGTTTCATACGAATGAACAATGTGCCCATGAACATGAAAGTTGCCATTTTAAACTGTACAACAGTAAAGAAAAGCACATGGAGCAGCACAAACGTAATAAAAATAAAGAATAGGAACACAGCACAACTACCTACTTTTTTGCAGCACTCTCCTGATCCTTCTGTACTGCTCCTGCTCCCTTAATTTGAGGTCTGACCACCGCTTCCTGAGCTAATCTTTCCATCGTCGTACCCTGAAATTATTCTGCAGACTTTTGACCACTTTCGCCATTATCTTGGCCTTTCTGACATTGGGGTTGGGGTAAGGTCCATGCTTCCCATCATAGTCGGTCCTTTTCAGTATGTCGACCATCTCCAACATCTCCCCAAAGGACATATTTGAGGCCTTAAATTGTCCATTCCGGGATCGGGATGTTTCAGGCTCCGGGCTTTCCTCCTCCTCGTTGCTGTAATAAACACGCATCTGCTGTGTCTCCGCCATGTGCTCTTCCCCCACTGCACCAAACGAGAAGGGGCAGGGAATAGACTAGAAAGAAGGTCAGGGGCGGGCGGAGTTTCACGCATGCGCAGTGTATATAAAGCGTAACACGCGTGCATAGTACGTACGATCTGTGAGCGGAGGAAGGGGTATCGGAGGTGCCGATCATGATAACGAATGTAAGATCTAAACTTGGGCCTATACTGCTTCTAGATTGAGGCCTATATTGTAACAAGATTAGGAGAGTTTCGCATGACATTAGGGTTTGTCTTGTGCTGTGTCTTGCAGATAAAATGGATGGCTTCAATGACCACAACTTCCTCCCCCTGTTCATAGACAAGTACAGGGAGCTGCCCTGTCTGTGGCAGATCAAACACCCCCAATACAACAATAAACAAAAGAGGCAGGCAGCGCTGGAGAAACTGCTGGAGTTGGTGAAGCCGGTGGTCCCCACGGCAACCATCCCCTATTTAAAAACCCAAAATTGGTGACCTGAGGAGCACTTATCTAAGGGAGCGCAAGAAGGTCTCGGATTCCCAGAGATCAGGAGCAGCAGCAGATGATATTTATGTCCCCAGACTGTGGTACTATGGGAGACTGAGATTTCTGTCAGACCAGACTGAAGTCAGGGAATCCCTCTCAACCCTTCCTTCCACTCTTCCTTCCTCCCTATCTTCCACCCCAGCTGAGGCTTATGATGTCCAACTTGGGACTTCCAGCCAGGAAGAAGTGCAGGAGCCCATCTGGAGCCAGGTATAGCATTCTTCTACAGTTTTCTGGTCAATAAATAAATTATGTTTACTAGATGTTATTATTGATCACTAATTGCTGATTTAATAAAGTGTTTTACATATCAATAGACAGCAGTGTGCAAAAATAATTGGGACAAGAATGAAAAATGCTGGGCTCAGAATGATAATCTGTTATATTTGTTAACATTCAATTTGCAACAATCATGAGGTGAAAATTGTGTGTGATTGATAGATGAATAAAAAACTCAAACTATGTCCCTTTTTTATACACAGGAAGACCTCAGCCAGGAGGAGGCTTTGGAATGTGGCACACAGGAGGAGGCTGTGGAATGTGGCAGCCAGGAGGAGGTGGGGGTTAGTGGCAGCCAGGAGGAGGAGGGGTTAAGTGGCAACCAGGAGAAAGCCGAGCCCAGTAGGAGCCTGACAGAATCGCAGGTTCCTCCCCTCCGTCTTCCAACCAAAAGACCCCGGAAAGGGGAGTAACGTGCAGGATTCAGCACTCAGGCTGATTCAGGAGGCTTCTGCGTCCCTCAGAGCCACCCCCACTCCTGAAGAGTCCTTTGCCTGCATGGCTGCCACAAAACTGCAGGGCATGCAGGAGGGTCAACGCCAGCTGTGTGAGAACCTTCTTTACAAAACACTAACTAAGGGGATGAGGGGCGAAATCACACACAAAACCCACCTGTGTGAGTTGGACCATCCTCCTCCTCCTGCCACAATTCCAACACCACAGACACAGCGTGGAAGGAAGCGTGGAAGGAAGACCAGAGAGTGATGACCCTGGGTTCAGTCTGGTCTGGCAAAAGATGCAGGCTCTTGTATGACCACAGCCTGAGGACACAGATGTCATCTGCTGCTTTCATGATCTCTGGGACTTCTGGACCAGACTGCACTCCCTTAGATAAGGACTCCTCAGGCCACCAATTTTGCAGTAAAATAATTGATGTGTGCCCTGGGGGCCAAAGGCTTCGCCAATTTCTGCTTTTTCTCCAGCGTTGCCTCCCTCTTTGTTTGGTTCTGAGCCCTTAATAAAGTATTTTTTGTTTCAATTAGACTCGCCTATGTGTGTTTCCCTTCAAAAAGGACAGTTTGTTTGTGAGGAGGCAGGTACATTTGTAAACTACAATGTGAACTTAACAAGAGACACCAACACCAAGCAATCTCCTTGAGATTAAATAATACAAGATAATAATGGTGTTGTGGTAACTTTACACACAAAACACACACAAAAATATTCAGGATGTAAAATCAAAAAATAAAAATAATTAACAACAAGCTCAGGCTTGAAAACAATACAAACCAAAAAAAAAAAAAAATCAGGCTTGAAAACAATACAAAACGAAAAAATAAAAATAAATATCTTTTTGGTCACATGTGACAAATCTAAATATATTGATGAAATCACGATAAATAATAAAGAAAGAAGTTTGTGAGAAGTCTGTGTGAATATGAGCAGCAAAACTACTTAATTCTTCTAGCATTATAAAGAAGAAGAGAGTGCGCTGCATTGAACAGTTTAAAACATTGCAGCCTGACGAAAGTGCTGTATCCATTCCGAGCGCTAATTTTACCAGACCGAGCAGTTCCATCTCAAAATTTCTTCTAAGCATGCGTGGCACTTTGTGCGTTGGAATTGTCCACACACGGTCGGAATTGACGCAATCGGATTTTGTTGTCGGAAAATTTTATAGCCTGCTCTCAAACTTTGTGTGTCGGAAAATCCGATGGAAAATGTCCAATGGAGCCCACACACGGTCGTAATTTCCGACAACAAGCTCCAATCGCACATTTTCCGTCAGAAAGTCCGACTGTGTGTACAAGGCATTACACTCAAGTACAGGATTACTGCACCCATGGGCATTTAATGAAAACTAAATTTAGAGAAAGGGGTTATCCTGAAGATATTGTCGAGGATGCCTTCCAACATTATCTTCACAAAAAAGTTGGGACTGTGAGAGAAGCTAAAATAGAGGATACTACACAACCAGTTTGATTTGTTACGCAATTTCACAATAGATTTAGGAAAATGGAAAAGATATTTGTTAAGCATTGGTCTATTTTGAGTGAAGACCCTCATCTAAAATCCACAATAAGTGATCGACCACTAGTCACATATAGACAAGCAAAAAATATCAAAGCGCAAATAGCTCCAAGTAAATAAGATCAGTACGTTCTACTGCTAGTGTTCCCTTAACCTTTTTTAATATTAATGGGATGTACCAGTGTAAAAAATCCCTGTCTCACATGTGCTTATGTGACACAAAGGCACAAAGAATTCTCCCAAAAAGGGAAACAGTATATTATACCAGATTTTTTAAATTGTGGATCCGAATATGTAGTATATTGCTTGACATGCCTAGCGCGGCATGTGAACAGACCTGTTCACCGGAGCTCCCGCTGTTGATCCTCCTAACGATCCTTTCCTCGCTGTTCCCGGCGCCTAAAAACCGCAATATTCGGTAGCTACAGCATCCCTGACACCCCAGGACATAGATACAGCTGCAGTGTGGGGGTATGATGACCCGTGGAAACCGCGGAGAAGCCGCGGCCTCGGCCGCTCAGGACATCCAAGATGGCGCCTGGACATCTCAGCCACAGAGAACGCCACGAGGCCAGGACAAGAAAGCAGACCAAGGGGGTAAGTCACAGAAACCCCCTAAGGCCAAAGACCAGCCCAGGGACATGCTATACTATACACAGAAACTGGCAGGCTCTGCAGACTCCACACAGAATAGCACACAGACCCCAGCAGTGTCAGTGGAGCAGGCAAGCAGGGAGGACACAGAAAGGCCAGAAGACACAAACATTATGGACTCTGTTCCGGATCCTATGCCAGGCCTGTTTGATTTACAAGTGGAAGACAGTCCCCAACCTACACTCAGTGAAATCCTGCATGCAGTCCACAGATGCACTGCCTCAGTGGATGATCTTAAGGAAAAATTTGGGGGACTGAAGGAGACCGTCTCTCTCCTCCGCCAGGACATTCAAAAAATTAGGGAGAGAACCACAGCAGTGGAGGGGAGAGTAAGTGACATGGAAGATCAGATGCTTCATTTAACCAGAGATGTGCGGGGGGCTGCACAACATGCACACCAGGCCTTTGAAGAGTGGCTGCAGGAAATATTCGGTAAAGAGGCCTTCTCTCCCCTGTATGCGGTGGAACGGGCACATCGAGTGCCGCCACGACCTCTACCTCCTGGAAATCCCCCCAGAGCGATGCTGGCCAGGCTCCTCAATTATCGTGACCGTGAAGTAGTGCTACGACTAGCCAGAGAAAAAGGGGCCGTGCAGTTTAACGGAACCAGAATCTCCTTTTACCCCGACTTCTCAGCCGAAGTGCAACGCAGGAGATCTAAATTTGCGGATGTCAAGAAACGGCTGCAACGCCTACAGCTCAAATATGCAATGTTATTCCCTGCCAAGTTGCGAATTACAGCTGGGGATCAAAACCACTTTTTTGAAAACGCGCAAGATGCTGCTGAATGGCTGGACCGAAACGAGCAAGACCTGCGTCGACGCAGACGCGACAATGAAGATGGATGACTTTACTTGGTCAGTTCGTCACAGAGATAAAGGGCGCCCACACTACACAGCCACTGTTACTCCTTGTCACGGACCTGGCCGGAGCAGAGGCTGTTGGAGAGGACTGTGTGCGGGCCTGTTGCCCACCGATTATGGGCCCTAGCATTTGAGGTGAATGAGGAATCCAGTCTGAACTGTATTAATCGGACTCAGTCATGTATATATTGTATGGGGACTCCTTGCTGTGGATCTGTGTCCCTGAAGAGGGAGGGGGGGGTTCCTCCAGCAGCCCCCTGCTGATAAGACTGATTCATTCTGTTGGGACACATCATGTGAGGAGATGCTGGTGTCAACTTGTGCTTATGTTAATTGAATGAGCTAATGACATTGTCCTCCATACAATGTAGGAGACGGGACGACTCCTATTGGAGCTCATGTTAATTAGGTTAGCTTTGAGTCATCCTGGTGTATAAATGTGTGTGAGATCTCAAATAAAAGTTAGTTCTGATGTACTCCAAGACTGGTGTTGTCTAGTTCTTGGGGTTCCTATAGCCAGATCCATTGGACTCGTGTTCCAGAACTTAGGAAGCGGTATATGACGGAAGCACTCAAGCGGAGTGTGGGGCGTTCCGTGACATTGGTGGCAAGCAGTGGGATAGCTTCCTGAAGTCTGGGACATCCAAACCTCCAACTGGATCCAAGATCAGCATAGCAGACTTCAGTCACCCCAGCGGAGATATGGACCTGGCATCAGAATTCCCGGGGCTGCTGCGGATCATCCTTTCAACGTACACCAGGACTGTGTCTGAGGATGAATACCTGGAGCTTAGGCAGCAAATTCGGGTGGAGCTCTGGATTGCAGCCCTCCGTCTCGCTGGTATAAAACAGGGCAAGTGCTTTCCAACCCAAGAGCAACGGGCCAGTGACCAACGGGCATTGCGGATAGCACTCCTGGGAGAGCAGCCCCAGGAGCAATGGGTGACTGAGTTGGACAGGTTGGTCCAGCAGGAGATAGAGCTGGACAATCGTTATCGGGCTCTGCAATGGCACGCAGAGGAGGGATATTTAGGGGAGACAACAGAATGCTCTCCGGAGGGATATGACTTTGGCGGCCCTGGATTGCTGTGGGAGAACCTTACAGATCTTTTTATGTTTGGCGATGAGGGGGAACCTGACCTTGAGGACATGAGAGACTATAGAGAGTCTATGCTCAGTCTTGCAGGGGTCTCAGAGCTCAAACCTGATCTGGACCATTTGCTAAGGAAGGAACAGCATCTGGAAAGGGCATACAGGAAACTGCTAGAACAAGTTCAGCAGCATGCCAGAGAATCGGCAGTGGAAAATCCGGAGATTGCCGTCCCCAAACCTGAAGTGCTGACAACAGGGCAGAGCTCTGCTAACCTCTGCCCAGCACTGATAACATCTTCTGGGTTCCATGGACAGGAGATGGTGAACCTATATCCCCAGACATCAGTTGCAGAGACATGGGACTTGATAGACTTTTCTGCTGAGGAAGAACAACCTGATGAGCCTCCAGCAGAAGAGCTGCTATCAGGGCCAAAGTTCACTGTGTTCTGCCCAGCACCAACAGTGGCTTCGGCCTTCTTGAGAGAAGAGGTAGTCGGCCTTTCTCCCACAACACTGACAGGGACATGTGATTTTCTGCCAGCAGCATCTATGGAGTTAAAACAAACTTCTCCAGCTGAAGATCTGGTAACTGAACAGATGGTCCAAGACCTCTGTCCCACACTTTTACCACTTCCAGAGACTGGGGATTTAATAGACGTTTCTGTAGAGGAGGAACCACCTGGCAAACCCCCAGCAGAAGTGCTGGCAACCGGACAGAGGGTCCAAGACCTCTGCCCCACACCTGCAGCAATTGTGGAGACCCAAGGTGAGGAGGTGGCAGTCTATCGCGAGCTGCAGATCAGGATCCAAGGAGAGAATGCAGTCATCACCTCACAACTGCAGCTTGATCTGGTGTCGGTTGATGGGGCTTCAGTCCCCACCTGTATACCCCAGGGATGCTGGGCAGTCGGCCCAGATCCCCAACAGCAGGATGGAGTGAGCCCAGTCCCACTGTCTTCTCTCCAGCGGCAGAAAGGATTCCAGGGAGAAGGGCCAGTCCGGGCCTCTCCCCAGCGGCAGATATATTCTCTGAGAGAGGCAGAGGATGGCTGGGTGAGTAATACACTGTTTGGAATAATTTGTTTGGGGTACTGTGTGGGTACAGGCAGTAGAGGACTGGGACTACTGACTAACTTCGGAGTCAACCCGTCTGGGGTCTCCTCCTATGTTAGTCTCCTGCCGAAAGGGGAGAAATGTCACGGACCTGGCCGGAGCAGAGGCTGTTGGAGAGGACTGTGTGCGGGCCTGTTGCCCACCGATTATGGGCCCTAGCATTTGAGGTGAATGAGGAATCCAGTCTGAACTGTATTAATCGGACTCAGTCATGTATATATTGTATGGGGACTCCTTGCTGTGGATCTGTGTCCCTGAAGAGGGAGGGGGGGGTTCCTCCAGCAGCCCCCTGCTGATAAGACTGATTCATTCTGTTGGGACACATCATGTGAGGAGATGCTGGTGTCAACTTGTGCTTATGTTAATTGAATGAGCTAATGACATTGTCCTCCATACAATGTAGGAGACGGGACGACTCCTATTGGAGCTCATGTTAATTAGGTTAGCTTTGAGTCATCCTGGTGTATAAATGTGTGTGAGATCTCAAATAAAAGTTAGTTCTGATGTACTCCAAGACTGGTGTTGTCTAGTTCTTGGGGTTCCTATAGCCAGATCCATTGGACTCGTGTTCCAGAACTTAGGAAGCGGTATATGACGGAAGCACTCAAGCGGAGTGTGGGGCGTTCCGTGACACTCCTTACACAGAGGACTTTTTTTCCTTTTTTCACTTAGCACCAGCGAGGAAATTTCAATGCTATGAGCTCACTGCAAGTGACGAATAACCACTTAGGTGGCTGGCGGATATACTCCGCAACTGAACTTTACGTGTTGCCACTGTTGTTATGGCCTGAGATGTTGTGCCCTGTTGGCACGGTTGGGGCCTATCGAGCCTCGCACAATCTGCTACCCCTCCGCGTGGCGCAACCAGCGGGGAAGGTCTCACAAGTCCTTTTTCTTTTTCTTTTTTCCCGGATCTACTACCTGGTTCACCTTACTTTCCGATTGAATATACAATTTCTCTGTACCATTTTGTTGCGTCTCCAATATCTAAACTGCATCACCAGCGAACCCTGTGCTCCAGATGGCCGGCTGGTCAATTTAGTCTATGCAAGCATTGCGGACTGGCGATTCCCGGAACTGCTGCAGGACAATATGAGACCTCACCACACAGATGAGAACTGGACTGAACTTCTGCAATGTCTGATACACCCATAGTGACCTGGAATGTTCGGGGAGTGAACGATCCATTGAAAAGGTCCATGATCTCAGCCGGACTGCGGAAATTCCACCCGGCTGTGATTGGCCTGCAGGAAACCCACCTGCGGGATGATACAGTTGGTTTCTTGCAATATGCATGGGTCGGCAAGGCCTATCACTCCACTTACTCCGCTTTTTCGCGGGGAGTAAGTGTACTGATACACAAAGCCCTAGTATACCAGGAGCTAGACTCCTTAGTAGATATATCTGGTAGATTTGTATTCTTGCACTGTAAATTGTATACGATTACCTTGATACTAGCTTTTGTATATGTGCCCCCTCCATTCTCCAGAGAGGTATTGCAATTGTTAATTTCTTATTTAGCTAATAAACCGGATATCCCGGTATTAATAATGGGTGACTTCAATTGTTACCTAGACCCTAAACTGGACAGGCATCCACCTGTACAGCCTCCAGGGGGTGGACGGGGCACCGCTCTCAGTCGCTTACTTGCAGAAGTAGGATGGATAGATATATGGCGCAATCGTAACCCCGAATGCAAGCAATTTTCCTGTTTTTCCAAGACACACGGGTCACTGTCACGTATTGACTTATGTATAGGTACCCCAAATCTGGTAAGCAATATAACCAAAGTGGAATATTTTCCACGAGGAGTGTCAGACCACTCCCCACTATCTTTGTGGTTAACTACTAGACCCCTCAGCAACCTACCCAAAGCCCCGTGGAAGCTAAATGCCTTTTGGTTAAAGCTCTTTGTTTCGCAGGAGGGAATAGCAACACAGATTGAGGGTTTCTTTAAAACACACAGATATCTACATGATGCTCACCTGAAATGGGAGACTTTTAAGGCACATCTGAGAGGGATTTTCATCCAGGAAATACAACAGGTTAAACACAACTCCTCGGTCCTGCTAGAACAGGCTGGGGACTTGGTAAAGCAACTAGAAACTGCCTATATAACTGATCCTACTGACCCCACTAGGGAGGCATGGATGTCGGCCCAGGATTCCCTGGACCGGCTGAGATCCTCCACGGCAGAGCGTAAAAGGTTCTTCACGAAGCTAGCATTTTATGAGGAAGGGGAGAAGACGGGCTGCCTACTGGCAAAAATTGCACGATCACAACAGCAATCACCAGCCATTGGGGCCATTCGGGCTGCCAATGGGAAAGTAGTCAATTCCCCGGAACTTGTCATATCCGAGCTGGCATCCTTCTATGAAGACCTATATAGGCCGAGGGATGCTTACTCGGATGCAGACCTAGCAGAATATATGTCTACGATTGATCTGCCCTCGTTGTCGGCAGCAGTACAGAAACAATTAGATGCCCCGATAACCTTGGAGGAGCTTCGGGTGGCGGCCTGCTCTTTTCCCACGTGTAAGGCACCGGGTGGGGATGGCCTCCCTATGGAGGTATTCACTCAGTTTGGAGAACAGATACTCCCCGAACTATTAAAAGTGATCAACGCTTGCCTGGACACAGGCAGACTTCCTGATTCTATGGCAAGGGCAGATGTGATTTTACTTCTTAAACAGGGGAAGGATCCGGTTGACCCCGGCTCCTATAGACCTATTTCATTGCTCCAGAGCGATGTGAAGATCCTTGCAAAGGTCCTGGCGCTTCGGGTCAACGGGGTCATCTCCTCCATTATACACCAGGACCAGGCAGGTTTTATGCCCCAAAAGTCCACAGCCACCAATCTGAGAAGACTGTTCCTTAATATGCAACTGCAGGCAGACAATATGGGTCAGAGAGCGCTGCTATCCTTAGACGCCAACAAGGCTTTTGACAGCGTTAGCTGGACATATCTCTGGGCAGTATTAGATAAATTTGGGTTTGGGAAACGGTTCATAACATGGGTTAAGCTGCTGTATGCGTCCCCTCAGGCCAATATTCGAATGTCAGATAGGGTCTCGCATGCCTTTGCTCTGGGCAGGGGGACGAGGCAAGGCTGTCCTCTGTCCCCGCTGCTCTTTGCGATCGCGATAGAGCCCTTAGCAGCCCTTATAAGAGACAGCGACCGGATTCAAGGGTTCCATTACGGGACACTGCATGAAAAGATAATGTTGTACGCAGACGACATGTTACTTTTTCTGGGAAACCCGAGCAATTCACTGTCAGAGGCCATGTCAATAATAAAACTGTTTGGTCACTACTCCGGGCTAACCATCAACTGGTCTAAGTCAGCCCTGATGATGCTGGACGGGGACCATGGGGTTGCACTTCCTGATCATTGCCCCATTCCTCTGGTCACTAGTTTCAAATATCTGGGCGTACAAATAGCGCCCAGGATTGGAGACTACTGTTCCCTAAATATATACCCCCTGCTTTCACGCTTCCGTGATAAAATAAACACATGGAATAACTTAAAAATGTCCCTGGCAGGCAGAGCCAATTTAATTAAGATGATTCTAATGCCCCAATTATTATATTTCTTGCACAATACACCGGTGGTAATCCCCCTAAAAATCTTTAGAATAGTAAATACCCTTTTTCGTAAATTGCTATGGAACAATAAACATCCCAGAATTAGACTAGAACAGTTGCAGCAGTCTAAGGACAACGGGGGGTTGGCGGTTCCCAACCCTTGGTTGTACTACATAGCGTCCCAGTTGCAGCAGTTGGTTGGCTCCATGGCTCCAGAACCACAGGGCTCAGCAGCGAGGTTGATGCTGATTGCCTCTGGAGCAGAAACTATCCCTATGGGTCTTGAGGCCCAGCTATTTGCGAAATCCAACAAAAAGGTCCCAACCCTGTCGCTGGTACAGAAAATATGGAATAAAGTTAGACAAATCCAGGGGGTGCAGGGGTTCACGGATTTCAGTCCAATATGGGACAATCGTTCCTATAGTGAACTGGGAAAACTAAACCAAAAGTCTAGATGGTGCAAGTACGGGGTAAAACTACTTTCTCAAATATTCGGGAACGGTAAACTGCTCCCTTTCACAGAACTACAAGCCAATTCCAACTTACCGAATAATATGCTTTACTCATACCTTCAGTTGCGACACGCGGTGGCTGCGCAGGGGAATGCCGTTGAGTGGATATTGTCACCCACTCCGGTATTCCATGTGTTACAGTCTAGTAAGGAAACCAAAGGAATCCTATCCCAATGCTACCAGATGCTGCTGGTAAGACACTTACGGGCTTACCCATGCAAGGCGGCTCCTGCCTGGGAGAGGGACCTTGGCCAAATCACAGATGAGCAGTGGGAGGAGGCTCTTCAAGCCATATCCAATTGCTCCCTTAACGTAGCACAAAAGGTCTCCCAATTGTTCACAGTTTTGAGGGTACATTACACCCCTAAAAAGTTACACAAGATGGGCAGGGCGACAAGCCCTCTATGCTCCCGCTGTCAGCAGCACGATGGAGACCTCATTCACCTACTATGGCGCTGCCCGAAACTCCACCGTTACTGGAATGGGGTGCTAGACACGCTCAACGGAGTATTTCAGACAAAGGTTCCCACTGACCCTAAGTGTTGCTTGCTGGGAGTCCTGGAGGAGGAGATCCCGGAGGAGATGGATAGGGTCGCTTTCTCCAGGGCTCTATTTCAGGCCAGGAAACTTATCCTAATGGGGTGGAAATCCACAATGCCACCCACCAGGGGCTCCTGGGTGGAACACATGGGACAGACCCTTATCAGGGAAAAGCTAATATACCAACACAGGGGATGCCCAAATAGGTTTGAACGCATTTGGTCAAAATGGCTGGACACACCGGGACTGAGTCCAAGAGAGTTGGTGATGTCTAGACTCCTGCAATCACTTTAAACCAGATGAAGGGGAGCAAAATGGACTGCATAGCATAAAATAACACGGGCGGTGATAGCCAAAACAGGGAAAGCTGTGTTGTGGATGTTTGGATAATTGTAACAGATTGACAAATCAGGTGGTATAATTACTGTATACATGACCGTGAACCTATTTGATATTACTGATGTAACTGTAAATGCAACATGAAGAGTGATTATTGCTGGACTATATGTGAAAGTTCAATAAAACCTTTTTTGATTTATAAAAAAAAAAAATATTGCTTGACATGCCCATGCGGCCTACTTTATGTAGGTCGCACCATACGCACACTTCGGAAGCGTGTTGGTGAGCATTGTAATTTTGTGGAGAAGGGCATAGACAAACATAGTGTTGCTCGACCAGTGATGGCGAACCTTAGCACCCCAGATGTTTTGGAACTACATTTCCCATGATACTCATGCACTCTGCAGTGTAGTTGAGCATCATGGGAAATGTAGTTCCAAAACCTCTGTAGTGCCAAGGTTCACCATCACTGTCCTAGACACTTTAACCACCTCAATACAGTGCACTTACACCCCCTTCCTACCCAGACCAATTTTCAGCTTTCAGCGCTCTCACAGTTTGAATGACAATTACTCAGTCATGCAACACTGTACCCATATGAAACGTGCGTCCTTTTTTTTTTACACAAATAGAGCTTTCTTTTGGTGGTATTTAATCACTAGTGGGTTTTTTATTTTTTGTGCTAAAAAAAAAAGAGAGTAAATTTTGTGAAAAAAGTGCCTTCTTCTTTGTTTCTGTCATAAAATTTTGCTAAATAGTAATTTTTCTCCATACATTTTGGCCAAAATTTATACTGCTACATATCTTTGGTAAAAATAAAACAAATTAGTGTATATTATTTGGTCTTTGTGAAAGTTATAGATTCTACAAACTATGGTGCCAATCTCTGAAAATTGATCACATCTGATCAGGCCTTCAGTACATCAGGTGAATCTCATTTCTTCAGACACTAACAAGTTAGGAAAGTACAAATACCCCCAAAATGACCCCTTTTTAGAAAGTAGACTTTCCAAGGTATTAAGTAAGTAGCATGGTGAGTTTTTTTAAGTTGTCATTTTTTCCCACAATTCTTTGCAAAATGAAGATTTTTTTTAATTTTTATTTTTTACAAAATTGTCATATTATCAGGTTATTTCTCACACACAGCATATGCATACAACAAATTACACCCCAAAATACATTTTGCTACTCTTCCCGAGTAGTCCCACATGTGTGATACTTTTACACAGCCTGGCCACATACAGAGGCCCAACATTGAAGTAGCACCTTCAGGCGTTCTACGAGCATAAATGACACATCTCATTTCTCAACCACCTATTACATTTTAAAGGCCCTGAAGCACCAGGACAATGGAATTGCCCACAAAATGACCCTATTTTGAAAAGCAAACACCCCAACGTATAATCTATGAGGCATAATGAGTCTGTTGAACGGTTCATTTTTTCAAATGAAAATACATTTTTTTTTTACACAAAGTTGTCAATTTATAAGATATTTCTAACACATAGCATGTATATAGCAAAAGTTACACCCCAAAATACATTCTGCTACTCTTCCCAAGTATGGCCATACCACATGTGAGTCTTTTACACAGCCTGGCCACATACAGAGGTCCAACATTGAAGTAGTACCAGGCGTTCTAGGAGCATAAATTACACCTCATTTCATTCCTACCTATCACACTTTTGAAGGTCCTGGAGCACCAAGACAGTGGAATTACCCACAAAATTACCCCATTTTGGAAAGCAAACACCCCAACATATATTCTATGAGGCATGGGCTGCAAATAGGTACTCGGGTACTCTGATGGGCTGCAGATAGGTACTCGGGTACTCTAATGGGCTGGAGACAGGTACTTGGGTAACTTGATGAGCTGCAGACAGGTACTCGGGTACTCTGATGGGCTGGTGACAGGTACTCGGTTACTCTGATGGGCTGGTGACAGGTACTCGGGTACTCTGATGGGCTGGTGACAGGTACTCGGTTACTCTGATGGGCTGGTGATAGGTACTTGGGTACTCTGATGGGCTGGTGATAGGTACTTGGGTACTCTGATGGGCTGGTGACAGGTACTCAGGTACTCTGATGGCCTGGTGACAGGTACTCGGGTGCTCTGATGGCCTGGTGACAGGTACTCGGGTACTCATATGTGGCTGCAGATAGGTACTCTGGTTCTCTGATGGGCTGGTGACTGGTATTCGAGTAAAGGGAGGTGACAGGTACTCAGGTACTCGGTACTCATATGGACAGTGACAGTTACTCAGGTACTCGGGTACTCATATGGACTGTGACAGGTACTCAGGTATTTGGGTACTCATGGACTGTGACAGGTACTCATATGGACTGTGTCAGGTAATCAGGTACTTGGGTACTCAGATGAACTGTGACAGGTACTTGGGTACTCAGATGGACTGTGACAGGTACTTGGGTACTCAGATGGACTGTGACAGGTACTCGGGTACTCAGATGGACTGTGACAGGTACTTGGGTACTCTGATGGACTGTGACAGGTACTCGGGTACTCAGATGAACTGTGACAGGTACTCAGGTACTCATATGGACTGTGACAGGTACTCAGGTACTTGAGTACTCAGATAAACTGTGACAGGTACTAGGGTACTCAGATACAGGTACTTGGGTACTCAGATGGACTGTGACAGGTACTCGGGTACTCAGATGAACTGTGACAGGTACTCAGGTACTCATATGGACTGTGACAGGTACTCAGGTACTCGAGTACTCAGATAAACTGTGACAGGTACTAGGGTACTCAGATACAGGTACTTGGGTACTCAGATGGACTGTGACAGGTACTTGGGTACTCAGATGGACTGTGACAGGTACTCGGGTACTCAGATGGACTGTGACAGGTACTCAGGTACTCTGATGGACTGTGACAGGTATTTCGGGTACTCTGATGGACTGTGACAGGTACTCATATGGACTGACGGGTACTCATATGGACTGACAGGTACTCAGATGAACTGTGAGAGGTACTATGATGAGTGATGACAGGTCCTCTTTATTGGGGGTAAATCGGTGTGATTGGTGTACACTGTAAGTGGTAACGAGATGTTACCGCAATCTGCTCCTCACACACGATCGGTGTGTGAGGCGCCCAAGAGCGCGCGCATGTGCCATGCACAGTGGGGCGGAACCATCTGTGATCGGCCATGACTTCATCACGGCCGATCACGTGGTAAACGTGGCGAGGGGTGTCTCCGTGACACGCCACCACCACAGAAACAGAGATGCACGCGCATGATCACGCCTATTCCCTGTTTAAATGGAGGGCCGTCATATGATGCCCTCCCAGAACGAGAGCCGTGCCGCCTGGCCGTCATATGACGGACGACGGGCGGCAAGCAGTTAAAGAATTCCATAAACAGTCATCTTTAGGATTACGTGTTTGGGTGATAGAAGCTATCCCCAACACATTCCCCACCGCCGAACCTTATAAAGAGAGTGAGAGAGAAAATTATTGGATATATACCTTAGTAGGGATGAGCCGAACACCCCCCGGTTCGGTTCGCACCAGAACCTGCGAAC
Organism: Lithobates septentrionalis; assembly: GCA_037952835.1. Lineage (NCBI taxonomy): Eukaryota > Metazoa > Chordata > Amphibia > Anura > Ranidae > Lithobates > Lithobates septentrionalis. Next base: position 733,191 of record JBBDGP010000685.1, on the reverse strand, counting down.
GGACCGAAAATTCACACAAACGTTAGAACCCCCATTGACGTCTATGGGACTTATTTGCATGGTATTGTCCTAAAAAGGGTTTGGGGACCCGGGTCCTGCCCCAGGGGACACGTATCAATGCAAAAAAAACCTTTTAAAAACGGCTGTTTTTTCGGGAGCAGTGATTTTAATTAGGCTTAAAGTAAAGAAAAAAAAAAGTGAAATATTCCTTTAAATATCGTACCTGGGGGGGGTCTATAGTATGCCTGTAAAGTGGCACGTGTTTCCCTTGCTTAGAACAGTCCCTGAGGAAAAAAAGTCATTTAAAACTGCTTGCGGCTTTAATGTAATGTCGGGTCCTGGCAATATGGATGTAAATCAGTGAGACAAAGGGCATGGGTACCCCCCAGTCCATTACCAGGCTCTTTGGGTCTTGTATGGATATTAAGGGGAACCCTGCACCCAAATTAAAAAAGGAAACAGCAGTATACAGGCTCTGTACTCTGAACAACAGTATACAGGCGGTGCAAACAAGACAGGGACTGTAGGTTTGTTGTTAAGTAGAATCTGTTTGTAATTTTGAACTGGTACATTTTTAACGTGTTTAGCTCCAGCCAAAAAATCTATTTTAAGCTTTTTGGAAAACATAGGGAAGGGTTATCCCCCCTGTGCCATTTGTTTTGCTGTCTGTGCTCCTCTTCAGAAGATTTCACCTCACTTTTTGTCCCAATGACAAATGTTTTTTGAAAATTTTGGGTTTTTTGTGAAACAAGGATTGGTGATAAAGCATCAGTGGCAAGGAGAAATGTTTTTCCCATATTAACTCTTACAGGAGAGTATTTCCCTTTCTAGGGGTAGATTTCATCTCACTTCCTGTTGTCTCCTTCCGTTTGCAAGTAGGAGTCATTTGTAAGTTGGATGTTTGAAAGTAGGGGCCTGCCCTATATACTCAGCAGAAATTTGGGCCTTAGGTGTTGTTGTGGCCACAACACTGTAAGTCCTCACAGGGCCCTGCTGTGAAATATTAGATCAAGAATTGTAATTACATGCCCCTGTTGAACAGGGGCTGAAAAATTGGACCTTAGGCACTGGTGCTGGTGCCACAACACTGCAACCCCTCACAGATACTCTAGTTGGAACGCAGGAACGAGCCCTGCTGCAAAGTATTGCATCAAAAATTGTAATTACACGCCCCTGTTAAACAGGGGCTGAAAAATTGGGCCTTAGGCACTGGTGCCACAACACTGCAACCCCTCACAAATACTCTACTTGGAACGCAGGAACGAGCCCTGCTGCAAAGTATTGCATCAAAAATTGTAATTACACGCCCCTGTTAAACAGAGGCTGAAAAATTGGGCCTTAGGCACTGGTGGCGGCGCCCAGAACCAAAAATGTTCTTACAAGCTATCAGCATGATCATTGAGGAGGAAGAGGATAATTACTCAGGATAGTCATTCAGAATCAGCATAGGCAGTCTTTGAAAGGATCTAAGATTTAAAAAAAAAATATTCGGTTACATTAGCATCAGGTGCTTGGTAGCTGGTGGTGATCTAAGACTGATTCGTTTTTATGAAGGTCAGTCGATCGACCGAGTCGGTGGACAGACGCACCCTGTGATTGGTTACAAAGCCTCCAGCATCACTGAATGTGCATTCCGAAAGAACGCTGGATGCAGGACAGGCCAGTAGCTCAATTGCATACTGTGCAAGCTCTGGCCAGTGATCCATCCTTAAGACCCAGTAACCCAGAGGATTTTCGGTGGGAAAGGTGTCCAAGTCAGATCTTGCCCCTAGGTATTCCTGCACCATGTAAAACAGACACTGGCGATGGTTGCTGGAACCGATCATACCTTGGGGCTGCGGACAAAAAAATTGTCTAATTGCATCGGTCAGATGGCCACCTTCTCCACCGCTCCTTCTTTGACTGACCGAAGCCTCAGCAACACCTTGTCCAGAAACAGGAGTTGGCCCCTGGCCCTGTCCATTATTCCACGCAGCGTGTGCTCCAGCAGGTGGACAAGGGGGACAGTGTCACTGATGCATGCACTGTCACTGCTCACCATCCTCATGGCCTCCTTAAATGGTGACAGGACAGTGTATGCATCCCTGATCATGGCCCACTGGCGTGGGGAAAAAAAACCAAGCTCCCCTGACCCTGTCCTGGTGCCATAGTTGCACAGGTACTCATTGATGGCCCTCTGCTGCGTGTGCAGCCGCTGCAGCATGGCCAATGTTGAGTTCCACCTGGTGGGCATGTCACAGATTAGGCGGTTCTTGGGCAGATTAAACTCCTCTTGGAGGTCTGCCAGCCGAGCACTGGCATTATATGACCGGCGGAAAAGCACACAGACTTTCCTGGCCTGCCTCAGGACATCCTGTAAGCCCGGGTACCTGCCCAAGAACCGCTGCACCACCAAGTTAAGGGCGTGAGCCAAACAGGGCACATGGGTCATTTGTCCCTGTCGGAGGGCAGAGAGGAGGTTGGTGCCATTGTCGCAAACCACCATTCCTGCCTTAAGTTGGAGTGGCGTCAACCACCTCTGAACCTGCCCCTGCAGAGCTGACAGAACCTCTGCCCCAGTGTGGCTTCTGTCCCCCAAGCACACCAGCTCAAGCACCGCATGGCATCTTTTGGCCTGCATACTTGCGTAGCCCCTTGAAAGGCTACGGAGCACCGCTGGTTCCGAGGACCAAGCACAGGAAGAGGCCATGGAGGAAAAGGAAGGGGTGGAGGAGAGAGGTGTGTCACAATCATTAGTAGTGGCATTTTGGAGGCGTGGTGGCGGAAGAACCTCCAACACTACTGCACCCTGTCCTGCATCCTTCCCAGCTGCCAGCAGAGTCACCCAATGCGTGGTGAAACTTAGGTAACGTCCCTGTCCATGCCTGCTGGACCATGAGTCAGCGGTAATATGCACCTTACCGCTGACCGCCCTGTCCAGCAAGGCATGGACATTGCCTTCCACATGCCGGTAGAGAGCCGGAATTGCCTTCTGTGAGAAAAAGTGGCGTTTGGGTACCTGCCACTGAGGAACCACACATTCCACAAACTCACAGAAGGGGGAAGAGTCTACCAACTGAAAAGGCAGCAGTTGAAGTGCTAGCAATTTTGTAAAGCTAGCATTCAACCGCTGGGCATGTGGATGGCTGGGAGTGACCTTCTTTCAGCGGTGCAGCAGCTGGGGCAGGGAAATTTGCCTGGTACAATCTGACGTCGGTGTACCGAAAGCAGATTGCCCACAAGTACTTGACTGTGACACACCTAATTCTACACCTTCATTCCTCTCAGTGCAGGTCTCAGAGAGGACTGAAGGTATAGTGGGGTTGGAGATCTCAGCTGATGAGGAGCAAGGAGAGGTCCTCTTTGTTCTTTGGTGTGGGTCTTTTAGATACGCTTGCCAACGAACTGCATGGCAGGTCAACATATGTCTGGTAAAGCATGTGGTGGCCCAAGCGGGAGGTGTTTTGGCCACGCGAGATACGCTTGAGACATATGTTGCAAATAGCAGCGGTGCGATCTGATGCACTCGTCTCAAAAAAGGCCCACACCAAAGAACTTTTGGAATAACGCGCAGAGACAGCAGCACCCTGCAAATGCGGAGCTTTGGGGTGTCATGCAGTCAGTGTGCTGCCCTTAGGCTGGCCCCTGGAGGGAATCCTGCCTCGTTGGTGATGTGCCTCCTCCTCCTCCTCTCTCCTATCAGGCACCCACGTTGAGTCAGTGACCTCATCATCCCCTCCCTCCCTCATCACTGGAGCAAACCTGGCAGTATGCTGCAGCAGGGGGAGCATGACTGCCAGATTGCTGTCCTTCTTGGGCACCCCTCTGTCCGTGCTCACGTTACTGTCTTCATCTAGCTCAGTATCATCATCAGAGCCTTCTAAACGCTGGGCATCCTCCTGGAGCATGTACCCAACACTGTGGTCAAACAGTTCGAGGGACTCCTCAGGAGGACATGATGGGGCTAGGGAAGGAGTCACTGATGCCATTGAGCTGAGGGAAGAGGCCGCGTTGGCAGCTGCTTTGCCAGACAATGTACCCTGAGCATGGGTGAGAGAGGATGAAGAGGATGAGGACGGCTTGGTCATCCACTCAATCAAGTCTTGCGCATGTTGCGGCTCAACGCGGCCAGCTGCCGAAAAAAAGGCCAAGCGTGTCCCACGGCCACGTGCTGATGAGGATGCACTGTCTCCACGACCAGCACTGTTGCCTCTAGACTAGGGATGAGCTTCGAGTTCGAGTCGAACTCATGTTCGACTCGAACATTGGCTGTTCGCAAGTTCGCCGAACACCGAACAATTTGGGGTGTTCGCGGCAAATTCGAATGCCGCGGAACACCCTTTAAAAGTCTATGGGAGAAATCAAAAGTGCTAATTTTAAAGGCTTATATGCAAGTTATTGTCATAAAAAGTGTTTGGGGACCTGGGTCCTGCCCCAGGGGACATGGATCAATGCAAAAAAAAGTTTTAAAAATGGCCGTTTTTTCAGGAGCAGTGATTTTAATAATGCTTAAAATCAAACAATAAAAGTGTAATATCCCTTTAAATTTCGTACCTGGGGGGTGTCTATAGTATGCCTGTAAAGGGGCGCATGTTTCCCTTGTTTAGAACAGCCTGACAGCAAAATGACATTTAGAAGGAAAAAACTCATTTAAAACTACCCGCGGCTATTGCATTGCCGTCAATACACATAGAAGTTCATTGATAAAAACGGCATGGCAATTCCCCACAGGGAAACCCCGAACCAAAATTTAAAAAAAAAAAAAATGAAGTGGGAGTCCCCCTAAATTCCATACCAGGCCCTTCAGGTCTGGTATGGATTTTAAGGGGAACCCCGCGCCAAAAAAAAAAAAAAACGGCGTGGGGTTCCCCCAAAGATCCATACCAGACCCTTATCCGAGCACGCAACCTGGCAGGCCGCAGGAAAAGAGGGGGGGGGACGAGAGTGCGCCCCCCCCCCTCCTGAACCGTACCAGGCCACATGCCCTCAACATTGGGAGGGTGCTTTGGGGTAGCCCCCCAAAACACCTTGTCCCCATGTTGATGAGGACAAGGGCCTCATCCCCACAACCGTGGCCGGTGGTTGTGGGGGTCTGCGGGCGGGGGGCTTATCGGAATCTGGAAGCCCCCTTTAACAAGGGGACCCCCAGATCCCGCCCCCCCCCCTGTGTGAAATGGTAAGGGGGTACTTACCCCTACCATTTCACTAAAAAAGTGTCAAAATAGTTAAAAATGACAAGAGACAGTTTTTGACAATTCCTTTATTTAAATGCTTCTTCTTTCTTCCTTCTTCTTCTTCTTCTTCTTCTTCTTCTTCTGGTTCTTGTTCTGGTTCTTCTTCTTCTTCTTCTTCTTCTTCTTCTTCTTCTTCTTCTTGTTCTTCCTCCGATGTTCTCGTCCAGCATCTCCTCCGCGGCGTCTTCTATCTTCTTCTCCTCGGGCCGCTCCGCACCCATGGCATTGGGGGGGAGGCTCCCGCTCTTCTCTTCATCTTCTTCTTCATCCTCTTCTCTTCTTCCTTCTTCTCTTCTTCTCTGTTTCTCTTCTTAATTTTCTTCTCCGGGCCGCTCCGCATCCATGCATGGAGGGAGGCTCCCGCTGTGTGACGGCGTCTCCTCATCTGACGGTTCTTAAATAACGGGGGGCGGGGCCACCCGGTGACCCCGCCCCCCTCTGTTTTTATCAATGAACTTCTATGTGTATTGACGGCAATGCAATAGCCGCGGGTAGTTTTAAATGAGTTTTTTCCTTCGAAATGTCATTTTGCTGTCAGGCTATTCTAAACACGGGAAACATGCGCCCCTTTACAGGCATACTATAGACACCCCCCAGGTACGAAATTTAAAGGGATATTACACTTTTATTGTTTGACTTTAAGCATTATTAAAATCACTGCTCCTGAAAAAACGGCCGTTTTTAAAACTTTTTTTTGCATTGATCCATGTCCCCTGGGGCAGGACCCAGGTCCCCAAACACTTTTTATGACAATAACTTGCATATAAGCCTTTAAAATTAGCACTTTTGATTATTCATGTTCGTGTCCCATAGACTTTAACGGTGTTCGCGTGTTCGAGCGAACTTTTTTCCTGTTCGCATGTTCTGGTGCGAACCGAACAGGGGGGTGTTCGGCTCATCCCTACTCTAGACACAGGGCCTGCTTGCCCTCTTTTATTGGCTTGTGACTGTCTGCCTCTCCGTGTTGGCCTTCCAGACATACTAATGGCTTGTAGCTGCACTAAGCTGGGATATATATATATATGCAGTGCCTTGCGAAAGTATTCGGCCCCCTTGAACTTTTCAACCTTTTGCCACATTTCAGGCTTCAAACATAAAGATATAAAATTTTTATTTTTTGTGAAGAATCACCAACAAGTGGGACACAATTGTGAAGTGGAACGAAATCTATTGCATTATTGAAACTTTTTTAACTAATAAAAAAATGAAAAGTGGGGCGTGCAAAATTATTCGGCCCCCTTGCGTTAATACTTTGTAGAGCCACCTTTTGCTGCGATTACAGCTGCAAGTCGCTTGGGGTATGTCTCTATCAGTTTTGCACATCGAGAGACTGAAATTCTTGCCCATTCTTCCTTGCAAAACAGCTCGAGCTCAGTGAGGTTGGATGGAGAGCGTTTGTGAACAGCAGTTTTCAGCTCTTTCCACAGATTCTCGATTGGATTCAGGTCTGGACTTTGACTTGGCCATTCTAACACCTGGATACGTTTATTTGTGAACCATTCCTTTGTAGATTTTGCTGTATGTTTGGGATCATTGTCTTGTTGGAAGATAAATCTCCGTCCCAGTTTCAGGTCTTTTGCAGACTCCAACAGGTTTTCATCCAGAATGGTCCTGTATTTGGCTGCATCCATCTTCCCCTCAATTTTAACCATCTTCCCTGTCCCTGCTGAAGAAAAGCAGGCCCAAACCATGATGCTGCTACCACCATGTTTGACAGTGGGGATGGTGTGTTGAGTGTGATGAGCTGTGTTGCTTTTACGCCAAACATATTGTTTTGCATTGTGGCCATAAAGTTTTATTTTGGTTTCATCGGACCAGAGCACCTTCTTCCACATGTTTGGTGTGTCTCCCAGGTGGCTTGTGGCAAACTTTAGACGAGACTTTTTATGGATATCTTTGAGAAATGGCTTTCTTCTTGCCACTCTTCCATAAAGGCCAGATTTGTACAGTGTACGACTGATTGTTGTCCTATGGACAGATTCTCCCACCTCAGCTGTAGTTCTCTGCAGTTCATCCAGAGTGATCATGGGCCTCTTGGCTGCATCTCTGATCAGTCTTCTCCTTGTCTGAGCTGAAAGTTTAGAGGGACAGCCAGGTCTTGGTAGATTTGCAGTGGTCTGATACTCCTTCCATTTCAAAATGATCGCTTGCACAGTGCTCCTTGGGATGTTTAAAGCTTGGGAAATCTTTTTGTATCCAATCCGGCTTTAAACTTCTCCACAACAGTATTACGGACCTGCCTGGCGTGTTCCTTGGTCTTCATGATGCTCTCTGCGCTTTCAACAGAACCCTGAGACTATCACAGAGCAGGTGCATTTATACAGAGACTTGATTACACACAGGTGGATTCTATTTATCACCATCAGTCATTTAGGACAACATTGGATCATTCAGAGATCCTCGCTGAACTTCTGGAGTGAGTTTTCTGCACTGAAAGTAAAGGGGCCGAATAATTTTGCACGCACCACTTTTCAGTTTTTTATTTGCTAAAAAAGTTTAAAATATCCAATAGATTTCGTTCCACTTCACAATTGTGTCCCACTTGTTGGTGATTCTTCACAAAAAATTAAAATTTTATATCTTTATGTTTGAAGCCTGAAATGTGGCAAAAGGTTGAAAAGTTCAAGGGGGCCGAATACTTTTGCAAGGCACTGTATATCTATATATATATATATAGATATATATATACTGATACTGCAGCTAGCAAAATCAACTGCCTGCCTGTAGTATGAGAACACCACCAACCTTCTACAGGTAGCTTTAGCTGAACACTGTGCAGAGCTCGCAAAAAACTAACTTGTAGCTTATTTAGCTGCCTGCGGTAGTGATAGGATCAGGAAAACACCACCAACCTTCTACAGGTAGCTTTAGATGAACACTGTGCAGAGCTCGCACTACACTTACTTGTAGTTTTAGCTGAACACTGTGCAGAGCTCGCGAAAAACTAACTTGTAGCTTATTTAGCTGCCTGCGGTAGTGATAGGATCAGGAAAACACCACCAACCTTCTACAGGTAGCTTTAGGTGAACACTGTGCAGATCTCGCAAAAAACTAACTTGTAGCTTATTTAGCTGCCTGCGGTAGTGATAGGATCAGGAAAACACCACAAACCTTCTACAGGTAGCTTTAGGTGTACACTGTGCAGAGCTCGCAAAAAAATAACTTGTAGCTTATTTAGCTGCCTGCGGTAGTGATAGGATCAGGAAAACACCACCAACCTTCTACAGGTAGCTTTAGGTGAACACTGTGCAGAGCTTGGAAAAAAATAACTTGTAGCTTATTTAGCTGCCTGCGGTAGTGATAGGATCAGGAAAACACCACCAACCTTATACAGGTAGCTTTAGGTGAACACTGTGCAGAGCTCGCAAAAAAATAACTTGTAGCTTATTTAGCTGCCTGCGGTATTGATAGGATCAGGAAAATACCACCAACCTTCTACAGGTAGCTTTAGCTGAACACTGTGCAGAGCTCGCACTACACTAACTTGTAGTTTTAGCTGAACGCTGTGCAGAGCTTGCAAAAAACTAACTTGTAGCTTATTTAGCTGCCTGCGGTAGTGATAGGATCAGGAAAACACCACCAACCTTCTACAGGTAGCTATAGGTGAACACTGTGCAGAGCTCGCAAAAAACTAACTTGTAGCTTATTTAGCTGCCTGCAGTAGTGATAGGATCAGGAAAACACCACCAACCTTCTACTGGTAGCTTTAGCTGAACACTGTGCAGAGCTCGCAAAAAACTAAATGGTAGCTTATTTAGCTGCCTGCGGTAGTGATAGGATCAGGGAAAACACCACCAACCTTCTACAGGTAGCTTTAGCTTAACACTGTGCAGAGCTCGCACTACACTTACTTGTAGTTTTAGCTGAACACAGTGCAGAGCGCGCAAAAAACTAACTTGTAGCTTATTTAGCTGCCTGCGCTAGTGATAGGATCAGAAAAACACCACCAACCTTCTACAGGTAGCTTTAGATGAACACTGTGCAGAGCTCGCACTACACTTACTTGTAGTTTTAGCTGAACACTGTGCAGAGCTCGCAGAAAACTAACTTGTAGCTTATTTAGCTGCCTGCGGTAGTGATAGGATCAGGAAAACACCACCAACCTTCTACAGGTAGCTTTAGGTGAACACTGTGCAGAGCTCGCAAAAAAATAACTTGTAACTTATTTAGCTGCCTGCGGTAGTGATAGGATCAGGAAAACACCACCAACCTTCTACAGGTAGCTTTAGGTGAACACTGTGCAGAACTCACAAAAAACTAACTTGTAGTTTATTTAGCTGCCTGTGGTAGTGATAGGATCAGAAAAACACCACCAACCTTCTACAGGTAGCTTTAGCTGAACACTGTGCAGAGGTCGCACTACACTAACTTGTAGTTTTAGCTGAACACTGTGAGGAGGACGCACTACACTAACTTGTAGCTTTAGCTGAACACTGTGCAGAGGTCACACTAAACTAACTTGTAGCTTTAGCTGAACACTGTGAGGAGGATGCACTACACTAACTTGTAGTTTTAGCTGAACACTGTGCAGAGGTCACACTAAACTAACTTGTAGCTTTAACTGAACACTGTGAGGAGGACGCACTACACTAACTGTAAATAGTCTAGCTGCCTGACTGTGGTACTAATAGGATCAAAAGAACACCAGCAATTTTCTTTAGGTAGCTGTAAATAGTGTAACAAGACAAGCCTGCCTGTCAGTAGGAAGATAACAGGAACGGATCTAGCTAAACTGAATACAGTGTATGTATATATATATATATATATATATATATATATATATATATATATATATATATATATATATACAACACCTGGGATGCATATATATACACAATACACTGTAAGTGCAGCTAACTCACTGACTGTCTTGCCTAATCTATCTAACTTAAATCAAATGACACTGTCTCTCTGTCTATCTCTTTCAACGCCGGAACACACACTACACAGGGCCGCCGTACATGCGGCCTTATATAGTGTGGGGCGTGTACTAAATCTCCTGAGCCATAATTGGCCAAAGCCTCCTTGGCTTTGGCCAATTACGGCTCTCTGTTCAGACGGCGCTGTGATTGGCCAAGCATGCGGGTCATAGTGCATGCTTGGCCAATCATCAGCCAGCAATGCACTGCGATGCCGCAGTGAATTATGGGCCGTGATGCGCCACACGAATTTGGCGCGAATGGCCCATATCGTTCACAATTCGGTGAACAGACCTTAGATAGCCTATCGCCCGGAGGTCTCAATGAGGGCATTGAAATTAATATTTTACTGTAATATTTTACTGTGATTTACTGTGATCCTATTGCAACCTTATAGTGATGTTGCTACTTGTCCACCACTTATAAAAAATCATTGTAAAAAATCATGACAAAAATCATGATATAAAACAACTTACTAATATTGACATGTGGTAACAAATATTCTCAAAAACGAATTGCCCCAATTTAGTACCCCTCCCTTCCCCTTTTATTTTCCTTCACCCTTCCCCACCCAACTAATTTTAGTTCTTATTTTAGTTTATACCAGGAGATATCTAAAGTATTCTTAGTCCAGTCTATTCTCTCTCCTCCCACCCCACCCCCCTTCTTAGTCCCATTTAATATTATTATTTATGGGTTAATTGATTATTATTATAATTTTCGGGAATTAATTGATAAATTATTAGATTTTATGACCATTAAAATATTTCTTTTTAATAAATGCCAGTATAAATGCAGGTTCATTGTACATAATACAAGACTCCTAATATAGTTTAATATATCCCAATATAGTTCAGAACAGTTCAGTATATTATTATAGGTTGTGTCGTAGAAAGATGACTGTATGCTAGGCACACAGCCATATCTCCTGTGCTAATAAGCACCCATTTTCATCTAATGATATAAATGCATCTTACCTTTTGATCGTATGTCTCCCCTCTGGTTCCCCATTCCCCAGTAAACAGACATCAGCTCATTCTTACATTCTCAGCTCAGCATGACTGCCTTTCCCAGCCCTGAGACTGCTTTTATTACATCAAAGCTTTCACAAACAGGAAGTTATGGTTCCAACAGCCAATCACTTCTTACATTGCACGTGACATCACAGGAAATGACAAACAGTAAAGGAGGGCACTCACATGAGGAAAAGGGGGAGGAAGTGCACACGCCCCATCTTAGTCAGCATGGAGCCCACCCAATACTGTTCAAAGTAAACAGTATCTAGCAAGCTCATTCTATTGGTTCTTACAGGCTTGAGACAATCTGCGGAGACAATGCTACTGCTGTTGCCAATGTACGGTACGAGTACACCAACAAGGCAGATATCAATGTCCTCTTATAAAAACAGATGTGTATCCAAAAATGGATAGCGTAGTCCGCAAGAGAGAGAGAGATTTAATAGGTTTCTCTTGTTTTGCAGACTTCGCTTCTCTAATGTGCATAGTCATTTGAAGGCAAGAAGCCCAGCGCATTGCGCTTGGTACCTACAAACCAACAAACATCCACAGACACAGAGAACATGTCTCAAATCCCATGAGAAGGTTTTCATACTGACCGTTTTTACCACTGGTCTTGATTCAACCCAAGTGCGCTCTGCTAGAGTGCTCCTCGATTAAATCAAACACTGGGAGACTTATGACAATACATTAAAATACATAAAATTTTCCACAACAGTTGTCTTCCTATTTTTAAATTATCATTTTTAAATCAATATTATTATTCTTCATAGAAATAATGTCAGACTATCATGATTCCATTGGTCATCTGTTGTAAGTATGGTAATTTAGTTTATAGTTGTTAAGTAGTGGTAGATAATGCCATATTACAGCTGCGCTATTATGCTATGTTTTTATCGATAATATTGTTATTATGTTTTTTTAAAAGACAGTACGACCTAAGTGTATTGCCATGTTTTTTAAAAGGTAGTATTGCCATGTTATTAAGCTGTGTTCTATCAGTCGCTATGGGAGTGTATTAGTTGTACAGTTCCCCTCCCCTGTATGGTATATTTAGCCGACACCGAGATGGCCACCAGCAAAGCCTGAGGAAGGAACACGCAGGCTCCGAACACGAAGCACCACCCGCTGACTCCGTTCCCGGAAGTGACGTCATCACAGAGCATCACCCATGCTGGAAAAATGTTGCTCGTTTGTGAATGTTTTTTTTTTTTTTTTTAAAGGAATTTTATTAAAGTTTTACAGTTTTACAAGGAATACAACAATATCGTATAACACAATGTCATTACATCGGACCACTGTGACAAATACATTGTTAATAGTCAATGAGATGTTGTAAGTATATGACATATCTATTCCCTTGGGTTGTGTATGGGGGAATGATCCATGTTCAACCATCTTATCTATATCTGTCTACAAGAGACACAGATAAGAATGGTATAGGTAGGAGGTGAGATATAATGCTCTTTAGCAAGCAGTGGTATCTTGTTCATGTGATGGGCCCTGTATAAGATATGTACACTTCCCGACTATATCAACTCCCATCCCCGGCCACCCTGAAGGGGTTCTGACTGTGGCCGAGTTGGGAGTATACATATGTAAAGTGATGGTGTGAGTAGGGTCGGTATTTCGTATTGTGTGAAAGAGCCCAATGTATAGGTAGTAGGGTCCTAAGCAGTAGAGGACTATATATGTGAATTATAGACTATCTCAGAGAGCCCTTCAGCAATGTGCCTCTGTCTGTGTAAGCTCTGGGAGTCGTAGTTTCAGAAAGTGTATGAATTGCATTGTGTAATATACTAGTTGTATGATGGGGGATGGAGGGATGGGGTGGTACAGGTAGTAGGAAGGTGGAGGACTGGGGTATGATTAGCAAAAATATCTATGTGTTGCTCTGTGATGTGGAAGAAGAGGTTCCATTGGGAGTGGTTTTTATCAGCTCCTCTTTAAAGTGTGCCCAGCATGCCCAGATTTCCCAATATTTAGTTGGCTGATCTCTGGATTGGTGTATGAGGCATTCCATTTCTGCTGTCCTGTCAACTCTTTGTATCTATTCTGTGATTGTGGGGGGTATTTCTCCAGTGTACCGGGATACCGGGATACATTGGTTGGCAGCGTTTATAAGGTGAAGTACGAGGGATTTTTTGTAGGCCATTCGAGAGATGGATGTGTGATGTAGTAGGAATTGAGCAGGAGTAAAGTCGGGTGTGATAGTGGTAATCTGGCTAATTAGGCGGTAGATTTCTGTCCAAAATGGTTGTATGAGTGTGCATTCCCACCAGATGTGAAGTAGTGTACCGTGGGCTACATTGCATCGCCAACATAATGGGGGGACACTGGGGTGGAATTTGTGAATCTTGTCAGGAGTTCTGTACCATTTTTGAAAATATTTTAAATCTGCTTTCTTGTGTGGAGACATTAAGTGAGCTTTTGTGTATATGATTGTATATGTGCCCCCACTCCTCCGTGGTTAGGTCCAACTTGAGATCTGATTCCCACTGTTTGACCAGCTTGTCATCTTTGAAGTTGTGTGTTGAGAAGAGGAGTGCATATACAGCCGATATTAAATGTCTTTGGGGTTTTTCGCTGTTGCACATGGATTCCAAAGGTGAGAGTTCCCGGTACAAAAGATTATTAGGTGTAGAGTTTTGAAGAAAGTGTCCGATTTGTAGATATTTATAGAACGGTAGGGATGAGCTTCATGTTCGAGTCGAATCCATGTTCGACTCGAACATCGTCTGTTCGCCCGTTCGCCGAATTGTGAACGATATGGGCCGTTCGCGCCAAATTCGTGTGGCGCGTCACGGCCCATAATTAGCTGCGGCATCGCAGTGCATTGCTGGCTGATGATTGGCCAAGCATGCACTATGACCCGCATGCTTGGCCAATCACAGCGCCGTCTGAACAGAGAGCCGTAATTGGCCAAAGCCAAGGAGGCTTTGGCCAATTATGGCTCAGGGGATTTAGTACACGCCCCATACTATATAAGGCCGCCTGCACGGCGACCCTGTGTAGTGTGTGTTCCGGCGTTCATAGATAGAGAGAGAGAGACAGACAGTGTCATTTGAGTTAGATAGATTAGGCAGAACAGTCAGTCAGTTAGCTGCACTTACAGTGTATTGTGTATATATATGCATCCCAGGTGTTGCATATATATATATATATACACTGTATTCAGTTTAGCTAGATCCGTTCCTGTTATCTTCTTACTGACAGGCAGGCTTGTCTTGTTACAGTATTTACAGCTACCTGAAGAAAATTTCTGGTGTTCTTTTGATCCTATTAGTACCACAGTCAGGCAGCTAGACTATTTACAGTTAGTGCAGTGCGTCCTGCTCACAGTGTTCAGCTAAAACTACAAGTTAGTGGGGTGCGTCCTGCTCACAGTGTTCAGCTAAACCTACAAGTTAGTGTGGTGCGTCCACCTCACAGTGTTCAGCTAAACCTACAAGTTAGTGCGGTGCGTCCTGCTCACAGTGTTCAGCTAAAACTACAAGTTAGTGTGGTGCGTCCACCTCACAGTGTTCAGCTAAACCTACAAGTTAGTGCGGTGCATCCTGCTCACAGTGTTCAGCTAAAACTACAAGTTAGTGCGGTGCGTCCACCTCACAGTGTTCAGCTAAACCTACAAGTTAGTGCTGTGCGTCCTGCTCACAGTGTTCAGCTAAACCTACAATTTAGTGCGGTGCGTCCTGCTCACAGTGTTCAGCTAAAACTACAAGTTAGTGCTGTGCGTCCTGCTCACAGTGTTCAGCTAAACCTACAAGTTAGTGCGGTGCGTCCTGCTCACAGTGTTCAGCTAAAACTACAAGTTAGTACGGTGCGTCCACCTCACAGTGTTCAGCTAAACCTACAAGTTAGTGTAGTGAGACCTCTGCACAGTGTTCATCTAAAGCTACAAGTTAGTGCAGTGCGTCCTGCTCACAGTGTTCAGCTAAAACTACAAGTTAGTGTGGTGCGTCCACCTCACAGTGTTCAGCTAAACCTACAAGTTAGTGCGGTGCGTCCTGCTCACAGTGTTCAGCTAAAACTACAAGTTAGTGCTGTGTGTCCTGCTCACAGTGTTCAGCTAAAACTACAAGTTAGTGCGGTGCGTCCACCTCACAGTGTTCAGCTAAACCTACAAGTTAGTGTGGTGCGTCCACCTCACAGTGTTCAGCTAAACCTAGAAGTTAGTGCGGTGCGTCCTGCTCACAGTGTTCAGCTAAAACTACAAGTTAGTGCTGTGCGTCCTGCTCACAGTGTTCAGCTAAACCTAGAAGTTAGTGTAGTGAGACCTCTGCACAGTGTTCATCTAAAGCTACAAGTTAGTGCAGTGCGTCCTGCTCACAGTGTTCAGCTAAAACTACAAGTTAGTGTGGTGCGTCCACCTCACAGTGTTCAGCTAAACCTACAAGTTAGTGCGGTGCGTCCTGCTCACAGTGTTCAGTTAAAACTAGAAGTTAGTGCTGTGCGTCCTGCTCACAGTGTTCAGCTAAAACTACAAGTTAGTGCGGTGCGTCCACCTCACAGTGTTCAGCTAAAACTACAAGTTAGTGCGTGCGTCCTGCTCACAGTGTTCAGCTAAAACTACAAGTTAGTGCGGTGCGTCCACCTCACAGTGTTCAGCTAAACCTACAAGTTAGTGCGGTGCGTCCTGCTCACAGTGTTCAGCTAAAACTACAAGTTAGTGCGGTGCGTCCTGCTCACAGTGTTCAGCTAAAACTACAAGTTAGTGCTGTGCATCCTGCTCACAGTGTTCAGCTAAACCTACAAGTTAGTGCGGTGCGTCCTGCTCACAGTGTTCAGCTAAAAACTACAAGTTAGTGCTGTGCGTCCTGCTCACAGTGTTCAGCTAAACCTACAAGTTAGTGCGGTGCGTCCTGCTCACAGTGTTCAGCTAAAACTACAAGTTAGTGCGGTGCGTCCACCTCACAGTGTTCAGCTAAACCTACAAGTTAGTGCGGTGCGTCCTGCTCACAGTGTTCAGCTAAAACTACAAGTTAGTGCGGTGCGTCCTGCTCACAGTGTTCAGCTAAAACTACAAGTTAGTGCTGTGCATCCTGCTCACAGTGTTCAGCTAAACCTACAAGTTAGTGCAGTGCGTCCTGCTCACAGTGTTCAGCTAAAAACTACAAGTTAGTGCTGTGCGTCCTGCTCACAGTGTTCAGCTAAACCTACAAGTTAGTGCGGTGCGTCCTGCTCACAGTGTTCAGCTAAAACTACAAGTTAGTGCGGTGCATCCACCTCACAGTGTTCAGCTAAACCTACAAGTTAGTGTAGTGAGACCTCTGCACTGTGTTCATCTAAAGCTACAAGTTAGTGCAGTGCGTCCTGCTCACAGTGTTCAGCTAAAACTACAAGTTAGTGTGGTGCGTCCACCTCACAGTGTTCAGCTAAACCTACAAGTTAGTGCGGTGCGTCCTGCTCACAGTGTTCAGCTAAAACTACAAGTTAGTGCTCTGCGTCCTGCTCACAGTGTTCATCCAGTGCATCCAGCGTTCTTTCGGAACGCACATTCATTGCTGCTGGAGGCTTTGTAACCGATCACAGGGTGCGTCTGTCCACCGACTCGGTCGATCGACTGACCTTCATAAAAATGAATCAGTCTTGGATCACCACCAGCTACCAAGCACCTGATGCTGATGTAACCGAATAATTTTTTTTGAAATCTCAGATCCCTATAAAGACTGCCTATGCTGATGCTGAGTGACTGTCCCTGAGTAATTATCCTCTTCCTCCTCAATGATCACGCTGATAGCTTGTAAGAACATTTTTGGTTCTGGGCGCCACCACCAGTGCCTAAGGCCCAATTTTTCAGCCCTTGTTTAACAGGGGCGTGTAATTACAATTTTTGATGCAATACTCTGCAGCAGGGCTCATTTCTGCATTCCAACTAGAGTATCTGTGAGGGGTTGCAGTGTTGTGGCACCAGCACCAGTGCCTAAGGCCCAATTTTTCAGCCCCTGTTCAACAGGGGCATGTAATTACAATTCTTGATCTAATATTTCACAGCAGGGCCCATTTCTGCACCCACCAAGAGCGAGTGAGGACTTACAGTGTTGTGGCACCAGCACCACCACCAAAGGCCCAATTTTTTTGCCCTTGTTCAACAGGGGCATGTAATTACAATTCTTGATCTAATATTTCACAGCAGGGCCCATTTCTGCACCCACCAAGAGTGAGTGAGGACTTACAGTGTTGTGGCACCAGCACCACCACCACCACCACCAAAGGCCCAATTTTTCTGCCCTTGTTCAACAGGGGCATGTAATTACAATTCTTGATCTAATATTTCACAGCAGGGCCCTGTGAGGGCTTACAGTGTTGTGGCCACAACAACACCTAAGCCTCAAATTTCTGCTGAGTATATAGGGCAGGCCCCTACTTTCAAACATCTAACTTACAAACGACTCCTACTTGCAAACGGAAGGAGACAACAGGAAGTGAGATGAAATCTACCCCTAGGAAGGGAAATTCTCTCCTGTAAGAGTTAATATGGGAAAAACATTTCTCCTTTCCACTGATGCTTTCCAATCCTTGTTCCCCAAAAAAAACCAAATTTTCAAAAAACATTTGTCATTGGGACAAAAAGTGAGGTGAAATCTTCTGAAGAGGAGGACAGACAGCAAAACAAATGTCACAGGGGTGATAACCCTTCCCTATGTTTTCCAAAAAGCTTAAAAAAGATTTTTTGGCTGGAGCTAAACACGTTAAAAATGTACCCGTTCAAAATTACAAACAGATTCTACTTAACAACAAACCTACAGTCCCTGTCTTGTTTGCACCGCCTGTATACTGCTGTTCAGAGTATATAGGGCCTGGTTGCCCCACACCTTTCCTTATTTTAATTTGGGTGCGGGGTTCCCCTTAATATCCATACAAGACCCAAAGGGCCTGGTAATGGACTGGGGGGTACCCATGCCGTTTGTCTCACTGATTTTCATCCATATTGCCAGGACTCGACATTACATTAAACCCGCAAGCAGTTTTAAATGAGATTTTTTCCTTTAAAAATGACATTTTGTGCAGGGACTGTTCTAAACACGGGAAACACGCGCCACTTTACAGGCATACTATGGACACACCCCAGGTACGATATTTAAAGGAATATTTCACTTTTTTTTTTTAACTTTAAGCATCATTAAAATCACTGCTCCCGAAAAAACTGCAGTTTTTAAAAGTTTTTTTTGCATTGATACATGTCCCCTGGGGTAGGACCCGGGTCCCCAAACCCTTTTTAGGACAATACAATGCAAATTAGCCTTTAAAATGAGCACTTTTGATTTCGAACGTTCGAGTCCCATAGACGTCAATGGGGTTCTAACGTTCGTGCGAATTTTCAGTCCGTTCGCAGGTTCTGGTGCGAACCGAACCGGGGGGTGTTCGGCTCATCCCTATAGAACGGTATATGGTGATTTGGGAATTGAGAAGTCATAGCTTGGTGTGAGAGGATTGTTTTGTTGTGAAACAGTGGATGAGCGCTGAGATGTGTGTGGTCTGGGTGGGTCCATCATAGGAGAGCCCAGGGTTTTGCCCGGTTGGAATTCTGGGTTGTCGTCCAGGGGGGTCATGGGTCCATGGGTGTGTCTCAAGTTTAATTTTGTGCATGCAGTTCTGAAGTGTAGCAGTGTTGCGTTGATTAAGGGGTGTACTTTAAGTTCTCTAGGGATGTGAGAATGAATGAGCCAAGGAATGTGTGTCAGCGGAATTCGGGAAAAAGCGTTCTCAAGCTGAATCCAGTCCTTGTCACATCAATGTATGTGCCAGTCGATCATTCTGATCAAGTGACACGCCCAGTGATATTTCTGGATGTCAGGTAGACTCAAGCCTCCCTGTATTTTGGGAAGCGTCAGCCTCTCCCAACTCAATCTGGGTGTTTTGGAAGACCATATGAAAGTCCTGCACAGTCTTTTGTAAGTTGAAAAGAAGGATGATGGGAGCTTGATGGGTATAGCCTGAAAAAGATATAGCAGTCTAGGCAAGACGTTCATTTTCAAAAGAGCTGTCCTGCCAAACCATGAGAAAGGGCCTGTGTGCCATTTGTGCCATTTTTTGAGCGTATAAATCCGCCAGTTTGGTGGGTATTTTAATGCCCAGATATGTAATGGCATGAGGTTCCCAATAGAATGAAAAGTTGTTCTTGCATTGTGTGACTAGTGTGCTTGGTAATGTTATGTTCAGGGCTTTTGATTTGGAAAAATTTAGCAATTGCAGGTTTGAGAGAGATTTGAAAAGTGAGAAGTCTTTAAGCAAATTGGGGATAGTATTGATCGGATCAGTGAGAAAGAGTAAAATATCATCTGCGTAAGCAGATACTTTATAGTTTTTATGATTGATCTTGAGACCTTTGATATCCGAATTCTCTCTAAGTTTACAGAGTAGTAGGGGTTCCATGGTAAGTATGAAAAGTAAGGGTGACAGGGGACATCCCTGTCTAGTGCCATTAGACACGGAGAAGGCGTCCGACAGACGACCGTTTACCCTAAATTTTTGCTGTGGGGGAGGAGTACAGAGCTAGAATTATCTGTAGGAAGTGTTGTGGTATACCCACTGCCCGAAGCGTTTCCTCCATATAATCCCAGGCTACCCTGTGGAACGCCTTCCCCGGCAGGGAAGCCAGGGATAGGAAAAAGCTTCTGAGTCGAGGTGGTGGAAAGCCAATGATAAACATTCAGTCCTTTTGTGGTGTTGTCCCTGGCTTCCCTGCCGGGGACAAAACCAACTTGGTCCAAGGATACTAATCTGGGGATTAGGGGAAAAATGTGATTGGCCAGCGCCTTGGCGTAAAGTTTTATGTCAACGTTTAGAAGAGAAATGGGGCGATAGTTGGATACTAGCGTAGCGTATTTGTCAGGTTTTGGTATAACGGTGATATGTGCCTCTAAGAGGTCTTTGTTGGCTATACTGGAGGGCGTTAAATTGTTTAAGGCCTAAACTAAATGTCGGATAAGTGTATCGGGGAAAGCCTTATAATAGCTGACCGTTAGTCCATCTGGGCCCGGGCTCTTGCCCGGCTTTAATCGTTTCAAAGCCAGTAGGGTTTCTTTTATTGATCGTGGTAAGTCTAGCCCTGTGGATTCTTCAGTATCTAAGGGTGAAGAAGTATAGCATTTTAGAAAGTCTTGGATCAATGCCCTTCTGTCAGTCTTGTGGGCATAGGCGTGCCCACGGGGTGTGCCGGGTGTGCCTGGGCACGCCCTAATCCCCCCAGCACTGTTTAGCCCCATGCTGTCTGTATCCAATGTGCAATGTGTACCCTGCACTGCCTGTGAGTCAGTATAACATTGTGCCGATATTGGGGCTTGAAAGATCCGCTCAGTGTGACACTGTCCTGTATGCAGAGAGAAAGAGGAGCTGTCAGATTTCATGTATGATGTCGGGGTGGGCGGGACCGAGCAGGTATCTGAACACAAGCCAATGGGATGGGGCCGCTATGTGTATGTAGCCCCGCCCCCTTTCTCCAGCTGCTCGATTATTGGCTGATGTTCAATAGATGCTCGGTCCTGCTCGGATGTCACACAGGCACAGCGAGCAGAGTGAAGCCGCCTCCCCCTCCAGTGTTTATGTGTACACAGGGGGAGGCGACCTGCTGTGCCTGTGCCACGCTGATCTGAGGTACTGAATGGGATGGGGGGATCTCTCTGTGCTGAATGGGGGGATCTGTCTGTGCTGAAGGGGAGGGTCTGTGCTGAATGGGGGGGCATCTGTGCTGAAGGGGGGGCATCTGTGCTGAAGGGGGGTCTGTGCTGAATGGGGGGGCCATCTGTGCTGATGGGGGATCTGTGCTGAAGGGGGGTCTGTGCTGAATAGGGGGGATCTGTGCTGAAGGGGGGTCTTTGCTGAAGGGGGGGTCTTTGCTGAAGGGGGGGTCTGTGCTGAATGTGGAGGGTCTGTGCTGAATGGGGGGGGCATCTGTGCTGAAGGGGGATCTGTGCTGAAGGGGGGGATCTGTGCTGAAGGGGGGGTCTGTGCTGAAGGGGGGGTCTGTGCTGAATGGGGGGGCATCTGTGCTGAAGGGGGGATCTGTGCTGAATAGGAGGGGGTCTGTGCTGAATAGGGGGGGTCTGTGCTGAAGGGGGGGTCTGTGCTGAAGGGGGGATCTGTGCTGAAGGGGGGGGATCTGTGCTGAACGGGAGGGTCTGTGCTGAATGGGAGGGGTCCGTCTGTGCTGAAAGGGGGGTATGTGCTGAAGGGGGGGGTAAGTGATGAAGGGTCTGTGCTGAAGAGGGGGGTCCATCTGTGCTGAAGGGGGGGGTCTGTGCTGAATGAGGGTTCTGTGCTGAGGGGGGCTGTGTAATGTAAAGGGGTCCAGAGGTGTAGGGTGCTGTCTAATGTAAAGGGGTACAGTGGTGCAGGGTGCTGTGTGATTTAAAGGGGTCCAGTGGTGCAGGGTGCTGTGTAATGTAAAGGGGTACAGTGGTGCAGGGTGCAGTGTGATTTAAAGGGGTCTTGAGGTGCAGTTGTGGAGAGGAGGTACACAGTAGTGACAAAAAGATATTGAAGGATGCAGAGGTATGCAGGAGGCACAGTGGGGTGTTTTTATATTTTAACGTGGGGTGGGGGGTTCCAGATATAGGATCCGTCCCGGGTGCCAAATGCTCTAGGTACGCCCCTGGAACCCCCCCCCCTCTCCTCTCCTCTGGCAGTGCTTCCAACTAATGCCACCTGTCTGTGCCAATCAGTGCCAGTGCCGCCTGTCAGTTTGTCAGTGCCAATTAGTGCTTCCAATCAGTGTCACCTATCAGTGCTTCCAATCAGTGCCACCTGTCAGTGCCAATGAATCCCAATCGGTGACAATCAGTGCTTCCAATCAGTGCCACCTGTCAGTGCCAATCAGTGCCAGTGCCGTCTGTCAGTGCCAATTAGTGCTTCAAGTCAGTGCCACCTGTTAGTGCTAATGAGTGCCAAGTGCTTCCAATCAGTGCCACCTGTCAGTGCCAATGAGTGCCACCTATCAGTGCTTCCAATCAGTGCCACCTGTCAGTGGCAATCAATGCCAGTGCCACCTGTCAGTTGCCAATTATCAATGCCAATCAGTGCTTCCAATCATTGCCACCGAATGCCAATCAGTGCCACCTGTCAGTGCCAGTGCTTCCAATCAGTGCCATCTGGCAGTGCCAATCAGTACTTCCAATCAGTGTTACCTGTCAGTGCCAATCAGTGCCAGTGCCAATGCCGTCTGTCAGTGCCAATCAGTACTTCCAATCAGTGTTACCTGTCAGTGCCAATCAGTGCCAGTGCCAATGCCGTCTGTCAGTGCCAATCAGTGCTTCCAATCAGTGCCACCTGTCAGTGCCAGTCAGTTCCACACCAGTGCAAATGAGTTCCACCTGTCAGTGCCAATCAGTGCCGCTTATCAGTGCTGTTAATCAGTGCCCATCAGTGCACTGAGTGCAGGGATCGGGGTGATGAACTCAGCCGCCAGTCACATTGTCCCGGGGGGTGCCGGCTTGGTGGGGCACAACTGAAATCTGTTGTTTATTAATGCCACATGCCGATTTTAGTATAACAGGTAATCACCAAACTCCTATGTACAATAAACTACTGGAGGTAACATAAAAAAGTGTAATTGAAAGGCCTGCCACTAAGCACTGTTATGTGTTCCCACACCACACAATAAAAAAAAAAAGTGCAGCGCTAATTTACTGATCAATAACTTAACAATAATGGTGGAATTCTCTAATGTATGGAAATCTCAATAAACTTCAATATTATCACAATACCAATCTCTGTGATACGCAACTTCACATAATACACATCAAGCTGAAAACAAGACATACTGTATAAAAATAAGCTTAGCAGGGATGGTGGAAACCCCTCCTATAGATATTTACCATACAGATTAATCTCAAGTGAAACAACCTTTTAGTTGGGAGGTTCCCACCATTATAGCACTTTGGAATTTTTATTTTTTAGATTGTTACACTTAATTTTAGATGTTTTAGTTAATATTATAATGTGAATTTTTGCACTTGAAGGTAATTTTCCACCATCCATGTCTTTATGGACCTTGCTTTGTGCACTGGTGCGCAGTCATGTTGGAACAGGAAGGGGCCGTCCCCAAACTGTTCCCACAAAGTTACTGACACCTTAAGAGTTCCCTTCACTGGAGCTAAGGGGCCAAGCCCAACCCCTGAAAAACAACCCTCCACCATAATCCCCCCTTCCCCCCTCCACCAAATGATTTGGACCAGTGTACAAAGCAAGTTCCATAAATACATGGATGAGTGAGTTTGGGGTGGAGGAACTTGACTGTCCTGCCCAGAGTCCTGACCTCAACCCGATAGAACACCTTTGGGATGAATTAGAGTGGTGACTGCGAGCCAGGCCTTCTCCTCCAACATCAGTGCCTGACCTCACAAATGAGCTTCTGGAAGAATGGTCAAACATTCCCATAGACACACTCCTAAACCTTGTGTACAGCCTTCCCAAAGAGTTGAAGCTGTTATAGCTGCAAAGGGCGGGCCAACTCAATATTGAACCCTACGGACTAATAGGGCGTACACACGGTCGGACTTTGTTCGGACATTCCGACAACAAAATCCTAGGATTTTTTCCGACGGATGTTGGCTCAAACTTGTTTTGCCTACACACGGTCGCACAAAGTTGTCGGAATTTCCGATCGACAACCACGCGTTCACGTACACCACGTACGACGAGACTAGAAAAGGCCGGTTCAGAACCAAGCGCGGCACCCTTTGGGCTCCTTTTGCTAATCTCGTGTTAGTAAAAGTTTGGTGAGAGACGATTCGCGCCTTTTCAGACTCGTGGCTTTCAGATCGTTTTCTGCCGTTCAGTTTGTGCTTGTGGGTTTGTATCTGCTCTTCAGTGCGTGCAAGCAAGTTCTGCGTGACTTAGTCATTGTATTCTTGTTCGTTCGTTACTGGTTTTCAGGTCGCTCTTCACAGGCCTTGCTGTTCTTCAGTGCGTTCTGTTACTTCGTTCTGAGCAGCCGACCTTTTTCTAGGCATGTTTCGTATGCGTACTCCTCGGTAGAGTTCGTGCTGTGCGGGGGCTTGGTGTTGGGGTCCTGACCTTGACACAAGTCCAGTCCATGAACAGGGTGGGAAGGAGTTCATGGACCAAGAATTGGTTGCTTCAGCGTGACCAGTTCTGTCACATGCCTTTGCTCCGTGAGATCCGTGAGAATAATCCTGATGATTTCAGGAACTTTCTCAGGATGACAGACCCCGTATTTCACTGTTTGTTGGCTTTGCTGACCCCTTATATTAGCAGGCAGGATACCTGTTTGAGGCAAGCCATCACTCCGGAGCAGAGGTTGGTCGCTACCCTGCGGTATTTGGCCACAGGGAGAAGCCTGCAGGACCTCAAGTTCTCGACAGGCATCTCCCCCCAGGCTCTTCTTTGGTGACATTTACTGCTTGTGTTTGTTTGAGCTGACCCTGACAGAAATGTGTGGAGTCCAGAAAATGTCGTGATTGTGTAACCTTACAAAGCACAGTTGGCTGTTATTTCCTAAATGCAAAGACACTTTTCACTACAAGTGCACTTGCAACTGCACTGAAACTGCACTTGTAGTGCAAAGTGGATTTGCCCTTAGGAAATAACCCCCATTTTCGCATAAAACAACAATTACATCACCCCAAAAGTGTTGTAGCGTTGAGACAATAATCCACACATTCTTGATGAACAATCTTTTTAATACCTGCACAATCACATGTGCATTTACCCAAGGTTTTTCTGACAAACCGACATGTTTGTTGTATAACAATTTTTGTGGTGTCATTATCCAAAATCAAAATGTCCATTTTATAGAAAACAGGCCTGTGTAAAACCAACAAGAAAGACACAAATCTTGATCTTACAAAGTTCACATTTGGTAGAACTGGAAGGCAATATCAGGCATGAGTATTTAGGAACTGTGTTTGATATTGCGTTCAGATGGGGGGAAATCACCCCTGGAAAAGCCAAATTTGGAAGATGCACACAAATTTCCCAATGTCAACATGTGCTATCTGCCATCACGGGGGATCAAGGGACGTGTTTTGGGGGAGCAAGCCCTTCCTCACCGCTACTTTATTATTGAGGATGGGGTTGCACCCCCAAAACGCGTCCATTGATCTCCCGTGATGGCAGATAGCACATGTTGGCACACTGTGTGCATCCTCCAAATTTGGCTTTGGGAAAAATCACAAAAACATTTCGCACATTGTAGCACACAAAAGAAGAAAGTGATTTGGAGGGGCTTTAAACTCGCCCCAAAACATCAATGATGTTTTTATATTTTGGAATAACATCATTGATGTTTTTCTTGATGATTTCCAATTGTAAATTACACCCCATGATCTCCCTGATCAGGATCTGGGCACTTTCTGATGTGAAAGGATCTTCATCCACAACCTCACGATCACCTAAAAAGAGAGGAACCCCAAAATAAATTAGGTTTCCAAAAAATGCCGCCATCCATCTCTTATCTAAGCCTGTGGTTGCAGACACTCACCTGTTGTGGTGACTAGTTCCACCACGTCTTCTTCCTCCTGCTCAGCCTGTGTTGGGGGGATTTCCCCTTCTTCTAGAGGTGGGGGGTCTGTGGTCTCCTCGGATGAGGGGTGTCCTCCAAGTCTTTTATCCCCTATGTAAAGCAAAAATGGTATAATTAGCACACAGATATTTGATGGCAGAACTAGAAATAGGAAACATTGCTTGGAAGTGGGGTACAATTATCTATTTTAGCTGAGTTCCAAGATGTATATTTTTTATTGGCCTTTGTCAAGCTTCAATACTTTACCTGTCTTGTACAAGCTTCACAGATGGAGACCCCCCTATAGTATACACCGGAGCACCTGTGTGCCCCCCCTAATAAAAATGGTGTTCTGGGGGTCCCACACTAGTGCTCCAGTGTCCAGATGTGAAAACAGCTGCTGAGTGTCCTCTCCTTACACAGAATCTAGTTTGCATTTCATTCTAGTAACAAAGCCATCTACACAACCCAATTCTTTGAAGACAAGTATAGGGCGTCAAAATGGTGGCCAAATGCATATGGCCTAAACAATGGTATTTTAGAGTCCGAAAAAAAAATGTGTGATCCGAACGAATAATGTGCCCATGAACATGAAAGTTGCCATTTTAAACTGTACAACAGTTCCTAAAAGAACATGGAGCAGCACGAACGTAATAAACACAAAAAGAATAGGAACACAGCACAACTACTTACTTTTTTGCAGCACTCTCCGGATCTTTCTGTACTGCTCATGTTCTCGTAATTTCAGGTCCGACCACCGCTTCCTGAGCTGATCTTTCGATCGTCGTACCCCGAAATTCCGGTGCAGACTCCTGACCACTTTCGCCATGATCTTGGCCTTTCGGACATTGGGGTTGGGGTAAGGCCCATACTTTCCATCATAGTCGGCCTTCTTCAGGATGTCCAGCATCTCCAACATCTCCCCAAAGGACATATTTGAGTCCCTTAATCTCCTTCTGGATCGGGACGTTTCAGGCTCCGGCCTTTCCTCCTCCTCCTCCTCGTTGCTACAATTAGCACGATCCTGCTGTCTATCCGCCATGTGCTCTTCCCCCACTGCGCCGAACGAAAAGGGGCGGGGAATAGACTAGAAAGAACGTCGGGGCGGGCGGAGTTATATGCATGCGCAGTGTGTATAAAGCATAACATGTGCGCGTCTTACGTACGATCTGTGAGCGGAGGAAGGAGCATCGGAGACGCCGATCGTGTTAACGAAGGTAGGATCTAAACTTGGGCCTATACTGCTTCGAAATGGAAGCCTATATTGTAACAAGATTAGGAGAGTTTTGCCTGACATTAGGGTTTGTCTTGTGTTGTGTCTTGCAGAGAAAATGGATGGGTTCAACGACCACAATTTCCTGCCCCTGTTCATAGACAAGTACAGGGAGCTGCCCTGTCTGTGGCAGGTCAGACACCCCCACTATAATCACAAACAGAAGAGGCAGGCAGCGCTGGAGAAACTGCTGAAGTTGGTGAAGCCGGTGGTCACCACAGCAACCATCCCTTATTTAAAAGCTAAAATTGGTGGCCTGAGGAGCACATATCTTAGGGAGCGCAAGAAGGTCACAGATTCCCAGAGGTCCGGAGCTGCAGCAGATGACGTTTATGTCCCCAGGCTGTGGTACTACAAGAGACTGCAATTTCTGTCAGACCACACTGAGGTCAGGGAATCTCTCTCTACTCTTCCTTCCACGCTTCCTTCCACCCCAGCTGAGGCTTCCGATGTCTAACCTGGGCCTTCCAGCCAGGAAGAAGTGGAGGAGCCCAGCTGGAGTCAGGTATAGCATTCTTCTACAGATTTCTGGGCAATAAATAAATGCTGTTTACTAGATGTTATTATTGATCATTAATTGCTGATTAAAAAAAGTGTTTTACATATCAATAGACAGTAGTGGGCACCCAAAATTGGGACAAGAATGAAAAATGCTGGGCTCAGAAGGATAGTCTGTTATATTTGTTAACATTCAATTTGCAGCAGTCAGGAGGTGAAAATTGTGTGTGATTGATGAAAACAATACTAAAACTCTGTCCCTTTTTCATACACAGGAAGACCTCAGCCAGGAGGAGGCTGTGGAATGTGGCAGTCAGGAGGAGGCAGGGCTAAGTGGCAGCCAGGAGAAGCCAGGGACCAGTCGCAGCCTGACTGAGTCTCAGGTTCCTCCCCTCCGCCTTCCATACAAAAGGGCCAGGAAGGCCACTAACAGTCCTGTGCAGGATTCAGCATACAGGCTGATCCAGGAGGCTTCTGTGTCCCTCAGAGCCTTCCCCAGTCCTGCAGAGGCCTTTGCCTGCATGGCTGCAACAAAATTGCAGGGCATGCAGGAGGGCCAACGCAAGCTCTCTGAGGACCTGATTTATAAAGTCCTTCGTAAGGGGGAGAGTGGGGAACTGACACCCAAGACGGATGTCATGGAGATGGATGATCCTCCTCCTCCTCCTGCTGCCACAACTCCACCACCACAGCCAAAGCCTGGAAGGAAGCGTGGAAGGAAGACCAAAGAGTGATTGCCCTGGGATCAGTCTGGTCTGACAGAAGATGCAGTCTCTCGTATGACCACAGCCTGGGGACACAGATGTCATCTGCTGCTTTCCGGATCTCTGGGACTTCTGGACCAGACTGCACTCCCTTAGAAAAGGACTCCTCAGGCCACCAATTTTGCTTTTAAATAATTGATGTCTGCCCTGGGGGTCCAAGGCTTCGCCAATTTCTGCAGTTTCTCCAGCGTTGCCTCCCTCTTTGTTTTTTTATAGTTGTGACCCCTTAATAAAATTTTAGGTAAATTCTACTCTCCTGTGTGTTTTCATCCAAAAAAGACAGTTTGTTTGTGATGATTCAGGTACATTTCTAAAGTACAATGTGAAATTAACAAGGGACAACAACACCAAACAATCTCCTACAGATTAAATAGAACAACATATTAGTGGTGTTGTGGGAACTTGTCACCAAAAACACACAAACATTTTCGGGAGTACAAATCAAAATCACCCAAAAAAAAAAAAAAAAACAGAAAAACAAAAAAAGAATCTACATTAAAGCCAAAAAAAAAAAAAAAAATATACAAAAATATGTTGTCAGATGTGAGAAATCAAAATATATTGAGGGAATCCCGATAAATAGTAACAAAAGAAGTTTGTGAGAAGTGTGTGTGAATATGAGCAGCAAAACTACTCTGGTCACATTATAAAGAAGAAGAGAGTACGCTGTATTAAACCATTTTTAACATTGCAGCGTGACGAAAGTGCTGTATCCATTGCGAACGCTAAGTTTACCAGAACGAGCTGTCCCGTGTTGGAATTTCTTCTGAGCATGCGTGGCACTTTGTGCGTCGGAACAGGCCACACACGATCCGAATTTCCGACAACGGATTTTTTGTCGGAAAATTTTATCTCCTGCTGTCCAACTTTGTGTGTCGGAAAATCCGATGGAAAATGTCAGATGGCGCCCACACAGGGTCGGAATTTCCGACAACACGCTCCGATCGGACATTGTCCATCGGAAAATCCGACCGTGTGTAGGGGGCATAAGACTGGGATGTCATTAAAGTTCCTGTGTGTGTAAAGGCAGGCGTCCCAATACTTTTGTCTGTTTGAGCTTTGGGGTGCACACCCTAATGCAATAGGCTGCGCACACCTGTGCTTGTGGGATTCTATTTGTGGGGTGGGTAGATTGTATAATTTATGGAAGTACCGTACGAATTGGTCAGCTATCTTATCTGAGGTCTCGAAGGTGTTCCCTGCGGTGTCCTTGATCGTGTGGATGGAATGTGCCGCCTTCTTAACCTGTAAGGCCCTGACCAATAGCTTACCTGCTTTATTGCCAAATTCATAGTAGACCTTTTGGGTCAAGGCGTATTTACGTTTTATTGATTTATGTAACTCTTCTAAGAGTTCTTCTCTGGTTTGTATCAATTCTGTCAAGGCTTGAGCGGCTAGAGTGGCTTTGTGTTTTTGTTCCAGAGAGTATATGCGTTTGGTTAAATCCTCAATGCGAGCTTTTCTCAGTTTAGTCCGTTTGGCTGCCAGGGATATGAATTCGCCCCTGATTACACATTTGTGTGCAGCCCAGATTGTTTCCGGAGATGAATCCTCCTTTGTGTTTTCTGAAAAGTAATGTGTAAGGGTTTTAAAAATTATCTGAGCGGTTTCTGGGTCTGAAAGTAGGGAATTGTCAAGGCGCCAGATGTGTGATCTGACCATTGTGGTGGGGAGTAGGGATGAGCCGAACACCCCCCTGTTCGGTTCGCACCAGAACATGCGAACAGGAAAAAAGTTCGCTCGAACACGCGAACATCGTTAAAGTCTATGGGACACGAACATGAATAATCAAAAGTGCTAATTTTAAAGGCTTATATGCAAGTTATTGTCATAAAAAGTGTTTGGGGACCCGGGTCCTGCCCCAGGGGACATGGATCAATGCAAAAAAAAGTTTTACAAATGGCCGTTTTTTCAGGAGCAGTGATTTTAATAATGCTTAAAGTCAAACAATAAAAGTGTAATATCCCTTTAAATTTCGTAGCTGGGGGGTGTCTATAGTATGCCTGTAAAGGGGAGCATGTTTCCCGTGTTTAGAACAGTCTGACAGCAAAATGACATTTCGAAGGAAAAATTACATTTAAAACTACCAGCGGCTATTGCATTGCCGACAATACACATAGAAGTTCATTGATAAAAACGGCATGGGAATTCAACACAGGGAAACCCCGAACCAAAATTTTAAAAAAAAATGACGTGGGAGTCCCCCTAAATTCCATACCAGGCCCTTCAGGTCTGGTATGTATATTAAGGGGAACCCCGGCCAAAATTTAAAAAAAATGACCTGGGGTTCCCCCTAAATTAAGGGGAACCCCGCGCCAAACAAAAAAAAAAAAACGGCGTGGGGTCCCCCTAAAAATCCATACCAGGCCCTTATCCGAGCACGCAAGCTGGCAGGCCGCAGGAAAAGAGGGGGGGACGAGAGTGCGCCCCCCCCTCCTGAACCGTACCAGGCCACATGCCCTCAACATTTGGAGGGTGCTTTGGGGTAGCCCCCCAAAACACCTTGTCCCCATGTTGATGAGGACAAGGGCCTCATCCCCACAACCCTGGCCGGTGGTTGTGGGGGTCTGCGGGTGGGGGGCTTATCGGAATCTGGAAGCCCCCTTTAACAAGGGAACCCCCAGATCCCGGCCCCCCCCCTGTGTGAAATGGTAAGGGGGTACTTACCCCTACCATTTCACTAAAAAACTGTCAAAAATGTTAAAAATGACAAGAGACAGTTTTTGACAATTCCTTTATTTAAATGCTTCTTCTTTCTTCTATCTTCCTTCATCTGCTTCTGGTTCTTCTGGCTCTTCTGGTTCTTCCTCCGGCGTTCTCGTTCAGCATCTCCGCCGTGGCGTCTTCTATCTTCTTCTCCTCTGCCTGCTCCGCACCCATGGCATGGGGGGAGGCTCCCGCTCTTCTCTTCACCTTCTTCTTCATCCTCTTCTCTTCTTCCTTCTTCTCTTCTTCATTTTCTTCTCCGGGCCGCTCCGCATCCATGCTGGCATGGAGGGAGGCTCCCGCTGTGTGACGGAGTCTCCTCGATTGACGGTTCTTAAATAACGGGGGGCAGGGCCACCCGGTGACCCCGCCCCCCTCTGACGCACAGTGACTTGACGGGACTTCCCTGTGACATCACGGGGAATGCCACAGGGAAGTCCCGTCATCTCCCTAGTGGGGAGGTTTAGGGTCACGGTCATGGGATTATGGTCCGACAGAATTATCGGCTCAATATTTGCTTTGGTGAGGAATGAAAGGTTGTTTTGGGAAAAAAAGAAGTGGTCGAGTCTCGAGTACTTGTTATGTGGCGGGAAAAAAAAGGTGAAGTCCTTATCTTTAGGGTGTAATGTGCGCCATGCGTCATGTATTAGCAGGTCACTGAATTGCATTTTTATTGCCCGGAGAGCTCTGTATGTCCGTTAGACGTGTCAATAGAAGGATTTGAGGCTACGTTGAGATCTCCACCAACTAATAATGTGCCCGACTGGAATGTTAGCAGGTGTTGGAGCGTTTTCCGAAACTTGTTGAGTATTCGGTGCGTATATATTTACTATGGTAAGGGGTCTCTTGTGAAGGGTGCCTTTGAGGAAGAGATATCTACCTAGCAGATCCCTGTGAACCTCCGTTATGAGTAGTGGGCAGTGTTTAGATACTAAAATGGAAACCCCTTTGGATTTGGCATCTTTATTGGGCGCGTGGTATACCGTCGGAAAGTATTTGTTGTGTAGTTTGGGAACGCAATCCGTTCTGAAGTGGGTTTCCTGAATCAGTGCAATATGGGTTTTGGATTTCAGCAGATAGGAAAGTAATTGAGATGTTTTTTCAGGTGTGTTTAGACCCCGTATGTTTATGGAGCAGAGATTGAATTGTGCCTGCGGTAGAGTCTTATCGTAAGGTAAGTTGGGCGTCCCCATGGCCTCAGCCAAGAAGGAATAAAAATGTGAGGTGCGGGGTCGTTAGGTAAGGGGGTAAAGGGAGAACGCAAGGTCTAAGCTAGACTTCGTATTTAGCAAATATGTCAGTATGACCGATGAGGTGTAGGAGGATCTGTCTCCTTACCTCGATGACAGAGGAATCGGTTTTGTGTGGTTGCGCCCCGTTCCGCTGCTGTGTGGGGGTTGTCCCAAGCCGTACCCGTGGGTATCCGTAAATCCTAGATATTCCCGCTACCCGTGATCCAGGGTGAAGGAGGTAGTGGAAGGTTATATTAGAAGGTGTGGGAGACAAGGGCTCGTTTATGTGTTGAGGGGGGCATGTAGCAGGGGACATGCGTCTTATTAAAAACGGATTAATTCAAAGTTAATGTAACAAAGGGAAATAAGATACAGCGTCTGCGTGTGCGAGTCTCTTTTAGTGTGAGTCGCGAGAAGTCACTTGAGTTGCCACTGTACCTTAAGTATGTCACCAGCGGAAAGTCGAGTGGGAGACGGGAGAGTATCTCAAGTGTGGCGTGGACATTGGTTCTTAAACTGTAAAAACATACATTATTAACGTATACCATATGCATGTAGAGTAAGTAACTGAAATGTATAACAGTTGAGATTAACACAGGTATACCTGTAGCAGCAATACATCGTACCTTCCGAAAAAAGTCAGGTCCATAAATATTGGGACATCGACACAATTCTAATCTTTTTGGCTCTATACACCACCACAATGGATTTGAAATGAAACAAACAAGATGTGCTTTAACTGCAGACTTTCAGCTTTAATTTGAGGGTATTCACATCCAAAGCAGGTGAACGGTGTAGGAATTACAACAGTTTGTATATGTGCCTCCCACTTTTGAAAGGACCAAAAGTAATGGGACAATTGGCTGCTCAGCTGTTCCATGGCCAGATGTGTGTTATTCCCTCATTATCCCATTTACAAGGAGCAGATAAAAGGTCCAGAGTTAATTTCAAGTGTGCTATTTGCATTTGGAATCTGTTGCTGTCAACTCTCAATATGAGATCCAAAGAGCTGTCACTATCAGCGAAGCAAGCCATCATTAGGCTAAAAAAAACAAAAAACCCATCAGAGAGATAGCAAAAACATTAGGTGTGGCCAAATCAACTGTTTGGAACATCCTTAAAAAGAAAGAACGCACTGGTGAGCTCAGCAACATCAAAAGACTGTGGTGGATGACCAAAGAATTCTCTCCTTGGTGAAGAAAACACCCTTCACAACAGTTGGCCAGATCAAGAACACTCTCCAGGAGGTAGGTGTATGTATGTCAAAATCATCAAGAGAAGACTTCACCAGAGTGAATACAGCGGGTTCACCACAAGATGTAAACCATTGGTGAGCCTCAAAAACAGGAAGGCCAGATTAGAGTTTACCAAACAACATATAAAAAAGCCTTCACAGTTCTGGAACAACATCCTATGGACAGATGAGACCAAGATCAACTTGTACCAGAGTGATGGGAAGAGAAGAGTAAGGAACTGCTCATGATCAAAAGCATACCACCTCATCAGTGAAGCATGGTGGTGGTAGTGTCATGGCATGGGCATGTATGGCCGCCAATGGAACTGGTTCTCTTGTATTTATTGATGATGTGACTACTGACAAAAGCAGCAAGATGAATTCTGAAGTGTTTCAGGCAATATTATCTGCTCATATTCAGCAAAATGCTTCAGAACTCATTGGACGGCGCTTCACAGTGCAGATGGACAATGACCCCAAGCATACTGCAAAAGCAACCAAAGAGTTTTTTAAGGGAAAGAAGTAGAATGTTATGCAATGGCCAAGTCATTTACCTGACCTGAATCCGATTGAGCATGCATTTCACTTGCTGAAGACAAAACTGAAGGGAAAATGCCCCAAGAACAAGCAGGAACTGAAGACAGTTGCACTATAGGCCTGGCAGAGCATCAGCAGGGATGAAACCCAGCGTCTGGTGATGTCTATGCGTTCCAGACTTCAGTCTATAATTGACTGCAAAGGATTTGCAACCAAGTATTAAAAAGGGAAAGTTTGATGGATGATTGTTAATCTGTCTCATTACTTTTGGTCCCTTAAAAAGTGGGAGGCACATATACAAACTGTTGTAATTCCTACACTGTTCAGCTGATTTTGATGTAAATACCCTCAAATTAAAGCTGAAAATCTGCAGTTAAAGCACATCTTGTTCGTTTCATTTCAAATCCATTGTGGTGGTGTATAGAGCCAAAAAGATTAGAATTGTGTCGATGTCCCAATATTTATGGACCTGACTGTAGTTCATATGTAAAGGTAATTCTCTCAAGGAGGGTATATTGCCGACGGTTAGAACCTGTAAGGAATAATAGTAAGCGAGAAAGAAGTATGGTTGAGGCATTGTCTATTTCTCATCTGTTCCGCAGGGTGCGTTTGGAACCTGAGTAATGTTAGTTGTACTCTGAGTCAACCTGTGATAGTGAAGGAAAAAAAAAGAGACAACAAAGAACATTGACCTGAGGTGTGCCGTGGTCACGTGGTCAGTATGCCTAAAAGGGGGCATACCCAAGTATGAAATGAAATGAAATGAAAAGTATGGAATAAAAAGTAAAGAAAAAGGGAATGGGTGGTTGGGGTACGAGAGCCTACGACCACAAGGGAAGGAGGCAGAGGCGGGCCGGCTTTATGCAGCCTGACTGCGCCTACAAAAACAGGCTGACCTGCGGTCAGCCTTATACTTGTACTCGGAGTCAACCTGTGATAGTGAAGGAAAAAACAAAGAGACAACAAAGAACATTGACCTGAGGTGTGCCGGGGTCACGTGGTCAGTATGCCTAAAAGGGGGCAAAAATAATACAGTAGGATGAAAGCTTAACAAAAGTTTATTACACACTAAATCACATTCATTCAGCCAAATTGACAAATGCCTGCAGCATCTCCAAAAAAGGATCTGGAATATACCTAGAAAAACAAGATGACTTCCACCTGCCTAATTTCTTATTGATATGAGAAGAGGCCCCTTGGCGTGAAGCCGCAGAAGCCGCTCCTATCCTAAATGAATGACCCGAGTACACCTTAGGGTCCAGACCCAGATTAGTCAAAAGGATGCGACAATGTAAAGTGAATTGAGCTGCAGAAAGGGGAGCACCAGGGAAGGGCAACAGAGGCCTATCCCTGGGTTTATCAGCCGTAGCACTGACTAGCTGGTCTAACGCTGAAACCAGGCACCATGCCTTCCCGGTCTCAAAGAACCTAATGTCCGTACCGCCTCCTGTTTGCTGTGTCTTGCACGAATGTAAATGAAAACAAAAATAGCTTGGGTGCCTGACCAACTGATTGGCCAGAAGTATGCGAGACCCTGTACCAGAATGCGTAAATTCCCCAGGCCTCAGAAAACCGAAAAAGGCCAGATAAATCGCTGCCTTAAGCACCAAGCTGGGTAACCACCCAAAAGGAGATCTAGTGAGAATATCGGACATGTCCCGGAAAATGTGACCAGTTATGGGAAGTCTATTGAGCGTGACAGGAGGGCTACACTTCTGGATTCCTTTGAGGATGGCCCTGATCGGGTGAGCGGAGAAAATAGAGGGCCTATTGGGGTCTTCTAAAAACATGAAATGTTGAATGCCAGCCAGATACGTCCTGATAGTACTATGGGTAGGTTTGAGTTGAGAGTGGCAAAAAGCGGTAAAAGCAAATAGGTACTGGATATTATAACTGTCAAAGCTAGGAAATCTTGCCTGGAAGGCCTGGAAGACCCTCCAAGCTGTGGGATACGCCTTCCTGGTATTTAAAGATAAAGAACTATTGATTAAATTAGCCGCTTCAACCTAATGAGAGTCTAATCCATCACCAATTGCTGGAACTGTGGAGAAGGCGTGGCGCAGGCGTCTGTGTCCGGGACCTGCTAAAAAAATAACTGGAAATTAAACCGGGACAAAGCATCGGCAGCTATATTATCTATACCATTGATGAATCTACAATGGATGTGAAAGTTGAAATGAAGGGATAACCAAATGAGCCTACGCACAAATCTCATGATCATCAAGGATCTGGATCTGCCACTATTGATAATCTCAGAGATTGCTTGATTATCAATAGAAAAAACCACCGTCTGTCCTGCCCATAGATGCCCCCACACCTAAACTGCTGCCACTATGAGATACACTTCGAACAAAGCCGAAGTCTCAGTAAACCGAGGAACTGCCAAAACCTCGTCTGACCAAGATCCTGCCATCCAATGTAAGCCAAAAATGGCTGCATAGCCCTTGGTGGCTGCTGAGTCTGTGAAAATTCGGGGGGAGGAATTAGACTCAGCTGGGATAAACATAGCGACCCCATTCCAATGCTGAAGGAACTCATCCCACATCTGAAGGTCAGAGAGCGTGGAAGGATCCAGGAACACCTGAGCATCAGAGTTGGAGGCCGAAGGCATTAATGATAATAATCTAGAATTGAAAGCTCTCCCCTGGGGAATGATCCTCATAGCAAAATTTAACATGCCGAGAAGTGATTGTAATTCAACCCTGGTACAGACTCGGGAGACTGTAAACGCATGAAGGCATCTCTGATTTTCACGAGCTTGTCTGTGGGAAGACTGGCCTGCATGGATTGCGTATCAAGCGTGATACCCAGGAACGTAAGTCTGGTAACTGGACCCTCCATCTTTTTGACTGCAAGCGGGTTGTTAAGTGCAGAGAAAAGTGAAGTAAGTTTTCGAAGGTCGGAGGGGACCTGATCACCACCTTCAATGAGGAGAAAATCGTCTAAATAATGAATCACCTTGTGACAATTCTCCCTGTACGTGAGGATCCAGCTAAGAGTCTGAGCAAAAGAGTTGAACAACCAAGGGCTACTTTTGGACCCAAACGTAAGCTTGGTGGCGAAATAGTAAACACCTTTCCATTTGATACCATGCCACTGCCAGAGAGACGGTAGAATAGGCAGAAGCTTAAAAGCATCCGCAATATCCGCTTTGGACAACCAAGCGCCTGTGCCCACCTCAATGATAGACTGAATCACTTGATCCACCAAAGCCTATTTAAGAGAGAATTCTTCCGAAGGGATCAAAGAGTTGAGGCTAGCAATATGTGAACAATCAGGGGCAGACAAGTCATAGATTAAATGTAGTTTATTGGAAAATTTCCCTCTAACAAGCCCCAGTGGGTTGACCCTCCATACCCGAAAGGGTGGTGACGTGAATGGCCCGATGACAAACCCCTTTTCAAGTTCTGACTGTAGTAACAAATCTACCACTTCAGTATCTATAGAAGATGACCTAAGGTTCTCACACTCAAAACTATCAGATGGTAGGGAGACAAACCCTGTGTGGAAACTCTCAGTGAAACCCTTAGCCAAAAAAACGCTCTAAGAAGGTGACGGGTGGGCAGCTAAACGCTCCTGCAAAAAATATACGTTGATACGGCTTAGTCATGATGTTTTATTTTGCTTAAGTGAACAGGCTGACTTAGGGTGAGCCCTGAAACACCCGGTACAGATATGCAGCAACCGACATTGACTGTAATTGCATACCCCAAGGTTGTAGTTATTGCAAATCCCCCCTGGACTTACTAGGTAGTGCAGGAACCTCTGAATTGGGCACCAGTATGCCGTGTGCGTAGATGACTGACAAGTCGCACATACCGGAGACCTGAGCCCGGCGAAATGCCGGCAAAATAATTCAGTATCTATGTTGCTCCAAACCGTCACCACCTGAAATTGAGCAAAACGGGCCACAGCTTTAGCGGCAAAAGACCAGTGATAATCATAAAAGTTGGACCCCCCATACTTGTGGCCTAACTCGACCACTGTATATAGGTACAGGTCCAACTCCTCCCTCCTAAGTGGAGTCACAGAGCAAATTATATCTCTGTAGAGACTAAAGGCCAAGACAAACTCAGGGATGGACAACTTGCGATTAAGCCTGTGATCCCTGGTCTTCACCACCACCGAAACATCCCCGCAAGCGTAGGACCTGTTGTCCGCTACGTCATGGGCAGCAATTAACAGGGATGCCAGGTTAACATCCTTCCCCTCCAGGATGTCCTTCTTAATATTACCCGGGATTAAATGTGCAGCGGTGACAGGGGGAGCACACAAAAAATTACCTGGGCCTACCGGTACCAGCCCAGGTACTGAGAGGGCCCTGGAATCTGCTAAAGCCACCGGGCAGGCAGCCGCTGCAGTAGCTGAACTCGGCTGACTCTCCAAAACCTCCACCCTATTACGCAACTCTTGGCAGTGTGGATTTCAGCCATGGAAGCAGCCACAGTCCGTAGGGTAACTTGCTCCGCACTTGTATCTGACGTACGAGGGAACAGCAACCTAAAAAGCTGGGCTTTCCGGGCTGATGCCGGGTATGAAATGCCGATGCTATCAGTCTAGGAACTGTTCAGGTTCTGAGGGAGGGTGAGCTGCCGTGCTCCGACCCCCTTGCTGAAGAAGGCGAGATGGAAGCGAAATCCCCAATATCCGCTGCTTGTGACATGACCTGCAACCAACAAATAAAACTTGACAAAACAAACAACTTAAACAACCGACCCCACGACTTACCTGTGAATTATGGCCACCCCCCCCCCCAAAAAAAAACATCGTAAAAACAGGACAGTGCATGCCAGTCATAGGCAAATTAAAAACGTAAACTCAGGCCTTGAAAGCTGAAAACGTGTCAGGCCAGTGATGAATATAGTAACATGTAACACAAAAGATGAAAATTGAGGTGTACGTATGTGATACGGATGAGGAGACTTGCCACTGTACAAGCCAATTAGAAACGATCAACTCAATCTGCATGAACCTGAACACGTGACAGGTAACTGCAGTGGAGATGCCAAACTAACCATGAAGATGTGACAGAAAACCAATGGAAGCATAAACAGTGAAAGTAAAACCAGATAAAATAAAGGAACCCCAGCAACTGGAAGCAGCACATGACTTGTGCGAGCAACTTGAGTTGTCAGAGAAACGCAAGCTGCGTGAAGAATGCAATCTAACATGAGAGAGTGAATTAAAAACGAGAGTTATGTGAGAACGTGGGCAGCATGAGAACGTGGCTGCAAGAATAATACAACCTGCATGAAAATGTAAATAGCTTGAAAAAAATAAATAAAATACCCCGAGAACATGAAACACCCGAGAAACAAACCGTATGAGAAATAAAAATCGCATGAGAAGCGTACATCGCAAGAGAAAACGCAAAAACATGAATGGACGCAAATCTCATGAAAAACGTAACTCCTATGGGAAAATGCAACTAGCATGAGAAAATGTGAAAAACCACGCGATTAAACGTAATTTGCACGAGAAAACGTAAATCGCATGAGAAAATAGAACATAGTACGAGAAAACATGAGTAGCACGAAAACAGGAATGACCCGAAAAACGCCAAAAGCATGAGAGATGTAGAATGCATGAAAAACGTAAATCCTACTAGAAACAAAATTGCACGAGAAAAATGTAAATTGTACGCGAAACATAAGTTGCACGAGAAACGTACACTGTATGACAAACGTACCTTGCATGAGAAAAACTTAAATTGCGTGAAGGAAACGTAAATTGCATGAATGAAATGTAAATTGCATGAGAAACGTAAATTGCATGATAAACGTAACATGAATAAGAAAAACGTGACCTGCCTAAGAAACGATATGCTGCGTGAGAACAGAAGAGGAGACTTGTCACAGAACCAGCCAATTAAAACGAAACCTCAATCTGTAGAAAACCCATAGACGTGAGGAGTAACCAGCAGTGGAGGGATGTGGATGTCCCCAATGCGTGAGAAAAGTGTCAAATCTAACTAAATCTACAATACATACCTGAACAGCCTGGGAACCACCAAACAGAATCCTGAGTACCCTGCTGCAATGTGGAAAACCACTATAGAGGGAAAAACAGGAACGTGAGGGTTTTTTAAAGAGTAATTTCCTTCTTTTAACCTGAAATAATAGACACGACATGCCCAGGATACCATAAAAATAGCAGCTGGCAACAATGATTGTGAAGCCATAGAACTGAGCCGAGGCCAGGGGTCCCTGTTGAACTGCTCCTCAATCCACCAGAGCCCCCCTCCAGCCTGCTCCTGAGCCCTCAGTGCGGATTCAAGGACTGTACATGCATGCTGTCCCTGAAATAATGGGCGGGAAATGACAAATATGCTGCACTAGGCATGAATGACAGTCTGATGTCCCCTGACAGAAGCACCAAGACCCCTCAAAACACGCTACCCTTCCCACGCACCCCCACAAGTGACACTAAACCCCGAGTGGGGTGACAGAGTAGGGAAGCCGAGACTCCCTTTACCTGCACCTCTGCCGAGCCAGAGGCTCCGGACAGTGATGTCAACGCACCTGCGGTCAGCCTTATACTTGTATCAGCATCAACTATCTGAAGACCATCTACTCCAGGGGAACCAACGTAGGAGTTTGCAATATACTTGGCCATTACATCTGAAGTGTGTGTCAGCCGGGTTGGTACTTACAGAGTTCGGTGGGAAGGATGAGTCCTGAGTTGTTTCGTTGTGAACTTTCTGGAATATCTCAGTCAGCTAAGACACGTAGTCCCGGTTCCAGGTTAGTCGTAAATGCGATTTTCCGTTTGGTGATGTAGATGGATAGATGAGTCTAGGTCAGTGCTTGTCGGATGTCTTCCGAAGATCTCCATAGCGGCGAGCTTAGATCGTGTGGGAGGTTTCCTGTATGATGTGGGATTTTCCGTAACATGTGGAGTTTGGGGAAAGCTGTATTGCGTGCTGACGTAGTCCTGCCGCTGTGGAATATGGGGATTGTAGTGTGCTCTGTACATTGAACATACACTGCGGGCGGAGAATGGGAGTGTTTTCAGAGTGTCCACAATATCTGGGGATGTAATGGTGAGGTGGAGGCAGGCATTCAGGAATAGTACAATTGTTCCTATTGCCGTTCTAGGGGTGTCCTGCTGCAGAGAATGTCAAAGTTCATAACCATTAAACGTAACTTAGGTGAACTAAAACAGGCCAAACTCGGCTAACAGTAGTGCCAGATCACTGATATTCTGAGAGAGAGGCTAACAATCCCACCAGGCTCTCCCTGAGCTGGGAGAGTTGAAGGGGTTAGTGCTTTGATATGTGCCTCGTGGGTCATGCCGGTTACCTGGTGCCAAGGGAGAATGTCTCCTCCGGTGCCTGGATGCCTCTTCCGTTAAAACAAATAAACTGGCGCTCAGAGGCTATAAGGCAAATGACTATAAAAGTTAATGAAATTATAAAGTCTAAAAGCTGGATCAATCACGGTGTAATCAGGACGGTGTTGGAAGTCTTGGACAGGAGCCAGGAAACAGTCTATAAAGCAGGAGAGGATCCCTGGAGGATAAGTCATAGGTAAAACAAAACACCGGAATAAAACTTTTCTTTTCTTGTAGGAATTTGTGTGGCCAGATTTACAAAAGGCAGCTCTTCTTGTTGAGAGAAGTCAAACTCAGATCCATCCAGGTAAAAAAGAGAGAGAGGAGCGCCACTAAGTGAAATCATTTATTCACCAATATAAAAACAAAGTATCAACTTACATTTAGGAGCGGTATATAGAACAGACAGATGTGATACCTGATAGAAGAGGGGGAAGGGAACAGTCAGTGATTCCCCAGGGATGCCTCCAAACACAACACAGTCTGGCGGGGAGGCCAGGACGGTACACAGCCTGTCTCTGCGGGAGGACGGAGTGGCAGCCCAGGAAGCCACTGGCAATGTTGTCAATGAGGAGAAAAAACATCAAAGGTATAAGCATAAATCTTAATCGTAAGATTTCTGTAAAATAACCAATACTTAGTGATACAAAAAGATATACATATACAGTCAAGTGATTAATAACCATAAATATAAAGTGACAATGTGCAATTATATAGTAGTGAAAAGTTTGCATCAAGTCCGTGGGAAACAAAAATATCAATAAATCCCAAATACTGGAATTAAAAAAGTGCTGCTGTGCATTGTGAAAGTTTAAATTAATTCAATCCACAGGTGCTCCACACTTCATGCAATTCAGTATGCTGTGAAAACGATCCAATAACCAGATGCTGTGTCTCTCACTCAAGTGCCCCCCCATGTATTGAAGGCTCACCTTAAGATGTGAGACCTTGCTGTTAAGCTTGGTCGATACACACTTTTAGAACCACTACAGGGTTCCGTATTGTATCTGGATTCCTGGATCAGTCTCCAATATGCCTCAGTGAGTCAACGGAGAAAAGAGGATTTCATGGTATAGTATGTTTATACAATTTTATTGAAACCAAAAATAAATCCCACACAGGGTACTCACACTAGCCAGGCGCTTCAGTGCGCCATTCTACATCAAGCATAAAACGAGTAGGCAAAACCGTCCGGTAACGGGATGATCGTTCCTAACAGCTGATCTGCTCAACGTTCTGTCCTGTCCCCTTCCCCAACATGTGTCAATACTAGGGATTTCCGTATCTTCCTCAGGGGGCAATCTAAAAATCACACTTTAATAAAATGGTAATATGGTACAAACAGTGCAAACGTAGTCAAAACATAGCCAGGGTTCAGTAACCAGAGCAGGTAGTCAGAACAAGCCAGTAAAACAGGGATCCAGAGACCAGCGTAGTCAGAGGCAGCAAACGGGATCAGGAACCAGAAGGGAAGTCAGCCAGGCAAACGCAGCAGAGAGTATCTGGATATGTTGACCAAGGCGAAGACAAAGGACAAGCAGTGTAAATAGCCAGCAGGCTGATTGTCGAGCAAGATATAATCATCAGGTGAGTCACTGTGGAATGAAGAGTATTGGCAATTAATCGACAGCTGAGCAGCCTGAGCTCTGAGAAGGGAGGGCTGAGCCCAGCCATGACATCCTCTCAGTCTCCTGCAAACAGTGTGTGCCATCTTAGATTTAAACTGGTCGCTCTGTATGTAGCTTCTGGCAGGCTGCGCAAGGAGCCCCATATCTACGACCTGCGACCCTCAAAGCTCTACTTTTTTTTTTATATTCATGGCAGGTGAACCTCTGTCTCACCTGCCTCCCCTGACTGCACGTACCTGCCGCTAAGAGCGATGGACCCACATATATAATGGTGTAGTCTGCATATAGAGACAACTTCTCTTCCTGGGCGCCTACCCTGAGTCAGCTGACTGTGCCGAGACTCCCTGACCAAAATAGCCAGGGGTTCCAGGGCAAGTGCAAATAGACCGGGAGACAGCGGACACCCCTGGCGGGTTCCCTTATGCATGCCAATCATTAGTACGAACCCTTGCCCTCGGGGCTCCATAGAACAAGTGGAGCCAACGAAGATATTTTGGCCCAAACCAATGTAAAATTGTTCTTTCCAGCCAATCTCCTCTTCCCTCTCCTCCTGCTCCTCCTCCGAGTGTAGCTTTAGATTGGAGGAGGAGAGCGTTCACGTGATCAGCCTGAAAGAACGGAGCTAATAAGGCTCGGTTTACAATGACACTGACACAATGTAG
Organism: Lithobates septentrionalis; assembly: GCA_037952835.1. Classification (NCBI taxonomy): domain Eukaryota; kingdom Metazoa; phylum Chordata; class Amphibia; order Anura; family Ranidae; genus Lithobates; species Lithobates septentrionalis. Next base: position 689,713 of record JBBDGP010000685.1, on the reverse strand, counting down.
GAAGGATCTATGAGAAGGGGCTGGCAGTTATTTATTTTTATTTTTTTACAGTATGTTGGCAGGGCTGTCCCAGGAGACTGGGGGTCTCCTGGGAGTGCAGGGGGGCCATGCAATGTAAAAGGGGCTGCGCAATGTAAAAGGGGGGCTATATAATGAAAGGGGCTGTGCAATGTAAAGGGGCTGTGCAATGTAAAAGGAGCTGTGTAATGTAAAGGGGGGCTGTGTAATGTGCAGGGGGACTGCGTAATGTAAAGGGAGTCTGCGTAATGTAAAGGGTGGCTGCGTAATGTAAAGAGGGCTATTTAATATGCAGGAAGGGTGGTAAAAAGTGCAGGGGGGCTGCGTAATGTGCAGGGGGCAGTGTAATGTAAAGGGGTCTGTGTGGTGTGCAGGGGGGCTGTGGAATGTGCAGAGGGGGCTGTGAAATGTAAAGGGCTGTTTAATATGCAGGGGGGCTGTGAAATGTGCAGGGGGTCTGTGCCATTAGTATTTACTGTTCTAAATACTGTTGTCTGCTGAGTTCAGACTTTGCTACATGCAGGGAGTGTTTTTTTTTATTATTTAAAAGCAGATTAAAAAAAATTTAGTTTTTCTGATTGCTTGAATATTTTGATGAAAACCATGGGCAGTAATCGTAATGCATCGTAATGCATCGTAATGCATCGTGGAATTGAATCGTTGACAGGATAATCGTAATGGAATCGTGAGACCATTAAAGATACGCACCACTGGATGCTACCAATGTGGGTGGTAGGGGACAGTCCTTTTCGATAATCAGGCTAACAAGCTGCCTTTTCCTATATTTGAAAACTTTTTGGACTGAGGCCAAAAGAGCCTTCTTGGTCTGTTCCATTTGGGCTATTGACAGTTCACGCAGCGAACGATGCCACGCTAGGTAATGTTCCTGGGAAGGATCAGCAATATGTCTTAGATCAGTGATGGCAAACCAGGAAGTACTTCAGTTTTGTAGCAAGCAATAAATTCCCAAAAGAGGGGAGGGACCTCTGTGTCCTGTGATGTACTCCAAGAAAAAGATTTTACAGGTAAGATGTAGGAAAAATACTACTTTCTTTATCATACATCACAGGACACAGAGCCGGTTTTATACACAACTATTTGGTAGTAAATGTAGCCTCATTCAAAATAATCTGGGAATAGGGGTCGGTACCATCATCCTTAAATATTGAATATTGGAAAAAGAGGAGTGCCTGGGGCTGCTCCAATCATAAAAATAAAATCACAATTTATTAAAGAACAGACATAGTTAAAACAGTTGGTACAAAAGTACATAAGGAGTGCACTATAACCGTGCACAGTAATTGTAAATATTTAATAATAGAAAAAATAAACCCCATTAACCACTTCAGCCCCGGAAGGATTTACCCCCTTCCTGACCAGAGCACTTTTTACAATTCGGCACTGCGTCGCTTTAACTGCTAATTGCGCGGTCATGCAATGCTCTACCCAAACGAAATTTGCGTCCTTTTCTTCCCACAAATAGAGCTTTCTTTTGATGGTATTTGATCACCTCTGCCGTTTTTATTTTTTGCGCTATAAACGGAAAAAGACTGAAAATTTTGAAAAAAAATGATATTTTCTACTTTTTGTTATAAAAAAAATCCAATAAACTAAATTTTAGTCATACATTTAGGCCAAAATGTATTCGGCCACATGTCTTTGGTAAAAAAAATGTCAATAAGCGTATATTTATTGGTTTGCGCAAAAGTTATAGCGTCTACAAACTAGGGTACATTTTCTGGAATTTACACAGCTTTTAGTTTATGACTGCCTATGTCATTTCTTGAGGTGCTAAAATGGCAGGGCAGTACAAAACCCCCCCAAATGACCCCATTTTGGAAAGTAGACACCCCAAGGAAATTGCTGAGAGGCATGTTGAGCCCATTGAATATTTATTTTTTTTGTCCCAAGTGATTGAATAATGACAAAAAAAAAAAAATTTACAAAAAGTTGTCACTAAATGATATATTGCTCACACAGGCCATGGGCATATGTGGAATTGCACCCCAAAATACATTCAGCTGCTTCTCCTGAGTATGGGGATACCACATGTGTGGCACTTTTTGGGAGCCTAGCCGCGTACGGGGCCCCGAAAACCCAGCACCACCTTCAGGATTTCTAAGGGCATACATTTTTGATTTTACTCCTCACTACCTATCACAGTTTTGAAGGCCATAAAATTCCAAGATGGCACAAACCCCCCCCAAATGACCCCATTTTGGAAAGTAGACACCCCAAGCTATTTGCTGAGAGGCATGGTGAGTATTTTGCAGCTCTCATTTGTTTTTGAAAATGAAGAAAGACCAGAAAAATTTTTTTTTTTTTCTTTTTTCAATTTTCAAAACTTTGTGACAAAAAGTGAGGTCTGCAAAATACTCACTATACCTCTCAGCAAATAGCTTGGGGTGTCTACTTTCCAAAATGGGGTCATTTTGGGGGGGTTTGTGCCACCTGGGCATTCCATGGCCTCCGAAACTGTGATAGGCAGTGAAGAGTGAAATCAAAAATTTACGGCCTTAGAAAGCCTGAAGGCGGTGCTTGGTTTTCGGGATCCCGTGCGCAGCTAGGCTCCCAAAAAGTCCCACACATGTGGTATCCCCATACTCAGGAGAAGCAACAGAATTTATTTTGGGGTGTAATTTCACATATTCCCATGGCATGTTTGAGCAATATAACATTTAGTGACAACTTTGTGCAAAAAAAAAAAAAAAAAATTTGTCTCTTTCCCGCTACTTGTGTCACAATATAAAATATTCCATGGACTCGACATGCCTCTCAGCAAATAGCTTGGGGTGTCTAATTTCCAAAATGGGGTCATTTGGGGGGGGTTTGAACTGTCCTGGCATTTTATGCACAACATTTAGAAGCTTATGTCACACATCACCCACTCTTCTAACCACTTGAAGACAAAGCCCTTTCTGACACTTTTTGATTACATGAAAAAATTATTTTTTTTTGCAAGAAAATTACTTTGAACCCCCAAACATTATATATTATTTTAAAGCAAATGCCCTACAGATTAAAATGGTGGGTGTTTCATTTTTTTTTTTCACACAGTATTTGCGCAGCGATTTTCAAACGCATTTTTTGGGGAAAAAACACACTTTTTTAAATTTTAATGCACTAAAACACACTATATTGCCCAAATGTTTGATGAAATAAAAAAGATGATCTTAGGCCGAGTACATGGATACCAATCATGACATGCTTTAAAATTGCGCACAAACGTGCAGTGGCAACAAAATTAATACATTTTTAAAAGCCTTTAAAAGCCTTTACAGGTTACCACTTTAGATTTACAGAGGAGGTCTACTGCTAAAATTACTGCCCTCGATCTGACCTTCGCGGTGATACCTCACATGCATGGTGCAATTGCTGTTTACATTTGACGCCAGACCACCGCTTGCGTTCGCCTTAGCGCGAGAGCAGGGGGGACAGGGGTGATTTTTATTTATTTATTTTTTTCTTTATTATTTTTTTTGCTTTTTTATCTTATTTTTAAACTGTTCCTTTCATTTTTTTTTTTAAATCATTTTTATTGTTATCTCAGGGAATGTAAATATCCCCTATGATAGCAATAGGTGGTGACAGGTACTCTTTTTTGAAAAAATTGGGGTCTATTAGACCCTAGATCTCTCCTCTGCCCTCAAAGCATCTGACCACACCAAGATCGGTGTGATAAAATGCTTCCCCAATTTCCCAATGGCGCTGTTTACATCCGGCGAAATCTAAGTCATAAAATGCTCGTAGCTTCCGGTTTCTTAGGCCATAGAGATGTTTGGAGCCACTCTGGTCTCTGATCAGCTCTATGGTCAGCTGGCTGAATCACCGGCTGCATTCTCAGGTTCCCTGTTGAGACAGGAGAGCCAGAGAAAAACACGGAAGACGGTGGGGGGGGGGGGGGCATTCCCTCCCACTGCTTGTAAAAGCAGTCTAGAGGCTAATTAGCCGCTAGGATTGCTTTTACATGAAAGCCGACCGCTGGCTAAAAAGAATGATACCAAGATGATACCTAAACCTGCAGGCATCATTCTGGTATAACCACTCAAAGTCGTGAATGGCGTACCTGAAGACAAAAAAATGGTTAACAATAAAGCACAGTAAACGGTAAAGTATAAAAAATTGCATACCTGAAAAGCAAACATGATAAAACATAATAACAATAAAACATTGCAGAATAGAACACAGTAAAAAAGAGCAGAACAATAGAGAGAGAATAGAGAGAGAGAGAACAATAAAACGACAACTATTTTTTTTTATTTTTGTTTGTGTTTTTTTTTTTTTACACTTTTTTTTTGTAACTGTAACTTTTATAACTGTAACCGGTTCCAGGTTCGGGTCTCTCAAAATGCGATGGCATCTTGGGAGACCCTGTGAAAGTGCGCCTAGTCTGTGGAATGCTGTACCCTACGCTAATACTCAACTAGTGAATGGTAGCGTTCAAAACATTCACCAATGCAAAGACCAGGATTGTCAGGACAGGAGGGACAATAATAGCGGGTGTCACGCCTATATCCGTGCTTGCTGCAGACACAACATCTTTTTTGGGGGGGGGGTTCGTTGGGTAGGGGTACTCGGGAGGACATAAAGAAAATGCTTCTCATGCAGCCGACTGCATTTGGTTGGGGATGTGAATGGGGGAAGTATGGGCGCTGCAGAAGCGGTGGGTTCCCAATTAGGATTGGCGAATGCAGCAGGAAGGGCACTATGGGCACGACGGGCCTGTGTTTGTCTTTTTGGTGGCAGCGGGACACTACTTGTGCTTGCCACCTCACCAGCTTGAACTGCACTTATGGGACTCGCCACGTCACCAAGTGTTACTGCAGTGCTGGTTTGACTACGACCGGGGTGTACTAGGGCGCTGGTGCTTGCCAGTTCACCAAAACGCTACAAAAAAAAGTGACAGTGATCGATCGATACTGCACTTGGGTGGGCTGGACTGGGCTGGGCCGGGCAGAGGGGCAAAACGCAGGTGCTAGCAGGTATCTGGGCTGATCCCGCTAACACTGCGTTTTTGGGAACCCTAAACTGCTGGGGACGCTAGTATAGATCTGATCGGATCAGATATTGATGCGTTCAGATACTATACCACTAAGGGAGGTGTACGGTGCGTGTACGGTGCGTGCGTGGGTGTTCGCGGTACTGGCGCTAATCTGATGCTGCCTAGGGCGACGCATATCACCGCCGGGCGATCAGGGGGCTAAACCTTTTTTCGGTAATAAACGGCGGGTGCCCTGACACTATAAAAAATAAACAAACTAACCAGCGTCACCCGTAACGGTTATACGGTGATCAGTGGTGAAAGGGTTAACTAGGGGGCCATCAAGGGGTTAAAACATTTATTAGATAGTATATGGGGGTCCCTGTCGCTATAAAACACTGACGGCGAACCTAAATATTTACGTCCCTAACTAGCGCCACCAGCGACACTAATACAGCGATCAGAAAAATTATCGCTTAGCGACACTGGCGACAGGGGGTGATCAAGGGGTTAAAACTTTATTAGGGGGGTAAGGGGGGTACCCTAGACCTACAGGGGGCTAAACCTTTATTCGGTAATAAACGGCGGGTGCCCTGACACTATAAAAAATAAACAAACTAACCAGCGTCACCCGTAACGGTTATATGGTGATCAGTGGTGAAAGGGTTAACTAGGGGGCAATCAAGGGGTTAAAACATTTATTAGGTAGTATATGGGGGTCCCTGTCGCTATAAAACGCTGACGGCGAACCTAAATATTTACGTCCCTAACTAGCATCACCAGCGACACTAATACAGCGATCAGAAAAATGATCGCTTTGTTACACTGGTGAGGGGGGGTGATCAAGGGGTTAAAACTTTATTAGGGGGGTAAGGGGGGTACCCTAGACCTACAGGGGGGTAACAGTAACTGTCCCAACACTGCTAACTGTCACAAACTGACACTATGCAGTAATCAGGGAAAAAAAAAAAACCTGCTTGGTGTCAGTTTGTGACAGGGGGGGGTGATTGGGGGGGGATCGGGGGGCGATCGGGGGGGGATCGGGGGTGTAATGTATGCCTGGCATGTTCTACTGTGTGTGTGTGTGTGTGTGTTTGGTGCACTTACATGTCATCTCTCCTCGGCGCTGGAACGGAAACTGGCCAGCCGAGGAGAGATGACATCACATCCTCTGCCTCTGTGTACAATACAGAGGCAGGGGATGTTTCTCATTGGCTGGGAGCGATCGCGAGGGGGGGGCCACGATCGGATGGCCTCCCCCTCGTCTCTCAATGCTCCCAGCCAAATGCCGACCGCAGCTGGCACCGGGGGGGGGTCCGATCGGACCCCCCACCCGCGGGAAGGCAATCACGTTTCAGGTACGTGATTTTGCCTGCCCGTGCCGCTCTGCTCACGTATATAGGCGTGAGGCGGTCGGCAAGTGGTTAACCAAGTGGGGAGCTGAGATGTGTATCCTGTTGAGATCCTCTACATGTTTTGCGGTTACCACCGCTTTCTCAGGAGGAGTGCGTCAATAGCATCAACAAGGTAAATGCAATCTCATAATTACACAGTTATTAGATAGTTGAAAAATTTAATAGATGAGACATTTAAACGTACAATGCATAGAAAATCCACCTTTAAATGAAATTGGGATCTGCTTGCTCTTTCTGTGTATGTGTATGTGTTTAACCTAACAACTGTACATTTATCTTCTCCATTAGCACATCCCCCACTGTTATTACCTCTTGTATCTCTTGTAAGCTCTAAAGAGCAGGACCCTCTGATTCCTACTGTATTAAAGTGTATTGTATTTGTATTGTCTACCCTCAAGTTGTAAACGCTGCGTAAACTGCTGGCGCTATATAAATCCTGTACCCAGGGGACATGTATCAATGCAAACATTTTTTTAAAAACTGATGTTTTTTCAGGAGCAGTGCTTTAATGATGCTTAAAGTGAAAAAAAAGTGAAATATTCCTTTAAACATCGTACCTTGGGGATGTCTATAGTAAGCCTGAAAAGTGGCGCGTGTTTCCTGTGCTTAGAACAGTCCCTGCACAAAATGCCATTTTTAAAGGAAAAAAAGTCATTTAAATTGCTTGCGGCTTTAATGTAATGTCGGGTCCCGGCAATATGGATGAAAATCAGTGAGACAAATAGCATGGGTACCCCCCCAGGCCATTACCAGGCCCTTTGGGTCTTGTATGGGTATTAAGGGGAACCTCGCACCCAAATATACAGGCGGTGCAAACAAGACTGTAGGTTTGTTGTTAAGTAGAATCTGTTTGTAATTTTGAACTGGTACATTTTTAAAGTGTAGCTCCAGCCACAAAATCTATTTTTAAGCTTTTTGGAAAACATAGGTAAGGGTTATCACCCCTGCAACATTTGTTTTGCTGTCTGTGCCCCTGTTCAGAAGATTTCACCTCACTTTCTGTCCCAATGACAAATGTTTTTTGAAAATATGGGGTTTTTAGTGAAACAAGGATTGGTGATAAAGCATCAGTGAAGAGGAAACACATTTTTCCCATAGTAACTCTTACAGGAGAGAATTTCCCCTCCTAGGGGTAAAATTAATCTCACTTCGTATTGTCTCCTTCCGTTTGCATGTAGGAGTCGTTTGTAAGTTGGGTGTTTGAAAGTAGGGGCCTACCCTATATACTCTGCAGAAATTGGGGCCTTAGGTGTTGGTGTTGTTACAACACTGTAAGCCCTCACAGTTACTCTTGGTGGGTGCAGGAACGGGCCGTGCTGTGAAATATTATATCAAGAATTGTAATTACATGCCATTGTTGAACAGTGGTAGAAAAATTGGGCCTTTGGTGGTGGTGGTGGTGCTGGTGCCACAACACTGTAAGTCCTCACAGTTACTCTTGGTGGGCGCCTCTAACGGGCCCTGCTGTGAAATATTATATCAAGAATTGTAATTACATACACCTGTTGAACAGGGGCAGAAAAACTGGGGCTTTGGTGGTGGTGGTGTTGCCACAACACTGTAAGCCCTCACAGTTACTCTTGGTGGGCGCAGGAATGGGCCCTGCTGTGAAATATTAGATCAAGAATTGTAATTACATGTTCCTGTTGAACAGGGGCAGAAAAATTGGGCCTTAGGCACTGGTGCCACAACACTGCAACCCCTCACAGATGCTATAGTTGGAGCGCAGGAATGAGCCCTGCTGCAAAGTATTAAATTAAAAATTGTAATTATATGCCCCTGTTAAACAGGGGCTGAAAATTTGGGCCTTGGGCACTGGTGCCACAACACTGCAACCCCTCACAGATACTCTAGTTGGAGCGCAGGAATGAGCCCTGCTGCAAAGTATTGCATGAAAAATTGTAATTACACGCCGCTGAAAAATTGGGCATTGGGCACTGGTGCTGGTGCCACAACACTGCAACCCTTCACAGATACTCTAGTTGGAGTGCAGGAACGAGCCCTGCTGCAAAGTATTGTGTCAAAAATTGTAATTACGGGGCGTAGCCAGGCAGCTGATATAGTCGGACGTGCACTTGGTTCTCTCCGCCGAAAATCCACACTTTTATCCTGAAGACACATCGCACAGCCTCGCAAAATAGACCTGCCGATTCCCGATCAACTCCCTCAGCAATACCCTGCAATCGGAGTCACGATTGCGGCACGATGTCAGCCGCAAGAAGGCAGAACTTGTCCTGGACTGCGGACAGCATGGCCCAAAATGGCGCTCAAGCACAACACTCGGCCAACGATCTTCATAGAGAAGCTGTTCTCTAAATCCCTTACAATTGACCCGGCAGCTGCACCGAGCACACTGGAGGGGTTGTCCGATGGGAGCTCAGAAGCGGATGACACAGTGCCCCTGGATGATGCGGGTGGATCCGGTTTCGCATGGGACACAGTGAGTACTCCAGAAGGAGGATCTACTAGGCCTCAGGCACCTATCAGCCCTGATGCCGACAATGAGCCCTCACTTAGAGATATCTTTATGGCTATAACCTCATGTAATGCCTCCCTGACAAACCTGACAACCGAGATAAAAGGGGTAAAAGCTGAAATCTCCTTTTTGAGACAAGATACACAAAAACTAAGGGAAAGAGCATCAGCATTAGAGGGCAGAATCAGCTCCATAGAGGATGATATGGCGCCCATGCAGCGAGATCTCACTTACAACAACCATCTCCTTACACAGCACTCCTCTCGTTTAGAGGAATTAGAAAATAGAATGAGACAAAATAATTTCAGAATGATTGGGCTACCAGAAAGGGTGGCACAGTGGTGTAGTGGTTAGAACTCTCGCCTAGCAGTAAAAAGGGTCGCTGGTTCGAATCCCAACCATGACACTACCTGCCTGGAGTTTGCATGTTCTCCCTGTGCCTGCGTGGGTTTCCTCCAGGTACTCCGGTTTCCTCCCACACTCCAAAAACATGCTGGTAGATTAATTGGCTTCTGTCCAAAATTGGCCCTAGTATATGAATGGGGACCTTGGATTGAGGGTAGGGAATGATGTGAGTGTGGGATGTACAGGGTTAGGGATAATTGTAGACACCCACACTCACTCAGGTTGAACTGGATGGACTGGTGTCTTTATTCAACCTTACTAACTATGTAACTATGAAAGAATTGAAGGAAAGAACCCAGTGGAATTCATTGAAAAATGGCTGGTGGCTGCTTTTGGTAAAGATGTGTTTACTCCTGTGTTCTCTGTAGAGCGGTCACACAGAGTGCCTGCAAGGCCTCTGCAACCAGGAGCCCCTCCAAGACCCTTCCTATTCAAACTTCTTCACTATAAGGACAGAGACACAATCCTGTACAATGCCAGGATTAAACCGGAAGCTTTAAAAATAGATAATGCCAAAGTATCCTTCTTTCCAGATTTCTCTGCTGAATTACAGAGGCAGCGTACTAAGTTTCTTGATGTTAAACGGAGACTCAGATCCCTTGAACTGAAATATGCTATGCTATATCCTGCTCGCCTTAGAGTGGAAGCACTGGGCTCAGTGCATTTCTTTGATCAACCATCTGCGGCTACACACTGGCTAGATAGAGAGGAACAATCCATTCGGGAAGCTCGCAATCGGCGCTCTAATCCTCATGATGGATGAAGTATTGTTTCCAGAGGGTTTTTTCTTTTCTTTTCACTCTTTAACCTACACATGCTCAGGCGGAGAAAGCCATTGATGCCTGGAATTATAACTCCTTCCGGCCTACTTGTTATCGCTGTTGAGAAGTTGTTAAGACACTATGTGCACTTCCACTGTTGCCCCCCGAGAAGGTCTGTTTCAAACCTACCGTTGCCCTTTTGGCAACACAGTTTTGCCATGTTGGCATGTTTACTTTTGTTGTTCTACCTTAGTGACTACTCCACCTCGGATTTTACAATATTACTATTTTTGCAGCTCGGTGCTATACCCACTACATACAAGTCTGACTCGCTTCATATCTTAGAGTTCTGCTGCTGGTTGGGTCTACCAACATTTAATTGCCATTTCTTCACAGGTCACATGGGACAATGGTTTCCTTTATTCTGCCTATATACTTATATACCTGATCGCTTTGCATTTTTATCTGAGTGCACCTTTGATTATACTTTTATGCTAATTCAATGTCCAAGGTAACCAGAATCTTGTCCTGGAATGTCCGAGGTTTGAATAGTCCTGTTAAATGTTTGGCTGTGCTTCGCACAATTAAGCGCGTTGACGCGGATGTGATTTGCTTGCAGGAGACTCACTTCCCCTTGACCTCCGCTCCTCAATTTGCTATACGACAGTTTGGTTATCAATACCATGCTACTTACTCGGTATATTCGAGGGGGTTGAGTCTCCTGGTGAAAAGGGGTACTCAATTTTCAGCTGCAGAAGTGAAGATTGACCCAGATGGTAGATATATTTTTCTCTCTTGCTCCCTGTCTGGAACTAAATGTATATTAGTGGGTCTGTACATTCCGCCTCCATTCTCAGCCAGTGTACTCAAAAACTTGGCAGAATTCATGTCTTGTTTCCCGGGCATGCCAATCTTGGTCATAGGAGACTTTAATAATTATATTGATTATGATAGGGACAAGCTGCATGTCCAGGGGGGAGACGGGTCACAGAAGCGCCAGGGTATCACCCCTTTTGCTCGTCTCCTCTCAGAGATGGGTCTTACTGATCTCTTGAGAATACGCAATAGGGAGGCCAGGGTGTATTCCTGTCAATCTGCCTCAGTGGGGGGATTATCGAGAATTGACATGGTGCTTGGGAATGACATCTTGCTTCCACTGGTAGATTCTTCACAATACCATACGAAACAGGTGTAAGACCATAGCCCATTTTCAATAGACTTGCGGTTGGCAGCGGTTAAAAGTAATTCTATATGGAAACTGAACCCCTTCTGGCTGGAGCTTATGCCGGACCCAGACCCAATATCAGGTACTCAGTTCTTCAGACATAATATAGATTCCACAACTATTGATGTGGTATGGGAATCGGCAAAAGCATATCTACGAGGACAGTTTATTCAAGTGATCTCTAGGATCAAAACCTCTACTAAAAAATGGGAACAGTCAGTATTGGAGGAAGCTCATAGGTCGGAAAAATTGTAATTACACACCCCTGTTAAACAGGGGCAGAAAAATTGCCACAACACTGCAACCCCTCACAGATGCTATAGTTGGAGTGCAGGAATGAGCCCTGCTGCAAAGTATTGCATCAAAAATTGTAATTATACACCTGTCTTAAACAGGGGCTGAAAAATTGGGCTTTGGGCACTGGTGCTGGTGCCACAACACTGCAACAGCTCACAGATACTATAGTTGGTGTGCAGGAATGAGCCCTGCTGCAAAGCATTGCATCAAAAATTGTAATTACACACCCCTGTTAAACAGGGGCAGAAAAATTGGGCCTTGGCCACTGGTGGCTGTGCCCAGAACCAAAAATGTTCTTACAAGCTATCAGCATGAAAATTGAGGAGGAAGAGGATTGTGACTCAGTATAACAGGATAGTCACTCAGCATCAGCATAGGCAGTCTTGAAGGGATCTTATAAAAAAAATCAATCGGTTACATCAGCATCAGGCGCTTGGTAGCTGGTGATCCAAGACTGATTCATTTTTATGAAGGTCAGTTGATCAACCGATTCGGTGGACAGTCGCACCCTGTGATCGGTTACAAAGCCTCCAGCAGCACTGAATGTGCGTTCCGAAAGAACGCTAGATGCAGGACAGGCCAGTAGCTCAATTGCATGCTGTGCAAGCTCTGGCCAGTGATCCATCCTCAAGACCCAGTAACCCAGAGGATTTTCAGTGGGAAAGATGTCCAAGTCTGATCTTGCCCCTAGGTAATCCTACATCATGTGAATCAGACGCTGGCGATGGTTGCTGGAATCGATCAGACCTTGGGGCTGCAGACTAAAAAATTGTCTGAACGCATCGGTCAGATGGCCACCTTCTCCAAGATCTTCTCATCCCGAAGATGTTTCATCCTCTGCTCCCTCTGCGACGGCAAGAAAAGGTCTGCAACCTTACCCCTGTAATCAAGGAGGGTTGCCAGCCAGTAACCATCCCTCCCCTTGATAACACAAATACGAGGATCCTTCCGCAGGCTTTGCAGGATCAGGGAGGCCATGCAGCATAGATTTGCTGAGGCATTCGGGCCAGAGTCCTCTGGGTCACTAAGGACGACATGATCCACAGCCACCTCCTCCCAGCCACGTACAAGTCGATGGGTTTCTTCGCACTGTAAATGATCCCTTGAAGACTGCTGCTGATGCTAAATGCCAGTCTCCACCTCCATGCTGACACAATCCTCCTCCTCGTCCTCTTCCTGTGTGATCGACGGGCATGCAGGAACACTGTCTGGATAAAGGGGGACTTGAGAGGTAAGGAAGTCCTCCTCTTCCTCCCTCTGTTCTGCCTCAAGTGCCCTGTCCATTATTCCACGCAGCGTGTGCTCCAACAGGTGGACAAGATGGACAGTGTCACTGATGCATGCACTGTCACTGTTCACTATCCTCGTGGCCTCCTCAAATGGTGACAGGACAGTGCATGCATCCCTGATCATAGCCCACTAGCGTGGGAAAAAAACCAAGGTCCCCTGACCCTGTCCTGGGGCCATAGTCGCATAGGTACTCATTGATGGCACTCTGCTGCGTGTGCAGCCGCTGCAGCATGGCCAACGTTGAGTTCCACCTGGTGGGCATGTCACAGATTAGGCGGTTCTTGGGCAGGTTAAATTCCTTTTGGAGGTCAGCCAGCCGAGCACTGGAATTATATGACCTGCGGAAATGCACACAGACTTTCCTGGCCTGCCTCAGGACATCCTGTAAGCCCGGTTACCTGCCCAAGAACTGCTGCACCACCAAGCTAAGGATGTGAGCCAAACAGGGCACATGGGTCAGTTGTCCCTGTCGGAGGGTGGAGAGGAGGTTGGTGCCATTGTCGCAAACCACCATACCTGGCTTAAGCTGGCATGGCGTCAACCACCTCTGAACCTGCCCCTGCAGAGCTGACAGAATCTCTGCCCCAGTGTGGCTCCTGTCCCCCAAGCATTCCAGCTCAAGCACCGCATGGCATCTTTTCGCCTGTGTGCTTGCATAGCCCCTTGAATGCTTACGGAGCACCGCTGGTTCCGAGGACAAATCAGCACAGGAAGAGGCCATGGAGGAAGAAGAAGAGGAGGGGGTGGAGGAGAGAGGTGTGGCAGAATCACCACTAGTAGAATTTTGGAGGCGTGGTGGCGGAACAACCTCCAACACTACTGCACCCTGTCCTGCATCCTTCCCAGCTGCCAGAAGAGTCACCCAGTGCGTGGTGAAAGATAGGTAACGTCCCTGTCCATGCCTGCTGGACCATGAGTCAGCGGTAATATGCACCTTACCGCTGACCGCCCTGTCCAGCGAGGCCAAGACATTGCCTTCCACATGCCGGTAGAGAGCCAGAATCGCCTTCCTTGAGAAAAAGTGGCGTTTGGGAACCTGCCACTGAAGAACCGCACATTCCACAAACTCACGGCAGAGTCTACCAACTGAAAAGGCAGCAGTTGAAGTGCTAGCAATTTAGCCAAGCTAGCATTCAACCGCTGGGCATGTGGATGGCTGGGAGCGAACTTCTTTTGGCGGTGCAGCAGCTGGGGCAGGGAAATTTGCCTGGTACAATCTGAGGTTGGTGTACCGATAGCAGTCTGCCCGCAAGTACTTGGCTATGACACGCCTAATTCTACACCTTCATTCCTTTCAGTGCAGGTTTCAGAGAGGACTGAAGGTGTAGTGGGGTTGGAGATCCCAGCTGATGAGGAGCAAGGAGAGGTCTGCTTTGTTCTTTGGTGTGGGTCTTTTAGGTATGCTTGCCAAAGAACTGCATGGCAGGTCGACATATGTCTGGTCAAGCATGTGGTGCCCAAGCGGGTGATGTTTTGGCCACGCGAGATACGCTTGAGACATATGTTGAAAATAGCAGCAGTGGGATCTGATGCACTCATCTCAAAAAAGGCCCACACCAAAGAACTTTTGGAAGCAGTGCCCTGCACATGCGGAGCTCTGCGCTGTGATGCAGTCGGTGTGCTGCCCTTAAGCTGGCCCCTGGAGGGCATCCTGCCTCGATGTGCCTCCTCCTCCTCCTCTCTCCTATCAGGCACCCACGTGGAGTCAGTGACCTCACCATCCCCTCCCCCCTCATCACAGGAGCAAAGGTGGCAGTATGCTGCAGCTGGGTGTACATGACTGCCAGATCGCTGTCCTTCTTGGGCACCTCCTCTCTCTGGGCTCACGTTACTGCCTTCCTCTAGCTGGGTACCATCATCGGAGCCTTCAAAACGCTGGGCATCCTCCTGGAGCATGTACCCAACACTGTGGTCAAACAGTTCAGGGGACTCCTCAGGAGGACATGGTGGGGATAGGGAAGAAGTGACTAAAGCCATTGACCCGAGGGAAGAGGCCGCATTGGCAGCTGCTTTGCCAAAGTACCCTGAGCCTGAGTGAGAGAGGATGAAGAGGATGAAGACGGCTTGGTCATCCACTCTACCAAGTCTTCCGCATGTTGCAGCTCAACACGGCCAGCTGCTGAAAAAAAGGACAAGCATGTCCCATGTGCTGATGAGGATGCACCGTCTCCACGACCAGAACTGTTGCCTATAGACACAGAGCCTGCTTGCCCTTTTTGATTGGCTTGTGATTGTCTGCCTCTCCTTGTTGACCTTCCAGACATACTAATGGCCTGCAGTGAGATGTAGCTGCACAAAGCTGGGATGTATATATATACTGATACTGCAGCTAGCAGAATCAACTGCCTGCCTGTAGTATTATAAGTATGAGAACACCAGCAATTGTCTTCAGGTAGCTTTAGGTGCCCACTGTGCAGAGGACACAGTACACTAACTGTAAATACTGCAGCTGCTTGCCTGTGGTATTAATAGGATCAGAACAACAGCAATTGTCCTCAGGTAGCTTTAGGTGCACACTGTGCAGAGGACACAGTACACTAACTGTAAATACTGCAGCTGCCTGCCTGTGGTATTAATAGGATCAGAACAACAGCAATTGTCTTCAGGTAGCTTTAGGTGCACACTGTGCAGAGGACACAGTACACTAACTGTAAATACTGCAGCCGCCTGCCTGTGGTACTAATAGGATCAGAACAACAGCAATTGTCTTCAGGTAGCTTTAGGTGCACCCTGTGCAGAGGACGCAGTACACTAACTATAAATACTGCAGCTGCCTACCTGTGGTACTAATAGGATTAAAAAAAGACCACCAATTTTCTTCGGGTAGCTTTAGGTGCACACTGTGTAGAGGACACAGTACACTAACTGTAAATACTGTAGCTGCCTGCCTGTGGTATTAATAGGATCAGAACAACAGCAATTGTCTTCAGGTAGCTTTAGGTGCACACTGTGCAGAGGACGCAGTACACTAACTGTAAATACTGCAGCTGCCTGCCTGTGGTACTAATAGGATCAGAAGAACGCCACCAATTTTCTTCAGGTAGCTTTAGGTCAGTGGTTCTCAACTCCAGTCCTCAGGACCCACCAACAGGCCAGGTTTGCAAGATAGCTGAAATACATCACAAGTGATATCACTTGCTGCTCAGTGATTGCAGTATTCTAGTCTGCAACTCCCCAAGGTAATACTTAAAATCTGGCCTGTTGGTGGGTCCCGAGGACTGGAGTTGAGAACCACTGCTTTAGGTGCACATTGTGCAGAGGACACAGTACACTAACTGTAAATACTGTAGCTGCCTGCCTGCAGTACTAAAAGGATCAGAAGAACACCACCAATTTTCTTCAGGTAGCTTTAGGTGCACACTGTGCAAAGAACACAGTACACTAACTGTAAATACTGCAGCTGCCTGCCTGTGGTATTAATAGGATCAGAACAACAGCAATTGTCTTCAGGTAGCTTTAAGTGCACACTGTGCAGAGGACACAGTACACTAACTGTAAATACTGCAGCTGCCTGCCTGTGGTATTAATAGGATCAGAACAACAGCAATTGTCTTCAGGTAGCTTTAGGTGCACACTGTGCAGAGGACACAGTACACTAACTGTAAATACTGCAGCTGCCTGCCTGTGGTACTAATAGGATCAGAAGAACACCACCAATTTTCTTCAGGTAGCCTTAGGTGCACATTGTGCAGAGGACACAGTACACTAACTGTAAACACTGTAGCTGCCTGCTTGTGGTACTAAAAGGATCAGAAGAACACCACCAAGTTTCTTCAGGTAGCTTTAGGTGCACACTGTGCAGAGGACACAGTACACTAGCTGTAAATACTGTAGCTGCCTGCCTGTGGTATTAATAGGATCAGAACAACAACAATTGTCTTCAGGTAGCTTTAGGTGCACACTGTGCAGAGGATGCAGTACACTAACTGTAAATACTGCAGCTGCCTGCCTGTGGTACTAATAGGATCAGAAGAACACCACCAATTTTCTTCTGGTAGCTTTAGGTGCACACTGTGCAGAGGACACAGTACACTAACTGTAAATGCTGCAGCTGCCTGCCTGTGGTATTAATATTATCAGAACAACAGCAATTGTCTTCAGGTAGCCCTAGGTGCACACTGTGCAGAGGACACACTACACTAACTGTAAATATTGTAGCTGCCTGCCTGTGGTACTAATAGGATCAGAAGAACACCACCAACTTTCTTCAGGTAGCTTTAGGTGCACACTGTGCAGAGGACACACTACACTAACTGTAAATACTGCAGCTGCCTGTGGTACTAATAGGATCAGAAGAACACCACCAATTTTCTTCAGGTAGCTTTAGGTGCACACTGTGCAGAGGACGCACTACACTAACTGTAAATACTGTAGCTAATAGGACTAATAAGATCAGAAGAACACCAACAATTTTCTTCAGGTAGCTGTAAATACTGTAAAAACACCTGCCTGCCTGTCAGTAGGAAGAGAATAACAGGAACGGATCTAGCTACACTGAATACAGTGTATATATATATATATATATATATATATATATATATATATATATATATATATATATATATATATATATATATATATATATATACACACACACACACAACACCTAGGATGCATATATATATATACACAATACACCGTAAGTGCAGCTAACTGACTCGCCTACCTACTCTATTTAACTTAAATGAAATTACACTGTCTCTCTGTCTATCTCTCCGCCACCACTGCAACACACTACACAAGGCTGCCACGCAGGCGGCCTTATATAGTTTGGGGTGTGTACTAAACCCTCTGAGCCATAATTGGCCAAAGCCACCCTGGCTTTGGCCAATTACTGCTCTCTGTACAGACGGCGCTGTGATTGGCCAAGCATGCGGGTCATAGTGCATGCTTGGCCAATCATCAGCCAGCAATGCACTGCGATGCTGCAGTGAATTATGGGCCGTGACGCGCCACTTGAATTTGGCGCGAACGGCCCATAACATTAGAAATTTGACGAATGGTCGAACATGGGTTCGACTCGAACTCAAAGCTCATCCCTACTCAGGATGCAGGGACCACGTGGTCCCAGCATTAATCGCTAAATATCGACCTGAAATATGTACTGGTGACAGAAATGGCCCCGGCCTTTCTGCCCCAGACAGATTGTGGTTCACCTTCCTGTACCGCACGACACCTGGTGCCACCCAGGTGGTTGATGTATGCCAATGAAGAGGCATTGTCAGATTGAACCTACAACTGGTTCGTCCAATATTCCAGAGCAAGGTGTACTGGCCAAAAGTTTAAGGATATTGATGGGCAGTTTTCTCTGCTGTGGAGACCAAGTCCACTGAACTGTATTCACCTTCAAACCAACTGGAGAGACTGGCATCAGTGGTTATTATCTCCCAAACCCCTGAAAGGAAGAATTTCCCCTTCCCCAGATTCCAAACCATCAACCACCAATTTGAGCTCTGCAATACCCCGGGAGCAGAGCTCTCCAGCACTCTAATGCTTTGATTTTCATGTTTTAGACAGAGAGAATGATTCTCTACAAAAGACAAAAGACCTAGAGTAGGACTGTACATAAGGAACGTGCTTCGACCTAGATACAACTTCCTCCTGCAGAATGTATCGAAGGAAAATTTGGAACCGACTGCTTCCTGAGCAAAGGTTATTGAGGTATACGGAGATTGACACCCCCTACATCTTCAGCAAGTCCAGCACCAGGGCAAGGAGCTTTGTGAACCCTCAGGAGGCGTGGCCAGCCCAAAGGGCAGAGTCACAAAATGAAACAAGATGACTTTCTACTGCAATTGCAGGAACCTTTGATTGAGCCTGGAAAAAAAACAGCACATGAAGATAGTCATTGACCACTGTGAACCCCGAAATCTACCTCTTGCAGAGAGGTCATCACTGAACAGACCAAGCCTAAAACAGAAGGATGTCCAGCGGTTTGAGATTTAAGATGGCCCTTATGTCCCCATTTGGTTTTGGGACCACTGCCTGTCGAGTGTTGTATAATAATGAGCCCATCATTTCTATTCCAAGAGTCAATGCAGGGCAAAAGACTGATCACTCTGTGGCAGACCCTGAAGGTCCCAAGAGGTGTATTTAACCTCCCAGGTTTCTGCCGGCTAAAGACGGTGTGAGCCACCTCAGAGACTGTACTAAGATCCTCTGGCCTGAGATACTCTCAAACGCAGCAGCCTCAGATGCCTCTCTCCCTCAGGAGGGAAAAGCTTACAGCACCTGGTATTCCCGGGCAGTCTCTCATCCAACTACTAACCAGACTTGATACTGCTTAGGCTCTGATCAACAGCGATCAGGCATGTTCGGAGTGATTTGGCCGCAGTCTATCTGGTGATAAATGAATGCGTCAGAAACACTGCAATGTTAAACACCACAGTGGCTCAGATGTAACTGACACCACTGGAGATGTGGACACCGCCAGATCACTGAACCTGAGAGTGGTGCACCTGCCTCCCCCTGCTGCCTCTCCCTTCTTGAGCCATTTTAGCAGGTATAACAGGTAAATAATGTAGCAACTATATTAGCCAAAACCTAATACACAGTCCCCCAAGGATGCAGACCTAAAACAACGTTGGTATGTAAGTACACAGGTACCCAGGTATGCCATTATGTAGGTATATAAGTATTTTTGCTGTTCATGCATTTATGTATGCATTTCAAGGCAAGCACATATGTATGCAAAAATGTGTTTTATGCAACATGCGTTTTATGCAAACATGCGTTTCACACACCATTTGTTTCACGCAAACATGTGTTTTATGCACCATGTGTTTTAGGCAAACATGCGTTTTATGCAAAATGTGTTTTACGCAAACATGCATTTTTTGCAAAATGTGTTTTACGCAAACATGCGTTTTTGCTAAATGTGTTTTATGCAAACATGCGTTTTATGTAACATATGTTTTATACAAACATGTGTTTTATACAAACGTGTTTTATGCAAAATGTGTTTTACGCAAACATGCGTTTTACACAACGTGTTTCACGCAAACACATGTTTTATGCAAACATGCAGGCATGTATCTATGCTGCACCCATGCATCCGATGCAGCCCCTATGCTG
The DNA here is from genome assembly GCA_037952835.1 of Lithobates septentrionalis. Classification (NCBI taxonomy): domain Eukaryota; kingdom Metazoa; phylum Chordata; class Amphibia; order Anura; family Ranidae; genus Lithobates; species Lithobates septentrionalis. The sequence goes on along the minus strand of JBBDGP010000685.1, from coordinate 669,771 downwards.
CTTCAGAGCAACCAAAAAGCAAGCTCCTGCAAACCAGATGCATGCTATTCTGGAGACACAACTCCTTAACCAATTCAGCCCGGAAGAATTTGCCCCCTTAACCACTTGCCGACCGGCTCACACCGATATACGTTGGCAAAGTGGCACGTTCCTGCAAAACAATGTATGGGTATGTTGTCCCCTTTAAGAGCTGCAAGAGGCTGCATGGCGTGAACGCCGCTGGCCACACGTGGTCACGGGCACAAAAGCCAGAACGGGGATTTGTGTGTGTAAACACACAAATCCCTGTTCTTTCAGGGGAGAGGAGACAGATCGTTTGTTCCCAGTAAGTAGGAACAGCAATATGTCTCCTCCCCCAGTCAGCCCCATCCCCCCACAGTAAGAAACACTCACAAGGGAACACGTTTAATCCCTTGATCGCCCCCTAGTGTTAACCCCTTCCCTACCAGTGACATTTACACAGTAATCAGTGCATTTTTAGAGCACTGATCGCTGTATAAATGTCAATGGTCCCAAAAATGTGTCAAAAGTGTCCGATCTGTCCACCGAAATGTCGCAGTACCGCTAAAAATCGCAGATCACTGCCATTACTAGTAAAAAAAAAATAATAATAAAAATGCCATAAAAATGCCATAAATCTTTCCCATAGTTTGTAGACGCTATAACTTTTGCGCAAACCAATCAATATATGCTTATTGCGATTTTTTTTACCAAAAATATGTGGAAGAACATATATTGGCCTAAACTGATGAAGACATTTGTTTTTTTTTTTTAAATTTGGGGATATTTATTATAGCAAAAAGTAAAAAATATATTTTTTTTTTTCAAAATTGGTGCTCTTTTTTGTTTATAGCGCAAAAAATAAAAACCGCAGAGGTGATCAAATACCACCAAAAGATCAGGCTATTTTTTGCGATACGGCACTGCGTTGCTTTAACTGACAATTGCGCAGTCCTGTGACGCTGTACCCAAACAAAATGTATGTCCTTTTTTCCCACAAATATAGCTTTCTTTTGGTGGTATTTGATCACCTCTGTGTTTTTTATTTTTCACGCTATAAACAAAGAGCCCCAATTAAAAAAAAAATTATTTTTTTCTTTACTTTTTGCTATAATACGTAACCAAAAAATATATATAAAAAACAAATGTATTCATCAGTTTAGGCCGAAATATATTCTTTTACATATATTTGGTAAAAAAAAAATTGCAATAGGCGTATATTGATTGGTTTGCGTAAAAAGTATCACGTCAACAAAATAGGGATAGATTTAGGGACTATATTTTTTTAAATTATTTTATACTACTAATGGCAGCAATCTGCGATTTTTAGCGACACTGCAACATTGCAGCGGATAAATCTGACTCCAAATGACACTTTTTGGGGGCCAGTGACATTGTTACATTGATAAGTTCTAAAAAAAATGCATGGCCGCCCTTCTACTTACTGCCTATATGGGAATGAGCCATACTGAGCGAACCCGCGCCCTCTAATGGCTGGAGAAGAAACTGCAGCCCAACACTCCTGAGAAGTACACAGAGCATAACCAAACAGCACACTGCTGTTTGGTCGCCAAAAGAAAGACCAGACAGTCATATCTTTTTTTTTTTTTAAAGAGAAGGTGCAACATGCAGACTTACCATTCCTGCTGCAGGACTCTGAACATAACAGGAATCCAACCTTCACCCATCACAGCGAGCTTTGTCATAAAAGACCTTCAGGGACTGGGCACCCCTTAATCTTGGGTCCACTCCCCTGGACCTGTATAGCACCCTGCAGGAAAGCACCATGGTCAGAACAAACACTGCACAGGGTTCCATTACTCAAGGGTCCAGCGCCGTAAGGCTGCATTACAGGCAAACCTCTAGGAATCTTCTCTTCTATCCAATGAGGCTTGGGTACCATCCATTCTGGCTGACAGCTTTTTCAAATTGATCCGATTGAAGTCCCTGATTCTCAGTAGAACCGTTCCAGACCTCCAAGTATGCTCCAAGAGCACATGCAGTGACCACCACCTTACAGACACTGGCAAAAAACTGAAGTACTTCTTGTGTAGGAGGGGTTATATAGGGGAGGACTTCCTGTTTGATTGATCTACCAGTCTCCATTCACCTATAGGTGGCATGTAACCCCAATAGTTATGTATATAACCGGCTCTGTGTTCTGTGATGTACGATAAAGAAATTATGCAGAGGCGGCACAGTGGTGTAGTGGATAACACTCTCACCTAGCAGTAAGAAGGGTCGCTGGTTCGAATCCCATCCACGACACTACCTGCCTGGAGTTTGCATGTTCTCCCTGTGCCTGCGTGGGTTTCCTCCAGGTACTCCGGTTTCCTCCCACACTCCAAAGACATGCTGGTAGGTTAATTGGCTTCTGTCCAAAATTGGCCCTAATATATGAATGTGAGTTTGGGGACCTTGGATTGTGGAATCCTTGAGGGTAGGGATCATGAGTGTGCGATGTATGTGTGGAGCGATGCGTAAAATTGATGGCGCTATATGGGTACCTTAAAATAAAAAAATAGAGATGATGGTAGACACGCGCACTCACTCAGGTTGAACTGGATGGACTGGTGTCTTTATTCAACCTTACTAACTATGTAACTATGTAACTATGTAATATTAGAAGAAGGTTGGTCTCAGAATCTGTATCAGGGGTGCCCAACCAGTGGCCTGGGGGCCACATTTTGCCCGGGGAGCCCTCGGGTGTGGCCCCTGACCTCCTGCTCTGGGATGGTGGGTTGGCAAGCCCAGATTGAGTGATACTAAATACGATTTGCCTGGGACAGCAACAGCCAGCGATACCTGAATGAAAGACTATTATTAAAGGTAAGTTTATTACTAAAATCACAGTGTATATATGGGCAGATCTGTTCTGCAGTGGTTACTGGGTTGCTTTCAAACTTATCTGCAGGTGCAGCGCAGAACACCTGCTGGTTACCTACACTGAGCTATACACTTCTCTTATTACCTGCGGGTTTGGTGCACTTTCAGAAAGTGCAGGATGTAATAGAAGTCTATGACAAAGTGCAGCTAACCTGAGGAAAGCCACAGGTGCACTGTGCTGCACCCTCGGTGTGGGTAAATCATAGAGCATCAGTGTGAAAGCAGCCTTAGGCCCCTTTGACACGATCGGTCCGACCCAATTGGACCCTCCATTCACCTCTATGGAGCCGCAGATGTAAACAGACTTGTGGCCATTTACACCCACCTACCTCCAATCCGATCCACTAAAAAAAACAGAAGGGGGGATCAGTTCCCTTCTATTTGAGCAGATCAGATTAGAGGGCCCATAGAGTAGAGCGGGCTGTGTCTGTGTCCCCTCTGCATATACAGAGTGGATATGGACCTGCCAGCCACCCATTGTGGCCCGCGACCAGTTATCAAGTCACCTTAGAGGCCCTTGCTCTTCAAAAGTTTGGGCAACCCTGATCTAAATAGCTGAATCCTCAATATGGTTTTGATGGAATATAAAAAGTTTTAGTTTGTAAGCAGGTCTCTTGAATGAAAATGTATTCTGGAGAAGGCAGAATCCAGATCTCAATAAACACTCGCCATATTTATGATAGCTCTTATCACTTTCAAATGGTTAACTATTTATTCTATCAACTAATCCTGATTGATTCCTATAGAAGATGCACTTTTCCATCATTACACAAATGAATGTACATTTGGCACCCTGGCATTGGGTATTTTAACCTAAAAGTAGATGTCCATCCTAAAACTAAAATCACCGCATCTACAGATATCCACGATCTAATACTAACCTATCTAGCCCTCTAAAGAAGAAATCAGTATGCATAACTTTTCAGCAGCCGATTTGACCCAATCCCACGCTAAGCTGTCAGCCATCGCTTGCTGTGAAGGCAGGTGCAGAGGACACGTCCGACAATGGAAGCCCCATAGTAAGTCTATGGGTGACGTCACTCCCCATTCATTTGACAGCCGTTGTCAGCTGTGTCCTCTGCAGAGCTTCTGCTGCTGGAAATCGGGTCAGATTGGCTTCAGAAAAGGTATGTATACTGATTTCTTCTTCACAGGGCTAGATAGGTTAGTCTTAGAATGTGAATGTCTGTAGATGCAGGGATTTTAGTTTTAGGGTGGACTTACACTTTAAAGCCTAATTTGCATATGCCATTCTGCATTTATTAAAGGGAATCTTTAATATTGTCAAATAAATGTAATTATGTCGCTTTTTATTTTATTTTTTTTGTTTAATTTTTCATGTTCATTTTTTAGTTTTATTTGCATCATGATTCTGTATCAACAATTGAGTGTACTATCCGATTATAGATTATCTATAATAATAATAATAATAATAATAATCTATATGCATACATATATTTTTTATAGTTTTATATGTATTGCATATAATTCTTTAAATAATACTTTCAGTTGCCATTTTACCTTTATACTTATTTATATTTTACAGTTGGTAAAATAAGTATTGAACACGTCACCATTTTTCTAGGTACTAAAGGTGCTATTGACATGAAATGTTCACCACAGGTAGGTAACAACCAATGCAATCTATACATACAAAGAAACCAAAACAAATAAGTTCAGAAATTAAGTTATGTGTAATAAAATGGAATGACACAGGGAAAAAGCATTGAACACATGAAGAAATGGAGGTGCAAAAAGGCATGGAAAGCCAAGACACCAGCTGAAATCAGTAATTAGAAAGCAATCCTGTCCCTTGACAATGCAAATTAAAGCGGAACTCTACCCAAAAGGGGAAGTTCCGCTTTAAAGCTTAACCACTTCAGCCCCGGAAGGTTTTACCCCCTTCCTGACCAGAGCACTTTTTACAATTCGGCACTGCGTCGCTTTAACTGCTAATTGAGCGGTCATGCAATGCTGTACCCAAACGAAATTTGCGTCCTTTTCTTCCCAAAAATAGAGCTTTCTTTTGATGGTATTTGATCACCTCTGCCGTTTTTATTTTTTGCGCTATACACGGAAAAAGACCAAAAATTTTGAAAAAAAATGATATTTTCTACTTTTTGTTATAAAAAAAAATCCAATAAACTCAATTTTAGTCATACATTTAGGCCAAAATGCATTCGGCCACATGTCTTTGGTAAAAAAAATGTCAATAAGCGTATTTCCTGACAGACTCCATGGCAGCCTACGTGTGGTTAACCCCGCCTCCTCTCCAATGCTATAGGACCCCATTCCCATAAATGAGTGCTCACCACTAGCTACTGCGTTCCTTTTTTGTCCTCCTCTATGGACCTACACATGCTGTTCGCATCAAGATTGATTGAATCCAAGATTGATTGAATCCAAGATTGGCATACCTGTGCGGTGCAGCTCAAAAGCCCAGCTATGAGCGGGCGAGTAGCTTGAAGAGGCTTGAATGTTCCCCCTTGGTGGATGGGTGGTCGCCTCTGTATGCCCGGCGGACAGTTCTCATCAACGGCTGGCAAGGTCTGTGGATGTTTTCTCATACTCCATGGCAGTGTTTCTATGTGTTGTATGTATTTTCCCTGGTGATCCAGTGTGTCCTATCCCCCTCATGGCGGCTGGTTCGCGTGCGTTCCAGCCCGCCACGGCACTTCCGGGTTGCGGCAGTCTCGCCGCTGGCACCTGCGCTGTAGCCAACCTGAGAGCGAGGTTTGGCTCGCGCATGCGCAGTACGGCGGCTCGTTCGTCGTCCGCGCAGGCGCCGTACGGTGGTTCCCCTTTGCGTGTGCGCTGTAGGGGATAATGATGTCACGGGCGGGGAATTTAAATTCCGCCCTCCTGTCCTGCTGAGTTGGGATCTCCCTTGGTAGGGAAAGGAGGAGCGGATCCCTGCTGGTCTCCAGGTGAGTGGTGGAAACCTCTGCAAATTAAAAAAAAAAAATAAAAAAAAAAGAGAGCAAAATAATGGAAAATTGTTCTTTTATCATTATATATGTTATCTAAATATACATACATATGCGGCTGGAAGTTGTTTCTCCTTTGCATTGATTATATGTTGATACATGCCTTGTGCATATTATAAAAAAAAAAAAAAAAAAGAAGAGGCAAGCAGAGTTTTTTCTTTTTCTCTAAAACCTTCTCATATTTTGATGCCTAGGTTTTCTTAGACCATTATCCCTGCAGACTATTAAAGTGACATTTCGTGTCCCTGGTTATGGACAATTCACCGCCTTTAAGTGGCCAGCCCTCACGCACAAGGTATGTGCTCGTGAGGGGAGGGGATGAGATTTATGCACATTATTGTCGTGCTGATACCATGTTCTACCTTTCTTCTCTCCCCTTCCCCTATTTTTTCTCTTCCCAGCCCTTCTAGGTCGGACCCGCTAAATGCGGTCCAGAATGCCAATGACCTTGCCAAGCCACAATACAATTCATCTTCATCCAGACGAGATTCACAGTCCGGATCCCACCAGAGGAGACGCTCTCGTTCCTCCTCAAGACACCGCTCCCACCGCCATGACAGCCGCTCAGACCACAGAGCCTGCTGGGGATGTAGGACACGAATCCCGGAGGGCAAGTCCTTATGTGACCGTTGTTCTGCCCGTGCGGTTGGGGAAAAAGAGACGGAAAACCAGCGTTTAGAGTCTCTTGTGAAACAAGTGGTACAGCAATCCCTAATGGAGAGGGAAGCACCTCGCACATTGAGCCAGTCTACCACTGCGTCTGGCCCGCCGGCGGAAGAGGCCCGTGATGATCCGGGTACTTCGCAGCCCTATATTACCTCTCCTGACTCCTCAGAGGATGAGTCTATCAGTGAGGAGGTCATTGGAGGGTTCGACTTCGCGATGGTTTCCCCTTTAATCAAAGCGATCAAGGAAGCCTTGAAGTGGGAAGACCCTTCCACTCCCCCAGCCAAGCAGAAAAAAATTCTTCAAGCACCTGGGGAGAGAACGCGCAAACTTTCCGCTCCTTCCAGAGCTAAAGGAAATCATTGAGGAAGAATGGAGTAAAACAGAGAAAAAATCCTCCATGTCTAATAAAACCTCCAGATTGTACCCCTTCAAGTCAGAAGAAGTAAAGAATTTGGAGAATACTCCCCTTGTGGACGCAGCTCTTATGCGTCTGGCCAAACATGTGACTCTTCCTCTAGAAGACGCAGTATCTTTTAAAGATGGGCTCGAGAGGAAGATAGACCTAGATCTAAAAAGAATCTATGGGCTCGCGGGTATGGCCTGTAAACCAGCCCTGGCATTAGCGGCCATGTCTAAGGCCATGGAGGCCTGGACGGAGAACGTGGAATCCTTCCTTAAAGGCGTGTCAGAAGAGCTGGCCGGAAGTTCAGCAGCCGCAGAGCTGAAGCTTGCAGCGGTCTTCCTGGGGGAGGCGTCCATTGACCTGATCCGCCTTCTGGCTCGTATTATGCTGTCCTCAGTTACGGCCAAGAGAGCCCTCTGGTTGCGTCCCTGGCTTGCGGACCCTGGTTCTAAGCAAGCGTGGTGTAAAATCCCGTTTGAGGGGTCCTCACTGTTTGGCAATAAGCTTGACGATGCCATTACGCGAGCCACAGGTGGCAAATCGGGTTTTCTTCCCCAGGACAGGCGCATGCTGGGTCGAAAGAAGCCCCAGTTCAGAAGACGAAGTCCGGAGCGCTCCAGGGAAGCACGCTCCTACAAGCCTGGCCGGGACTTTAGGAAGAATTGGAGCAGAGGGCAGTCATCCTTCCGCAAACCCGTTAAAAATCAAACGTCCAGTGCTCGTGATCAGGCTAAATCTTTTTGAGATTACGCCCGCCCAGGCGGGCCGGGTGGGGGCTCGCCTGCTCCTCTTCCGGCACGTCTGGGTGGCCTCGATCTCAGACTTCTGGGTCATAAGGACGGTCTCGTCAGGCCACAGATGGGCCTTTTCCAGAACTCCGCACCCAAGGTTCGTCTCCACTCTTCTCCCTCGGGCAGAGGATCAAAAACAAATTTTGCTGTCCTATGTGGACCTCCTGAAAATTCAAGGAGCAGTAGTACATGTACCACAGGACGAATGGTTCCAGGGGATATACTCCCCTCTCTTCCTAGTTCAAAAAAAGGGGGGCTCTTGGCGCCCAGTCATAGACCTCACATATCTCAACGGATTCATAGAGAATGGAAGGTTCAAGATGGAAACCTTGGTGACCATTCAGAGAGCCATACAACCAGGCGACTGGATGATATCAATCGACCTGAAGGACGCTTATTTCCACGTTCCAGTGGAAAAAGAATTTCACAAATACCTCCGCTTTCACATTGGGTCAGATCATCTTCAATTTATTTGCCTCCCCTTCGGGCTGACAACGTCCCCCCGGGTCTTTTCAAAGATCCTCCTAGCTACGGTGGCACTAATAAGATCCAAAGGGGTACATCTTTACCACTACCTGGACGACCTGCTGGTGCTGTCCCAGAGCAGGGTTCAGTTGCTGGTCCACCGGGATCAAGTAATCTCCACTCTGTCCAACTTCGGGTGGCTCCTAAACATAGAAAAGAGTCAACTGAGCCCAACTCAGCGTCTAATATATCTGGGAGCCCAGTTCGATACAGTGGCAAACACTATCTCCCTTCCACTACAGAAAATTCCTACAGTTCGAGACAGAGTCTCCCGGGCTCTACATGCTCGGCAAATGAAAGCCTCTCAGTGTCTGAAAGTCGTTGGCACGATGGTTTCTACGACTCCCATGGTCAAATGGGCCTTAAGGAGATTGCGTCCCTTCCAGTCAGGTCTCCTACGGCAATGGAAGTCAGGGGACAAGAACCAGGTCATCCGCATAACATCTGCAATGAGAAACAGCCTCTTCTGGTGGCTTCAGCGCAAGAACCTCCTGACTTGCCACTCCATCGCTCCCATCTCCTGGGTGACGGTCACGACCGATGCCAGCGGTACCGGTTGGGGAGCCCTTTGTGGGTCGAACCTGGCCCAAGGCAAGTGGGAAACTTGTCTCCCCAACCTAGGGTCGAATGTCTTGGAACTTCGTGCGGCCTGGTGTGCCCTACAGTTCTTCTCTCATCTCCTGATGGGGGAGTCAGTGCTGTTGAGAATGGACAACACCACAGCAGTATCGTATGTGAAGAGGCAAGGGGGTACTCGGAGTCCCACACTCCTTCGGGAAGACGAGCCCATCCTATCGTGGGCGCAGAAATACCTTGCCAACATCTCGGCAGTCTTTGTCCCAGGCGTCCAAAACACTCAAGCAGACTTCCTGTCACGGACCGAGTTGGACAACAACGAGTGGTCTCTCCACATAGAGACGTTCAGGTGGATCTTGTCACTAAAGACCGATCCCGAAGTAGATCTGTTTGCTTCCCCCTGCAATCGCAAGCTGAAGAAGTTCTACACCCGGGGGCTCTGCAGTCAAGCCATCGGGACAGATGCCCTGACGGATCAGTGGAGGTTCAAGCGGGCATACGCCTTTCCGCCACTGCCAGTTTTGCTGAGATTCCTGCAGAGGCTCCGAGCAGAGCCAGTGGAGGTGGTGACAATAGCTCCCTACTGGCCGAACAGGCCTTGGTTCCCTCTCCTGGTCCAGCTCAGCTGTCGGGACCCAGTGCCTCTCCCTCTCAGACCGGACCTTCTTTCTCAAGGGTCAGTCCTGCACCGTTGTCCTGCGGTGCTGAGACTGATGGTCTGGTTCTTGAGAGGGAGAGGCTGGAATCCCTAGGTTGTGCCTCAGAAGTAATATCCACTCTCATGAGCTCGAGAAGATCCAGTACAAATAAAGTCTATGGAAGGGTCTGGTCCAAATTCGTGGAGTTCTGCTCTCCTCAGGGTAGGTCTTTTAGACATCCAAAAGTCCAGGACGTTCTCAGTTTCCTCCAAACGGGCCTAGATTTACATCTATCTGTCAGCTCTCTGAGAGTCCAAGTTTCGGCACTTTCGGCCTTCTCCGGCACTTCATGGGCAGTTCATCCTCTGGTTAGACAATTTTTCCGAGGCGCATCGAGACTCAAGCCCCAGAGAAAGCCGAGGTTCCCCAAATGGGACCTCCCATTAGTCCTTGACTCGATCTCTGGACTCAGTACTTCGGGGCCCTCCCCGCTCCCTATCAAGGTCTTTTCAGCAAAGGTGGCCTTCTTAGTGGCCATTACCTCAGCCAAAAGGGTCTCTGAAATTGCATCACTTGGTCACGAAGAACCCTTCCTAACGTTTTTCCCGGACCGGGTAGTCCTCATTCCTATGCTGGGTTCCAACCCAAAAGTGTCTTCAGTATTCCACGTCAATCAAGAGATCGTGTTACCTACATTTAGGACCCCAGGGTCCACTGAGAATCACCCTCTAGATGTGGGCGAAGCTATTAAGGAATATCTCAAGGTTACTTCTCCCTTCAGACGTTCTAGTCATCTCTTCGTGCTTCACTCAGGCAGCAATATAGGGAAGAAAGCCTCAACCAGGACTATCGCGTCCTGGATCGTACAGACCATACAACAGGCATATAGGGCTAAGGGCTTGGCTCCTCCAAAGGCGGTGACAGCCCATTCCACCAGAGGTATGGCAGCCTCGTGGGCAGCGGCTCGGCATGTGGCTCCAGATACCATCTGCAAGGCAGCTTCATGGGCTTCTATTAATACCTTCATGTTGCATTATTGTATAGAGCCTGCCTCACTATCCTCTGTAAACTTTGGGTTACAAATCCTATCGACCGATAGGACAAATTAAAATTTATGTTTTGATCATGCATACCCGCCCGTGTGGTTGGCTAGTTATTTCCCACACGTAGGCTGCCATGGAGTCTGTCAGGAAAAAGGAAAATTTATTGTCAAATACTTACCGTAATTTTCCTTTCCTGATGGACTCCATGGCAGACGGAGTTCCCACCCATTGGTCAACGAGTAGGCTAGTTACGGAACGCAGTAGCTAGTGGTGAGCACTCATTTATGGGAATGGGGTCCTATAGCATTGGAGAGGAGGCGGGGTTAACCACACGTAGGCTGCCATGGAGTCCATCAGGAAAGGAAAATTACGGTAAGTATTTGACAATAAATTTTCCTTTATTTATTGGTTTGCGCAAAAGTTATAGCGTCTACAAACAAGGGTACATTTTCTGGAATTTACACAGCTTTTAGTTTATGACTGCCTATGTCATTTCTTGAGGTGCTAAAATGGCAGGGCAGTACAAACCCCCCCCAAATGACCCCATTTTGGAAAGTAGACACCCCAAGGAAATTTCTGAGAATCATGTTGAGCCCATTGAATATTTTTTTTTTTTGTCCCAAGTGATTGAATAATGACAAAAAAAAAAAAAAAATTTACAAAAAGTTGTCACTAAATGATATATTGCTCACACAGGCCATGGGCATATATGGAATTGCACCCCAAAATACATTCAGCTGCTTCTCCTGAGTACGGTTTTGAAGGCCATAAAATGCCAAGATGGCACAAAACCTCCCCAAATGACCCCGGTGCTTGGATTTCGGGGTCCCGTGCGCGGCTAGGCTCCCAAAAAGTCCCACACATGTGGTATCCCCATACTCAGGAGAAGCAACAGAATTTATTGTGGGGTGTAGTTTCACATATCCCCATGGCATGTTTGAGCAATATGTCATTTAGTGACAACTTTGTGCAAAAAAAAAAAAATTTGTCTCTTTCCCGCAACTTGTGTCACAATATAAAATATTCCATGGACTTGACATGCCTCTCAGCAAATAGCTTGGGGTGTCTACTTTCCAAAATGGGGTCATTTGGGGGGGTTTTGAACTGTCTTGGCATTTTATGCACAACATTTAGAAGCTTGTGTCACACATCACCCACTCTTCTAACCACTTGAAGACAAAGCCCTTTCTGACACTTTTTGATTACATGAAAAAATTATTTTTTTTGCAAGAAAATTACTTTGAACCCCCAAACATTATATATTTTTTTAAAGCAAATGCCCTACAGATTAAAATGGTGGGTGTTTCATTTTTTTTTTCACACAGTATTTGCGCAGCGATTTTTCAAACGCATTTTTTGTGGAAAAAACACACTTTTTTAAATTTTAATGCACTAAAACACACTATATTGCCCAAATGTTTGATGAGATAAAAAAGATGATCTTAGGCCGAGTACATGGATACCAAACATGACATGCTTTAAAATTGCGCACAAACGTGCAGTGGCAACAAAATTGATAAATTTTTAAAAGCCTTTAAAAGCCTTTACAGGTTACCACTTTAGATTTACAGAGGAGGTCTACTGCTAAAATTTTTGCCCTCGATCTGACCTTCGCGATGATACCTCACATGCATGGTGCAATTGCTGTTTACATTTGACGCCAGACCGACAGTTGCGTTCGCCTTAGCGCGAGAGCAGGGGGGACAGGTGTGCTTTTTTTTTTTTTTTTTTTCTTTATTCTTTTTTTGCTTTTTTATCTTATTTTTAAACTGTTCCTTTCATTTTTTTTTTAAATCATTTTTATTGTTATCTCAGGGAATGTAAATATCCCCTATGATAGCAATAGGTGGTGACAGGTACTCTTTTTTGAAAAAATTGGGGTCTATTAGACCCTAGATCTCTCCTCTGCCCTCAAAGCATCTGACCACACCAAGATCGGTGTGATAAAATGCTTCCCCAATTTCCCAATGGCGCTGTTTACATCCGGCGAAATCTAAGTCATAAAATGCTCGTAGCTTCCGGTTTCTTAGGCCATAGAGATGTTTGGAGCCACTCTGGTCTCTGATCAGCTCTATGGTCAGCTGGCTGAATCACCGGCTGCATTCTCAGGTTCCCTGTTGAGACAGGAGAGCCAGAGAAAAACACAGAAGACGGTGGGGGGGGGCATTCCCTCCCACTGCTTGTAAAAGCAGTCCAGAGGCTAATTAGGATTGCTTTTACATGAAAGCCGACCGCTGGCTGAAAGGAATGATACCAAGATGATACCTAAACCTGCAGGCATCATTCTGGTATAACCACTCAAAGTCGTGAATGGCGTACCTGAAGACAAAAAAATGGTTAACAATAAAGCACAGTAAACAGTAAAGTATAAAAAATTGCATACCTGAAAAGCAAACATGATAAAACATAATAACAATAAAACATTGCAGAATAGAATACAGTAAAAAAGAGCAGAACAATAGAGAGAGAATAGAGCGAGAGAGGACAATAAAACGACAACCATTTTTTTTTTTTTTTTTGTTTGTGTTTGTTTTTTTTTTTACACTTTTTTTTGTAACTGTAACTTTTATAACTGTAACCGGTTCCAGGTTTGGGTCTCTCAAAATGCGATGGCATCTTGGGAGACCCTGTGAAAATGCGACTAGTCTGTGCAATGCTGTACCCTACGCTAATACTCAACTAGTGAATGGTAGCGTTCAAAACATTCACCAATGCAAAGACCAGGATTGTCAGGACAGGAGGGACAATAATAGCAGGTGTCACGCCTATATCCGCGCTTGCTGCAAACACAACATTTTTCTGGGGGGGGGTTCTTTGGGTAGGGGTACTCGGGAGGACATAAAAATGCCTCTCATGCAGCTGACTGCATTTGGTTGGGGATGTAAATGGGGGAAGTACGGGTGCTGCAGAAGCGGTGGGTTCCCAATTAGGATTGGCGAATGCAGCAGGAAGGGCATTATGGGCACGACGACCTGTGTTTGTCTTCTTGGTGGCAGCGGGACACTACTTGTGCTTGCCACCTCACCAGCTTGAACTGCACTTATGGGACTCGCCACGTTACCAAGTGTTACTGCAGTGCTGGTTTGACTACGACCGGGGTGTACTAGGCCGCTGGCGCTTGCCAGTTCACCAAAACGCTACAAAAAAAAACTGTTAGCGATCGCAGGGATCAGGCCTGACTCTGCGAACGCTGCAGTTATGCATTTAGTGTTTTGTAAGTGACAGTGATCGATCGATACTGCACTTAGGTGGGCTGGGCTGGGCTGGGCTGGGCCGGGCGGAGGGGCAAAACGCAGGTACTAGCAGGTATCTGGGCTGATCCCGATAACACTGCGTTTTTGGGAACCCTAAACTGCTGGGGACGCTAGTATAGATCTGATCGGATCAGATATTGATCCGATCAGATACTATACCACTAAGGGAGGTGTACGGTGCGTGCGTGGGTGTTAGCGCTACTGGCACTAACCTGACGCTGCCTGGGGCTGGTGCTTGCCAGTTCACCAAAACGCTACCAAAAAAACTGTTAGCGATCGCAGGGATCAGGCCTGACTCTGCGAACGCTGCAGTTATGCGTTTAGTGTTTTGTAAGTGACAGTGATCGATCGATACTGCACTTGGGTGGGCTGGGCTGGGCCGGGCGGAGGGGCAAAACGCAGGTGCTAGCAGGTATCTGGGCTGATCCCACTAACACTGCGTTTTTGGGAACCCTAAACTGCTGGGGACGCTAGTATAGATCTGATCGGATCAGATATTGATGCGTTCAGATACTATACCACTAAGGGAGGCGTATGCTGCGTGCGTGGGTGTTAGCGGTACTGGCGCTAATCTGACGCTGCTTGGGGCGACGCTTATCACCGCCGGGCGATCAGGGGGCTAAACCTTTATTCGGTAATAAACGGCGGGTGCCCTGACACTATAAAAAATAAACGAACTAACCAGCGTCACCCGTAACGGTTATACGGTGATCAGTGGTGAAAGGGTTAGCTAGGGGGCAATCAAGGGGTTAAAACATTTATTAGATAGTATATGGGGGTCCCTGTCGATATAAAACGCTGACGGCGAACCTAAATATTTACGTCCCTAACTAGCGTCACCAGTGACACTAATACAGCGATCAGAAAAATTATCGCTTAGCGACACTGGTGACGGGGGTGATCAAGGGGTTAAAACTTAATTAGGGGGGTTAGGGGGGTACCCTAGACCTACAGGGGGCTAACAGTAACTGTCCTACCACTTCTAACTGTCACAAACTGACACCATGCAGTAATCAGGAAAAAAAAAAAAAAAAACCTGCTTGGTGTCAGTGTGACAAGGAGGGGGGAGGGGTGATTGGGGGGGATCGGGGGGCAATCGGGGGGGATCGGGGGTGTAATGTATGCCTGGCATGTTCTACTGTGTTGTGTTGTGTTTTACACTTACTCAGATGTCTTCTCTCCTCGGCGCCGGAACGGAAACTGCCGAGCCGAGGAGAGATGACATCGCATCCTCTGCCGCTGTGTACTATACAGAGGCAGGGGATGTTTCTCATTGGCTGGGAGCGATCGCGAGGGGGGGCCACGATTGGATGGCCTCCCCCTCGCCTCTCAACGCTCCCAGACAAATGCCGACCGCCGCTGGCACCGGGGGGGGGGGGGGTCCGATCAGACCCCCCCGCCCGCGGGAAGGCAATCACGTACCAGGTACGTGATTTTGCCTGCCCGTGCTATTCTGCTCACGTATATAGGCGTGAGGCGGTCGGCAAGTGGTTAACTCCACTTTTGTTGATAAAAAAAACATTTGATCTATGTACATTGCAAGGATTATAACAACCTTATAGCAACCTTTGTTGCAGATTCCCACCTTTTGTTATTCTGAAGAAATCCCTCTGTGTTTCTCTGTGCCTCTGTACTGAGTGGGTCTAATGGGAGTGGTTTCATAATTAACTGTCAGGTGTGCACCTGCAGGGCACTAATGAGGAAATCTGCTGGGCCTTCATCCCTTTAGACGTGCTCCTATTGAAAGTATCTCTCCAAAAATGACATTTTTGTTGCAGGGGATGCCTGAAAACTGGCTTGTATTTTAGGCAGACTTCTGGGAAAGTTGGTGAACAGGAAATGATGTTTCGGGGGAGTGGTCAGTACACACTCTGTGTACAGAACAACTCCAGGTAGCCATATTGCAATGCATTCTCAGAAAATTACAGCGGCTGCAGATTGAAAAGGAAAGGTAATTTTTAATAACATTCAATTACAATATGACTAGTTGTATGAGGTAAATCAGCGCAATGGATATGGTGCTACTGAAGTATAGAGCTGCTGCCTCTACAGATACAGTTCCACCCAGGTGGAGTGTATAAGAGTGTGTATAGAAAGCAGGAGTAGATATGGCGCTGCTCATGTGGAGTGAAACTTTTCGGTGGTGCACCCCTGTTTTGTGCTTAATGTGGTTACTTTGTTTGTGTAGATCCTATGTAATGTGTATAGATAACAAAAACGTAAACACAAATTGTGGTGTGTGCTAAGAATAAATAATAACTTCTTGACAAAATATATTTTAAAATCAAAATATGTGAATGAATGACTCAAAATTTGGATATGTAGGACCTACTTTTGTATTCTAGGCTCCTAAAATCCAAAATTAATTTATTGTTGTTAGAGTCTCTGGCGGTTGTTTACCACTAAAGAAAGGTTGTTTGTATATATAATCCTGTCCTCACTCCTATGGGTGATGTTGCCAAAACTCAGTGTAAGTTATTCCATTTAAGATTCTGTGTTAGTGTTTAAAAAAAGCCGCAATCTTATATTACATATCGTATATATGAAAATAACAAGGTGCAAATAGTGCTTAGAAAAGTGCTGGTATTTCAGCAAAGTGACTTGTGCTTACATATAATAAAGTGACTTATGTCCTAAAACCAGTGCTTTTTTGGAAAAGAAAATTTCATTTGGTTCAGAAGTCTTTTTATATGGTTCCGAGGGATGCCCCTCTTTGAAAAACAAAAATAAAAAAAAGACAAATTATATGAGAAACTTCTTGTCCAGGTGCTGGCTTAGTGATTGTGCCTCAACAACGTGCTCTTATTATGCTTGCACTCACCGGATACTCTTCCCCCTACAGGGGTGCGAGCAGTCACAGTATCTGCCACTGTGCAGCAATTCTGGGTGTCTCTGGTCTGAGCTTTAAATGTTGTTTATCGGATTACATATATTCATCATAAAAGAGAGGAGGAATGCCCATAGTGTAAAACCGTATGTGGAAACTTTATTATAACTGGTAAAGTATTGTACTCACATTTAACAAGGTAAGTTTAAGCATGAAAGAAAGAGTTAGTTCCGTCATGAACAGCCTGTGTTCGTCTAGCCGGAGGTGACGCAAGACGTTCGTAAGTCCTGCCCTACGCATTTCATCAGACATCTACTGGGGTGTCCATCTTGCTACACCTCTTATGCTTATATAGTGTGCCGTGTGCTTGGTGCGGTTGCGCACTAATGTTTTACGGCGGCCATCATAGTGTGGATATTACAGACCGAAGTCTGAGCCGCTTGCAAAAAAAGGAAAAGGGTCAATAGTAATCGGCTGCGTTTTGGCAGTCATTTTTCCCCACTAAAGATTAAGCTGACATCCGGATTTGTTGACACAGCCCGAAGTGGTGCCCATATATCTGAAAGATTTTAATGTCTATGCGCGCACAGGGCACACTATCAGAACATTACAGACACAACGGTTTGGTGACAATAGAATTACATATGAATATAAATATAAATATAACGTACCAAATTACACAAAAATGCTTATAAATATTAAATATGAAGTCCCGAATTACACAATGGAAAAAATAATAATTAAGAATGAAAATAAAATAAAAATGAAAATAAAAGTAAGAATGAAAATAAAAATAATAATAAAAATAGTCCCTATGTAAATAAAAAGAAATTATTAATAAATGTGTTGGAAAGAATAATAAAATTATAAATGTATTCTTTTTATTAAGTGGAACCCTGGCATGTCATGCTCTTTTCCAGGACCATGCTATTTGTATGAGTACTACACCCAAGTGTGTTGTGAGACTATATAAAAGATTTTTTGATTTTAATGGGATTAAAAGTAAAAATGACACTATGAGATATGAATAATGAAAATTGAAGTATGGTTTGAAATAACCATTAAATTAATTTCAAAATTAAAAGTATCGAAATTAGTTGAGGAAAAAATGGGACATTTGAGTTAAAATTCTGTTGGGGGATATTTGATGTGTATGAGTAGGGGATATTATTACAACCATAATATAAAATAATGGTAAAAACAATAAAAAAAATCTAAAAATATATGATGAAGGTGGATCCTGGATCCTAGTGTATAATAATACTAGGTTGTATATGATATGTTCTAGAGATCTAGGAAACATTTTAGAAGATCTAGAGGGCATTCTTGCTTCTATATTCTTTAAGTAGTGGATGGTGGTTAACCTATACTAAACGTATGGTGTGGATATTGTTATTAGTTGGGGGCGTTGATGTAAGAGTAAATCACAGGCTGTTCATGACGGAACTAACTCTTTCTTTCACGCTTAAACTTACCTTGTTAAATGTGAGTACAATACTTTACCAGTTATAATAAAGTTTCCACATACGGTTTTACACTATGGGCATTCCTGCTCTCTTTTATGATGAATATAGGTAATCCGATAAACAACATGACACTGTAGGGGTTTAAGCCCAGTCTCCTACTATTTTACCTTACCCCACATTACTCTCCCTCCAAAAACATCATAAACGACTCGAACTAGTTTTTGGAGTAAATGGCTTCATGGCCTTAAATTTCTTTATTAAAATATAAAATACCATAAATATATAACATAAATAACCGTAACTTTTAATGGCTAAGCCCCCGTTCTTCACAAAGAATCTGCTCACTTCTTTATTCACTTTGATCCTTGCTCTGTTCACCTTCTTTGCTGACCACGCCCAACGCCATGACAACCTGCCCACCATGTCAGACCAGACTAAGACCATATTAGGGTATGCCGCTTTTAAACGTAAAAATTTTATGTCTCTAATAAGGTCCCTCATGGATCTGGCTCCCATGTCATTCCCACCTACATGCAGAAGCAATACATCGGGGGCTCTATCCAACCTGGCAAATCTATGTACCTCCCCCAACACCCTATTCCATCTCATACCCGGGACCCCAATCCACCTGACGAGTGCTTCTTGCCTGGGGATCCTTAACTGTCTGCCGTTCGGTTGAACGTCGGCTCTCTTTGCCCCCCAAAAAACGTACGAGTGGCCGAGTATCCATACCAGGCCCACTTCATTACCTGTAAACAAGAAGAACAATACAAAAAACTCCCATGAACATACAGTATCCACCAACATGCCCTTTAACTTAACCAACTATACTTACAACAACTGTGGTCGGACGTACAATTTAAATCTATCCGAATCCCACCTTCCAATACGTCGAATGACGTCTTGGCTCAAACCTGCCCTAGCCGCCTCTGTGGCCGCCCCAATCCTGAAGGAATGGGAAGAAAATTGTCGCCGGTCGCACCCCACCCTGACCACGCATTTTTTAAAAACCGCTATAAACTGGAATTTTGATAAGAACCCACCATCCTCATGTATTAACAAGGGCCCTTCAAACTCTGATCTAATCTCCAAAAAGGATTGTACCACAGTCACCGGGCAGATACTTACCTCATCAATCCTGCCAACCTCCAAGTACCTGCCTTTGCCAGCCTGATCAGTCTTAGACCTTCTGATCCAAACTCTAATCGACTCATGCCCCAACTCCATATCTCCCACCATGAGACCCCCTGGTATTGTCTTAGATGGGCTGACCAACTCGCTGATGCGCAGTGCCCCAAAAAATGCCAAAGCAAAAGCTGCCCGAAAAAACTTGTGTTCGTAAACGGATATACATACCATTTCCAAACAACTAAACATCCTTCTCAACATGTCAAACGATACCGGTCGCCTCCCATCCCTGCTTTTGTGTGACTTCCTATACCCCTTGACAGCCTGTCTTACCCAAAACTCCTTGGTGTAATCACATAGCCCTTGCCATTTGAAAAGAAAGGCCAAACCTGCCAACTCGCGGTCTATGGCAGCCGCCGAGATACCCTTTTCAAAACCCTGAACGATGAAATACAGAACCGCATGTCCGACTGTCGGATCGTCTGCGGCTATACCCAGCTCGTTTAAACAAGTAAACCAGGCTCTCCATACCTTAGAGTAGGCATTCCACGTAGCCATACTCACGGATTGCCGAATCCACTTTGCTGCGATTCCAAAGCAATGTTCCACATCCAGATGGGACAGGCGATCCCTTGTTGTTCCGCCTCTGGCGCCAACGTCCGGAACCTGTCTCACTGAAAATGAGACAAAGCGTTAGCCAAAGTGTTGTCAACCCCAGGTAAGTGTACAGCATAAATAAATGCGTTCACTTGCAAACAGCGAAGCACCAAGTGTCTTAACAACCTGACCACTGGCACCGATGCCGCCGTCAGCCGGTTAACCACCTGGACCACTCCCAAATTGTTACAATTGAAGCGTACTTTTAGGTTCCTGAAGGATTCTCCCCACAGTTCCATAGCCACCACAATAGGGAACAGTTCCAATAAAACAAGGTTCTTCAAAAACCCTGCCTCTTGCCATGCCTCCGGCCATCTGGCCGCGCACCAATGACCTTTGCAGAAAGCCCCAAACCCTGTGGAGCCGGCCGCATCGGTGAATAGCTCCAGGTCACAGTTGCTAACGGGACCTGACATCCAAAGAGCCCTTCCATTGAAGGACTCTAAGAAAACCTGCCATACACGCAAATCCTCTCTATGTTCCCGAGTAAGACTGACAAAATGTGTTGGCGCCCTGATCCCAGCTGTAGCAGCCGCCAAACGCCTGCAAAAAACTCTGCCCATCGGCATGATTCGGCAAGCAAAGTTCAGCTTTCCCAGTAAAGATTGAAGTTTTCTCAGCTGTATTTTTCTAAGCCCTCTGGTCCCACGCACTTCCTTCTGCAACTGCATCAGCTTGTCCATCGGAAGCCTGCACTCCATCTTAGTTGAGTCTATCTCAATGCCCAAAAACGTTATAGTCACCGTCGGACCTTCCATTTTTTCAGGAGCTAAGGGAACCCCAAAACGCTCTGCCAGGTGTTGCAGTGTACCCAACAGAACCGCACAAATTTTGGAGCCCGCTGGACCAACACATAAAAAATCGTCCAAATAATGGATGATTGAGTTGATCCCCGCGACATCCCTAACTGCCCATTCCAGGAAGGAGCTGAATGTCTCAAAAAGGGCGCAAGATGTAGAGCATCCCATGGGTAGGCATCTATCCACATAGTAAGCCCCTTCCCAAGTACAGCCTAGTAACCGAAAACTGTCCGGGTGCACCGGCAATAACCGGAAAGCCGATTCTATGTCAGACTTAGCCATTAGGGCACCCTGCCCATACTTCCGTACCCACGCCACCGCCATGTCGAAGGACGTGTACGTCACCGCACACTCTTCTGGAGCAATGGCATCATTGACTGACCCCCCTTTTGGAAAAGAGAGGTGGTGTATGAGCCTATACTTATTGGGCTCCTTTTTGGGAACCACTCCCAAAGGGGAGACCACTAAATCCGGCAGTGACAAGTCTTTGAACGGGCCCGCCATGCGGCCCAAAGCTACCTCCTTCCCCAATTTCTCGGCCACTATCGCTGGATGTTGCATTGCCGACTTCAGATTCTGAGCCTCTGGCGGTGTTGTTGCCAAAGAACACGGAATCCGAAAACCGCTCGTAAATCCAGCTTCTAATACAGCAGCCGCTGTACGATCGGGATATCTATTGAGGAAAGGAAGCATCCTTTCCACCCGCACTGGGGTCCTCCCTCTTACCCGAAGCATCTCCAACCCGACCTTTTCCTTTTTTAAAACATTTGGACAGCGCATGAGATCCCCCGCAGCCAGAGCACATGTGTTTAAAGCGACAATTGGATCCGAACCTGCAGGCGCCCTCGTTGAACTGCCAGCAGTAACCCCATCTTTTTTCGGCTGGTTGTCCTCGAGCTGCGGAACCTCCGACCCCTGCCTGAAAAAACTGATTCAGGGCCCTCGCCGCCGTCATCAACCTCATCCATAGGCTTATGTCTTTATGGTCCCAGCGCAGAGTTGGTCTCACCGCCATCCGCTGACGAAATTGTTCATCATACCGTAGCCAAGCCATGCCGCCATACTTCCTGTGGGCTTCGCTAATAGCTTCCAAATAAACAAATAACGCCAAGCAATTCTTTGGTGCCTTTTCACCTACCACACTTGCTAAAATGGCAAACTGCAGCCAATTAGCAAATGTACGTGGAATTAAGCGATATCTCCGCTTTTCCTCATCCTCCTTCTTGCCCTCCACTGGTTTTAACCTATCCAGGTTCAATTTTTCCAACGGCAATAACGTGAAAATTTCCACGTATTCGCCCTTCCATATCTTTTCCTTTATCTCCGTCTTTAAATGGGCTCCCAAAGGTCCCTCAAAACACACGTACACTTCGCTCCTAGCCGCATCTGCCAACCTAACTGAATCCGGCCTTTTTTCGCCCGTCTTACCTTGATCCCCCGAAGTCGTGGCCACTACTGTCGGGCTGACATCCTCTACCGGTGTCACAGGTAGAACGCCTGTGACCTGCGTGTCCCCCCTGTCTGCGGAAGGGTAGGTGCCGTCCATGCACTCGCGGGACTACCACTCGTCCCTGCCTCAACCCGTGTCACTAGCTCCTTCAGCCCGACTAACACCTCCCTTAATCCCACGTTCCCAGACCCGGGTACCCCCACTGTCGGTGTAGCTAAGGTAGGCCCAGTTACCCCCGACCCTGTTTCCCCCCCTGTATGCTGTAGTCCCCCCTGTTTTCCTTGACCCAATAAGGCATGTAATAAAGATGTAAAAGAATTCGAAGAATCTGACTCACCGGGCTGACCTGGACTGGGCCCAACAGCCGCCACTCCTGGAACCACTGCCGCAGGAAGTTGTTCGCCTTCTCCTCCATCCGACCCGGACACTTCCCCTTCTGATCGGTCATCACTGGGTTCATTCCTGACGATCGCCTGTTTCACCCCAGGCGCGACTGCTCTGGGTACCGAGGGTCTGCGGTGCTGTGGACGGCCTTCTCTTTCAGAAGTACTGCCAGACCCGTTAGATGCCCCCCTAGCTGAACCTCTGCGACTTCCGTGTGGTGGGGTACTTAACACCTGGCTGCTGGCTGCACTGGAGCCCGACCCTGCATTCCTCGCTGACCCACTCCTATGCTGCCGAGTGTTGCTAGCCAACCCAGCCATCTGTGCTGTCTCCTGGCAGGCTGATCCCCTCTCTCTGGTGTCATTCCTCCTCTCCATCCCTGCTGCTCCATCCCTCAATGTCATGCACCTGCGACGCGCTGGGGGGGAAGAGCCACGTGGTCTGCTGGGCATCCTGGCACTTGTCCCTCTGCCTCTGCGACTGGCTCCCCTTGCTTCCCCTGCTCTGGTCACAGGGAGCCGATCACTAACCATGCTCTGGGGATCCCTGTTGTCCTCCGGTCCTCCCCTCCCCCGAGACTCACTTGGGCCTGAAGCTGGGCTGTACCTCTCAGGAGGCCTGAACCGCCAAGCACGCCGCTGTTCTCTCCCCAGCTATCTGTGTAAGCTGTTGCTGCAGCCAGTCCGCGCCGTGAGCGGCAACCGCCGCTCTCAAATCATCCAGGAATCCCTCCATCGCTGCCATCCTGCAAACTAATCAACTTACAAGGGGGTAAATTGCCTGATTTGAAGAGCGGTGAGGAGCTGTGATGAATCTTCTTCCACCGCCGCTCTTCGAATGACATCACTTCCCCCCTCCTGCTCTACTTCCCCTCACTGATCCCTCAGCCCCTCCCTTATCCTTAAAGGGGTCAGAATCTTTATTCCCATAATAACTGTGCCATCCCCAGCACTGTCATGCCGGCCCTGCACCGATCGCTTCACTTAGCTCCGGGTCTCTCTTTTAAAGCTCAGACCAGAGACACCCAGAATTGCTGCACAGTGGCAGATACTGTGGCTGCTTGCACCCCTGTAGGGGGAAGAGTATCCGGTGAGTGCAAGCATAATAAGAGCACGTTGTTGAGGCACAATCACTAAGCCAGCACCTGGACAAGAAGTTTCTCACATAATTTGTTTAAAGACAAGAACAAGAATTTACAAACATATAATATATATGGATCAGCAGTAACACTGAGTAGTTGCTTACCCGAAAAGCCCAAGGCCAGTAAAGGTCCCTAATCGCCCAAAGGTTCCCCCCCGCGGCGGACATGGGGAATTGTTAGTGAAGGGTATATCTAAATAAAGATAAAGATGTATATGTATAGGGTAATTATTAGGACAAAGTCCATTAGGGTGATGAAATTACACTGGGGTAAAGGACTGGAGGGGGGGAGGAAATGTAGGGTAGTGGAAGGGAACGGCAAGGGGGTGGGGGGAAGGAAGGATTGTACAGAAATAAAATTGATGTCCTTTTTTCTGCAAATAGAGCTTTCTTTTGGTGGTATTTGATCACCTCTATGGTTTTTATTTTTTGCACTATAAACAAAAAAGACTGACAATTTAAAAAAAAAAAAAAACATTTTTTTACTTTCTGCTATAAAACATATAAAAAAAAAAATTGAATTTCTTCATCAGTTTAGGCCAATATGTATTCTGCTACATATTTGATACATACTTAATACAAAATAAGCGTACATTGATGGTTTGCACAAAAGTTATAGCATCTACAAACTTTGGGGGATATATATATATATATATATATATATATATATATATTTTACGAGTAATGGCGGCAATCAGTGACTTATAGTGGGACTGCGACAGTGCAGCGGACAAATCGGGCACTAAGTGACACTTTTGACACTTTTTTGGGGTCCAGTGACAGGGTTAAATGTGTTCCCTGGGAGTGCTTGCTGACTGCGGGGGGGAGGGGCTTTGACTGGGGGAACATAGAGATCCATGTTCCTGCTTTGCAGAAACACAGGATCCCCATCTTCCCCTCTCACAGAACGGCAATCTGCCTTGTTTACATAGGCAGACCGCCGTTCTGCCTCCCTCGGCAATGATGGCTGGCGAACATCAGGTCCACCGACCCACTGATTGGCTCCCACTATGTATAATCACAGCAGGAGCGGGTCGCCGGCGGCACGCATGTGCACCCCAGACCCAGAAATAAGTATGACGTACAGGTACGTGATTTCGTGCTGAAGGGCCGCCCTGTCGCAGTACATGTACGTGGGGCAGTCCAGAAGCCTTTAAAGAGGTTCTTAAGGCAGATCTTTTTATCTTAATGCATTTTATGCATTAAGATAAAAAACCTTCAGTGTGCAGCAACCCCCCTCAGCCCCCCTAATACTTACCTGAGCCCCATCTCGATCCAGCGATGTTGCACAAGAGTTTTGGCTGTCTGGGTCTCTCCCTCCTGATTGACTGAGGCACAGCAGCAGGTGCCATTGCTGTGTCTCAGCCACTGCTGTCAATCAAAATCAGTGAGCCAATGAGGAGAGAGAGGGGGTGGGGCGAGCTGCATGCTCTGTGTCTGAATGGACAAGGAGCAGCGGCTCTGCTCAGGTGCCCCATAGAAAGCTGCTTGCTGTGGGGGCACTTGGCAAGAGAGAGGGGCCAGGAGTGCCGGTGGGGGACCTAAGAAGAGGAGGATCTGGGCTGCTCTGTGCAAAGCCGCTGCACAGAGCAGATAAGATGGTGTTGATGTTGGTCTGCAGATAAAGTTTAACAGGAAATGCCAAAAGAAAAAAAAATCTAAATACCTATATGTATACAGGCAGAAAACCATAGAGTAATACAATACCATCATCCCCAAAAAGTTTCCATGTTACTTGTATTATTATTATTATTATTGAGTAGTGGGATTTTTTACAGTGCTATATAAGGCTGGTTTCACACTGTAGTGCATAGTTGCCAACAGTCCTGATTTTCCCGGGACAATCCCAATATTGGGACCCTTGTTCCGATTGGAGGCCGTCCCGATCAGGATTTTGCCTTTTTTGTTCAGGGAAATCGGGAATGTTTGACTCTGCAGCAGCTGGCTCCAACAAAATGGCCACCAGTGCCGCCTCTACATTGTTCCCCTTGTGTTCAGTGGAGAGGGGAGGGGGCTTAATCTGTGCAGGCAATGGATCGGCTTCTCTCTTCACAATTCTGAAGCCGGGGTTAGCTGCACCAGTCGGCCCCTCCCCTCTCCACTGAAAACACGGCGCCGCTCGGCATTTAGCAGGGACTGGTCTGGCGTGATCTTCACTCTTCGGTTTCAGCCCGCCCGCTGTCAGCTAGGAATGGATGTGCCCGACTGCTGCTACTGCTCAAGTGACAGGTGGAGGGTCCGGCGATGGCATGAGAAAGCAGAAGTGTTAGAGTCTGTCAGGCTGACCGAAGAGGAGCATTGCATGCAGTGTCCAGACTCCAGTCCCAGATCGTCTCCCCCGCCCTCCTCCCTGCACTTCCCCGCAAAGGCTGAGGACATGTGCTGCAGGAAGTGAGTGACACCTACTACAAGGAACTGCAGTAATTCAGGTACAGATAACATGGGGACACCACAGGCTGGACCGGGCTTATGTCATGGCTGTGGCAGGGAGAGAGCAAGCAGGACTGAAATAGGACAGCCGTGAGGTGGGTGGTGTGCTCTGCTTTTCCTAACATTGACCTGGCATGGATTAATGGCCATCACTCCTCAGGACTCTCTGCAGGGGGCACTCTGGAGGTATTATCTGTGTGCCTACAGAGTGCCCCCTTACTTCCTCCAGAGTGCCCCTTAGTACAGTAGTAGTAAGGGGGCACTCTGGAGGGGGATGTAAGGGGGCACTCTGGAGGGGGATGTAAGGGGGCACTCTGAAGGCACCCCAGAGGATGTAAGGGGGCTCTGACTAAGTTAGTACTGCCAGAGTGCCCCCTTATATCCCCCCTTACAACCTCCAGGTTGCCCCTTAGTGCCTCCAGAGTGCCCCTTTACTCCCTCCAGAGTGCCCCCTTACGTCCTTCGGAGTGCCCCATCACCAAGGTGGTATAGCAGTGGCTGACAGACTATCAGGAGGTGGTATTGCACTCCTCTCCTGTACATATTACCCACCTCCATACACTCCATACTCCTCTCCTGTACATATTACCCACCGCCATACATTCCGCAGTCCTCTCCTGTACATCCTGGGCACCTGATGCAAGGAGGGACTCTACTGGGGGCACCTGATGCAAGGAGGGACTCTGCTGGGGGCACCTGATGCAAGGAGGGACTCTGCTGGGGGCACCTGATGCAAGGACAGACTCTGCTGGGGGCACCTGATGCAAGGACAGACTCTGCTGATGAATCGGAAGCGTCCGCCAATCACGGCTCCCCGGCCTGAGCGGCGTTCGACGTTATCGCGCAAAATGACGCCTTTTTAGTGGCGGCTCTCGTGAGCCCTGCCTTGCCGCTCCCTCCCCGTTGGCATTGAGGCGAATTCCATACAGAAACGAGATTTATCTGTCTTATGTATTATCCTGATTTTTTAATCTAACTGGGATGACTGCCTCTATTCACTGATTTCCTGGGCATGGGAGTTCCATCTCACAACATCACTGTGTACACCTTTATAATAGAGAGTCAGATGTCTTGTAAGTATTCTTTTTGGATTAATATCTAGCTTGTTGTTTTTTCTGTTTTTTTTTTTTTTCTGCGAATTGAAACCTACTGATCAATGTCTATCATGTTCTTTATTTGTTTATGCAGATGAAAAATCTACTTACATATATATATATATATATATATATATATATATATATATATGTATATATATATATATATATATATATATATGCAAATATTTTTTCCTTTTTAGAAATTTAATAATCTGCTTATCTGAAACCCCTGAGGAAGGAAGCATACATCATAAAAAGAAATTAATCTTTTTGTGTTTTTCTGAAACATGTAGGGTATTGTGTAGCAGTTGCACTACCTCTCTGACCATTTATTGGCCGATGTAGTTCACCGTCTACACTTTAGCAGCTGTATTTCTGACACCAACTGCTCTTGTTGCACTGTTGATTTTAAATGTCAGTATGTATTTTGTACAATTTGTATTAATAAAATTTTGATACTTTTATCTAAGAATTTCTCTGTACTTCATCTGCATTTCTGATCCTTGTTGATCCACTGCCCATATAATCCCCTTGGGGTACCTAACTGATTCTGCATTATGGGGAGTTGAATGGTTTAATGTTATATCACAATGTAATAATAGAAATAATGCGCTTCAATCATCCTGACACCATAACAACCATGGTGTCAGGATGATGGAAGCGCTAACACCAGGTGTTTGGAGTATCTTTCTCTGCTAATTGTTAAACTCTGGAATACACATATTTCTATTGTGGTGTAGGATCTGGGGCTGCTGTCCCTCCATCCCTCTCCCCCCCTTTTCTCCTTCCCCCTTTCCCCTCTCCATCCCTCATTTATCTCTGACTCTAACCCCACACCTTTTGAGCAACACCTGTTTAAGCCACGCCCACTATTTCGCGTAAACCACGCACGTTAATCGCACGCCACATTTTTATTTTTTCTATGCCACGCCTACAAATGCATGTCCCACCCCCTAATTATAATGCGACTCCGCCTACAGTCAAATAAGTGTCCCTAAAAAATTTTTTACAATGTTGGCAACTATGTGTAGTGTTGCATTAATGTGTGCATAACTATGGTGCCATTCATTGTTAAAGGCACCACAACACACCCTGTGAATGCACATGCATTGCGGCGCTGCACCAGAACACACAGAAATGCACTACTATGCAGTGCAAGTACCTATTGGTGTGTTTAGCAGCCCATTCAAATGAAAATGACTGTTTTAACTGAACATGTGTTAATGTTTTTTATAATGCATGCAAATTCAGCCTAAAAGTTAAAATACAAATACAGTCTATTATAGGTGATGAACAAAATTTCTCAACACGTTTAACATAAGAATTCTGCTTGTTTGGCAGATAATGGCCTTGTGTAGTGTGTTGCGGCGGCGGAGAGAGATAGATTATTCTCTTCCTACTATACTGACAGACAGGCAGGTGTCTTTACAGTATTTACAGTTAGTGTACTGTGTACCCTGCACAGTTGCACCTACAGTATAGCTACCTGAAGACAAGTGCTTGTGTTCTTCTTCTGATCCTATTAATAGCACAGACAGGCTCTTGAAGTATTTGCAGATAGTGTACTGTGTACCCTGCACAGTTGCACCTATAGCTACTTGAAGACAAGTGCTTGTGTGCTTCTTCTGATCCTATTAATAGCACAGGCAGGCTCTTGAAGTGTTTACAGTTAGTGTAATGTGTACCCTGCACAGTTGCACCTATAGCTACCTGAAGACAAGTGCTTATGTTCTTCTTCTGATCCTATTAATAGCACAGGCAGGCTCTTGAAGTATTTACAGTTAGTGTACTGTGTACCTTGCACAGTTGCACCTACAGTATAGCTACCTAAAGACAAGTGCTTGTGTGCTTCTTCTGATCCTATTAATAGCAAAGGCAGGCTCTTGAAGTATTTAAAGTTAGTGTACTGTGTACCCCGCACAGTTGCACCTATAGCTACCTGAAGACAAGAGCTTGTGTGCTTCTTCTGATCCTATTAATAGCACAGGCAGGATCTTTAAGTATTTACAGTTAGTGTACTGTGTACCCTGCACAGTTGCACCTATAGCTACCTGAAGACAAGTGCTTGTGTTCTTCTTCTGATCCTATTAATAGCACAGGCAGGATCTTGAAGTATTTACAGTTAGTGTACTGTGTACCCTGCACAATTGCACCTATAGCTACCTGAAGACAAGTGCTTGTGTGCTTCTTCTGATCCTAATAATAGCACAGGCAGGCTCTTGAAGTATTTACAGTTAGTGTACTGTGTACCTTGCACAGTTGCACCTACAGTATAGCTACCTGAAGACAAGTGCTTGTGTTTTTCTTCTGATCCTATTAATAGCACAGGCAGGCTCTTGAAGTATTTACAGTTAGTGTACTGTGTACCTTGCACAGTTGCACCTAAAGCTACTTGAAGACAAGTGCTTGTGTGCTTCTTCTGATCCTATTAATAGAACAGGCAGGCTCTTGAAGTATTTAAAGTTAGTGTACTGTGTACCCTGAAGTATTTACAGTTAGTGTACTGTGTACCCTGCACAATTGCACCTATAGCTACCTGAAGACAGGAGCTTGTGTGCTTCTTCTGATCCGATTAATAGCACAGGCAGGTTCTTGAAGTATTTACAGTTAGTGTACTGTGTACCTTGCACAGTTGCACCTACAGTATAGCTACCTAAAGACAAGTGCTTGTGTGCTTCTTCTGATCCTATTAATAGCAAAGGCAGGCTCTTGAAGTATTTAAAGTTAGTGTACTGTGTACCCCGCACAGTTGCACCTATAGCTACCTGAAGACAGGAGCTTGTGTGCTTCTTCTGATCCTATTAATAGCACAGGCAGGATCTTGAAGTATTTACAGTTAGTGTACTGTGTACCCTGCACAATTGCACCTATAGCTACCTGAAGACAGGAGCTTGTGTGCTTCTTCTGATCCGATTAATAGCACAGGCAGGTTCTTGAAGTATTTACAGTTAGTGTACTGTGTACCCTGCACAGTTGCACCTATAGCTACCCGAAGACAAGTGCTTGTGTGCTTCTTCTGATCCTATTAATAGCACAGGCAGGCTCTTGAAGTATGTACAGTTAGTGTACTGTGTACCCTGCACAGTTGCACCTATAGCTACCTGAAGACAAGTGCTTGTGTGCTTCTTCTGATCCTATTAATAACACAGGCATGCTCTTGAAGTATTCACAGTTAGTGTACTGTGTACCCTGCACAGTTGCACCTATAGCTACCTGAAGACAAGTGCTTGTGTGCTTCTTCTGATCCTATTAATAGCACAGGCAGGCTCTTGAAGTATTTACAGTTAGTGTACTGTGTACCCTGCACAGTTGCACCTACAGTATATCTACCTCAAGACAAGTGCTTGTGTTCTTCTTCTGATCCTATTAATAGCACAGGCAGGCTTTTGAAGTATTCACAGTTAGTGTACTGTGTACCCTGCACAGTTGCACCTATAGCTACCTGAAGACAAGTGCTTGCGTGCTTCTTCTGATCCTATTAATAGCACAAGCAGGCTCTTGAAGTATTTACAGTTAGTGTACTGTGTACCCTGCACAGTTGCACCTACAGTATAGCTACCTGAAGACAAGTGCTTGTGTTCTTCTTCTGATTCTATTAATACCACAGGCAGGCAGCTTGAAGTATTTACAGTTAGTGTACTGTGTACCCTGCACAGTTGCACCTATAGCTACCCGAAGACAAGTGCTTGTGTGCTTCTTCTGATCTTATTAATACCACAGGCAGGCATTCTGCTAGCTGCTGTATAATCAGTATATATATACATCCCAGTTTTGTGCAGCTATATCTCACTGCAGTGCAGGCCATTAGTATGTCTGGAAGGCCAACAAGGAGAGGCAGACAGTCACAAGTCAATAAAAGAGGGCAAGCAGGCTATGTGTGTAGAGGCAACAGTACTGGTCGTGGACATGTTGCATCCTCATTAGTACGTGGCCGTGGGACGCGCTTGTCCTTTTTTTCGGAGGCTGGCCAGGTTGAGCCGCAACATGTGGAAGACTTGGTCGAGTGGATGACCAAGCCATCCTCATCCTCCTCATCCTCCCTCACCCAGGCTCAGGGTACGTTGTCTGGCAAAGCAACTGACAACTGTGACAACTGACCCATGTGCCCTGTTTGGCTCACGACCTTAACTTGGTGGTGCAGCGGTTCTTTGGCAGGTACCCGGGCTTACAGGATGTCCTAAGGCAGGCCAGGAAAGTCTGTTTGCATTTCCGCCAGTTATATAATGCCAGTGCTCTGCTGGCTGACCTCCAAAAGGAATTTAACCTGCCAAAGAACTGCCTAATCTGTGACATGCCCACCAGGTGGAACTCAACGTTGGCCATGCTGCAGCGGCTGCACACGCAGCAGAGGGCCATCAATGAGTACCTTTGCGATTATGGCACCAGGACAGGGTCAGAGGAGCTTGGTTTTTTTTCCCCACGCCAGTGGGCCATGATCAGGGATGCATGCACTGTCCTGTCACCATTTGAGGGGGCCACGAGGATGGTGAGCAGTCACAGTGCATGCATCAGTGACACTGTCCCCCTTGTCCACCTGTTGGAGCACACGCTGCATGTAATAATGGACAGGGCACTTGATGCAGAACAGAGGCAGGAAGAGGAGGACTTCCTTACCTCCCAAGGCCCCCTTTATCCAGACAGTGTTCCTGCGTGCCCGCCGATCACACAGGAAGAGGAGGAGGAGGATTGTGTCAGCATGGAGGTGGAGCCTGGCACTCAGCAGCAGTCTTCAAGGGATCATTTACAGTCCCAAGAAACCCATGGACTTGTCTGTGGCTGGGAGGAGGTGGCTGCGGATCATGTCATCCTTAGTGACCCAGAGGACTCCAGACCGAATGCCTCAGCAAACCTACGCTGCATGGCCTCCCTGATCCTGCAAAGCCTGCGGAAGGATCCTCGTATTCGTGGTATCAAGGAGAGGGATCATTACTGGCTAGCAACCCTCCTTGATCCAAGTTATAAGGGTAAGGTTGCGGACCTTATCTTGCCGTCGCAGAGGGAGCAGAGGATGAAAAATCTTCGGGAGGCCTTGCAGAAAGGTCTGTGCAACGCGTTCCCAGAGACTGGGAGGTTACAAACTCCTGTTCCTGGACAACGTGTTGCTGAGGCTTCGGTCAGTCAAAGAAGGAGCCGTGGAGAAGGTGGCCCTCTGACCGATGCGTTCAGACAATTTTTTAGTCCACAGCCCCAAGGTGTGATCTGTTCCAGCAACCATCACCAGCGTCTGTTTTACATGGTGCAGGAATACCTAGGGGCAAGATCTGACTTGGACACCTTTACCACCGAAAATCCTCTGGGTTACTGGGTCTTGAGGATGGATCACTGGCCAGAGCTTGCACAATATGCAATTGAGCTACTGGCCTGTCCTGCATCCAGCGTTCTTTCGGAACGCACATTCAGTGCTGCTGGAGGCTTTGTAACCGATCACAGGGTGCGCCTGTCCACCGACTCGGTCGATCGACTGACCTTCATAAAAATGGATCCATTTTGGATCACCACCAGCTACCAAACACCTGATGCTGATGAAACCGAATAATTTTTTTTGAAATGTCAGATCCCTTAAAGACTGCCTATGCTGATGCTGACTGACTATCCTGTTATGCTGAGTGACTATCCTCTTCCTCCTCAATGATCATGCTGATAGCTTGTAAGAATATTTTTGGTTCTGGGTGACGTCACCAGTGGCTAAGGCCCAATTTTTCAGCCCCTGTTTAGCAGGGGCACGTAATTACAATTTTTGATGCAATACTTTTCAGCAGGGCTCGTTTCTGCGCTCCAACTAGAGTATCTGTGAGGACTTACAGTGTTGTGGCACCAGCACCACCACCACCAAAGGCCCAATTTTTCTGCCCCTGTTCAACAGGTGCATGTAATTACAATTCTTGATCCAATATTTCACAGCAGGGCCCATTCCAGCGCCCACCAAGAGTAACTGTGAGGACTTACAGTGTTGTGGCAACACCAACACCTAAGGCCTCCGACTCCTACTTGTAAACGGAAGGAGACAATAGGAAGTCAGATGAAATCTACCCCTAGGAAGGGAAATTCTCTCCTGTAAGAGTTAATATGGGAAAAACGTGTCTCCCCTACACTGTTGCTTTATCAACAATCCTTGTTTCACTAAAAACCCCAAATTGTCAAAAAACATTTGTCATTGGGACAGAAAGTGAGGTGAAATCTTCCGAAGAGGTGCAAAGACAGCAAAACAAATGTCACAGGGGTGATAACCCTTCCCTATGTTTTCTAAAAAGCTTAAAATAGATTTTTTGGCTGGAGCTACACTTTAAAAATGTACCAGTTCAAAATTACAAACAGATTCTACTTAACAACAAACCTACAGTCCCTGTCTTGTTTGCACCGCCTGTATACTGCTGTTCAGAGTATATAGGGCCTGGGGGCCCCACTCCTTTCCTTTTTTTAATTTGGGTGCGGGGTTCCCCTTAATATCCATACAAAACCCAAAGGGCCTGGTAATGGACTGGGGGGGTACCCATGCCGTTTGTCTCACTGATTTTCATCCATATTGCCGGGACCCGACATTACATTAAAGCCGCAAGCAGTTTTAAATGACTTTTATTCCTTTAAAAATGTAATTTTGTGCAGGGACTGTTCTAAGCACGGGAAACACGCGCCACTTTACAGGCATACTATAGACACCCCCCAGGTACGATATTTAAAGGAATATTTCACTTTTTTTTTCACTTCAAGCATCATTAAAATCACTGCTCTCGAAAAAACGGTCGTTTTAAAACTTTTTTTTGCATTGATACATGTCCCCTGGGGCAGGACCCGGGTCCCCAAACCCATTTTAGGACAATACCATGCAAATTAGCCTTTAAAATTAGCACTTTTGATTTTGAACGTTCGAGTCCCATAGACTTCAATGGGGTTCTAAAGTTTGCGTGAATTTTCGGTCCGTTCGCAGGTTCTGGTGCGAACCGAACCAGACCTAAATGCAGAGACATTTGCTGTAGGGAGGGGTCTGTTTTCTTGAAAAATTAGGCTACAGCCCTCAGGTTTCTTTTGCAACACTAACAAGCCTAAATTTAGAGGTAATGCCAGGGCTGATCCTAGGGTCACAGACGCCTGGGTGCAGAAATATTTCTGACGCCCCCACATGGGCGTGATTATCTTACTAACCCTTTACGTTTACAAATGTTTCTATTAAAATGACTCAAACACAGAGATGCTCCCCTAAAGAGTCTTTTTTACCCTGGGATCCTCCCAAGATCTCTTAACAATAAACATAATACAGGAAAAGAAGCAGATTACTCTAAGGCTCTGAGGCCTCATTCACTCCGCTAACATCCGTCTCCTCATAAGAGTCAATGGATGGCCCGCTCAGATCCGCCTGAAAAACGGACAGGCGGATCCGAGCGGCTTGCAGGGTGCAAGGGACCTAATAGAACCTGGAGGGGGTCTCTCTAATGGACACAGAGAGGGTCTCTGTTAGAGGGTCTGTTAGAAATAGCCCCCCTCAGGCCCAATTAGAGACTACAATGGGACCTGGAGGGGGGTCTCTCTCTAATAGAGGCTCTCTTGGTGTCCATTAGAGAGTATCTGATAGAAAGAGTCCCCTCCAGGCCCCATGAGAGACTACATTAGAGTGTCATTGAACAATAGTTCACAGATAGTCATAGACTGCAGACATACTACAGGAGATGGTCAGAGACTGCAGACATGATACAAGAGATGGTCAGAGACTGCAGACATGATAAAAGAGATGGTCAGAGACTGTGGACATGATACAAAGGATCAATGTATCAATGCAGCCTCACCAGTGCTCATCAAATGCAGCCTATCAGTGCCCATCAAATGCAGCCTCACCAGTGCCCATCAAATGGAGCCTCACCAGTGCCCATCAAATGCAGCCTCATCAGTTCCCATGAAATGCAGCCTCATCAGTGCCCATGAAATGCAGCCTTATCAGTGCCCATCAACTGCAGCCTCACCAGTGCCCATCAACTGCAGCCTCACCAATGCCCATCAAATGCAGCCTTATCAGTGCCCATGAAATTCTGTCTTATCAGTGCCCATCAAATGCAGCCTTACCAGTGCCCATCAAAATGCAGCCTTACCAGTGCCCATAAAATGCAGCCTTAACTGTGCCCATCAAATGCAGCCTACCAGTGCCCATGCAATGCAGCCTTATCAGTGCCCATCAAATGCAGCCTTATCAGTGTCCATCAAATGCAGCCTACCAGTGCCCATCAAATGCAGCCTACCAGTGCCCATCAAATGCAGCCTTACCAGTGCCCATCAAATGCAGCCTTATCAGTGTCCATCAAATGCAGTCTTACCAGTGCCCATCAAATGCAGCCTTATCAGTGTCCATCAAATGTAGCCTTACCAGTGCCCATCAAATGCAGCCTTATGAGTGTCCATCAAATGCAGCCTTATGAGTGTCCATCAAATGCAGCCTCATCAGTGCCCATGAAATGCAGCCTACCAGTGTCCATGAAATGCAGCCTTATCAGTGCCCATCAAATGCAGCCTCACCAGTGCCTATCAAATGCAGCCTCACCAGTGCCCATCAAATGCAGCCTCATCAGTACCCATCAAATGCAGCCTACCCCTGCCCATCAAATGCAGGCTACCAGTGCCCATCAAATACAGCCTACCAGTGCCTATCAAATATAGCCTTATCAGTGCCCATCAAGTGCAGCCTACCAGTGCCCATCAAATGCAGCCTACCAGTGCCTGGATGGATCACACAGAGCGGCGATCTCCGGCTGTGTCACGGGGCTTGAATTTGAGTTGCCCGGGGTAGCCGCTGTAACAAAATACTGTCTCCTATGATACACGTCACACTGATTCAATTTCCTGGCATTGGACCAGTGAGCCGTCTATCACAAGAGCCTGTCTAGGAGGCGGGACTTTGTTACAGGGGCTGCCGAACAGTTCAGATCCAAGTTCGGTGTCACAGCGGGAGAGCGCGTGACACACACAAGGAGAGGAGGAGGGAGGGGGGGACACCTCTCTAACACCCCTCGAACACCCCTCCAATGTGTGGCACCCGAGGCGGACGGCGCCCCCCCCCCCCCGTTGGTACTCTGTTCGGCGCCCCCCCTCTGCCTCAGCTCGCGCAGCCTGCACACAACAGTGGCCAGGCATGCCTTTAATTACTTGACATGGAGGCTTGCTTAATATTACTCCTTTCATGCACTGAACAGTTTTTTATTTTTTTATATTAATTAATTTATTTCATTATAGTTGGTGCACTGGGAGCATAGGCGCAGGAGGTAATCCTACCGACACGAGCTGCTCACCCTTCCACAATGCAGGGGGAAGTGCAGCCAGCAGCATGGAGGGGGGAATCCACAAAAGAGCAGGAGAACCCTCTATCAAACACTGCCATCAAACTTTTCTGCCACCAGCCAATTTTAACTCTCCCAAACCTAAGGGCTGCTGTTCTTCTTTTTTTTTTCAGGAATACTGTAGCTTTTTTCTCTGCTCTTAGGCCTGTTTGCACTGGCATCGGCCAAATTTTCCCACACTAATTTTAAAGAAGAGCTTCACCCAAAAGGGAAGTTCTGCTCTAAGCATTCATCCCCCCCTCCTATGCCACATTTGACATGTAATTTATTTGGGAGGGTACCTAGATCTGATAGGTACCCTCTCCCACTTCCAGTAGGACCGCCTAGGCAATCCGACCGGAACTCCTCCTCTCCCCCTCCCTCCCTGCAATCTTCTGGGACACATGTCCCAGAAGATTGCCCGCCCAGTGCGCACCCGGCTGTGAAGCCGCAAGCTCTCACAGTCAGGTGTCCACAGTTGTAATGTCGGCGAGAGGAGAGGGAGAGAATCAAGGGCTCGGGCGGCCACATCGCTGGATAATGGGACAGATGAGTGTGTGTTTATTAAAAGTCAGCAGCTACACTTTTTGTAGCTGCTAACATTTAATAAACACATAAAAAAACTGGAACTCCGCTTTAAAGGCTGTTTAAAGGCTGTAGTTCTATTTTTTTTTTTTGGTTGGCAGATTGCTCCTTGGGTCTCCACATTGTAAGCACTGCTATCAAGCTGGTGCTACTAGCCAATATTTTTCCACCCATTAAGGTATTTAGCTATATTTTTTAAAGTTGGCAGCCTGTGCCTTGCGTCTCTGCATTAAGGATCTATCTGTGAACACAGACAAGCTCACATAATAGAACATACCCTGCCATTTCAATTCATAGAACTGAAGCACAGTTTGTAGATGTAAACCCAACCACTAAAATTAAAATAATATCTGGTAATCCTGACATGCAGATAACTGTTTAGGCACTTTTTGTTATAGGGTGACAATGGTAATGCTCTATCCCTGTCAGTATTCAGTATTCTCCTGCCTAACAGTCACTCTGTCACATTCTGTGACAATGGAGACTAAAGCAGTTCTGCTTTTGCATATTGCACAAACGTGGTCCATTGTTGTGAAACATTAGTGAACATTAGGAAAGCTGCCCTAATAAATATTATGAAGCTTTCACTTTAAGGCTCCATTCACATCTCCGCGTTCCGAATCGCCACAATTTTTTCATTATTTGTTACATCTCAGCACTGCTTTCACTCTCTGTATATGTGCCTTAGGCTCCGCTCATATCTTGGCGTATGGGGGAGACGGTCACGTTAAAATCACGCAAAACAGAATCGCGGGATGCCTGTCGCCCAAAAGAAGTACACAAGCTTCATTTGGGCGATGGGCATTCTGCGATTCTATTTGCGCAATTTTACAGTGACTGTCGCCCCCATACGCCAAGATGTGAGCGGAGCCTAAGGCACATATACAGAAAGTGAAAGCAGTGCTGGGATGTAACAAAGAATGAAAAAAGGTGAAAATATAAAAAAAAATGGGAACTGTTTGAGAAACACAGCATGTTCATGCTGATTTAACTATTTCACACTGTGAACATTTCCCTGGTTGCTATGTTTAATACCCATTTTTTCCTGCCTTTTGACCCTTTGTTTTATGATCTGTGTGAGACACGCAAACACTTTGGGAGTAAAGTCTAGGAGCAATTATGTCATTGTTTGATAGCAAGAAATGACTAAAGAAGAGATCTGAGTGCATGCAGTGAACTAATCAAATAATTTATTAGAACAATAAAAAGCAGGGTAATGTTAAATCATATCATGAATGCCATTTGCCTTGATTATATTGATACAATTGAATCTGACTGACCTCTATTTGTAAATTGCCTGACTATCTAAACACAGTCCTTGCAAAACTGAAAGAATTCCTATATGTGCCATTGCAAACCTTGTACCTAAAAAGTTAGCTGCCTGGTTGACAGATGCCATAAAAATGAAGGAATCTTTTATCTCTCATTATAGGTCAGTGATTCAGAAAGAACTGAAGCCAAAAGATCAGCATGATAGGTAGGCAACAAGCATTTTCAGAAAAAGAGGACATAAATGGTACCCTGTTTCATAACAGGTATATTTAAAAAGCCACAGTTACATGAAAACTATTTTGGCTTCTTAGCACAAAGATGCCTAAAAATGCCACGTTTAGGCATGCAGACATTTTTTTTTTTTTGCTGATCTAAATGCAACGCATTGTTTTTAACAACAGGCATGTAAAAGTGCACTGCATATAGATCATTTAAAAAATACAAAAATCTGCATTGTTGGACTGTTGCATTGTTTCATGTGCCTGTAGGCAGGTGCAGTCTATTTTCTCCACTGTAGGTGGCGCTTGATCACAGCGGCATTGCAGTTGGAGGGAAAGTCAAGAACATAGTTCCTCTAGGGCAGGTATATGCAATTAGCGGACCTCCAGCTGTTGCAGAACTACAAGACCCATGAGGCATAGCAAGACTCTGACAGCCACAAGCATGACACCCAGAGGCAGAGGGGACTTGTAGTTTTGCAACAGCTGTAGGTCCGCTAATTGCATATCCATACTCTAGGGTTTCCTGGGTCACTGGGGAAGTTGTTCGATTGAATGCTGTAGCCCCATGTTACTCTGGTAGCCACCTTGGGTCAGGCAGAGCCTATTTAAAGCGGAGCTCCACCCAAAAGAGAAAGCGCTGCTTGTTTGCTTCCTACCCCCCTCCGCTGGCACATTTGGCACCTTTCAGGGGGGAAGGGTACCCATCCCCACATACGGATGACCTCACAAAAAGTGCTTTGTGCATATACTATTGGGTATGCACTCACCCACCAGTATGGACCCCCTAGGTGTATCCCAAGGCAGGCCAGCAAAGCTTCTGTATACTGCTGTTTTATCCGGAGGTGTTTAGACCACATTATAGACATAACTTGACTTCCTTCTCACTGTCACCCTTCCCATTGCGCTTCATCCTCCATGTTTTATCTTTAAACATACCTCCCTGGTTCTGGAACATGAGTTTACTCTCTGAATTCCACCAATAGAACTTTGACTTTTCAGCAGTGGCGGCTGGTGTTTTTTTTTGGGGGGGGGGGGGCAGCCGCCGGTCGAGCGGCACTAACACAATTGCCCTTACCCACCGCGGCGCGCCACTGCACAAACACCCCCAGAAACCCCCCCCCCCCCCCCCCCGCCCGCGCCCGCAGTTTTCCAGTCAGTCCTTACCCTGGATGCGGGCGGTCAGAGCAGCAGTCGGGTCTTTATGAAGTGCGGAGCTGATGCGGCCATCTTCCAGCGAGGTCACCCCTGTCCTTAAACGTGGCAGGCTCGAGCTGCTCCGGTGTCCTCTCCTGGAGCAGCTTCCGCGGTGCATCTCCTCTCTGCTCCTCCCGGCGAACAGACCTAATAATAAATTGCAGTGTCAATGTAAGTGTTTTAACATAATTTTATTAAATAATTACTTAGCAGAAAGCACTATATTTTCTCCATTTGTCTTTACATACCGGTATTGTTACCAACACGGAGGAACCATTCTGCCCAGATCCTTATTGGCCATAAGGAGATTTTCAGACCCCGATAGGGGAATGCTTGTTTGACCATCCTGTTGGTTCAAGGGTCATATATGTAAGGTGAGCACAGTATATGACACCTGTATGTTTGCCTTAATGCACAGCTTCACATCATCTGGGGTCCTCGCTTCCTATACTTATGAACATTTATTTATTTCCACATGCGTATTTTGCAATTATATGAGTTTTATTGTTTTGGTACATTTGTGCTGCACTATTATACTATGTATGACTGGTTCTAACATGAACTAAGGCAGCCACTTGTGCCCAGTATATGCAGCCACTTTTGCCCACAATATGCAGCCACATGTGCCCATTAAATGTAGCCACTTGTGCCTGTCAAATGCAGCCACTTGTGCCCAGTATATGCAGCCACTTGTGCCCACCACCCCCCCCCCTTGCGGGGCTCGCAGCTCTGGCAGCACCCCCAAACCTCCCGCACGTGCGACTGTAACAGACCCCCTGGCTGGCACTTACCGCCAGGCAGCAGCTCCTCCAAGTGCACCAGAGCGGCGGTGACCTCCGCTCCAGCGTGTGTCTCCTCTGCTTCTCTTCCTTTGGCCAATCAGGAAACAGGTCTGACGCCCTACCTCCTGATTGGCAGGGCGGAAGGTTAGTGTGAAAATTGCGAAAATGAATTCGCTATCGTCACACAATTGGGTGGGATCAGGGCGCACTCTCTGCACCCCAAGCCCACTCTATTTTGAAGCCTAGTATCACTCCTTCAACCTTACTAGCACTCATTATCCCAATTACACTATTACACTATTACATGCAGGAAATTTAAGATGCTACTTACAGGTTAGAGTACTCCAGTTCTAATTTCCTGTTTTCAACTAGAGCAAAAATATTTGCTCTAAATGAAAAAAATAGTAAACCACTGGGCAAGACTATTTTTTTTTTAATTCAGCTTGGCAAATGTTCTCTACAGGCTATGTATGCAGCTTAAAAACATTGGTCTTTCCCAGCGGCTCCATGTCAGCACAGCTGGGTATAGGCTTCGTCCCACCCATGCTTCCAGGACCTAACTGATATAAATTTGTGCTCACCTATAGCCTCGGCATTCTTCTTTTTTCCTCCTATATGCAGGACTAAGGATGAGCTCCGACGTGTTCACATGCTGAACGTGCCGAGCCCGCCAGGAATTCGGAACGGCGCAGCGCTAATCACAAGCAGTGAGACATTTCTCGATGTGCGGCTGCAGAGATCAGGAAATGTCTCCCTGCCTGTGATTAGCACTGCACTGTGCCGACTTCCTGGGGGCTCGGCACGTTCAGCATGCAAACACGCCAGAGCTCATCCTTATGCAGGACCTAGGTGTGCTCTTCTACCTGGCTGGTCTAAAGAGCTGGCTGTCCATCCATGCCTGTGAATTAGGCTGGACGCAGTTCCTGGTGTCTCGGCTAAATGACCCATAATTCAGGGAGCCCTGCTACTGGTCATCAGGGTGGCTTTTATCACAGCTAACAGCCTTTTTTGGGGTGCGCTGGGTCCATGTGAAGTGGGCAATGGTGTCGGCAGAGTTTCCCCTAGGTACGCGCACCCGTGCTGTGCTGGTGTTTACAGTTGGATGGCGGAGGTTGGGTGAG
Source organism: Lithobates septentrionalis (assembly GCA_037952835.1). NCBI lineage: Eukaryota > Metazoa > Chordata > Amphibia > Anura > Ranidae > Lithobates > Lithobates septentrionalis. Next base: position 628,149 of record JBBDGP010000685.1, on the reverse strand, counting down.
CTAAATTTAAAAATGCTTTGTATCCAAATGAATGCTGCATTGCTGGGTGCTGTTGTGCTTTGTTCCCTGCAGCCACTATGCATACCCTGAGCTCCTCCACAGGGTGTACTCTGCATAACAGGTGCACAAAGTAATACTTTGTCTGTTTACACATGGCATTAACCCGCTGGTGGCTTCTCATGTTTGCTTTACTATTGTGCCATGGTACCCTCAAAAGACCATGACTACTGTATAACAGATGTCACTTGCTTACCCCCTTTTACCATCCAACCACTAGCTGCATACCCCAACCTTCTACCCCAATAATTGAGACCACACCCATATAGAGTAAAATATTGGCCGTAGCAGCCAATTATCTTTATTAAACATAAACCAATAATAATAATAATTTAACATCAACATAAACATAACCGTATAAACACCTGAAATATCCTTTTAACTACAACTCCCGTTGGTCTTTGCAGGGAAAAACCCACCAAACTTAAAACAAAACACTCAGGCACTGCGGTACTATAACTAAAAAATAGGCCTCCAGCTGACAAGCTAGCTCGGAGACAACCAACCAATTGCACCAATAACCAATTCAAGCTAAAACCCTTGTTAGCTGAAATCTCACCAACGGGCCTCATACTAGCGATGGGTCCCGATCTCTTACATATCTGGGGTTTAATCCTTTACCCGCAAAGACCAACATCACGCCACAGCACACACCAGGGTAACACCTTACCCTTGTGTGCCCTGCCACACCCTCAAAGCTCGCTGGATCCCATCTTGCAGACCCAATGCCCATAAATCGATCCCCACATCGTTCAGGTGTACTCCATCTCTCTTCAAATATCTCCAGGTATCTACCTCCAATTCCAGGTGCCGTATGGCCAGACCTCCATTCCTCACCACAAAACTGCTAATCTCTTTGTTGACCTTCTTCCTGGCCCGGTTGATCTTATTGACCGACCTGGCCAGTCTCCACGTGGTACGCGCCACGATATCCGACCACACAATAAGAATGTGTGGAAAAGACATCCTGAGCTGCCAAAAATCGAATTTGATGTCTCGCACCAAATCCAACATTGACCTTAACCCCAGATCATTGCCACCTACATGTAACAATAACACATCCGGCGCTCTGTTCAGGCGTGCAAATTTGTTAACTTCTGCCACTGTCCTTCCCCACAGCATGCCCGGCACACCCAACCACCTAAGACACACTTCCTGCCTAGAAAACCCCAGTTGTCTCCCATCCCTTCTTGCATCTCCCCTCCTGGCCCCCCAACAAACATACGAGTGGCCCACTATCCACACAAGGCATTGCTGTCGACCTGCAAGAAAAGAAACACAAACAAAACCCCGCAATACATCAATAACTCCCAACAAATCATCGACAAGCAACACATACCTCCATATGCCTGTATTACATTGTACAAAATTAGAATTTTTTTTTTTTTTTTTTTTTTAAACATTCAATAAGTGTGGCCGAGCATAAGACCTAAACCGCCTAGATTCCCATCTCCCAATCCTCTTTACCGCTGCCTCATCCAATCCCCACCGAACAGCTTCTGTAGCCGCCCCTATCCTAAATGAATGGGATGAAAACTTTTCACCCTCCAAACCTAATGCCCCCAAACATTTTTTGAAAATTGCAATAAATTGAAAGCGAGATAAAAACGATCTATCCTGATGTTTTAGAAAGGGCCCCCCCCCCGGGCGTATCGCTAAAAACTCTCGCACCAAGTTTACTGGGCACAAGGGAGAACCGGGCAACGAAAAAACCTGCACGGTCTTACCCTTGCCCCGCTGATCCGTTTTTGACTTCTTAACCAATATGGACAACCTGTCATCCCCACATCTGACATCCGACACCCCCAACCCCCCTTTTTCTTTTTTTGGAGGGACTAACTAACTCACTAATCCTAAATGCCCCAAAGAACGCTAAGGCGAATGCCGCCTTGAACAACACCACCTCGTATCCTGACGAACAAGCAGTGTCCAAACACCCAACTATCTGACCCAACAACTGGAACGAAACCGGACGCCTGGAGTCCCTCCCCGGCTTAGCACGCCGGTAACCCTTCAGTGCCTGCCTAACCCAAAAATCTCTGGTAAGGTCAGGTAAACCTTGAAACTTTAACCAAAACGCCAAACCTGCCAACTTCTTTTCCAGCCCAGACACCGACACCCCATCCTCTAAATTCCTGGAAACTAAGTATAAAACTAACAACCTGAGATCTTGGTCCTCTTGTCCTTCCTTCACCTGTCTCAGCAGAGATAACCATTCCTGCCATACCCTGTTGTATGCAGCCCAAGTCGCATCGCTCACCGACCGTTTGATCCAGTCTGCTAATCCTCCAAGGCCTCCACAGCCAGTCTGGACACGGGACCCCTTCTCGCTCCGCCCCTGGCGCCAACTCCCGGAATCTGTCCCACTGAAAGCGAGATAGTGCATCAGCAACGACATTTTCCACTCCAGGGAGGTGCACAGCATAGATAAACACGTTTAAACAAGGAAAAGGGGCGCCTCTGAGTATATATCAATAATCATTTATTTCAACAAACAATATCCACTCACATGGAAGACTGTAGTGTTGCGTTCCGGTACGTCTCTGAGCAGAGGAAAAGCTGGAGGACCACAAGTCTCAGCAAGTCCGTGCAGTGCTGATCCCACATCGGATCCTGGCGAGGATGGATAGTGGTAGCTGGACACAGCAGGGGCTTCCTCAGGTCTCCAGATGGCACTTCCGGGTTGAGATGGGTTAAAATGACACAGACCGACTGTCTGCGGGTTCCAAGGAGGGGGTTAAGAGGACGCCAAAGCCGATCGCCGGGCGTGCTGCAGTGTGTGGTGAGGCTCGTACGGCTCCGTGGATGGAATAGTAGCGGCCGTGTAGGGAGCCAAAACGAGGCCTGGAGGGCAAGCACAGCGCGGCGCCGGGCTGTGACGTCACAGCTACTGTATGGGTAATCAAACAAATCCCCAAGTCATATACTCCAGCCGAACGTTTCAAAAAGCTCTGTGCTAGGGAAACGTTTTGGATTTACAATCTCGATGTCCTCTCGCCTGGGGGCTTGAATGAGGGTATCGAGATTGCCACCATACTATAGATATATATTGCTTATATTTGCTTATACACAGCATGTCAATATTCACAATTTGTATTCTTATCATTTTTACTACAGGTTGTATACACACTAGCATATCTATAATTGTGGGGGTGGCGGGTCCATATGTCAGTAAGTATATCCCATCCCATTCCCCGTCCGCCCACCCGCCTTCTTCCCCTACCCCCCCTTCCCCCCCCCCTTCTGTCTCTTCTCCCTTCTTCCCCTTTCCCCCCCCCTCTCTCTCCCCCCTCCCCCTCCCTTTCTTTCCTTCCCCCCCCCAACCCCCCCCCCCCCTCTTTCCCCCCCCCTCTCTTCTGTCTCTTCTCCCTTCTTCCCCTTTCCCCCCCCTCTCTCTCCCCCCTTCCCCTCCCTTTCCTTCCTTTCCCCCTCCCCCCCAACCCCCCCTCTTCCCCCCCCCTCCCCCCCCCTCTTCCCCTTCCATTCCCCCCCTCCCCTCCCATTATTTCCCCTGTGGACTGTGTTCACCGCTAATTATATTAATGGCGTCCATTAATATTCATGTTCTCATAATCACCAATTTTAAATCTCCTCTGTATCCTATATATTTTTTATTATACATTTTTTATCTTGCATTCGCATATTATTTTTAAAGTAACATCTTGTTTTTTAATAGATATATATGTATGTTTTTATTCATGGTTCACGCTAGATGTTTATGTACCAGGTTTTATCTTGCCCGTGGATATGTACTTGTTTTTACCTTTATGCATATCTGTATACGTACGTGGTTCCTATATATGCATGTATGTATACCTTATGCTATTGTCCTTTCAAAACTTCCTTCATTAACTTCCAATATTTTTGTTTATTTATTTTTTAATTTGTGCTCCACTTCCATATGTATTGTGTCTAGTATTGCCTCTAGTTGTAGTGTATCGCTTATTATCCTTAGCCCCGCCCCCTCCAAGACTACAAAAATGACTGCCATAACATCCGCCCCTCATGCTTGAGAAAGGAGTGCCGCTATTCTTGCCACCAATAGCGCGCAGACTCGGAAACGCGTCGCATAGCTGTGACGTCACAGCCCGGCGCCGCGCTGGGCTTGCCCTCCAGGCCTCGTTTTGGCTCCCTACACGGCCGCTACTATTCCATCCACGGAGCCGTACGAGCCTCACCACACACTGCAGCACGCCCGGCGATCGGCTTTGGCGTCCTCTTAACCCCCTCCTTGGAACCCGCAGACAGTCGGTCTGTGTCATTTTAACCCATCTCAACCCGGAAGTGCCATCTGGAGACCTGAGGGAGCCCCTGCTGTGTCCAGCTACCACTATCCATCCTCGCCAGGATCCGATGTGGGATCAGCACTGCACTGACTTGCTGAGACTTGTGGTCCTCCAGCTTTTCCTCTGCTCAGAGACGTACCGGAACGCAACACTACAGTCTTCCATGTGAGTGGATATTGTTTGTTGAAATAAATGATTATTGATATATACTCAGAGGCGCCCCTTTTCCTTGTTTATCTTCTTTAGCCTATTGGACCTCGCTTCTGGTCTTCTCTTGGTGGCAGCCCTGACTGACTTCCTCTTGTATATATATTTATATATACCCATCCTGCCATTGGACTATTTAGGAACAGTTATTTGAGGTATACCCGCATTGCGCCTTTTTTACTTGTCTTTTTTTTTTTTTTTTTTTTTTTAGATAAACACGTTTAGCTGTAGGCATCTCAAGACCAGGTGTCTAAGCAACCTGATCACCGCCGGTGACGCCGCTGACACCTTATTGATCACCTGCATCACTCCCAAGTTGTCCCCATGAAACCTAACTTTTAAATTCCTGAACAACTCACCCCATAACTCTACCGCTAATACCACCGGGAACAGTTCCAACAGTAGCATGTTCTTCAGCAAACCTGCATCCTTCCACGACTGTGGCCATGGCCCCGCACTCCACTTACCTCGGAAAAAGGCTCCAAACCCTGCTGAACCCGCCGCATCCCTATACAACTCCAGATCAAAGTTGCTCACTGGCCCTGACATCCACAACGCCCTGCCGTTGAACTTAGCCAGGAACGTGTGCCAAACTTTCAGGTCCTCCCTGTGAGTCTTCAGCAAACATACGTAGTGCCTAGGAGACTCCACCCCCGCCGTACTTGCAGACAGCCGCCTGGAAAATACTCTTCCCATAGGCAAAATTCGACACGCAAAGTTCAACTTACCTAGCAATGATTGTAACGCCCGTAATTGAACTTTCTGCAGTCCGATGATCACCCGAACTTCCGCCTGCAACGATGTCAACTTATCCTCGGGTAGCCTACACTCCATTGCCTCGGTGTCCAGAATAATGCCCAAGAAACTCAACTCCGTTTTTGGACCTTCCGTCTTCTCCGGGGCCAGCGGGATGCCAAACCTCTCTGCAATATGTCCCAACGTTGCCAACAGGACCGCACAGACTTCCGACCCAGGGGGACCCACGCAGAGAAAATCATCCAAGTAGTGGATGATGGAGTTCAATCCCGCGACGTCCCGGACCACCCATTCAATGAAGGAACTAAACTTTTCAAACAGAGCACAGGATATCGAACACCCCTTAGGTAAACACCGATCTACGTAGTATTCGTCCTGCCAACAACAACCCAATAAATGAAAACTCTCTGGATGAACCGGTAACAGGCGGAAAGCCGACTCTATGTCCGCTTTTGCCAACAGTGCCCCTTGCCCATACCTCCGAACCCAAAATACCGCCACATCAAAGGACGTGTCCGATACTGCACACTCCTCCGGGTCGATGGCATCGTTCACCGACCCCCCTTTCGGGTATGACAAGTGGTGTATCAGCCTAAACTTATTAGGCTCTTTCTTTGGCACCACACCTAGCGGGGACACTACCAACTCCGGTATTGGTACTTCTGCAAAAGGACCACTCATGCGGCCTAACCTAACTTCCTTCTGCAACTTTTCACCCACCACTTCCCCATGAAGCAACGCTGACCTCAAATTGCGTGACATCGGGGGCGTGTCAACCAGGCGAGAAGGGATTCTAAAACCCTCCAAAAACCCCCCGAGCTAGCAACCGCGCTGCCTCCCTGTCCGGGTACCTATCTAGGAAGGGCTCCATCCTTCCCACTTTCACCGGCGTTGTCCCCTTTATTAACAGACTCGCCGGCACGACCTTTTCCTTGTTTGAAACACCGCGATACCGGGTGTCCCCCCCCCCACAACCTGAACATTTATGCTTGTATTTGCACGACCCTCCAAATCTACAGGACCCTTCATTAAATTGCCAACAAACCCCTTTTTTTCTTGTGGCCGATTGTCCGGAGTTGGCTGATCCACCGGCTCCCCCCTGAAAAAACTGACCCGTCGGCCTAGCTGAAGTCATAAGGCGCATCCATAGGCTGATGTCCTTATGGTCCCACCTCAATGATGGGCGGATAGCCCTTCGCTGTCTGAATTGCTCATCATACCGCAGCCACGCCGTGCCCCCGTAGACTCTGTAAGCTTCTCCCACGGTGTCCAAGTAGCAAAACAATGTCGAACAGTGTTCGGGATTCTTCTCCCCAATCACACTCGCCATGATCGCAAAAGCCTGCAGCCAGTTCGTAAATGTCCTGGGTATGAGCCTATACCTTTGTTTTTATTCATCCTCCTTCTTATTATCCTCCGGCTTAACTCCTATCTAGATTAAACTTTTCAAGGGGCAAGAGCGCAAAAATCTCTACGTACTCCCCTTTCCAAATTTTTTTCCCTCACTTCCGGCTTCAGATGTGCTCCAAGTGGCCCCTCAAAGCACACATAAACTTTTTGCGGCATCTGCTAGCCTCATTAAGTCTTGTTTCTTTGACCCCTCCCCCGTAACCCCTTCAGGTGTCTTAGGAACCTCCTCCTGCACTGCCACCCCCGCGACTTCTGTCACAGGTGCCGCTCGCTCAGCACTAGGCCCAGGAGAAATCCCCGTGCCCGTGACCAAGCCATCCCGATTCCCCTGTCCCTCCCCAGGATCAACCCATGCCGCCGCCGGAGACTGACTCCCGCTTGGCCCTGGCTCAAACCTTTTTAATAATTCCTTCAAACCCATTACAAACCCTGCGACCTGCGCGGCCGGATTAACAGGCATGGTCGTTGCTGACCGCCCCGCCGAGACCTGACCCCCACTACCCCCCGCACCCACATCACACCCCACATTACAGGAATTATTACATGTCTTCTTACCCTGATGCCTGGAAGTGATTCCACCAGCCGAAGGTCCCGACTCCACCGCCACCGACTCTCCTCGCTGCCCATCGTCGTCCGACTGCGACAGCTCCCCTTCAGATCTGTCTTCACCCATCTCTTCTCCGCTCACCGATGGCCCTCCAGCAGCTTCACCACTGGATGCCGAGGATCTTCTGTTCTCCCCGCTCCTCCTCCGCGCTGAGGATCCGCCCACCGATTTCCTGCTCGCCTTTCTCGGCCCAGCGACCTCCTTCCTGCAGTGCCGACCACAGCCACTGCCAGTATCCCTCTCTTGCCCGTCTCTCACTGTGGGGCCACCAACCACTGCATCAGAGTGACCGGCTGCCGCAACATAGTTCTTCTTCCACTGGAGCCCCGCCCCTGCCGTGGTTCGGCCTGGGGCCTGGCTTTCAGGGCCTGAGCCATCTTCCCCAGCATCCGAAATAGGACTGCTGGCTCTCCTCTCTGCTGTGCCAATGCCACTGCCACTGCCGACCGACTGCTTGTGCCCCCTCTTCCCCAACTCGTGCACCGCCGTTCACTTCACGGGCGGCCCTGTAACCGGCCGACCCGCCCTGCCCTGCTGTCCTGCATTACCCAACGCTCGTGGGGGATGGGGATTGGTGAAGTGCCCTCTGCTTTGCCGACCCGCCTTGTCCCGCTGCTCCTCTATCCCAGGCGCCATTGTGGGAGGGGGATCCGATGGACAGTGAGCCCCCCCCGTGCTGTGCCGCTACCCGCTTCGCGGGAGGCCCGGAAACCGGCCGACCTGCTCGACTTCTCTGCGCCTGTGTCCTTATAGTGAGAGGCATAGGAGCGTCTGGCGAGAAGCGAGTAGGCGGCCTGGATCGCCTACCTCTCGCAGACTCACTCTCACCCGAGGGGGCCGCTGGGGCAGACTCACCCAGCGCTGCAGCTAGCCGACTCTCCAGCCATCCAAGTCCCCTAGACGCCGCCTCGGCCTTCAGACGAGCGAATAGCTCTTCCACAGCGGCCATGCTTCACGCTTGCTCCTCAAAATACCACCCCCTAAAATAAGGGGGTGGTGGTTGCGCTGTGATAGAAGAAGTTTTGTGACGTGACGATACGCGTTAGGAGCACGGGACGCTGCCACACAGTAGCTGGATGTGACAAGCTCAGCGCTCGTGGATGTTTTACCCCCCAGCTGTTTTTTAAATGTAAGTGCATGATATTTCATTACTCTTTTAATAAAATATATGGTATACGGGATCACGCTATGTGCGGTTTCTGTTTTTTATACCGCACAACATAACTCTGCATAACGGACGGTGAGGAACAGGAAGCGGGCAGAGTTTTTGGAAGATCCAGAGCCTGGGATTATACGAACTCGGCGCTCGTGGGTTGAGGCGTGCGCTCATTCCTTAAAAGTGAGTGCAACCCCCCTCCCCCTCTCCCACTTCATCTCCCCCCCCACCTGTGTCCTTCACATCAAATGGAATTATACTATATGCCGCTCGTTTTTTGTCTCTGCATATGATATACTGCATCACCAATCAGCGCCATCTGCTGTACCTTTGTATTTCCCCATCTGCTGGGCCTCCACTACATATGCTGTATACCTTACAGCTGTAAGGTAAGGGGCCTGGGAACACAGAGGTGCCCCCACTTGTAGTACACTTTCCTTCCCCCCCCCTGGTCCACCATCAGTACCTTATCTGCATCCAGAAGTGTCACATTTGGTGGTGGGACTGTTGTCACTTTATTTTTATTTTTTCTCTTTTTGGATTATATATTTTTTTCGCCAAGTGTTGGCGTGTCACCAACATCAACTACTGGGACTATTTAATGGACTTTTACAAATAATTTTATATATATTTTATTCACATTTTTTCTCTCTTTCTTATTGTTAATAATTATTCACTTGTGTACTTATGTCATCAGTTGATCATAATATTAGCACATATATATATACACGTCTCAAGTTGTTTCATTTGATAAGTTTTCGTCATATTTGATATACTTTGGATTTATGCACCTTTTGAAGTGGATTCACATACCCTTGTACACTGCTTGCTGGTATATACCTTCATTCTATTACTTTTTATATTTATTTTTTTGTATTATAGCACTCTTGTTATGCACCACTTAGTGATATTTGTTTGTGCTTATATTTCACTTCTTTATTTATATATTTGCATCTGTGAGTCCTTTTTCACATAATTTACTCATATATTTAGGTCATTTGATATCTTTGTATTTATTATAGTTTAGCTCCCCTCCCTCTTTCCCCTCCCCCCCTCCCCCTCTTCTATCACAGCGCAACCACCACCCCCTTATTTTACTATTCTAAAGGAGTTGCTTCCACTCACTCTGTGAAAGGGTCACATATTGTACCAATGAGCAATCTCAGAACCTCCTCAAGCAAATTAACCTTTGTCAGATGCTTCCCAAGAAGATGAAAATGTACATACTGTATGATTCCTACTTTGTTCAGGCAGGCAGTGATTAAGATGATGGTGACCAAGTTGTCACAATTAATTAAGCATGTGGTCAAGACTCTCTAAAGCAGGCATGTCCAAAGTCCGGCCCGCGGGCCAATTGCGGCCCGCGTTCCAGTTTCAAACGGCCCCACTGGTAATTTGGCTATATATATCTTTGTGGGCCCCAACGAATCCCTGAGAGCCGCGAGGGCCACAAAAGATATATACCTGTATTTATGTGTATATATATATGCAGGGCTTGACAAATTTGCTTGGAATCTAGGAGCCAGCTAAAAAAGTTAGGAGCCAGCTTAAATTTACACAGAGACGACTAGAACGAATGTGACTGCTTTTATTTCCTGCCATGCAGGGACACAAGACCACCATATTCCCGCTAAGGGTCCAATCAGGTCCGCCTGAAAAACTGACAGGCGAACCTGATCAGACAGCCCGTGTGAAAGGGGCCAAGCAGGGAGATGACAAATAATAAATTCATTTTAATTAACCACTTCCTTCCCGCAGGACGACTATATACAACCTGTCTTTGAAGAGAAATACCGTTGTTATGGTAGCCGCTAGCTACCATAACCCCGGTATCCTCTTCAAGAGTGGTCTCTGCAGCAGATTTGCAGCGAGATAACTTTTATTGGCGGCAGGAGAGGGCCCCCCCTACCGCCGCGCTCCAGTGCCCTTCACCGCTTACCGTGGCCGTCGGTAACGGTGGAGGGGATCCGAACCTGTCCCTGGCCTGACATGGAGACGAGTGAGGGGAAGATGGCCCCCCGTCCGTCTCCAAGTCATTGCAGGGCGGAAGCAACGTCAAATCGTCACTTCCACCCATAGCTCTTAAAGGGACATTTTATTATTATTTTTTTCAAATGACAAGGTTTTTTTTTTTTTGGTTTTTTTTAATGCATTTTAGTGTAAATATGCGATCTGAGGTCTTTTTGACCCCAGATCTTATATTTAAGAGGTCCTGTCATGCTTTTTTTCTATTACAAGGGATTTTTACATTCCTTGTAATAGGAATAAAAGTGACTTTTTTTTTTTTAAAAGAACAGTGAAAAAATAAAAGTTAAAATAAATAAGAAAAAAAAAAAATTAAATGTGCCCCATCCCTTGTAATAGAAATAAAAGTGCCAATTTTTTTTTTTTTTTTAAAAAGTGTAAAAATAAAAAATAAAAAGTAAAATATATAAGAAAAAAAAATATTTTTTTAAACGCGCCTCCTCTGTAACTCAAAACATGCAACCTGCAGAATTTTTTAAACGTCGCCTATGGAGATTTTAAAGGGCAAAAGTTTGTCGCCATTCCACGAGCGGACGAAATTTTGAAGCGTGACATGTTGGGAATCAATTTACTCGGCATAACATTATCTTTCACAATATAAAAAAAAAATTGGGCTAACTTTACTGTTTTCTTATTTTTTAATTAAAAAAAGTATTTTTTCCCAAAAAAGTGCGCTTGTAAGTCCGCTGCGCAAATACGGTGTGACAGAAAGTATTGCAATGACCGCCATTTTATTCTCTAGGGTGTCAAAATAAAAAATATATATAATGTTTTGGGGTTCTAAGTAAAGGGAAGGAGATGAGCGGGCAGTGAAAACAGGTAGGGGAAGCTCCATTAGCATTAGTGGATGTCTTGTCATACCAACGGCCACCACCAGAGGGCGCCCGATTGCAGAAGGAACCATAGGACTGCAGTAGGCCGCAAAACCGCGGCCTCAATTACCGGCGATCGTGCCGGGAGGGGGGGTGTCGAACGGACACAGGATTCCCCAGGTGTGCCGCCCCAGGCGCCAGGTCGCTAATTCTAGTCGCAAATGCGACCTGGCGCCCGGGGTTTGTCGAGCCCTGTATATATGTGCCTCAGAGGGGAAGGGGCGGGAGGAGCGCCGACAGAATACATACAGTGAGAATTTCCTGTTTACACGGCAGCCTCTGAAATAGGAAGTCCGGTCTCCTGGACTGCCATTGGACGACTGTTCTGTCTATCATAGGAGGCGGGACTTTGTATTAACCACTTGCCGACCATCCGCCACAGTTGTATTGCGGCAGAATGGCACGGCTGGGCCAAACGACCCTATGTAACGTCGCTTCACCCTGTGGCCACTAAAGGGGACGTGCACACCCCCTGCTCGCCCTAAGAGCCAATGAGAGGTCGCGATCACCGCCGGGCTCCCACGATCGCTCGGGGCACATGGAGAACCGGGATCTGTGTGTGTAAACACACAGTTTCCGGTGCTCTGAGGGGAGAACAGACAGATCGTCTGTTCATACAGAGTATGAACAGTGATCTGTCATCTCCCCTGCACAGTCCCATCCCCCCTTCAGTTAGAACACACAATAGGACAACACCTAACCCCTTCACTTCCCCCTAGTGGTTAACCCATTCACTGCCAGTGACATTTTTACAGTAATCAATGCAATTTTATAGCACTGATCGCTGTAAAAATGCCAATGGTCCCAAAAATGTGTCAAAATTGTCCGACGTGTCAGCCATAACATTGCAGTCCTTGACAAAAATCACAGATTTCCGCCATTAAAAAAAAAAAATAATAATAAAAATGCCATAAAACTATGCCCTATTTTGTAGATGCTATAACTTTTGCGCACACCAATCAATATACGCTTATTGCGATTTTTTTTTACCAAAAATATGTTGAAGAATACTGTACATATCAGTCTAAAATGAGGAAAAAATAGTTTTTTATATATTTTTTGGGGGATATTTATTATAGCAAAAAGTAAAAAATAATGAATTTTTTTCAAAATTGTCGCTCTTTTTTTGTATATAGTGCAAAAAATAAAAACCGCAGAGGTGATCAAATACCACCAAATACCACCAAAAGAAAGCTATATTTGTAGAGAAAAAAGGACATCAATTTTGTTTGGGTGCAACGTCGCACGACGTTGAAAAAGCAAGCAGCGACTCGTATGGCGTGCCGTGTGTTGTGTAATGCTTGCTTTTTTATACCTGTATAGTTTGGTGCACTGCAGCACCCACTCAATGTGAGTACCCTCCTGGAGGAATTTCTTTTATTTAAATAAATGTCCTTGCTATATCACACCATGGAGTTCTCTTTTTCTCTTCTATGAATGTGGATTTTGACTTTGCCTGTGAGGATTGTATTTACATCATTGTATCCTGAGTGAGCCCAGGAGTGGCCCCATTGCGTATTCTGACACTGTTTAATTACTGTGTCACACGATCAGAGGTGAGCGCAAGCACATGTGGGGTATCACGGGAGAGCACATCTTGCTTGTTGTGATTGGACACTCTTCAGGAGAAGCATGATGAACACTTATTTCATGGACACTATTTATTCACACTTTTTTTCTTCAGTTTGAATTTGCTGATTATGTTGGACACTTGAATGTCACAGGATAGCACTTGGCATTTATGTTTTATCTATGCATGGTGCACTTTCAACAGTTTATATTATGATTGCACATTTCTCATATGCACTTTGAGGTTTATCATAAAGGATCGCACATTATATATATATATTTACACATGTATGGTTTTACTAGCATATTTATTGCGGTTTAATTTAAATATTTCTGCACGTTATTTCTTTTAGTCCATTAATATATTTTATATATTTTTTCCCATCATATATTGTTTAGCGCAGGCACAATTATTTTTATGTTTTTATGCCTCAAGATGAACGTCTTTTAAGTTAAAGGAGACCGAGGCTCAAGAGTCAGTTTCCACGCTTACTCCAGAGAGGTTAGCTTCTGCATTTCTGGATGGGAGTCCAGGAAAAACTGGTAAGCCAGCACATAGTCCAAGAAGTCAGCAAAGAGCTGGATGTCAGGATGCTTTCTGGTATTCTGGGATTGTGCCACTCATACATGCCTTATGGGCTCTTTTTGGCTCCTCTGTGGACATAGGTACAGCTTTGGTGATGGACACGTAGTCCCTTAAGGCAAGCATTTCAGGCCATATTTGGAGATTTTTCATACTTCACGTCTCAGATTGAGCCGTAGAAATCGCCTCGCTCCAGCAGCTCAGGTAGGTTTGTTGAACTCTTGCCCCCGTTCAAGTCAGGTTTCTGGACCTGTGGCCCAAACTTGTGGTTGGAGAAACAAAATCGTCTTCAATGTCATTCCCTTCTGACGACCTAGTGGCTGGTGGTGCAGTCAGGCACCAGCGAAGTACTAGGGGAGCCCTAATTCAAGAGCAATTTGCTCTGGACCAATGGTCTTTTTTAAGGGTCCAAGATGGTGTCCAACATCCTGGAGTTGAGAGCAGCAATTCAGGCTCTTAGCCTTCAGTCACCTCATCTGGGGTGAACCTGTCCTGGTGAAGTTAGACAGCCCAATGATTGTGTCCTACATCTGAAAACAAGGCTCAGTATCTCTCTCCTGAAGGAAGTTTCTCTGATTCTGGAATCTGCTCAAGTCAATCTTCTGCAGCTATCTGCAACTTATGTGCCTGGTCAGAGGAATCTTCAGACAAACTATTTGCTCAGGACAAGTCTGGATGACAATGAATGGTCCAGATTACTGTGAATCTTTCGAGAACTAACAGAGCTTGGCGGGGGAAGGTGACAGTTCTGGTGATGATCCCAGATTGGCCAAAGGGTCTTGGTACCCTCTGACTGTGTCAAAGAGCGACTCCCTCTGCCTGTAAGATCAAATTTTCTCCAAAGTCCCATTCGTCCAGCATCCGACAGGCTCAAGCTGTTGGCTTGGGTCTTGAGGGGCAGAGGCTAATGGATCTCGAATGCTCTGTAAAGATTGTGAATACTCTTATGAAAACATGAAAGGACAGCGCTAACAGTGCCTATATTAGAATATGGCATAAATTCACAGGATTACTGCTGGTTAAGATTTTACACTGGACTCTTCAGAAGTCTGTCACGTTCTGAAGTTTCTGCAGGTGGGGCTTGATTTAGGTCTATGTGTAAGTACGCTATAGGCACACATTTCGGCTAACTCTGTCTTCTCTGTCATACAGTGGGCATCTAACACTTAATTATACTGTTTTTCAGGATGAAACTTGGTTGAAACCTCAAATTGTTGTTTCCAAAATGGGATCTCCCATTTCTGTTGGATGTTTTTGCATAAGATGCCTTCATTCACCGTGTGATACCTCTCACTGAAAACTGCTTTCTTGGTGGCATTTACATCAGCCAGAAGAGAGTCAGTATTTGTGGCCTTGGGGTTTAAAGAACCCATACTCACGTTCTGCTCGAATTTGTGCCTGAAGTGACCTTCACAGTCCATATCACACAAGAGGTTGTCCTTCCTACGTTCTTTTTGAGGAGTACCCAAGAAATTAGCCCATCGGGTGTGGGCCAGGCTTTAAAATGTTTAATCAAGGCGACTTCTGGCATCAGGAAGTCAGAGCATCTGTTTGTCATTCCAGGTGGAATGCATAATGATTTTACGGCTTCCAACAAGATTGCCTCTTGCTTGGTGAAGCTCATCTCCTTGGCCTACAAGTTGAAAGATTGGGCTGTGCCAGGGGAATTATAGCACTCTTCACTAGAAGGGTCTCGACCTTGAGAGTGGCAGCAAGCCAAGTGTCCCAGAGACGATCTGCAAGGCACCTACTTTGGCATCAAAATATATACGTTAATGGCTCATCGCTGTATAGAAGCAGCCTTAATGACAGTTGAGTTTGTTAGAGGCATCCTGAGTTCTGTTTTTAGCCAGAGATGAGGAGTGTGTAGCATTATCCCTCCGCTGTGTGACTAGTTAATTCCCAGCTGTGCTGACATGGAGCCGTTAGGAAAACAGAAAATTGAATACACCCAGCCATTGTATCTCTGGCTATCAGTTTAGGGTCATGTCCTGTTGGAAGGTGAACTTCTGCCCTAATCTCAAGTCTTTTGCAGACTCTAACAGGATTTCTTCCAAGA
Source organism: Lithobates septentrionalis (assembly GCA_037952835.1). Lineage (NCBI taxonomy): Eukaryota > Metazoa > Chordata > Amphibia > Anura > Ranidae > Lithobates > Lithobates septentrionalis. The sequence continues at coordinate 612,562 of JBBDGP010000685.1, read as the reverse complement.
TTTCCCTGTATTTGGCTCCATCCATCTTCCCATCAACTCTGACCAGCTTCCCTTGTCCCTGCTGAAAAAAAGCATCCCCACAACATGATGCTGCAACCACCATGTTTCACAGTGGGGATGGTGTGTTCAGGGTGATGTGCAGTATTAGTTTTCCGCCACACATAGCATTTTGCTTTTAGGCTAGCATGTTCAATTTTGGTTTCATCTGACCAGAGCACCTTCTTCCACATGTTTGCTGTGTCCCCCACATGGCTTCTCGCAAACTGCAAACAGGACTTCTTATGGCTCTCTTTCAACAATGACTTCTTGCCACTCTTCCATAAAGGCCATATTTGTGTGCATGACTAATAGTTGTTCTGTGGACAGATTCTGCCTCCTGAGCTGTGGCTCTCTGCAGCTCCTCCAGTGTTACCATGGGCCTCTTAGCTGCTTCTCTGATTAATGATCTCCTTGCCCGACCTGTCAGTTTAGGTGGACGGCCATGTCTTGGTAGGTTTGTAGTTGTGCTATACTCTTTCCATTTTGGGATGATATATTGAAAAGTGCTCCATGAAAAGTTCAAAGCTTGGGATATTTTTTTATAACCTAAACCTGTTTTAAAATTCTCCGCAACTTTATCCCTGACCTGTCAGGTGTGTTACTTGGCCTTCATGATGCTGTTTGTTCACTAAGGTTCTCTAACAAACCTCCGAGGGCATCACAGAACAGCTGTATTTATACTGAGATTAAATTACACACAGGTGGACTCTATTTACTAATTAGGTAACTTCTTAAGGTAATTGGTTCCACTAGATTTTAGTTAGGGGTACCAGAGTAAAGGGGGCTGAATACAAATGCATGCCACATATTTCAGATATTTATTTGTAAAAAGATTTGAAAACCATTTATCATTTTTCTTCCACTTCATAATTATGTGACACTTTGTGTTGGTCTATCACATAAAATCCCAAAAAAATACATTTACGTTTTTGGTTGTAACATAACAAAATGTGGAAAATTTCAAGGGGTATGAATACTTTTTCAAGGCACTATATTTTTGCTGCATTGTCATAGGACTGGATGTGACAATCTTTATCATCAATGCTGTTTGTCCAAAAATTGTAGAATCATGTTTTTATGTCTTTGCCATGATGTCAATTGACAGTTATAAACTATAAAAAAAACTCCTCCCTTGGGCCATTTGGTAAAATATAATAGACAATGAAAGTTATCTGATTAGAGTGATTCCCAAACCAAACCAAAGTGCTTGCAAGTTTTTCACAGACCAATTGATAGATTTGATGTGTGGTGCTTTCTTGGTACACAATTAGAAATCAGTGTTTGACATTTAGTACTAAGATGCCTATATAATTTATCTTTTTCTGTGAGACTAATCTCATCCCTGACGCTCTGGGGAAATTCTCTCTTAGCCAGAAACAGTATGATATTGAGAGATCATTTTAGGCTGGCCTTGCAGACAGGTAACAGGTAGGGATGAGCTTTCTGTTCGGGTCGAACATGAGTTTGATTCGAACATTGGCTGTTCGCCCGTTCGTCGAAAACCGAACATTATGGGCCATTTGCTCCAAATTCGAGTGGTGCATAATGGCCCATAATGCACTGCGGGAGTGCAGTGCATTGCTGTATGATGATTGGCCAGAGTATGCACCATGATCTGCATGCTTTGGCCAATCACAGCGCCCTCAGCTAAGAGAGCCATAATTGGCCAAAGGCAGGGTGCCTTTTGCCAATCATGGCTCAGGGGGACTAAGTCCATGCCCCACACTATATAAGGCTGCCTGCACGTCGGCCTCGTGTAGTGTGTTGTTGGCGTGGACGGAGAGAGAGTGTCATTTAGATTGAGCAGGCAGGTAGGCAGATTATTAAGTTATCTGCAGTGTAGTTAATATATATATATATATATATATATATATATATATATATATATATATATATATATATACAGATAGTCTTGTGTGTGTATATATATATATATATATATATATATATATATATATATATATATATATATATATATATATATATACAGGCATACCCCACTTATATATATACAGATATATATATATATATACAGATAGTCTTGTGTGTGTATATATATATATATATATATATATATATATATATATATTTATATATATATATATATATATATATATATATATATATATATACAGGCATACCCCACTTTTAAGTACACAATGGAGTTTATTTACTAAAGCTGGAAAGTGCAAAATCAGGCTCACTTCTGCATAGAAACCAATGAGCTTCTAACCTCAGCTTGTTCAATTAAGCTTTGGTAATAAAACTTGGAAGCTGATTGGTTTACATGCAGCAGTGAGCCTGATTTTGCACTTTCCAGCTTTAGTAAATAAACCCCATTGTGTACTTAAAAGTGGGGTATGCCTGTATATATATATAGATATATTCACTGTATATATATATATATATATATATATATATATATATATATATATACAGGGGCGTAACTAGAAATCACAGGGCCCCATAGCAAAATGTTGTATGGGCCCCCCCCCCCTGCAAACCGCCCCCCCCTGCAAACCACCCCCTCCACAAAAAAAAAGAACTAATGCCATTGAACAACAGATTACCGCACCCATGTGGCACAGTACCCAGGCAACAGCTTATATTAATTATGAACAACAAAGTATGCAGTATACTGTATGCAGCCCCTAAAGGACACACATTGCTGACCTCCATGCCTTCTAACCAATTTCTGTTCTATTATATAAAATGAGCTAGTTCAACTCACCATAATGCTGAATCAGTGGGAGCCCTGAGCGTGTCACTTGACACCATCGCCTGCCACCAGATGCAACTTGTCACGGAATGTCACTTGTCACATCACCCGCCACACATTGCGGATTGTCCACTTGCCACGTCGCCTGCCACCAGATGTAGATTGTCACTTGTCACACGTTGCAGAATGTCACCTGCCACATGTTGCCGATTGTCCACTTGCCACGTCCCGGATTGTCACTTGCCACGTCACCTGCCACACATTACTGATTGTCACTTGCCACGTCCCAGATTGTCACTTGCCACACATTAGATTGTCACTTGCCACGTCACCTGCCACACATTACGGATTGTCACTTGCCACTTTCTGGATTGTCACTTGCTACACATTACGGATTGTCACTTGCCACGTCCCGGATTGTCACTTGCCACGTCACCTGCCACACATTACTGATTGTCACTTGCCACGTCCCAGATTGTCACTTGCCACACATTAGATTGTCACTTGCCACGTCACCTGCCACACGTTACGGATTGTCACTTGCCACTTTCTGGATTGTCACTTGCTACACATTACGGATTGTCACTTGCCACGTCGCCTGCCACATGTTATGGATTGTCACTTGCCACGTCACCTGCCACACATTAGGGATTGTCACTTGCCACGTCCCGGATTGTCACTTGCCACACATTACGGATTGTCACTTGCCACGTCACCTGCCACACATTACGGATTGTCACTTGCCACGTCCCGGATTGTCACTTGCCACACATTACGGATTGTCACTTGCCACATCGCCTGCCACATGTTACAGATTGTCACTTGCCACGTCACCTGCCATACATTACAGATTGTCACTTGCCACCTCACCTGCCACACATTACGGATAGTCACTTGCCACGTCACCTGCCACACATTACGGATAGTCACTTGCCACGTCACCTGCCACACATTACGGATAGTCACTTGCCACGTCACCTGCCACACATTACGGATAGTCACTTGCCACGTCACCTGCCACACATTACGGATAGTCACTTGCCACGTCACCTGCCACACATTACGGATTGTCACTTGCCACGTCCCGGATTGTCACTTGCCACACATTACGGATTGTCACTTGCTGCCACGTCCCAGATGGTCACTTGCCACACATTACGGATTGTCACTTGCTGCCACGTCCCGGATTGTCACTTGCCACTTCACCTTGTCACTTGCTGCCTGTGTCACTTTCATGCTGTGTCCCAGAGTCAGGCAGCAGAGAGATAAGGTCATCTCTCTGCTTCCCGAGGCTGCCTGCACAGTGAGGGGGGAAAACTGCACTGCACTGCAGGGATGCAGGGAGGGCGCCGGGCGGTGAGAGATGATGTCATCTCTATGCACCCCCGGCTGCCAGCTCCCTGATTGGCCAGCCTGCTCACACACGAGCCGAGCCGCCCAGCTGACTCACCGCCTGACAGCTCTCGGAGCCGCCCACGCTCTCACCGCGGACCCGCAGAGCCGCCCACTCTCACCCAGGGGCCCGCAAAGCCTCCCGCTGTCACCCGCGGAGCCGCCCGCTGTCACCCGCGGGCCCGCAAAGCCGCCCGCTGTCACCCGCGGAGCCGCCCGCTCTCACCCGCGGGCCCGCAAAGCCACCCGCTGTCACCCGCGGAGCCGGCTGTCACCGGTCCGGGGGGCCCCTAACAGCTGCGGGCCCCATAGCGGCCGCGTGTGTCGCTATGGCGGTAGTTCCGCCTCTGTATATATATATATATATATATATATATATATATATATATATATATCCACTGCATACAGTTTAGCTATATCTCACTGCAGGCTGTTCTGGCAGGCAGGTTATTCAGCTGCAGTTTTATATATATATATATATATATATATATATATATATATATATATACATATATATATATATATATACACAACTCTCATATGTATATATATATATATATATATATATATATATATATATATATATATATATATATATATATATATATCTCCACTGTATCCAGTTTATTTAATATACTTCAGGTGGTGTACACAGTGCACCCATAGTGAAGTTGCTCATACTTTACTGGTGGTCAATACACTACACCCATAGTTGTTATTACACTTCTGTTGGTGTACACAGTACCGTGCACCCCTATTGCAGTTGCTACTACTTTCCTGGTGGTGTACACAATACATACAGTGCACCCATAGTTGTTATTAAACTTCTGTTGGTGTACACAGTACCGTGCACCCCTAGTGCAGTTGCTACTACTTTCCTGGTGGTGTACACAATACATACAGTGTACCCATAGTTGTTATTATACTTCTGTTGGTGTACACAGTACCGTGCACCCCTAGTGCAGTTGCTACTACTTTCCTGGTGGTGTACACAATACATACAGTGCACCCTTGGTGTACACAGTACAGTGCACCCCTAGTGCAGTTGCTACTACTTTCCTGGTGATGTACACAATACATACAGTGTACCCATAGTTGTTATTATACTTCTGTTGGTGTACACAGTACCGTGCACCCCTAGTGCAGTTGCTACTACTTTCCTGGTGGTGTACACAATACATACAGTGCACCCAAAGTTGTTATTAAACTTCTGTTGGTGTACACAGTATCATGCACCCCTAGTGTAGTTGCTACTACTTTCCTGGTGGTGTAAACAATACCGAATACAGTGTAGTGTTTTTTTACTAAACAAAATTTACAGCATGTCCGGAAGGCCACCAAGGAGAGGCAGACGCTCACAGGCCACTAAAAGAGGACAAGCAGGCTTTGTGTCTACAGTTGACAGTGCTGGTCGTGGGCACAGTGCATCCTCAGCACGTGGCCGTGGGGCACGCTTGTCCTTTTTTCCTGCAGCTGGCCACATTTTTGAGCCACAACATGTAGAAGAGTTGGTGGAATGGATAACAAAGCCGTCCTCATCCTCCTCATCCTCTGTCATCCAGGCTCAGAGTAGTTTGCCTGCCAATGCAGCTGCCAAAGCGGCTTATTCCATCGGTTCCATGTCAACAGTCAATCATGCACGAAGAAGTCCCCCGAACTATTTGACCACAGTGTCGGGTACATGCTGCAGGAGGATCGCAGCGATTTGAAGGCTCTGATGATGGTACCCAGGTTGAGGAAGGGAGTAATGTCAGCCTAGAGAGAGGGGGTTCCCAAGATGGTCAAGAAACTGGCAATCATGTTCCCCCAGCTGCAGCATACTGCCAAGTTTCCTCCAGTGATGAGGAGGGAGGGGATGATGAGGTCACTGACTCAACTTGGGTGCCTGATAGAAGAGAGGAGGAGGAGGAGGCACATTTCCAACGAGGTAGGATGCCCTCCAGGGGGCAGCTTAAGGGCAGCCACCCTATTGCATCACACCGCAGAGCTAAGCAGGTGCAGGGCGTTGCTGACTCCCCACATTTTTGAAAAATTCTTTAGTGTGGGTCTTTTTTGACACATGTGCAGCAGATCGCACCATTGCTGTTTGCAACATATGTCTGAAGCATATCAAGCGTGGCCAAAACAGCAGCCGCTTGGGCACCACATGCTTGACCAGACATATGATGACCTCCCATGCAGTCCATTGGCAACAGCACTTAAAAGACCCACATCAAAGAACAAGGCGGACCTCTCCTTGCTCCTCATCAGCTGGGTTCTCCAACCCCACTATACCTCCAGTCCTCTCAGAAACCTGCACTGAGAGGAATGAAGGTATAGCAATAGGTGTCCCAAGTACTTGCAGCCAATCTGCTATCTGTACACCTCCATATGATTTTAGCAGGCAAATTTCCCTACCCCAGTTGCTAAACCATTGAAAGAAATTCGGTCCCAGCCATCCACATGCTCAGCGTCTGAATGCTAGCTTGGCCAAATTGCTAGCACTGCAACTGCTGCCTTTTCAGCTGGTAGACTCTGCCCCCTTTTGTGAATTTGTGGAATGTGCGGTACCTCAGTGGCAGGTTCCCAAACGCCATTTCTTTTCACGGAAGGCCATTCCGGCTCTCTACCAGCATGTGGAGGGCAATGTCTTGGCCTCATTGGACAGGGCTGTCAGCAGTAAGGTGCATATTACTGCTGACTCATGGTCCAGCAGGCATGGACAGGGACGTTACCTTTCTTTCACGGTGCACTGGGTAACTCTGCTGGCAGCTGGGAAGGATGCAGGACAGGGTTCAGTATTCTTGGAGCTTGTTCCGCCACCACGCCTCCAAAATGCTAGTGGTGATTCTGCCACAGCTCTCTCCTCCTCCCCCTCCTCTTCTTCTTCCTCTATGGCCTCTTCCTCTGCAGATTTCTCCTCTGAACCAGCGGTGCTCCATAGGCGTTCAAGGGGCTACGCAAGCACTCAGGCAAAAAGATGCCATGCGATGCTTGAGTTGGTCTGCTTAGGGGACAGGACCCACACTGGGGCAGAGATTCTGTCAGCTCTGCAGGGGCAGGCTCAGAGGTGGTTGACCCCATACCAGCTTCTGCCAGGAATGGTTGTATATGACAATGGCACCAACCTCCTCTCCGCTCTCCGACAGGGACACTTGAACCATGTTCCCTGTTTGGCTCACGTCCTGAATTTGGTGGTGCAGCGGTTCTTGAGCAGGTACACGGGCTTACAGGATCTCCTGAGGCAGGCCAGGAAAGTCTGTGGTCATTTCCACCGGTCATATAATGCCAGTGCTCGGCTGGCTGACATTTAAAGAAAATGCAACCTGCCCATGAACCGCCTCATTTGTGACATGCCCACCAGGTGGAACTCAATGTTGGCAATGCTGCAACGGCTGCACACACAGCAGAGGGCCATCAATGAGTACCTGTGTGAGTATGGCACCAGGACAGGGTCAAGGGAGCTTGGCTTTTTTTCATCATGCCAGTGGCTACTGATCAAGGATGCATGCACTGTCCTGTGACCATTTGAGGAGGCCACAAGGATGGTGAGCAGTGACAGTGCATGCATCAGTGATACTGTCCCTCTTGTCTTCCTGTTGAAATAATGGACAGGGCACTTGAGGCAGAACAGCGGGTGGAAGAGGAGGACTTCCTTATCTCTCAAGGCCCCTTTTATCCAGATACTAATATTCCTGCAGGCCCGCCGATCACACAGGAATTAGAAGAGGAGGAGGATTGTGTCAGCGTGGAGGTGGAGGATAACACTCAGCATTGGCAACAGTCTTCAAGGGATCGTTTTCAGTCCCCAGAAACCCATGGAGTTGTACGTGGCTAGGTGGAGGTGGTTGAGGATCATGTGATCCTTAGTGACCCAGAGGACTCAGGATCGAATGCCTCTGCAAACCTACGCTGCATGGCCTCCCTAATCCTGCAAAGCCTACGTAAGGACCCTAGGATTCGTGGTATCAAGGAGGGGGATCATTACTGGCTGGCAACCCTTCTTGATCCACGTTACAAGGGTAAGCTTGCAGAACTTATCCAGCCTTTGCAGAGGGAGCAGAGGATGAAACATCTTCGGGAGGCCTTGCAGAAAGGTTTGTCCAATGCGTTTCTAGAGCCTGGGAGGCTACAATTTCCTGGTGCTGGACAACATGTTGCTGAGGCTTCGTTCTGTCACAGAAGGAGCGGTGGAGAAGGTGGCCGGCTGACCGATGCCTTCAGGCAATTCTTCAGTCCTCAGCGCCCAGGTCTGATCGGTTCCAGCAACCATCGCCAGCATCTGAATTCCATGGTTCAGGAATATCTAGGGGGCAATAAAAATAAAAAAGATGCGGCGCTAAAAATTATTATGAAACAAAAAACAGAGGGAACAGAGACTAATGACAGGTCTGATCCTCATCCAAACCAATATATAGTGAGGTGAATATGCACACAAAAATATATAGTACTACAATGAAAAAACAGTTGAATATATATGAATGAACACTGATATCCAAAAGAAAAATATATCACAATACACAAAAGAATATATAATGAAGAAAAGAAAGAAAAAAAACCCCAAGATATAAAGTCCAAAAAAATATCAAAAGTAATCGGTGATTTGAAAAAAGAAGATGTGCCAAAAAAAAAACAGATGCAGGTAAGGATGCAGATGAAGAAGCCTTCCAAATCTTGTCACACACAGAATGGATAATCGAATGCGCTTACCAGATCCTGGTGACTGCTATTACGGCAGTCTCAAACAGCACAGGGAAATAGGTCTCCCCACAACCTTGCCAAGCAGCGACCGTAAGCAGCGGATTATCCAGATCCTGGTGACTGCTATTACGGCAGTCTCAAACAGCACAGGGAAATAGGTCTCCCCACAACCTTGCCAAGCAGCGACCGTAAGCAGCGGATTATCTTCTAGCAGCCACTGTCTATATTCTGTACAACGCCCCGCCCTTCTACCTATGGAAGGCTTCTTCATCTGCATCCTTACCTGCATCTGTTTTTTTTTTTTTGGCACATCTTCTTTTTTCAAATCACGGATTACTTTTGATATTTTTTTGGACTTTATATCTTGGGGTTTTTTTTCTTTCTTTTCTTCATTATATATTCTTTTGTGTATTGTGATATATTTTTCTTTTGGATATCAGTGTTCATTCATATATATTCAACTGTTTTTTCATTGTAGTACTATATATTTTTGTGTGCATATTCACCTCACTATATATTGGTTTGGATGAGGATCAGACCTGTCATTAGTCTCTGTTCCCTCTGTTTTTTGTTTCATAATAATTTTTAGCACCGCATCTTTTTTATT